>VDFB02271358.1:240471954-240867666 GCA_007258455.2 Sequoia sempervirens
TATTCAAATTTGTATGTCAAGTTGCCTAACTCTGATTTTTCTGATGCTTTTGCCACTTAAGGGCTTGTTTTTTCCATGATGATCTTGCACATACCCTTCTTTCTTGTTGAGGAAATATAAAATTCTTGTTTGTAGTTATCATGTGTGGAAGGTATTCTTGTGTTATGTTTGATCTTGCATCTCATATTTTTACAATTATAATAGCTACCACATATGAAATTCCCTTAAAAAATATCCACATGCTTATATAAACTAATGAATCTTCTCAATAAAGTAAGTGTTATAATGGTTATAGTAATTTTTAGTAATAGTGGAGACCTTCCACTATCATCATCATGTAAGTTACAAACTTCCTCTTAATGCACCAATATACAATTGTTCATAATTGAAATCATCAAATTTAGAAATATACAATGACTAAAAGTTACAAAAGTGATAAAACTATATGATAATGATAAATGATAAATGCGATCGACATAAAATTGGTGCCCAATCATGTAAGGACTAAAAAATTCTCTATTTAATTATCTACATACTTTTGAAACCCTTAAAAATTAGCAACTTTAAAAGTACTCATACAACTATAAGTAGTGGATTATAACAATTTTCATCCTACTTCCAACTAAATAGGGATTTTATATATCATCCTACCTTTTTCTATACCATTGCTTGCATAAGGCCTTTGTTAGGACTTTATTCAGTTGGTGTACTTGATGACTCTATCTAGATCTATGATTATTAGACTCAATTACAATTGGAAAGGGTTTATAGGAACATCAAGAGAATAAATGAAACCTTCACTTTTATGGTGGTAAGAGAAATTCAAGTAGACATGTTCCTGAGAATAACCCCAGAAGTGGTCTAATTGATAAGAAATTATGGTAGCTACTTCATTCAATTTTAGAGATTTACCTACATATGAGTGGGAGGATTTGATGGATTACCATACAAATTTCCAAAATATGTTGATGATAATTTTTTCCTCATTGAAATATGTAGACAAGTGGTTGAAGTCAATAAGAGATGGAATGAAAGAAAGAAAGTAGGAATCTCTTTTCCTATTACTTTACCACATTATCAATGTAAATCAATGTTCAATGTTTTGAACATTGAAAAATGTTTGGTCAAATTCACTATGTAATTCTTTGGGAGAAGGTTTCCATTCAACATCCAAAAGTTTTTCAAAGATAATCTACAACTATGATTTTTTTTTCATATTCTAGAATTAGAAGACTACTGGGTGGATTGCACATATGAATATTAAGTAAGGAGATGAGGATGGACATAAGGTTATCACTAAGGCAGATTGTAACTTTTAGATTAAATCAGGATATCCAAAGTATTAAAGATGATGAATCTAACTTACTAGATCCCATCTTCATAGATCACATACAAAGCCAACCCATCCTACCATAGATGAGAGCATTAAGGAAATAGGGCATTGAAGACAAGATTACAATAGCGCTCTTAAGAGCTAAGGAATGGGTGATGAAGAAAAAGGTTGAAAATAAAAACCCTACTCCTGAACAAGATAAAGGGGGGCTTCAAAAAAATAGAAAGCAGCCAAAGAAGATCTTCACGTCCTTAAAAATGGCATCTTCTAAACAATAGGATACTTCCAATGGATGATGAGGTGATGATGAAGACCCTCTAAGAAAGGGAAGTGGAATTTTTTTGTGAATTATTTGTGGAAGAAGTTGTTCAAGGAGAACAAGATGAGAAAATATTAAGGCCTGAGGATATAGAAGAGGAAACTATCCATGTGTCTTCTTCAGCATCTCAAGCAAGTCAATCCTCTTCATCTTCTATTAATTATGCCCTTCCTAATGCCAAGTTGAAAATCCATCCACACAAGATAAGAGAACCCACTTCTTCACCTAAGGTTGGGATTTATAATACACCTTCTCTGAGAAGCTCTCTTCAATTTTCTTCCCTTGGAACTAACAATATCCCTATACCTACATTAGTCTCATGGTTAGAGAAATATATAACTATGAGCAAGATTTTAACCTCATGCCACCATGATCAACACAAAAGAGAATTAGTCAAGTTAACAAATAAAAATAAAACCCCCTATGAAATTATTGATAACATTAAGATAAGAAAACATGATAATAAAAGCACACAAAGAAAACATTCAATCATGCAAACCTATCTAAAATGGACCAAACCTCAATCCCATAAGGGTATTGGTGCTCCTTTGATGTGAAAAGAGAGACCTTTCCCAATCCCTTGTGATGAGCTTCCAAAACATGTTGAATATCTTGCAAGATGATGAATATTCCTATATTGAGAATGCTAAGATTATAGGTAGATTTCAAGTAGAAGTGGCTTCTATTTATAGGTTGAAGGGTTGAAGAATGGAGAGATGAGAGGAATGTGGGACTAAAAGAAAGCCAATGAGATTGGGACACTTTTCTCAATGCTAATGGGTGAGGATTGAGCACATTTTGGAGAATGTGCATAGTTAATGCATTTGTTTGAGATGTAAGAGTGTAAGAGGGTAATGCATTTGTAAGAGGCATTAAATGAATGTGGTTGAGATGTTTCGGAGGGAAATTGTTTGGGTAAGAAAGTCAAATAAAGGGATTTAATGAAGGATATTCCCTAGAATATTCTTTTGAGAGGATGAATGAGGTAATTAGTTAATTAAAAGAATTGATTTTCATGCGCAAGTGAGTTAGTTAATCAGGGGTTGATTTAACTCTTGGGGAGTTAAAAGCTAGAGGATAACTAAGAAGTGGTTAAAGTTAATTAATTCAGAATTTAATTAACTTTGAGTGGGTTAGTGAATTTATGATATTTTATTTAAATCATTTGATTTATTTAATCAAATAAGAGGACTTTGGGGATAAATTGATTCATTTAATTAAATTAGATGAACATTGGTGAGTTAATCCAATAAACTGCTTTATTTGATTAATAGAGGAATTCGATGATAATTGATCGGAATTAGATGCAATATGTTAGTTAGGATTATTTGCATGTCTATAATAACCAAGAAATGGAAGTTTTTCGAATTGAGTTTTCCTAATAAGGATGTCGTGTCTTAGTCACTTTATAGAACTCCACAAGTCAAAAATCCCAAAACTACCTCTCCATTGTTAAATGACCCCCGTAACGCCCCGTCATGTGAACCCCAAAGGACAATTAAACAATAATTACTGCATAATTTTTTTATTTTTTTTATTTTTTAAAGTTAACATAACATACATGTAATACACATTAAGTCATGACATTAATTTCATTTAAGTAGATTCACGAACACATACATCCCTTGGGGTACACCAGGAGTCATTACGAACTTAATTCCATACAATAGCAATAAAGAATAAAAGTCAAAGATATAGTCCATAACAAAATAAAAATTAACAAATATAACACATACATGATAAATCATTGATAAGAAACAATTTGTGCATGTAAATACAAAATATACATGATTAACTCGACACATTGAATAACAACTTCCATGGCCAATATCCACACAGGGTTAAACGTTACATTACAGTACTATGTTGAAGAGGTACAATGATACAAAAGTGTTTCCAAACATGATCAGAAACCATACAACAAGATAACATGATACAAATGAACAGAGAAATACACAGTATCATAACTGGCTCCAAGACGGATACAACTCTGGAGTCATCGCAACAACACCAATCTGCACATCTCGATCCTCGACTGGGGACCCAATGGGGTTCTTGGCACAATCTACCCGGCCACGTGGGTCTGAAGACCAACCCCCTGTGCTAAGGAGCTGAAAAGAAAGAGTCCTCAACCAAGAACATCCAAACACGGAACCACAAGACTCAACATCATACAAAAGTATCATAAAACTCAAGGATTACAATGACATAATAAAAAACATTCATGAGTCAACATATTAACTTAAAGTCATAAATCTCATCACATAAATCAAAGCAATAACTAGTAAACAAGTAACCAAAGGATGTTCATGAAACACTTCCAAAACAAACTGAAATAATAAATAGAATACAATTCCAGAGGCAATAAGGAGGCAAGGAAAATGGGTGTCAAGTGGAGAGTGTCATCGCATAGCTCTCATGGGATCTCCTGGCCCTTCCTCCAACTTGAGGCACTGACACCCATCTATGAATCTCCTGGCTCTTCCTCCTACTTGAGGCGCTGACACCATAGGGTAGCTCATGCGAACACAATTCCAAAGGCAACAAGAAACAAGGTACAAGGGTGTCTAGTGGAGAGTGTCATCGCATAGCTCTCATGGGATCTCCTGGCCCTTCCTCCTACTTGAGGCGCCAACACCATAGGGTAGCTCATGTAGAGCCAATAACCTCTCATGGGGACAAGGTTACGACTTTTCCAACCATGGCCTTCTTAGTCTATCATTAGTCTATGTTAGCCCTAATGCATAGACAAGGCATCCAATATTTATTATCTTGTGTGTTTTACTACCCATCCCCCTAAATTCTATTTTTAGGTTATCACTTGTTTAACTACTCTTACGTGGGTTCTCCTGTGCACTTCCTCTTACCCGAGGCGTCAGCCCCCACAAAGAGCCACTCTCCCTAGAGACCCAACAAACATCAAGCCAAAATCCAAGGGTTGTACAACATAACAAGAACATTAGATCACAATAGAGAAACATGTGAGGCATTATTCATCTCGCTATAAACACATAATCAAAGTCTCAACAATTCCCGTACAACCCTTTCAAAATCCTGATACCAAAACACTTGCCACTTCAAGGGCACATAAAAGGAGAGACATTGACCAACAATTAAAAAAACAAGCCTTTGGAAGACTCTCAAAAAGTTTACACTAGAGTTTCCCCATCAAAGAACTAACAACAATAATTGCAAGGCCTCAAAGAACTATTTTCAATTCAAATATAATGAGTGAATGCATCAAGACAAGATCAACAACTCCATTCAAACTACATCATCAACTTTGATATGAACTAAATCAGAAATCCAAGGGAGACCTCTATTTCCTCCTCTCAGGATACCCATTACTCAAAGAACTTTCAATTCGACTCATTAACAACTCAATCAGAACCATCAACCATGACAATGATAACATTAATTGATTTACCACTCAACTCAAAAGACACCCAATAAATCAGCATGAACAACCAAACCATAATCTTCCTAACCAACAATAACCATTTCAAGAAGAGTTCAACTTGCACAAAAGCACCCCATTTAACCAACTTCACCCAAAATCCTATACTAAACACATTATTTAAAACATACCCATAATAACTTAACACACCATCTAATAAATGATTATATAAGAGGTCATCATTTGAAAGCTAAACTAATTCCATAAATAAACTCTCCTCAACCCAAAATAACTCAAGAGAAAGAAATTTCAAAAGGGACACATCTCAATTCATCCTTAAAAAAAATGAATCCATTAAATGTAACAATTATAACAAACAATAATAATCGGTTACATATTATCAAACCGTTTACTACAAAGTCACTTAGAATAATTAAAGAAATTATATAAACATATCATATAATGACTCAATACTTACATTAAAACTCAAACAAAATTTTCTTTCTATTTACAATCATAATACATATTAAATGTGCTGACATAAGAATATGAAAATTAGGTATATATATTCCTTCTCGAAATACCTATTTGATTAAAATTTACAATTTATATACATTCATAATTTACCTTTCCCATATTACAAAATGCAACATATATATATATATAAAACTTAAATAAAATAAAATAAAATATATGAAATAGTTCAACTTATTCTATTCATTAATAATATTTCTTTTATCCATTTCTTTTCTCTACTCAATCCTATATAAATATGTATATATGTTCCCTATTAAGATCACTCATCTTTGCATTAAGTGAAAATATTCATAAGAATACAATAAATGGATATTCCCTTTATTTTCCCATAAAGAAAAGTTATAAACAAAAGAAAAAAAAACCACATTCAAATTAAACAAAAGAGATGCTTTCATTTTTAAGAATCTAAAGACACTAAATACCCATTTATTTAATCCTTTTAAAGTAAGGACTTTTCCCCACACCAAGGAAAAGTAGCTTCACTATTAAAAGAAAACTATTTATGTAAGAAAAGTCTCCAAGAGGGGTTATACGTGGCCCCTAAAAGAAAGTCCTCACCATTCTAAGTTTATCTTTTCAGAGATGCTCAATGGAATATGAGAGGAAAATCGTTTAATATGAGAACACAAAGACTCGTTAGCTACACATGAAAAGCAAGAAGCATCTGATGAATCCATTTGAAGAACTTTGAGGACAATAATTTAGACCTTTCCAGTTTGGCTTTTGTTTTATTTTATTTTATTTTTAATTTTTATTTTTCAGGAGGAAAAATTCCATAGGTATATGAGCATGGTAATTGTTATGATACATGATTATACTTGCAGAGGTATACAGACCATTGAGAATTCACTGCTCTAACACTAGTTAAGCTTTCATTTGGGTAGAAGGGCTACAACTTTCAAATCAGATAGCCCAATTAAATGAGGAAATGAGGAAACATTTGGAAGCTATAAGAAAGCTAATCTCTATATACAAAAACAAATGACGGATTTCATGAATAAGCTTATATTCTCACATGCATTTGGGGAACAAAAAAAAGCATCCAGTGATTGAATTGAGGCAGAGGAAATTAAGTGCTTCTCCTCAAGCATAACAGGAGATATATGCAAGATATAGAAGAAATTGGGTTGGCAAATGAAGACGATAGAGACAGGTTGACAATAAAATCAGAGAGATTACTTAAACCTTTAAACTCCCTATTATGTTCAAGCACTGTTGTGACAGGTTGCAAAAAGAATCAGAGAGCTTATTTAAATCTTTACACACTACCATGTTCAAGTGCACCGCTGTGACAGTTTGACAATGCAACCAGAGAGATTATTTAAACCTTCAAACTTCCTATTATGTTCAGGTGCCGCAGCTGGGACAGGTTGACTATGAAGTCAGGGAGATTAATTAATTTATAACACCTTTGCAAGTCTATAAGTTGCAGCTGTGATAGGTCGCCAATGGTATCAGGGAGGCTGTACAATACCTGGACTCTAAATGCTATAACTATGACAGGATGCCAAGTATATAGAAAGTGAATATTGGAAATTGGAAATATTGCCATCTACTTGCATTATTAATTTTCCAGATTTAGAGTAAAGCCAGTGCGATGCAGCAAAACCTATCATTTGCTAGCTAGCAAATGAAAATACACTCCAAGGGTGATGCAACCAAACTACCAAAGGCCAGACTCATACTATATGTGACGAATAGATCATCATGACAAAATCCCCATTGAATGAAATGAAAGTTAAAGAAACATTGTAATTCAACTCTGCCATATCACATCTCAACATTTAAGATATAAATTTACAGTCACAACATAATCATTGTGTAGAATCAATATAGATCTAATGCATACAGGGAGTCACATCCTACATTCTAGCAAACTTTACAAGATTATTTGATGAAACAATGTGGAAGAAAGGTAGAAGAACATAGATAACAAAAGCAAACACAGATTTTAAGCCCCAACAGTAGATCAATGGATTTGTCCATCAAAACAAAGCTAATTTAATACACAACAATCACCTAAATCTGTATCTTCATGAAAGAGAAGGAAACGAGCAAAGAAACCAAGTCCAAACGACCTTCGAGGAGCAAACCACGGACATGGTAAAGCATCCATTAAAGAGTTGAAAAGGAAATAACAATAACCAAGGAAAGCAACACCACTCCCATGCCAGAGATACATGTAATAGCAGTTGCATACTAATGAAAGGTATTCCCTTTCTTTTTCCACAGAATCCAACCAAAACCATGATGTGTAGGTGACACCCACTCAGGAATCCGATCCCTCCCCCAAAGAAAGACCACTTTTTCCAAAGAAAAATCCCCCCAAAATAGAAAAAAATTGATTTTTATTTTGAAGACAAAATCAGGCAACATTATCACAATAAGACAAGTTTCCTATTAAATTTTAGTTCCAAGCTATGCATGCGCTCGCTTTTTAGGTCTTACTATCTTTTTATTTTTCCTTTCACTCCACCCTTATCTTCATTAAGATTTTAATTATTCTTTTATATCCAAATGGTTATCTTTCCAACTTTCATTTTGCTTTTACTATTTATCATTCATAACATTCTATTAAAATTTATTTTGTTTTAAATTACATTATTTTCTCCCATTTGACAATTACCTTCATGAGATATCCAATTAAATATTAATCTAATATTTTACAAAATTGGCTTCTTAATTATTGTTTAAATTTAAATTTTATTTGAATTATTCCTTTAGCAATTGTAGATTTAATTAACTAATTATACCATTCAAATTAACTATTAATTTCACCTCACAATACATTAATGCAACAAAACACAATAGACACTTACTCAAATACACGGAAACGACATGACCACTAAACAAACAACTTACTTGGATGTCAAGAACAACCGAAACAGAGGGACACTACAACCCCTCCTTGATGATTATGTACAGGTTGTTCAATCTTTTGTGCAAAAAGATCCTAGTTAGATGATCATGAAATATTTCAACATTGCAAGAATTAATTTGGGAACCTTTACTAGGGATGGAGATGTCCATAATTTCCAAGTATTAGCTGTAAGACTTGGATAGAGGACATGGAATGTGATTATACTAGGTTTCCTAATTATTTTCTCACAATTTAAATCATACTCAATAATAGTTCATTGGTAACATTTGCAAATATTTTTTGACTCGAGTAGTTTGGTCTTTTATGCTTTCTAGTTAAAATAAAATATATATTGAAATTTAATTTAAAGAAAAGAACACATTTTCTTATTAGATGAGGGAGTTGTACCTCATAAAATTCAAATGTAAATTATTTCACATAGAAATAATTTTCCCAACTATTGGTTATTGATTGTTTTTATCATTGGGCAATAGAGTAAGGATCAAGAATTTTAGATAGTGAATAATCTATTAACTAACAACACGCATGTGACATTATCAACACCAAGATACAATTAGATTATTGTTAAAATGAAGACTTTGGTAAAGAAACTTATAATAAAAAAAATAATAAATCTTGGGCTCCATAATTGCTTTCCAAACTATTTATTATAGGAGACAGATGGAGATTGAAGAGAACATTGAAAATTAAGTTTTTAAACCATAGGTAAATAATGTGAAAGTCATGTCTATCATTTTATTTGGTTATATTTGTATAAGAGATTATCCACACATCATTTATAGTTCTTCCACCAAGGATTAGTATAATGCACATAAATTTCATGCAAGTGTTGCAAAGGGGTATGTGCAAGATCATGATGGGCCAAAAAGTGGCGATATGATGGGTATTTGTAGGGTATCTAGCTGACGACTTTTTTTTAATCCAAAATTGATTTAATAAAAAGGGTTTTTAAAGGAGATTCTCAGATTTCCACCAATATAAATCATGCTTTACTTTGAATTTAATAAATAATTATTATTCATTTTCTATTAGAATTATGACTAAAGTCCTGATTGATAGGTTGATTGAAAACTATAGGTTTCAAATGACATCACATTTTTGGAATCCAAAACATGTATCACATTGTATGCTTTGCATACTATAGTATTAAAAAAATAAAAATTGAATTTCATGAAGTTTTGACCAAGTTAAGGTGAATTAGACATACAAGTTTTTATATGTTTTAATAGTTGTAATAAAAATTCATAATTAATTATTTAATTGGAAAAAATTATAAAAAATATGCATCACATCTACATGAGTCCTACTTATTTCTAAAACATTATAAGAAAATATTATCATTTTATTGTGGTTAGGTGGTCAGGAGACCTACTTCTTATTTTTTCCCAAAATTTAAGTACTATTGCATTGAAATTTCAAATTTTCACCAAATAGATTTTTTTTTTAAAAGTGTTTTATAAAATACATTAATTTTTCTATAGATTCTATTCTTACATATTTTTGAAATAATATAGATAACTTATTCAATTTTTTACGTCAAGTTGCCTAACTCTGATTTTTCTGAATTTTTTGCCACTTAAGGGCCTGTTTTTACCATGATGATCCTGCACATACCCAAAGGTAGGAACTCAACTATCATCTTCAAGGTTTATTTGTTCACAAGGTGGCTAGTATGAAGAGAAATAGCCTTTGAGTAGACATGAATTCAGCAAGGTGTTGGGCCTCTATTAAAAAATCAATTGAGGACCTCTATATTTAGGCATGGATTTGATATTTCCTTTGTTGATAATAGAGTCGAATGATCTAGAATAGAATTATGCTTGCAAGCTCAAGTTGTTTGGATTTGAAATTATGAATTCTTTATCACCTTTAGAAGTTTAATATCTTTTCATGACATGTGATTATTTTGTTCGATCAGCCAAGAATGATAGCTAAGTTCACCTAAATTTGGGATGCATAGTTTTAGAGTGGAGATTATATAAATAGTATTTAGAATGATAAAAAAATTAACTTTGTCTAGGAGATTCTATTGAATCTCATTATTCCTTGTATACAAATTCTATGATTTGTTCTAATGTTCATCTATAGATTCAAGTTGAAGTTAACAAGGTTACCCTAGAAGGGCTCTATTTCTAAACACTTATTGAGAATTTTGCTATTGTTCCTTGTATTGTTGCATGTGTCCCATCACTCTCTTCTCAAAAGGGCCCATCTACTTCCCAAGGGTGTAGGCATGTTTACAATCATAGTGATTTTACCACATAATTATCATCACTCACATAGCTCTCCTCAAAATAAAAAATAATGAATGGTCCTAGTAGACATGTATGTCTTTGTTACTTGTTAGCCATGTAGCATAAGTGACTTATGTTGGAAAAATAGTGGCAAGATCCCTTAATTAGGAATATGACGAATGGCACACAATTTAATGAAAAAAAAAAATGATGGAATGATTATAGAATATGAGTTGATTCCCAAAGACTAAGACCTTCCAGACAACAAGGTCATAAATTAAAACCACCTCCTATTAGTTGAATAATTATAATAATTTATCTTTTTCTATTTCAACTTCAACTTTTTTGCAATTCCATTCTACCCACTTATTTATTTTTATATATATATATATATATATAAATATATATATATATATATATATATAAATATATATATATATAAATATATAACACTTATTTTAAAATATAGAATCTAATAGCTTGCATTTGATTCCCAAATATTCCTTGCATAACAAATGGAAACAACTATGAGCCCATTATATATACGAAAAGTTAAGTTTTCATTATATCTATATTGCATGTTACATGCATCACAATTTTGTAAAATGGGCCCACGTAGGAATGGAAAATGGCATTTTGAAGGAGCCATCCTAACAACTCTCCTCATAGAAAGAACACCTCCTCTTTGATTTTTTATTAAAAGGATCCCCACATATTTCTCGAACTTGTTTGTTTAATAATTTTGGTAGTTTTGGAAGTGGGTAACACAATTTTTTGTTGTTTGATGTCGACTACCTACTGTTCTTCATGGTTGAAAAATGTTTCTATTTTTTTTTCTTTCCAAACAAAATAATTATTATTCATCTCAGTACGTGAAACCCATTTTCCTTAAACTCACTATATTGATTTTAATTAGAGTATAAAACAATTAGATAGACAGGTTGTTTGGGCCATTGAATTAAAGGAGAAATTTATATGATCCAACATTTTCCCATATTAAACAAACCAATTCACAAGTTAAGAGTAGGATCTAATACAAATGTACACACTATTTAAATTTAGAGATCATAATTAATTGAAATGTGAGTTATTTATAAGTAATCAATTGATTTAATAGTTAAGTTTATTTTTAATTTTTTTAAAAGAAGATAATTATTAATCGATAAGTGGAAGAAGCAAAAAAAAATATTGAGAAAGCTTATTATGCTAATCATGCATACATGAAAACTATTCAAGTAATGATGAAGCAATGTCTATGTATCGATCATGCAATGGGAAGATAAAAATTAAAATGACAATGGATCTTAACACCTAAGAATAATGCACATGCAACTGTCATTTAATATGCATAACAAAAATAACTGTAGAAAAACAATGATAACTATTGATAACTTTATTGCATGAGGCTATTGTGAAGCCATTGATCATGCATTTATTCAAATCAGCCATGTAATGGATATTATGGATTAACTGATATGATTTTCTATATGGACCTTCAAGCTTGAAAGAAAAGTCATCTTTGAAAGCATTACTCAATCCCTAGAATTGTCGTATATTATGGAAAAACTAGCTATTCTTCTTAAGTGATGTAAAGCCCATGTCACAGTAATTGAGTAAAGCTGCTATATTAGTGGAGAGAAAATGTGACAATTAAATTTGGCTTGCAATAGATATTTAGTGTAAGGGTATGTGCAAGATCATGATGGGCCAAAAAGTGACAATATGATGGGTATGTGGTCGATGGCCATTATTTTACCCAAAATTGATTAAATGAAAAGGGTTTTTAAAGGATTTTCTTAGCTTTCCATCAATATCAATTATGCTTTACTTTGAATTTAATAAGTAATTATTATTCATTTTCTATTCAAATTACAACTGAAGTCCTGATTGATAGGTTGATTGAAAAATGTCGATAGATTTCAAACGGTATCACATCTTTTAAATAAAAAACATGCATCACATTCTATGCTTCACATACTATAGGATTACAAAAAGAAAAATTGAATTTCATGAAGTTTTGACCAAGTTAAGGTGGTCAGACATATGACTTTTTTATATTTTTTAGAAAGCTATAATCAAAATTAAAAATTAATTATTTACTTGGAAAAAAAATACAAAAAAATATGCATCGTATCAAGGCATGAGTTCTCTACTTATATCTAAAGTATTATAAAAAAATATTATCATTTTATTGTGGTTAGGGTGGTTAGAAAAACACCTACTTCTTATTTTTTCCTTGAAATTTAAGTACCATCACATTGAAATTTCAAATTTTCACCAAATAGATTTTTAAAAAAAAAAAAAAACCTAGTAGTTTAGAAACTACATTCAATTTTCTACAGATTCTATTCTTACATATTTTTAAAATAATATTGATAACTTATTCAAAATTTTAAGTCAAGTTTCCTAACTATGAGTTTTTTGAATTTTTTGCCACTTAAGGGCCTGTTTTTTCCATGATGATCCTACACATACCCATAATAGGAATGTTGTTGAGCAGTGATCTTGTTAGAGAAGTTTTAAAGAGAGTGGATGGAATCAAACTTACAAGTGCAAAATGTTGCTACTCTAATCTGTGGTCGATTGTAAAAGAACATAGCTTATGGGTGTTAATTTATGTAGCTCAGACAGGTGTCTCCATTCCCAAGATATTTAATTATTTAATTAATTTTTCTAAAGACTTCTAGAAAGGAGTTAGTTGTCTAGATAATTAATTATTAATTAATTGATTCCTCTAGAGACTTCTAGAATTCAGTTAGTTAGGGTTTGTTAGAGTCTAATTAATCTTAGCTATTGATTGAGATTAAATCATGGCCAATGGTTTTTCAATGGGAAAAGTATAAAAGGGGATCAATAGGAATTTGGAGAACACACACTTGAGAAATATTTGTAGTGATAGAAAATAGTTTTGCAGTGATAGCAAGGGCACAATGATAGTGTTGGGGACAACAACTGTGGAATTTCAGTAGGAGAAATTGAGGGAAGAATTTATAGAGAAGAATATTTATGGAGCTCTACTATTAAGAGGAAAGAAGTTTATGTATCTCTTAATTTGTTGAAGTTTAATAAATTCTTCATCTATAGTACTAGTTTTCCCTTCGGGGTTTTTCTAGGGACAATTTGTCCAAAAACATTGTGTTTATTAGTTTGCTTGTTTTCTTCTCTATTCTTATGATTTTATTTGTGAAGTTGCAGTTGTGTCATTTTTCAATATTTGTTGTGAATTAATTTTTGATAGTCAAATAATCTATTTAGATAGAATATTAATAATTAGTAACTACAATAAAATTTTCACATGGTATTAGAGCTGATCTAAGGGTAGAAAAGGCTCAACATAGGCACAAGAAGGAAAATAGAGGGCTTGGGTATGTGCAGGATCATGGTATGCCAAAAAGTGGCAATATTTGTAGGGTATGTGGCTGACGACTTTTTTTTCACCCAAAATTAATGAAACGAAAAGGGTTTTTAGAGGAGATTCTCAAATTTCCAAAAATATAAATTATGATTTAATTTGAATTTAATAAATAATTATTATTCATTTTCTATTAGAATTATGACTAAAGTCCCGACGATAGGCTGATTGAAAACATCTATAACTTTCAATGGTATCATATTTTTGAATCCAAAACATCGTCACATTCTATGCTTTACATACTATAGGATTAAAAAAAAAAAATTAAATTTCATGAATTTTGACCAATTTAAGGTGGTCAGACGGATGAGTTTTTATATTTTCTAAAAGTTGTAATAAAAATTCATAATTAATTATTTACTTGGAAAAAATTACAAAAAATATGCATCACATCCGACATGAGTCCTCTACTTATATATAAAATCTTACAAAAAATATTATCATTTTATTATGGTTAGGTGGTCAGATAGACACCTACTTCTTATTTTTTCCTTGAAATTTAAGTACTACTGCATTGAAATTTCAAATTTTCACCAAATAGATTTTATTTATTTTTAAATAAACTTAGTATTTTAGAAACTACATTCAATTTTCTACAAATTCTATTCTTACATATTTTTGAAATAATACAGATAACTTATTCAAATATTTACGTCAAGTTGCCTAACACTGATTTTTCTGAATTTTTTGCCACTTAAAGGCTTGTTTGGCATACCATGATCCTGCACATGCCCGCTTATAAAACTTAGTTCTACCTCTTAAAAATTATTATTATTATTTTTATTATTATCTTTTGAGATGGCCTCAACAGGTTTAAGAGATTAGGATAGATTGAGTAGAACCTCAATTTTTGGTGTCTAGAAATCCATAATTTCTTTATTGCTGGAAGAGAATGGTATCAAGAAATATGTGACTAGTGTTGTAGTTGTACCTATAGATCCAACACAGCTCTTAGCATATAAGAAGGAATATGCCAAGGTGAGGAGGTTGATTCTTGATGGTGTCAAGGACCATATTGTTCCACCTATTGCGGAGTTAGATATAATGAAGAAAATGTGGGATGCCATTCTGAATCTATACCAAAATGCTACCACTAACTGGAAGCCGATTCTTAGAGAAAAGTTGAGAAATACCCATATGAATAAGGGAGAAGACATTACAAGTTACCTCACTAGACTCAGACATGTCAAGAATGAGTTGGTATTTGTTTGAGATAAACCAAATGACAACGAACAAATACAAATAGCCCTAAATGGGTTTAATAAGTAGTGGGATGTCTTTGTTCAAGTTATTAATGGATGAGACACCTCACCAAGTTGAGATCGACTATAGAGTGACTTCACTCAAAAGGAGCTTAGACTATCTTGTCAATGGAATCAATAGTAAGATTTAGAAAAGTGAGGAAGAATAGGAAAATGTTTCCCTAGTAGGAAAAGGGAAAGTGAAGAAGGGGTCTAGCAAATGATCAAATCCACAAAGTGAGAAGGACTTGTCTAAGATCAAGTGCTCTAGATGTCATGAGTTTGGACACTATGTCAGTGATTTCCTGCAAAGGAAGAAGAAGAAAAAGAAAAGCAAGAAGTAGACAAAAGCTTCAACAAGTGTAGATGAGCTCTCTAGTAGAATGGATGATGGGTTTGCACTCATAGCTTGTATGGTTAGCTCTACGTCACATGGTGTTTGGTATATAGATAGTGGGGCATCATTTCATATGACAAGAGTTAAAGAGTATTTCTCTAGTTATAAGGAGGACATTGGAATCCAAATTTCTATGGGGAACATGTCCAAAATAAATCAAATTGGGAAAGGGATAGTTGTTCTATTTCAGAGGGAGAATAGCAAGCTTCAATTCCCATTCATGATGTGTTACATGTGTTAGGCTTGGGTATGAATCTGATTTCCATATATGTCCTTTAGGATAAAGGTTTCAATGTACTCTTTAGAGTGGTGAATGTTTTAATCAAGCATAAGGATTGGAAATCACCCATAGCTATTAGAGTTAAGAGTGGTCGGCTTTACAAGTTGCAGTTTGATACTCATAAGGAACTGATGAGCAGCAGTAATTCTAAAGATCAAGGAGAGGTATGGCATAGGAGGATGGGCTATATATATCATGGAGCACTTAAATTGCTTTTTGTGATAGTGATAGGTGTTCTAGAGGTGAGCACAAAGCATGATGATGTATGTAAGGGATGTGTGTTAGGGAGGTTTACCAAAGCATCTTTTTCAAGGAGTGAAACTAGGTCTAAGGGTGTTCTTAATCTAGTACATTTAGACATATGTGGGCCAATGTTGATGAAGTCTCTCAGAGGATATGATTACTTTGTTACTTTTATTGACGATTTCTCTAGGAAGACTTGGATATACTTTTTGAAGACCAAGGATGAGGTTTTCAGTCACTTCCAAGAGATCAAAGCTCTTGTGGAGAATTCGACAAGCGAGAAGATAAAGGTTCTTTGATTAGAAAATGGAGGTGAGTACAAAGAGAAAGAGTTTCAGGAGTTCTGTACTAGGGAAGGAATCAAGGGAGAGTGGACTATTCCTTAAAACCCACAGTAGAATGGGGTTGTTGAGAGGAAAAATTAGTCTATATCAAAGGCAGCAAGGGCTATGTTGTATGACTAGGATATGCCACATTACTTATGGGCAGAGCTATGCAGTACAACAACATACATACAAAATAGGGTTACACATAAGGTATTGGGAAATATGACATCAAAGGAGGCGTTCTCAGGGGTGAAGCCAGATGTCAACCACTTCAAGATATTTGGGAGTTTGGTGTATTGTTACATTACAGGGCCTACACATTCTAAGTTAGATCAGACTATAAAGAGAGGTTACTTTGTTGGGTATAATAAAATCTCAAAGGCATATCGAATATTTATTTTAGGGGCCAAGAGGATTATATCTAGGTGTGATGTCAAGTTCATGGAGGACAAGGAATTTAGGAGGTCTAGAGATTCACTAATAGATGATCAAAGTGAGCAGCTAGTAGAAACTCCAAGGATCGTTCAATTAGATCAGGGGTAGCAAAGCTCAAATATATTTTCTAGTACAAGCATAGGGTCAGGTGTTGAGAGTTCACATAGTATGGAGCAATGGATGCATCAGACCAAGAGATGCATTAGGAAGACATGGAGGTTGATACTTCATCGTCTACAGTTGGTAGTAGGAACCAACAAACACACAAGGATACTCAGAGGTTGTGGGAGCTCCTAGGACGAGTAGTAGATAATGGAGACAACCAACTAGGTATAATGACTATATAGCATTAGTTATTTAGTTGGTAGATAGTGAGTCTTCCAACTATTAGGAGGTTGCATAGTAGTAGGTGTGGCAAGTTGTGATGGTTGAAGAATATACCTCAATAATGTAGAACAATATGTGGGATGTTGTGCCTAGACCGACAGATAGGGTAGTGGTTGGATCACAGTAGATCTATAAAATCAATCACGGTGTAGATGGTAGCATCAAGAAATATAAGGCAAGGTTTGTGGCCAAGGGGTTCTCTCGAAAGAAAGGAATAGACTATCAGGGGACATTCACTCTAGTGGCCACATATACTTCTGTATGAGCTATGATCTCACTTGCAGCACAGATGGGATGGAAAATCCATCAAATAGATGTTAAGATAGCATTTCTTAATGGTGAATTGGTAGAGGAAGTATACATAGAACAATTAGAGGGCTTTGTAGCACACAACAACAAAACCCACATGTGCAGATTGAAGAGAGTTTTGTATAGACTCAAGTAGGCTCTCAAAGAGTGGTATGAGTGTAATGATGGATACTTGTAGGGAATGAGCTTAATGAAGAGTGAATCGGATGCTAACCTCTACTACTTGGTGGTTAGGGGTGAGATTCTCATTCTTGTTTTATATGTGGATGACTTGTTTTTAACAAGTTCACTGGGGCTCATAGAGAAGTGCAATAGGGACCTTGTAGAAAAGTTTGAGATGAAGGATTCGGGGCTTATGCACTACTTTCTAGGCATGGAGGTATGGCAGATAGATGGAGATATTTTCCTTAGACAAGGGAAATACTGCATCAAAATCTTGAGGAGGTTTGAGATGGAGAATTGCAGAGCCATTTCTACTCCTATGATCATGAATTGGAAGAAAGTAGACTCATCTAGGGAGAAAGATATAGAATCCACCTTATACAAGAAGTTGATTGGATCTCTCATGTATTTGGTCAACACTAGGCCAGCTATATCCTTTGCAGTAAACTCTCTTAGTCAATTCATGGTTGAGCCAAAGAGAGTGCATTGGACAACAACAAAGCATGTGTTGTGATATTTGCATAGTACAATCGAGTATGGGATCAAATATGCTCGAGGTGATGATATCAAGTTGAGAGGCTATATTGACACAGATTGGGCAGGTAGTACAATGTATAGGAAAAACACTTCAAGGTGTTGCTTCAATTTGGGATCAGGTGTTGTCTCTTGGTACAACAAGAATTAGAATTCCATGACTTTGAGTTCTACAGAGATAGAATACGTAGCAGATAGCATGGCAACATGTGAGGTGATATGGCTTTGGAAGTTGTTGGTGGCCTTGTTTGGTCAGAGGGTTGAGATTATAGTGATACACCGTGACAATCAAAATTGTATCAAGTTGTCAAAGAATCTAGTGCTTCATTATAGGTCTAAGCATACAGACATTAGATATCACTTCAACAGAGATTGTGTACAGTGGGGGATTGTTCAGCTACAATATATACCTATAGATTAGTAGGTAGTAGACATTTTGAAAAAGGCATTGGGGAAGGAAAAATTCATCTTCTTTAGAGATATGTTGGGTGTCATGTAGAACACCTTTCTCATTAAGAGAGTGTTAATTTATGTATCTTGGACAGGTGTTTCTATTCCCAAGATATTTAATTATTTAATTAATTTTTCTAGAGACTTCTATAAAGAAATTAATTGTCCAGATAATTAATTATTAATTAATTGATTCCTATAGAGAATTTTAGAATCCAATTAGTTAGGGTTTGTTAGAGTCTAATTAATCTTAGCCATTGATTGAGATTAAATCATGGCCATTGGTTTTTCAATGAGAAAAGTATTAAAGGGGATAAATGGGAATTTGGAGAACACACAATTGAGAAATACTTGTAGTGATAGCAAATAGTTTGCAATGATAGCAAAGATGCAATGATAGTGTTGAGGACAGTAGCTATGGAATTTCAGTAGGAGAAATTAAGGGAATTTTTTTTGGAAAAGAATATTGTCAGAACTCTGCCAGTAAGAGGCAAGCAGTTTATGTGTCTCTTAATTTGCTGAAGTTTAATAAAATTCCACATCTGCAGTACTAGTTTTCCCTTCAGAGTTTTTCTAGGGACAATTTGTCCAAAAATATTGTATTTATTATTTTGCATGTTTTCTTCTCTATTCTTGTGATTTTATTTATGAAGTTACTGTTGTGTTATTTTTCAATATTTGCTGTGAATTAATTTTCAATCAAATAATCTATTTAGATAGGTGATTAATAATCAGTAACTACAATAGAATTTTTACAATGGAAGGATGTCTGCTGCTCTCTTTGGCCTTCCACAGCAAACTACCAGGTTAAAGAATTGATATTTTTCTTGGGTGGGTTCAAGAAATTTTATGCAGATTGTTTCCACTCATCAATGTTTCCAAACAGCTTATCGTCAATTCAAATAAAGATCGTCTAAAAATTCTCAATCCTTGGACGAAGATGATGACATAGAGGAGATTGATGATGCAGTTTTTCTCTCTGATTTTATCTCGGTTGTAGACATTCATTACAACAATGAAGCAGTTTATTCTAAACTTGTCTGGAAGATCTCAGTTGCAGATTATATTATAGATTGCAGGTCGTCCACCGTCTTCCCATTGGTGATAAATGTTCCTTGTGATTCTGATAGCACTTTCGTTTCAGTTTCTACTAATGGGGAGGAAGATGTAGAGGGAATCATATTGTCGGCCAAGCTGAGGCTCGGTTGGATTCTCATCAACAGAAGAACAAAGAACACTGTCAACCTTTCCAGTTGGAGGCCTCTCGAGGCACTGGGGTTCTAACAACGATTTCACAGTCCGATTTGGATCCATTCTGCCTGCTCATGGTGCTTTGCCTTTAAAGTTAGCTGCATGTAATATTGTGGTTAAAGGTAGAGTTGGTGTCGGCCAGGAGGGCAATGATTTGCAGATAAATTGTAAAGTGTGTGTCATACCAAAATATAGATGATATATAAATTATTTCTCTTATCTGTTTCTAATACTCTGAACAGAGTAACTACCATTAAAATTTTACGGGTAGACCGTCAAATTGAGACTGAAGTTAACCATCATCATCGGAGTGCTGACAATTCCTTAAGGTTCATTGGGGAAAAAATAATATCTTGAAAGAAATCAGTTGAGAACTCACAATGATGAATCCTCGCCAAGCATGAGGCGCGGTCAAATTGGTATAAATGTTATTTAAATGAATTAAAACCATATATCAATTTTTAAAAATTAGCAAGTGGAATGGTATCGTTTCTAATAATTAACCCCATTGATTAAGTTAGAAAATAGGTTATAAAATGGTCTTTACAAAATAATTACAATGTATATGGTTTGGAAAAGGAAATCATTAAATGACATTGATTGGGGAAAAGCCATGAAGTTGTAGACAAAGTTTTAAAAAAATGATCAAGTTGATGTAGACAAGGAAGTGGAGTATCAATAGATGTAGATATCGGGCGTATCTTTAAGGTAGGATTTCATGGAATGTATGGGTGAGTTCAATTGGTGTGATGCCCTTCATTGTCCCTAGCTCCCAACCCCACCCTATCTCTCTGCGGCTAGTAAATGAGTAGACCCGTGGCTACACTTATTATCTCGGATTCGACAATTGAACAACTTTGAAGTGGAATGACTTTTTTTTGTTAAGGGGTTGGAAGAAGGATTGATAGATATATAGTTGCAAGTTCATCAAAAAGTTTTCAATTTTTTTGGAGCATCCAATGTTTTTATTGATAAGGGATTTAATATGTCTTCTCTAATTTTTGAGAAAGGTTTTAGTGCTTTGTCAATTCTTATAGTTAGGAAAATTATTAGTGTTTTATATGTCTCTAGTTCACAATAGGTGTTGCATTGAGGGTTTCTCCTCTCCCTTATCAAGTGTGTGATTTAGAGGATTCTATGTGATTTGTCGGTGTTGGTGCTTATAAAGGCCAATGTTTGCATGCCATCAATTAAATTTAGGAGCAAGAGCTAAATAGCATTGATGGTGGGGTCCTTCTCTCTCTTGGGTGATATTTGAGTAGAGAAAAGTTATCCCCTCCCTCTTTAGAGTTGATAGAGAGAGTAGATCTAGTGTGTAGAGTAAGGATGGCGGACTCTTAAGGATGCCTACTACTCATGGCAATGGAAGATAGGTTGGTATCCCACATGAGGCATATAGGATGGATTCCAACATTCATATGTTTGTTTATCCTAGATTTGGTGGTTAAGATATTTTCTCTTAGGTTTAAAAATTTACTTGTTGGGAAATGTTTAAGGTCAAGGCCGAATATAGATGTTTTTAAGGAGTAGG
The DNA here is from genome assembly GCA_007258455.2 of Sequoia sempervirens. Taxonomy (NCBI): domain Eukaryota; kingdom Viridiplantae; phylum Streptophyta; class Pinopsida; order Cupressales; family Cupressaceae; genus Sequoia; species Sequoia sempervirens. The sequence goes on from VDFB02271358.1 coordinate 240,493,614, forward strand.
GATAAAAGGATATGGAATATAAGAGGCTATGTGGATATTTTTCTAAGGTTAAGGATTTTTTTCTTCCTTTCCAAATCATGAAGATAATGTTAGAATCCTTTTGGATGGTCCATGATTTTTAAGCGGGTTTGATTTATTCCAATAGGAAAAATAGAGCATACATTTTAACTCAAATAGGAAAAATAGAAGTGATACCTCTTTGGGTCGGTCTCCCTGGTCTACCTCTTGAATAATATGAATTTAAAGTGCTAAAGGGTATTGTTGGTTCTTTTGGGTATGTTTTAGCTATTGATGTTGTTACCTAGTCACCAAAAAAGACTATTTTATGCTAGGATTTTTGTGAATGTGAGGTTGGATATAGAGACAATCTCCCTCTATTATTCTCTCAAAGTTTAAGTTTGGAAATTAGCATCAACTAATTAGATTTGAGAATGCCCATTTTGTTTTCTACAACTATCATAGATTGATTCACATGTAAGAAAAGAAATCAAGAAAGTTGGAAAATAATCTAGCTTAGAAAAAAACAGAGTAGGTCAACCAACTAAGCTCTAAAGAGATCAAAATTATATCTAAGATGAGTTTGAATGAGAAATTGGCTCCCTTGGTGGTGGAGAAATAAAGTATTTTCAATAAAATGGATGGTTTTGAACCTTAGTAGGCTATTTATACATAGATAGGTGCAAGTCCTAGGAAGGGGTTGAAGTCCAAGTTTTCATCTTGAAGGGTCTTGAAGGTGATACAATATTTCTTTCTTTGGAACCCTAGGAGAAGGGATATTGTCATTTGAAGGTAGGAAAGTAAGGTAAGATTGGTGTGTCTAAAAGAGTCAAAATTGTTAATGATATTAGTTCATACCAATTGGAGCTACCCTCCCCTAGCTCAACTTCCCCAAACAAGGAATGAAAGATCAGCTATTTAATCTCTAGAGATTACTTTAGCATGAAGTATTTAAGAAGATTTATGTTATATTTTGATCTTACATTTACAATTACAAAGGAATAATGATAGAAAGAAAATTTTCTTCAATGATTTAGTAGGTAGATCAAATTTTTAAGTTTTGGGTTCTCTAGAGCTCTTTGACTTCAACCCATGTGATGATTTAATCTTTTTCTCATCTTGTTTGTTAATTACTAGTTTTTCACTATTGGTTGAACAACCTTAGTTTTGTGGGTCCATGCAATGCTTTTATTGTTTATTTTTGGCTGCAATGATATGTTTGTTCAATCCTATATAAAGGATTTGGTATCTTTCAAAAATCTTACTTTACCCTTAGTGGAAAAAATCTACACCATTATATATTTATAGATTTAGTGTAAATATAAATAACATTAATAAGCTAGAGTTACAAAACCTAAACCAAGAAGGCGGTCCCAATCTTTAATAAACTTGAGTTGCAAAATTCTAGAGTAAACATTAGTAATTACTCTCCTCTTACAAGTGATAAAAGTAGGTATTTATTGTGAACCTATCATAGAATCTATCATAACCATCATAAAATATTATAATTTAACTCTCGAGAGTTATAATTATACCTTATTAAATCCCATGCACCATTTGTGTGGTAAAATAATAATATTTAATATTTAATTTCTCTTAGAAATAATAAATCCTTAATTTGTAGGATTATAATTAGAATAATAAATAAAATATTTAAAATTTTGATTTACATTAGCCTATGGGAAAATAGGAATGGGCTAACAATCTCACCAAAGTAAATTTATTAGAAAGACAACATGACAAGTAGCAATAGGGGAAAATTTCCTAGGTCATTACGTGGGTCCACCCATGCCATTGAGAGGGCACATGAGATTTGTAAGTATAGGAAATAACCACCCACCATAGTAGCTACCAATAAAAGGGTACATGTACACTAAAATAATAGATTAAAAAGTGGCCAAACAAGTGCTTTTGGAAAAAAAACTTGCATTATTAAAAACTTGAAACAATGTCATGATGTTAAGGCTTGGAAAATACCAAGTGATGATGTAATCATATTCTACATGGTATAAAAATATGTTCAGATTTTGGGGAATGTGAAACATGATTATGGTCTAAAATGTGATAATTGCATTTCATGTTCCCCAAAATGCGATTGTGTTTTGAGGAACATGAAACATATGGCAATTCATGTTCCAAAAAATGTAATTATATTTTTTAGAACATGAAATGTGATCAAACTGCATGCTTTTCAAAACATGAGGATGTTCTGTGGAACATGAATAACAATCATGTTTTATGTTCCCAAAAAAATTATCACATTTTTTGAAACATGAAATATGTGGTGTTTCATGTTTCACAAAATATGATCTTGTTTCATATTTCTAATAACTATTGCAATGAATTTTTCATTGTGCCAAAAGATTGACTTGTTAACACTCGATAAAATGCCAGATCTATACAAGACCCATGGGAGGTGATTAAGCCTATCATGAATCCAGAGGGTAATGTTGAACAACCAAGGGATGAATGAACCAACCTTCCAACAATCCCCCCAATGCAACTATGGGATTCAAACCCATGACCTTTCTCTCATACCATTTGTTGCAATGGATTTTCCATTGTGCCAAAATATTGGCCTATTAACACTTGATACAAATGCTAGATTTATACAAGATCCATAGGAGGTAGTTAATCCATGCCATGAATCAAGAGGGAGACACTAAAAAACCAAGGGGATGAAGGCACCAACCTCCCAAAAAAAACATGATTACATTTTGTAAGACATAAAAGTGAAAAAAATGTGACCATATTTTATAAACATGAGTGTGTTATATAATGCACTCACATTTTTTATTGGAAAAAACATAGTCTACAAATTTTCCTTTGATAGGTTTTGATGATGAGCCTAAATGGTTATTCTTCATGTTGGCATATGGCTCACTTCATGGCATGTGGCTTCTAGTGTTGTCATTGATGGCAACCTAAGTCATCTTTCTTGTCCATAGACCAAGATTTATCCATACCGGCAAGATAAGTAACGATCAGTATTTTACCAACAAAGAGTATGAAGAATAGGGTATCTGGTTAGTATATTGATCTATATGCTTCACCCGATCATGATTTTGAGTTGTGGATCTCTGAGAGAGTTTTTTAAGCATCTATTATATCTTGTTGTTAAGTTTTTTGATGTTGCATTGATCAGTGTATGAGTTAGGAGATCCGATTGGATTCTTTGAAAGGTTGCTTTTCTATTTATTTGCTCATTGTGGCTAACCTAGTGAATGTCGCATGTCACAGATGTATAAGGAGTAATTGATTAATTATTTCTTATGTTGGTTATTTTGTTTTGGGTCGTAGCTATGGCTTAGCCGACTTGTGTGGGTGGGCATTAAATTTAATTTGTGATTTGTGCTGACCATTGAAGGATATTTCATATTTTGTTAAAGTTGACTTGAAGCAATGAAATTTTGTTAGTTAGCATATATATATATATATATATATATATATATATATATATATATATATATATATATATATATATATATATATATATATATATATATATATATATATATATGAGATTGATAATTCATTTTGTGAATGTAAGTGTGGAAGTGTGTGAATATGTGTGAAGAGCATAATAGATGTGTGTGTGAGTATTAGAAGGGTGACTGAGCAATCTTTTGATAGTTTTAGTAGAGAAGAGCACACTAGAGTAGAAATACAAAATCAATTAGAAGGGCTCAAGATTGTCTACTAAACTTCATTGGAATTGAATTTAGGCATTTGGAGATGCTATCTTCTCAGTTCAACTATTTTTTGTAATTACAAACATTTTGTAAGGCAGTGAGCCTTCCTTATTTTGAGAAGTGAGCTCTAGGCAGTGTTCCTAAATGCACGTGCATTCCCTTTAATTCATACTTTTAACAGAGTATAAATTGTGGATAAACCTCCACCATGATTTTTCCCCTAACAGGGTTTCCACGTAAAAAATATTGATGTTATAGTGCTTTGATTATCTTGTTCATGTTCTTGCATCTTTATTTATGTTTATGTGTTGTAAATAATTTAAGATCTGGATTTAAAGTTTACATTTGGTGAACACTGATTCACCCCCCCTCTTAGTGTTCCCTGAGTTCAACAATTGGTATCAGAGCCAAGTTCCTCTATAGAAAGTTTAAAAAATTGAGGTGGATCTTGAATTGCAATGGACTCTAGTGGTCTTCAACAATAGCTTATAGTGGCACTTGATGATCTTGATCAGTCTAAAGAAAAAGTCATGGAATTAAAAGAAAATCTTGTGGATGCTAAGAAATTTGAATTCAATCATTAAAGGATAAAATCAATGAGTCAAGAGAAAAGAGGAAGGAACTTTGTAATTAGCTGAAGTAGAAAGAAAATAAAAGCTTGGAATATTTTCACCTGAATCAGACCCTAAAAAAGATAACTAAAGAATGTGAAAAGCTTGCTAGGGACAATGCTACTCTAAAGCTTGAAATGAAATTTGTGGCAATGAAGCTAACCAAGGAGATTGAAGAAAGGAAGAAGAATGAGGAGAATCTGGCCCAGCCTTTAAAAGAAAAAATTGAAGAATGCAATAGAGTAAATAGTGGATTGATTTAGATGGAGATTGAACTGCAACAATATAGAAATAATGAACAAGATCTTGAAAGACATAAAGTTATTCTAAGAGATGAACTCACTACTGCAAATGAGTACAAGGAGAAGTTTAGAGCTAGTTTTGCTAAGCTTGATGAGTTGTCCAAAGGATAGAAGGATGCAAATGATAAGCAAGGTCTTGGATATGAGAAGGAAGAAAGCTTTGGATCTAAACATTGGGACTCCAAACAAAGAAATCAAATGAATAAAGGAAAAAGGTATCTAGTAAGACAACCTAATGCTCATAATTTTAATGGTTACTACTTTGCTTGTAATAAATTTGGTCATATGGCTTCTTAGTGTAGAAGTAAAATAAATTCAAGCAGTCCATCATTTCTCGATTAGTGTTTTAGTTGTAAAAAGTTTGGTCATAAGTCAATTGAATGCAGAAGCATGTATGTTAGTGTAAGGAATGTTCAATGCTATACCTATGGAAAATTTGGGCATATTGCTAATCAGTCTAGATCAAAGGGAAGTCAATGGAATGAATGGTCTAGAAAAAGAAATCCAATGTGTTACAGTTGTAATAGATTTAGTCACATTGCAAGTTCTGCAAGAACAAAAACATGGATAGAAGAGGTTCAGTGTACAAGGGAAAAATCAAATAGAAAGATTAAAAAGGAAAAGGAAAAGTGACTATGGAAGAGATTAGAGATCAAATGAAGAAAACATGGGTAAGGAAGAGTGACTCTGATGAAGGGAATAATTTCACACCAAAATATTCTTCTGGTAATTCCTTTAGAAGTTCATCTCAAACCATTGGCCTAGGGGGAGTCTTTCAAGAAAAATCCTTTGTCCCCCTATCGGTAGTTGGCATTGAAATGTAGAAAATTGTCAGTAGCTATGATACAAGTTTTCAAATGCATTAGTGATCACTTACATAGAAACATGAGAAGTATAAGGTCCATAGACAAATTTTTCTTTTGTTGTTTGAGAAAATAAAGTACCCAGAACTCCTAGGCCAAAATATTTAATGTGGCAAAGAGGTTAGGTGCGTGAAGTTATAAAAGGGTATTTGGAACCCTCATTTTTCACCTTGCATTGAAGAAGAATAGGAGAGCCTCTACAATGAAATTTCAAAGGCGTAAAGCAAATTCAACAACAAATTCATCAAGAATCTCATTTGCTTGTAGAATTTTGAATTTTGTGCTCAGGAGAAAAAAATTGTTTCGTACAAAAAGAAAATGAAGCAAATCAAAGGAATGGTGAATTTGGATGAGTATAGCAATGGAAAGATTAGGGTTGTGAGAAATTTGTTTCCAACTAATGAATTGAAGTGGCTTAAAGGTGCTTTATTAAAAAAAAAGATACTACAGATTGTTTAGGAGGAAGATATAATTCAAAAGATTGCTAACATATGGTTAGATCGACCCTCATATGAGTAGGACCTGATTGAGAATACATTGAGTTCTTAATTTGTGCATAGTAAAATTAGTTTGGAAAGTTTGAAGAATGTGCTTCCAGAAGAAATGATTGAATGTATTAGGGAGGCTATTGCCTCTAAGCCTTAAGACAGGAAAGAGGAAGAAGTAATTTTGCATTTGAAGGAGAATTTTAGGTTGTCCCTTACCAAATTGAAAAGGAAAATGAATGAGTTGAGGCAATGCATTAATTCAGCTAATAACATTTACAACTATTATCTTCGGTGGTCTCATGTTGGTGGGAGGTATAAGGAAAAGCTGGAGTAGATTGAAGTTTAGTTGATCAAAATTGGTCAAGATTATAGTATGCTTCAAGACCAAGATGGAGCAATAAAGCAAAAGATTCGAGAATTGCATTCTGAGCATACAAAATTCCACTTTAATAGAAACACTCTTGTGGACACCTTTTGGAAAGTCAAGGATATGACTGAATGCAAGTTGGATGGCTGATTAAGGCCTTGAGGAAAAGAGAAAAAATAGAAGTAGAAATTACAATCCTGGAATCCCTCATTCAAATTATTAACAAGACATCTAAGAATAATAACATGATCTTAATCATTGGTATTTCTATAGAAGCACGGAAGAAATTTCTTCCAGGTATGAAAGATAAGTACAAGTTAATTTTCTAACATAAGTAGCAGTTGTACTTCAAATTTTGAATTTTTGAAAGGGGGAGAGAGCTTAGTGAAGAATATATCTATCATTTATGTAAAAGGGGGAGGAGAGTAGTGAAAAATGATTTATCATTCTAAGGGTGAGTTTGAGTTTTGAAATTTTGAATTTTGACACTTAGTCATTTTTCACTAAGTGTTGCCATCAATGACAAAGGGGGAGATTATTGGCATATGGCTTGTTTGATGGCATGTGTCTTCTAGTGTTGTCATTGATGGAAACCTAATTTATCCTTCTGGTCTGTAGACCAAGATTTATCCATATTGGAAAGATAAGTAAAGATCAGTATTTTACCGGTAGAGAGTATGAAGAACATGGTATCCGGTTAGTATATCGATCTATATGCTTCACTGGATCATCATTTTGAGTTATGGATCTCTGAGAGAGTTTTTTAAGAATCTATACTATCTGATTGTTAAGTTTGGTGATGTTGTATTGATCAGTGTATGAGATAGGAGATCCAGTTGGATGCTTTGGCAAGTTGTTTTTTTGTTTATTTGCTCATTGTGGCCAACCTAGTGAATGTCTCATGTTCCAGATGTATAAGGAGTAATTGATTAATTATTTATTGTTTTGGTTATTTTGTTTTTGGTTGTAGCTATGGTTTAGCCGACTTGTGTGGGGGTGCATTAAATATAATTTGTGATTTGAGCCAACCATTGAAGGATATTTCATGTTTTGTTAAAGATGACTTGAGGCAATAAAATTTTTGTTAGCTGATATATATATGAGATCATTAATTCATTTTGTGAATGTAAGTAAGTGTGGAAGTGTGTGAATATGTGTGAAGAGAAGAAGAGATGTGTGTGTGATTATTAGAAGGGTGATTGAGCGATCTTTGTACAGTTTCAGTAAAGCAGAGTAGAGCAGGACATAAATACAGAATCAGTTAGAAGGGCTAAAGATTGTCTATTGAACTTCATTGGAACTGAATCCAGGCATTTGGAGATTTTATCCTCTCAATTCAACTTTTTTTTGTAATCACAAACATTTTGTAAGGTAGTGAGGCTTCCTTATTTTGAGCAGTGAGATCTAGGTAGTATTCTTGAATGCATGTGCATTTCCTTTTATTCATAATTTTAACAAAGTATAAATTGTGGATTAACCTCCACCATGGTTTTTCCCCTAATAGGGTTTCCACATAAAAAATATTGGTGTTATGGTGATTTTATTATCTTTTTCATGTGATTTCATCTTTATTTATGTTTGTGTCCTAAATAGTTTAAGATCTAAATTTAAAGTTTAAATTTGTTGAACACTGATTCACCCCCCCCCCCTCTTAGTGTTCCCTGATTCCAACACTTCACACATCTTCTTAGATTTTAAAAATATATTTTATTTTATTTGGAATACACTAACATATTTATATTTTGATTTTATTTCACTATTGTTTCCATATTTATTAGATATATATGTATTGATTTTTGTTTATAACTCTTGATCCACTTCTCAAAATTCAAACGAGGCTATATAAGATTGTTCCAACCTTCATTTTGTACACTTTTTAAAAAATTAAATTTTCACTTTATTATTCAAGTCAAGTATGAAATGAAATACATTCTTAGTGATGCAATTCCTAAGATTCATCCGCTTTAAAATAAAAATTTTAAAAAAAATTCAATAAAAAATGTAAAAATATGCACACTTCTAGTATTCCCTCCTAACTATATTTCTAGTAAGCAATTTTAAAAATATTAAATGCAACAAAATATGGGGGGATGCTTTGAAAACTATGTTATATATGAGTAAGTAAAATAGGAACACTGTCTGTACACACACTATTTGACTCTCTTATTCTTAACCATTTTTTAAAGAATTAAGTAGTTTAGAAACTAGATTCAAAGTGCTAAATTTCTTTTTCTTTTTATATCTTCAATTTTTGAGTGTATGCATCTAAAATTACTCGTCCAATTTTACGTTTAGTTGATTTTAGAAGAAGAAGAAGAAAGTGGCCAATTTTGACCACCTTTTTATCCCTCGTTTATATGCATGTACCTTTAAGACAAGCCAAAACATTACCTAATTGAAAGAAAAAAAAGTCATTTCTACTGGTTATGATAGTAGCACCAAGAAGAATCTAAAGGTTCATGTCATTGACCCCAAAATAGAAATCTATAATAGGGAGGTGGAGAGGGAAAAACCCTTATTATAATGTTGGGGCCATTTTCCTGGTGACCTAATAAATTTTGAAGATGTTAAACATACAAGGACAATCTATAAGGAAAAATTGAATATACATGAAGAAAATGGAAAAAGAATGGAGTAAATAGAAAAAATGGAATTAACATCATTATTAACAAATATAGCAAGATTATTATATTTTTATATGTAAAAAATTATCCAATTTGAAAGCATGTCACAAGTAGGATAATTTAGTTAAAAATTAGCCCTCTTTCCCAATAAAACATCATTCCACAAAAAAAATATCTATAACGATAAAACACAATCATGAACCCACTAGCAAGTGATTTTCATATGAGCTCAAAACAAAAATAAATACAATAGTGTTTCAAGTTATTGTATTAAATAGGCATGTGACATTATTAGCAGCAAGATACATTAGATGGTTGTTAACATAAAGAACTTGGTAAAGAAAATGCTAAGGAAAATAATAAATCTTGGGCTCCACAATTTCTTTCCAAAATATTTATTACAAAAAAAAGATGAAGATTGAAGAGAGCATTGAAAATTGTTTTTAAACCATAAGTAAATGTTATGAAATCTATGTATATAATTTTATTTGGTTATATTTGTGGAAGAGATTATCCGTGCATATAATTTATAGCTCTTTCACCAAGGCTTAGTATAATGCGCATATATTGAATGTGCATTGCAAAGGTAGGACCTCGACTATAATCTTGAATGTTTCTTTGTTCACATGGTTTAGGCTGAACTAATACTTGTTGTATGAACAAGAGATCTAGGTGGAATTGATCTTGAAATGTAAATATTAGAGATTCCTAACTCTTTTTTTTTTTAATTTCAAGGAGTGTAGCCAAGAAATATTAACTAATGACATCCTAAATAACAATGGAAAGAGACCACCATAAGGATTGTTAATTAATGAATATACCAATATGAATCCATCTTGTTTCCACATTAGAAAAAACTTAATGATTACCTTAGGCTTCGATTGATATATATATAGTAATTCTAATAAGAACAAAATAAAATATAGGGATGTGGAAACCAAGGAAATTATAAGCTCTAGGTATCCTATATGAAGAGCTAGATTCTTTCAATTACATAAAAAAATTATAGGCTTCATTTCCATGAAAATATTTGAAAATCTATTATGTGCAAAGTTTTTTTTAAAAAAGTTAATAATGTATAACCCTCCAAACTCTCAAGGAAGACAATAGTAATCTAACACAAGTTTATGAAAACCTTTCTTTCTTTTTGAGTTGACCCAAAGGAAATATTGTGGAATATTTTGAAGATCATTGGAATAAGAATACTTAAAATGCATATAACATGGGTTCAACAATAGGGTTCTTCAGTTGGTGGAGCATCTTGTGTCTACTACTTCTATCTATGTCATGGTTAATGGATCTCCCTCGATTTTCTTTCAAATCTCTAGAGATCTAAGACAGGGAGATCCTATTTCTCCTATTTTATTTACTATTATGGCTGAAAGTCTTGGAAGAAATTTGAAAAAGCTGATAGATCAAAGATCCCTTTTTGGTCTTAAACCGTCCTCTAGCAATTTGATATGTTCTCATCAATAGTTTGTCGATGATACCATGCTCTTGGGAAAATCTACTATTTCAGAGAGAAATAATTTGAAATCTCTGTTGGATGCATATGGGAGGGCGTATGGCTAGTTGATTAATAAATAGAAAATCTCTCTCTTCTTCATTAATACTCCTGAACACAGACATAATAAAATTGCCAGAATCCTAGGTTGTAGGGTAGAGTCTTTACCTGCCACCTATCTAGGTTTACCTTTAAGCCTTAAACCCCCAGAGTCCTTTTGGATTTTTTTGGTTGAGAGATTTAGTAAGAAGCTTGTTGGATGGAAAGGAGCTTTGCTAACTCAAGCTGGTAAATTATAGCTCCTTGAAGCTACTCTTTAGAATCTGTCGATTTATGCTTTAAGCCTTTTTAAAATCCCTGCCAATTTTGTGGATGCAATTGAAAAGATTCAAAAAATATGTCTTTGGTCGGGTGTTGAAGAAATAAAAAGGTTTCCTTTAATAGGATGGGATCTGGTGTGTAGACCTAACAAGGTCAGTGGTTTAGGTCTTAGAAAAATCAGGATGGTTAACAAGACTCTTCTTGCTAAACAAATTTGAAGGCTATTTTCATCCTCAGGCAAATGGACTGATATCTTGACAAGCAAATATTTGGAGAATTAAAAATCTCTTATAATCATGATGGAATCCCATCTTATACCCAAAGGCTCAACCTGTTGGAATAACCTGATTACTGGTAGAAAATTTGTTGAAACAAGAGTGGGTTGGCAAGTCAGGAGTGGAAACCAAACAAGATTTTGGGAGCATAGATGGTTGTTTAATGATCCCCTTACCAAAATTGAACCTTTTCGTGGGTGGGCTAAGATTTGTAAAACTCTATTTGGTTTGTATGTTAAAGATTATTGGATGAATGGAAAATGGGTGGATCTGTGTCTTGGTAGTTAGGCTCTTGCTCCTATTCATTCATCCCTATTGGCTGTTAGACTTTTCCATTACCAGATGGAAGACTATCTTGTTTGGAAAGATGAACCCCTGGGAAACTACTCTGTTTCGTCAGCTTTTTCCAGGCTATCCTCTACCTAGGCTCCTCCCCCCTTTTGGTTGAATGCTTGGATCAAACACCTGGTACCTAAAGTTAGAATATTCTTTTGGATCCTACTTCAAAACCAAGTGCTCATGGTTGATAATATTTGCAAGCGAGGCTTTCAAATACCCAATAGATGTTATCTCTGCAAGATGGATACAAAGTTAGTTTGTCATTTGTTTCTTCATTGTCCTTTTGCTACCTTGATTTAGGAAAACTTCCTTTGTTATTGGAAATTATCTTGGGTGTTCCCCTTTCCAATTGAAGACTTCTTCATCCAATGGAAAGCCCTTACTCACAACCTAGCACTTCGAAAACTATGGGATTTTTCCTTCCCTCATGTTGCTTGGGGTCTATGGAAAGAACAAAACAACAGAATTTACAGAGATACAGAATCTTCGGTGGTCATTGTGTTTGATAAAATAATCAGATTAATGAAAGAAAATTTCAATGCAATCCCCCAAAATGTTTGTAACACCGAGAAAGTGGCTTGTTCTTCCTATGATCTTATAATTGCTAATGAATGGAATATTAGTTTTGATATTTCCCGTGCTCCTAAACATGCTAAGAAGGACAAGGAGGGTGTATGCTGGAATTTTCCGCCTAATGGTTGGATCAAAGCCAACTTTTATGGGGCAACTAAAGGTAATCTTGTGGCGGTAGGATGCAGTGGAGTTATAAGGGATTCTTTTGGAAATTTTCTCAGTACAATTGCCACCTCCATTGGCTCACAAACCAATCACTTAGCTGAGGTTGTTGGAGCTTTTCATGTCATAAATTTGGCTCATAGTCTGAATTTTAAAAACCTTTGGCTTCAAGGGGACTCAAAAAATATTATTGAATGTCTTTTAGGTAGGTACCCCCCCTCGTGGACCATAAATTCTTGGATTTATGATGCTATTTTGACCTTAGCTAAGTTTGATAATATAAAGATATCCCATGCCTATAGAGAAGCTGATGCTTTGGCAAAAAAAATTGTGAATGAAGGGGTTAAAAGCAAAGGAAAGTGCACTTGGTTGAACATTAGTGATTTAGGTGTTAATGTCTGAGCCTTATTGAACTATGATGTGTCACATGGGAAAGATGTGTGTCACCTCATTAATGATGATAGACCGGGGTAAGTACATCACTATCATTAGACTACGTGGGGCCGAGCTAATTAGCTTATTGTGTAAGCTTGCTCGTCATGCTTTGTGGGTTCATAGGTTTGGAAGGACCATTTCGAGTCAAGATTTCATCTCTTTCTACATTACTGTGCTTGCTAAAATGGGAGGAGATAGAAAAAGAGTTGATTCGGGCAGCTTCGAGATGCACACAAGAAACACTAAAGTGTGGAAAAAATTTAAAAGTGGGGGTTTACTCCATTTTCTGGAAAAACTCCATGGGTCTAATCAAGAAGCTACAGAGAATTTTGAGAAGAATTGGGACAATGGGGAAATAACCCTTTTTGGTAGGAAAGTTAAGCTGGATGAAAATCTCATTGTTGAAGTGACTAGTATGTCCACTGAAGGACACAAATTTTTCTAGGACAAGATTTTCTTTGATGAAGCAGTGGTCAGATTTCTGAAGAAAGACAAGGAAAAATTGAAACTGGTGAAATTTTTCAATAGTTACTTTGAGGCTGATACCATTAAAGCTCTCTGGAGAAAAGTTCTTCATGTCATTATGGAGTATATCACCCTAGATGGTCATTTCACTAGGGTCTATGGCTATCACTTTGCCTTTCTCAATCATTTTCACTATAAGGTTAGGGTTTCTCTCCCCTACTATCTACTCTATTCCTTAAGAAAGAGTTTGGAAGATCGTAAGAAAAACCCTAAAAGATATCCTATATTACATACTGGTTTGATTAGGTTAATTTTTGAACATTTCCAAAATATGTTGGCCCCTGCTAATCTAGATGCCTCTTTTGCGTCCAAGGAGGATGACACTGAACGTATTTGTTTGAGGAAAAAACCTAATTTGAGTCCGGTAAGGATGGTCCTAAATCCACCCCTGTCTAGACTAGTAAGAAAACCCAAATCCATAATCCCTAGTCTATTAAAGTTTGCCCTACTTCTTAGCCTAGAAGCTCTACTCCTAAAACCAAATGTGCTAGAAAGAATCTACCTGTCAAAAACCTTATTTCATATTCTAAAGATTCTCTTGATTTTGAGGACTCTAGCACTAATAATAATTCTTCCTTTGTTGTCCCATCGACGGATATAAATGTTAGAATTGGGTCCCCTGGAGCCTCTAACCCTGCTAATTTTCTGGGCATAGCTAGTTATAATGTTGTGGACCATTTCAGAATGTCAAAATGGGTCTTTCATGAAATTAATGACTTAGAAATAAAAAACTGGGCTCTCGAAAGTAAATTGGAAGAAATAGGAGCTAAGGTTTCTGCATTATGCAAGAAGAATGTAGAGCGTAATGAAAACATTGCTAGCAAAGAGATCCAAGACAATGCGAGTAAGGACAAAAGGATATAAATTGACTTGGAAAAAATGAAAAATACGGTGAAGATAATTACTAAACAAAATAATAGGATGGCAAGACATAGTGCCATCATTATCAATGCTATGATTGAAAAATTGGATAAATCTCAATAGGGGTCCTTGGTTGTTGATTTGGAAGAGGTGAAAGATAAAAACTAGGAAGAGGACATTGGGATCTCGAAGATAACCAGGGCTAATTTGAAAAGGAAGGCACCCCCCATGTCGCATATGATTCAAACTTTCAAGAAGGGTGTCCAATATATGCAAAACCTGAAGGTTGAGACTGAGTCTATTTTAAAGACTCTGGGTTAGTTGTTGCTGGTTTTTTGGCCTATGTTTTGGTTGGTTCCTTGATTGACCTTCCTGTCCTTTTTTGGCTGGCTGCTATTTTTTCTGGTTTTTCCTTTTATTGCAGCCTGCTTATTCTGCTGGACTTTTTTGTCCTTCTATTTCTTTTGTTGTAAACTTGGTGGTTTTGGGTCCCTGTAAAACCCATTTTTTCCTTTATCAAAAACATGAGTGTTAATAAGTGTAGTTTCAAGAAATTTAGAGCATGCTAAACAATTACTAGCTAAAAAATCACTTAATAATCTAGTATTTCATTTTTTCCCACTCCAATGACATATTGTCACAACATATATTTGCAAGCCTAGAAAGTAATAGAAACATAAAAATCTACGCATGGTCAATTTAAAATTACAACCAAAATAATTAAGCTAAGATAGAGGTGTAAAGAAGGATTACTAGTACTACTACATTTTACTCCATTGGATGTTGGAGCAAACAAATAAGAAAAATATGTTAAAGACACTTGAAAGATTTTTAATATTACCTTCATTCTCAAGAAAAGTGTAGAACAAGCTATGAACAAAGTTTCCTTTGACCAATTGTTGGGAATTACTAATAGGAAGGGAGATCCCTTTAACTTGGCTCTTAGAGATGTCATTAGCAAGAAGATAGTGAAATACTTCAACTACAAAAACATATAATGAGGGCACAAGAGTGTGTCCATAAAATGGAATTAAAGAGGAAAAACTATTCAAAATGAATGATATTCATAGTAATGCAAGTATAAGCATATGTGAATAGGAGGCAAAAGTAAGAGCACCAAGCATGGCTAAGATGAAAGGTTACTCAATTCTATCATAGGATTTCTTAAAGTCAATTTAAAAGAAAAAGGGTTTGACTTTTTGGTCCATTAGGGAACCTACCTAGATAGCAATGATATTGTCTAAAATATATTCTCTATATAAAATTAGTATACTCTATCCAAACAATGTAGGATGTGCCTAATATGAAGAGAAAAAACTTTTAGGAGACATTCAGCAAGGTGTTAGGCCTCTATTTACAAACCAATTTAGGACCCCTTGATTTAGACATGGATTTATATTTCCTTTGTTGATGATAGAGCCTAATGATCTAGAATAAAATTATGCCTGCACACTCAAGCTACTTGGATTTGGACTTATGACTTCTTTATTACTTTTAGAAGTTTAAGATATTTTCTTGGCATGTGATTCTTTTATTTGATTGGCCATGAATGCTAGCTAAGTTCACCTAAATTTTGCATGAATAACTTTAAAGTGGAGATTCTATTTAGTATTTATCAAGATAAAAAATTCAACACTTTTCTAGTTTCTATTGAATTTCATCTTTCCTTATATACGAAGTCTACAATTTGTTATAATGTTCTATAGATTCAAGTGCAAGTTAACAAGGTTACCCTAGAAGGGCTCTATTTGTAAACAATTATTAAGCATTGGACTAATCTTCCTTGTATTGCTGCAAGTGTCCCATCTCTCTCTTCTCACAAGGGCCCATCTCATTCCCAAGGGTATAGACATGGTTATAGTCATAGTGATTTTACCACATAATTATCATGACTCACATAGCTCTCCCCAACATAAAGAACATGAATGGTCGTAGTACACATATGTGCTTTTTATTACTTGTTAGCCATGTAGTATGGTCGACTTATGCTGGCGAAATAGTAGTAAGGTCCCTTAGTTGAGCTTGTTTGTTTCTCATACAAGAAATGACACACAATTTAATGAGAAACAAAATGATGGAATGATTAAAAGGTGGCAACTAATTGCCAAAGACTTAAACCTTTTAATTTACCGGATCATGAATTACAACTACCCTACTAATTTAATAATTGTGATCATTTTTATTTCTCTATTTAAATTTCAATCTTTTTCCCATTTTTTTCAAAATGCAATTCCATTCTACCCACTTATTTATATTTATAAAACACTTGTTTTAAAAAATAGAATCTAATAGCTTGTAGCTGATTCCCAAATGTTCCTTGCGTGCTGGAGACGATGTAGACTGTAGAGGGATACAACTCTCAGCCTATTAGATACCACATGTTAGGTTTTCATTGTCTATATTGCATAATGCATACCATCACGATTTCGAAAATGGCCCCACGTAGGAATGGAAAATGGCGTTTTGAAGGAGCTATCCTAACAACTCCCGTGACAAAAAGACCCCACGTATTCTTCAAACGTGTTTCTTTAATAATGCTGCCAGTTTCTAGAAGTGGGTAACACGACCTTTTGTTGTTTGACGTCGATTGCCCACTGTTCTTCATGGCCGACAAATATTTCCAGTTTAATAATAAAAAAAAATGCTCAGAAAAACCGTTGAGATGAACAATAGGGATTACATTAGATTGTCAATCAAATTCATGCAATGGATCTTATTTATGAATTGATAGGCCATTCTCATGTGGGAAAACATTACCCAATCATCAAAATTGTCTCATATTATGGACAAAACTATTCTTCTCAAGTGATGTAATGCCCACGTTCCGTTATTGAGAAAAGCTGCTATATATTAATGGAGAGCAAATGCCACAGTCAAATTCGAGTTGCAGTAGATATTCAGTGTAAGAGGAATGTCGTTGAGCAGTGATATTGTCAGAGAAATTTTAAACAAAGTGGATGGCATCACGCTTGCAAGCGCAGAATGTTGCTGCTCTAATGTGCGGTACATTGTAAAGGAACAAAACCTATGGGAGGATGCCTGCTGCTCTCTTTGGCCTTCCACAGCAGACCACGAGGTTAAAGAATTGATCTTTTTCTTGGGTGGATTCAAGAAATTTTATGCAGATTGTTTTCCACTCATCAATGTTTCCCAACAGTTTATTGTCAATTCCAAGAAAGATTGTCAAAAAAATTTCAATCCTTGGGATGAAGATGATGACAGAGAGGAGATTGATGATGCAGTTTATCTCTCTGATTTCGCCTCTGTTGTAGACATTCATTACAACAATGTAGCAATTTATTCTAAAGTTGTCTGGAAGATCCCAGTTGCAGATGATAGTACAGATTGCAGGTCGTCCACCATCTTCCCATTGGTGATAGATCTTCCTTGTGACTCTGATGGCACTTTCGCTTCAGTTTCTCCTAATGGGGACGAAGATGTAGAGGGAATCATATTGTCGGCTAAGCTGAGGCTCAGTTGGATTCTCATCAACAGAAGAACAAAGAACGCTGTAAATCTTTCCAGTTGGAGGCCTCTGGAAGCACAGAAGCATAATTGGAGATCTGAAAATGATTTCACAGTCCGTTTTGGATCCATTCTGCCTGCTCATAGTGCTTTGCCTTTAAAGTTAGCTGCATGTAATATTGTGGTTAAAGGTAGAGCTGGTGTGGGCCAGGAGGGCAATGATTTGCAGATAACTGGGGTGAGTATGCATTTGGAGGACATGATGGGCTGCCAAGTGAATGCAAGAGAGAGCCTGTTTGTTCTACAGAGAGCAGTGGAGTGGGGTAAGAGGAGTAAGAAGCATGATCAAGTAATACAGAGTTGTTATGATGTTTTGACCATTCTCCCACTTGTCGAACACCTTGCAAGAGTCAGGGGATCCAAAGTGTCATGGACTTAATTGCTAGGGGCCGAGAGCCCCATAGACTCTGAACACCATTTGAATTTCTCTGTGCTCACAGGCTTAGTTAATGCATCAGCAACATTCACCAAAGTCTCCACCTTCTCCAACTTCACCTTGTCTTCCTCGACCATATCTCTCACAAAATGATATTGTACATCAATGTGCTTGGTCTTGGCATGAAATGTCGGGTTCTTCGCTAGGCAAATCGCACTCTGACTGTCACTATAAATTGTCACTGCACCTTGTTTGAACTCTATATCTGAACACAATCTCTTTAGCCAGATGGCTTCCTTGCAGGCATGAGTAGCTGCCATATACTCTGCCTCTGTAGTGGACAAAGCGACCACAACTTGTTGCTTGCTCATCCAACTGATTGCACCACCAAATCATGTAAACACATATGCACTGGTGGATCTTCTCCTATCAACATCACCGACCCAGTCTGAATCCACGTAGCCTTGAATATCCAAGGAATGCTCATTTCCTATTCCATGGAAACATATAGAGTACTCTGAGGTACTCTGCAAGTATCTGAAAACTCTTTTTACTGCATCCCAATGTGCTCTTCCTGGATTAGACATGTAACGGGAAAGTACTCCCACTGCTTGGGCAATGTCTAGTCTTGTACAGACCATAGCATACATCAAACTTCCAACAGCACTCTGATATGGTACTCGACTCATCTCTTCCATCTCCAATGGGGATGTAGGACACTGTGAGCTAGAAAGCTTTGTTCCCATAGTAATAGGAACACTCAATGGTCTGGAATCCTGCATATTGAATCTTCTCATAATAGTACCAACATACTTACTCTGGCCTAGCCAAAGCTTTCTATTTTTCCTATCTCTTATAATCTCCATTCCTAGAATATGCCTTGCTGTACCAAGATCTTTCATTTCAAACTTTGCTAAGAGCTGAGATTTTAATTCTACAATCAAACCTTTTCCTTTGCCAATAAACAACATGTCATCAACATACAAGGCAATAACCAAGAAATAATCACCATCAGACTTGTAATATATACAGTGATCAGATTTAGATCACACAAATCCCAAACTCAAAACATATGTATCAAACTTCTGGTACCGCATCCTAGGACTTTGTTTTAAACCATACAAGGATTTCTTCAACTTACAAACCAAATGACTTTTACCTTTCACCACAAAGTGCTCTGCCTGTGTTATATAAATTTCTTCCTCCAAATCTCCATGAAGGAAAGTTGTTTTCACATCCATCTGCTCAACCTCTAGATCATAAGCAGCTGCAATAGAAAGTAAAAATTGAATGGATGTCATTTTTGCTACAGGAGAAAAAATTTCACCATAATCAACTCTTGCAACCTGGGAGTAACCTTTTGCAACCAAACGTGCTTTATACTTCTCAATGCTTCCATTTGAACCCATCTTCCTTTTGAACACCCATTTACAACCAACAGGCTTCCGTCCTTCAGGCAATGGTACAAGGTCCCATGTGTCATTCTTCTTAAGAGCTGCCATCTCTTCTTCCATGGCTATTTTCCAGGACTCTACATCATTCATACCAAGAGCCTTTTCTATAGATCTCGGTTCAACAATATTAGCATTCAAAACAAATATACACCTCCAATCATCAGGAGAATATTCATACCTTTCTGGTGCTTTCCTCTGTCTACTAGACCTTCGAACAAGATCTGGTTCAGGTTCAGGTTCACCCTCTTCCTCTAATGATTCAGAACTCGTAGAGCTCTCCTCAACATCTTGTCTTTCTAAGGGCCTCGATTCAACTTTCTCAGGTGTAGTAGGCAATTGAATCACATCTTTCTTTTCTTCCATCTGTTCTGGTTGCACTATAACAAAAGAAGGCTTAGTTTCTCTAAAAATAACACTTCTGGAATAAAATACCTTTTGTGCAATAGGATCCCAAAGCTTGTATCCTTTCACACCATAACTATATCCAATGAAGATACATTTGACAACTTTGTTGTCCAATTTTTTCCGCTTCTCCTTTGGCACATGAGCATATGCCTCACAACCAAACACTCTCAAATGTCTAAGTGAAGGCTTGTGGTTTGACCACGCTTCCATTGGCATCTTATCAACAAGAGCTGATGTAGGAGACCTGTTTATCAAGTAGCAGGCAGTGGCAACAGCTTTAGCCCAGAACTTGTGTTCTAGTCCAGCTCCACTCAGCATACTCCTAGCCTTCTCCATCAAGGTCATGTTCATTCTTTCTGCAACTCCATTCTGCTGTGGAGAATATAGAGTCGTCTTCTCTCTTTTAATACCACAATCTTTACAAAATGTGTCAAAATCATTAGAGCAATATTCACCACCATTATTAGTTCTCAAACACTTTATCTTCTTTCCAGTCTGTAACTCAACTATTTCTTTAAATTCTTTGAAACAACTGAAAAATTCAGCTTTACTCCTAAGAAAATAAACCCATGTTCTTCTACTAAAATCATCAATGAAAGAAACATAATAAACTGATCTACCAATAGAAGAAACATCAACTGGACCAAATACATCTGAATGGATAAGATCTAAAATACATGAAGACTTATGAGAACTCGAGTAAAACTGAATACGATTTTGTTTACCATAGATACAATGCTCACAAAAATTGAACTCAAGATTGTAGTCATTCAACCCATCAACAAGGTTTTTATTTTTCAAGTTCCGTAGACCCTTCTCACCTTTGTGGCCAAGTCTTTGGTGCCATAACATGGTCTTCTCTGCAAGTAACTTTGATTTGATAGATAAAGCACCCTTGGGTACCCAAAAACCATGACCATCTGTTGAAAGAGAAACCCTTTCCTTCTCCAACAAAGTAGTCCTTTTCACAATCTTATTAGAAGTACTATTGCACTCAACCGTGCATGCATCAAGCTGGTACAATGTACCCAATCTACTTCCTCTTGCTATTACCATAACACTTCTCACCATTTTCACACCTGCTTCAGAAAACTGTACAAGCACACCCGCATCTATTAGTTTGCTAACAGATAACAAATTTCTTTGCTAGTCCTGGGATATGCAAGACACCATCAAATCTTCTAATTCTACCATTAGAAAATTTCACACGAATAGTTCCACGACCAACAATATCAAGAGCAGAGTTATCACCCAAATACACCTTACCACCATCAAAATTTTCATACTAAACTAGTTTCTATTAGGAGTCATGTGGAAAGATGCACCTGAGTCTATCAACCATGCATTGTCACCTGCATGAGTGGCCAAGGCTGCGATGAAAGCATCTCCATCTTCCTTCTTGGACTCATAATCAAAATCTTGCTTCTTCTTCTTCTTCTTCTCCTCCTCTTTGCAGTCCTTTCGGAAGTGTCCAGGTTTTCTACAATTCCAATAGATTGTCTTGGACTTACCAGGAGATTTTGATCTCCCCTTATTCTTGGACTTAGAAATGCTATTTTTCATTCTTGCCAAACACTCAAAGAATTCAGGAGACTGAAAGTAGAGAACCAACAACGTATCTTCAAAACAACTGAAGTGCTCCCTATGTTGTGAGAATGAAGCAAAGATGAGGTCAAGAGTTGAATGTAAGATAGAAATGGGGAAGATGGAGTATCAATTAATCAGGAATGCAAGTCTCCTTTAGCTGTGCAGCTGAGCGAGCGTAAGCAAGAAAATTAGTAGATGGGGAAGTGGAGTATCAATGGAATGGTTCTTTTGTTGAGGAGGAAGAAGAAAGATTGATAGACATATAGCTATAAGCTCATAAAAAAACTTGTAATTTTTTGGGGCTTGCGTTGTTTTTATTGATAAGGGGTTTAATTGTCTTTTCTAATTTTTGAGAAAAGTTTTAGTGATTTGTCAATTCTTATAGTTAGGAAGTTTTTTGGTGTTTTAGATGTCTCTGGTTTCTCCTCTCCCTTATCAAGTGAGTGATTTAGAGGATTCCATGTGATTTTTTGTTATTGGTGTTTAAAAAGGCCAATGTATGCATGTCATGAATTAGTTTTAGGAGCAAGAGTTGAATAGGACCGATGGTGGGGTTCTTCTCTCTCTTTGGTGACATTTGAGGAGAGAAAAGTTATCCCTTCCCTCTTTGGAGCTGATAGAGGGTGTAGATCTAGTGTGTAGAGTAACGATGGTGAGCTCTTAAGGATGCCTACTATTCATAACAATGCAAGCTATGGTGTTATCCCACTTGAGGCATATAGGGGGGATGCAAAAATTCATGTGTTTGTTTATCCTAGATCTAATGGTTAAAATAATTTCTCTAAAGTTTAATAATTTCCTTGTTGGGAAATGTTTAAGGTCAAGGCCTAATATAGTTTTTTATAGGAGTTGGGATAAAGGATATGGAATCTAAGAGGTTCGGTGGATATTTTTTTCTAAAGTTAAGGATTTCTTTCTTGTATCCTTTTCAAATCATGAAGATAATGTTAGAAAACTTTTAGATGGCCCATGATTTTTATGCAGATTTGTTTTATTCCTAAAACTAGAGCCTAGGTTTTAACACAAATATGAAAAAAAAGTGATACCTCTTTGGGTTAGGCTCCCTAGTTTACCTCTTAAATACTAGGAGTATAAAGTGTTGAAGCATATTGCTAGTTCTATTTGAGTATCTTTTAGCTATTGATTTTGTTACATAGTATTCTCAATAAAGTAACTATTATAATGGCTAGAGTATTTTTTAGTAATAGTGGAGACCTTCCACTATCATCATCATGTGAGTAAACTTCTACATAATGCACCAATCTACAATTATTCATAATTGAAATCATCAAATTTAGAAATATACAAATGGATAAAAGCTACATAAGTGATAAAACTATGCAATAATGAAAAAAATGATCAACATAGAATTGGTGCCCAATCATACAAGGACTAAAAATATCTCTAAAATTATCTACATACTTTTGAAACCCTTCAAAATTAGCAACTCTAAAAGTACTTATACAACTATAAGTAGTGGATTATAACAATTTTCATCCTACTTCCAACTAAATAGGGCTTTTATATGTCATCCCACCTTTTCTATACCATTGCTTGCATAAGGCCTTGGCTAGGACTTCATTCAGTTGGTGTGCTTGATGAATATGTCTAGATCTATGATTATTACACTTAGTTACAATTGGAAAGGGGTTATAGGAACATCAAGAGAATAAATGACACCTTCACTATGAGGGTGGTAAAATAAATTCAAGTAGACATGGGCATGAGAATAACCCAGAGGTGGACCAATTAATCAAAAATTATGGTAGCTACTTCATTAAATTTTAGAGATTTACCTACATATGAGTGGTGAGTGGGAGGATTTGATGGATTACCATACAAATTGCCAAAGTATGTTGATGATAAGTTTTTCCTAATTGAAATATGTAGAAAAGTGGTTGAAATCAATAAGAGATGGCATGAAAAAATGAAAGTAGGAATCTCTTTTCCTATTAGTTTACCACATTATCAATGTAAATCAATATTAAATGTTTTGAGCATTGAAAAATATTTGGTCAAGTTCACTATGCAATTCTATGAGAGAAGGTTTACATTCGACATCCAAAACTTTGTCAAAGATAATCTACAACTAGGAATTTTTTTAATCATATTCTAGAATTTAAATCTAACTACTGGGTGGATTGGAAATGTGAGTATTAAGTAAGGATATGAGGATGGGTGAGGTTATCACTAAGGCAGATTATAACTTTTAGATTAAATTGGGATATCCAAAGTATTGAAGATGATGAATCTGACTTACTAGATCCCATCTTCATAGATCACATACAAAGCAAACCCATCCTACCATACATTAGAGCATTAAAGAAATAGAGACTATTGAATCCATGATTGCAATAGTGCTCTTAAGAACTAAGGAATGGGTGATGAAGAAAAAGGCTAAAAATCAAAACCCTACTCTTGAACAAGATAAAGGAGCTTCAAAAGCAAGTAGAAAGTAGTTGAAGGAGATATTCACATCCTTGAAAAATGGCATCTTCTAAACAACAAGACACTTCCAATGGAAGTGGAGGTGATGATGAAGACCCTCTAAGAAAGGGACGTTTGGAAAAGGTTTGTGAATTATCTATGGAAGAAGTTGCTCAAGGAGAACAAGACAAGGAAAGATTAAGGCCTATAATTGAGGATATAGAAGATGAAACTATTCATGTGTCTTCACCATCTCAAGTAGGTCAGTCTTCTTCATCTCCTTCTCTTAATTCTCCCCTTCCTAATGCCTTTGAAAATCCATCCACACAAGCTGAAGAGAGACCACTTCTTCACCTGAGGTTGGAATTCTTAATACAACTTCCCTAAGAAGCTCTCCTCAATTTTCTTCCCTTGGAACCAAAAATATCCCTACGCCTCTATTACTTTCATGGTTAGAGCAATATATAACCAAGAAATGGAAGGTTGTTGAATTGAGTTTTCCTAATAAGGATGTTGTGTCTCAATCACTTTAGAGAACTTCACAAGTAAAAAATCCCAAAACTACCTCTCCATTGTTAAATGACCCCTCCTTGAGGAATATGTATGTTGAGGTTGCTCATTCCTCTATGCAAAAAGATGCCAGTTAGATGATCGTGAAAGATTTCAACATCACAAGAATTAATTTGGGACCCTTTACTAGGGATGGAGATGTCGATAATTTCCAAGTATTAGCTGAAAGACTTGTAGAGATGACATAGAAAGAAAAATACAGTAAAGATAAACTAAAGCAACAGGTTAATGCTCTTACTAGTTGTTTGAAATCCCTTGTTGATTTCTTTATCTAGCCCACTAGCCAAATTGAAGTGTCTTTTGATCCCAACTCCACTAGTGAGAGAGAAATGATTGATCAAATTCAAGTTTACAATTCATATGGTAATCTTACAGAAGATAGGATTAAGGACATTATGGTAAGAGGAACAAAATTCATCAATGATATGAAAAAGATTTATAAAAGCATTGAGTCATTAAAGAAGAAGATTGGCAATGAAATAGCTAGGCCACTAAGCATGAATAATCTATATAGGTGAAAACCAATGGTGATCTCAAGAAAATGCTTGATGTGGGTCCAAATAAACTGGTGGTTGAATGAATTTTACCAAACAATGATGATAATAGATTTTTTATGTGGAAGAAAATCATCAAGTGGAATTTGTTGCTTCTAAAGTAGAATATATTGGAAAAAAAAAAAAATTCTCAAGTAATGCAACTAGATGAAAGCTAACATCCCAAAAGAAATTTTGATCATAGTTACATTTATCTCCAAAGAGAAGAGAATGCTCAAGAAGAGGACATAGAATCTCTAAAGGGTGAATTTAAAAGAATCAATTGAAAAAATCTTTGAAAAACAATCTTTCAATGTGGAGAGTATGAGGAAGTTGAGTAATATTGACTTCACTTTGTCTCAATTTATTGGTCATATGATAACTCTCTTGAGAAATGTGTACTTTGTATGAGGAAACAAGGATTTTTGGAAGTTAAGGACCAAAAATGTAATCATTTTGTAGTATAATGAGATGCATTTGATAATCAAAGCTTTCTACATATACAATGCCAAAATTGGCATGCAAGCTGCCTAGTCTTCTCAAGAAGGGAACATCGAAAGTGTGCCACCTCAATGATGCTTCTTTTTTATTTGTTATATTTTGTAATTTAAGAACTTTAAAGTTTTGGGATGTTTGAGAGACTTTAAATTCTCTTTTTTAGTTACTTTACAAGAAGATTTTAATCTTGTGTGATATATATATATTAAATAGACTCTCTTATAAAATTTTGGGGGAAAGGTTCAATAGATGAAGATAATTGAAACTTGAGAAATGAATGTCTATGAGCTGACAATTTAGATCAATGAACATGAATGAAATATTTTATGATATGTGCATTGTAATTGATTTCTTTTTTTATCACATTTCTATGTGAATACAAGTCATTTCAATTATTTAATCTATTCAAGTTTTACAATTATCATTGGTTGATAAGTTAACCATTTTATGCTTTGTGGACTGCAATTAGTCTATGTCCTAATTATTTGCTCACAAATTAAATCACACTCAATGATAACTCATTGGTAATATTCACAAATCTTTGTTGAATCAAGTAGTTTGGTCTTTAATGCTTTCTAGTCAAAAGCAAACCCATATTGAAATTTTAATTTAATGAAATTAACATATTTTCTTATCAGACGAGGGAGTTGTACCTCATCAAATTTAGGCATAAATTATTTCCATAGAAATAATTTACCCAACTATTGGTTATTGATTGCTTTCAATTGGGCAATAAAGTAAGGAACAAGAATTTTAGATAGTGAATAATCTATTAACTAACAATAGGCATGTGACATTATCAACACCAAGATACATTAGATTATTGTTAACATGAATACCTTCATAAAGAAAATTATAATAAAAATAATAAATCTTGGGCTCCACAATTGCTTTCCAAACTAGTTATTATAGGAGAAAGATGGAGATTGAAGAGAAGATTGAAAATTAAGTTTTTAAACCATAGGTAAATGTGGTAAAAGTCGTGTAGATCATTTTATTTGGTTATATTTGTGTAAGAGATCATCCACACATCATTTATAGTTCTTCCACCAAGGCTTAGTATAATGCACATAAATTTCATGCAAGTGTTGCAAAGGTAGAACCTCAACTGTCATCTTCAAGCTTTATTTGTTCACCTGGTGTCTAGTATGAAGAGAAATAGCCTTTGAGGAGACATGAATTCAACAACATGTTGGGCCTCTATTTACAAATCAATTAAGGACATATAGATTTAGGCATGAATTTGATATTTCCTTTGTTGATAATAGAGCCGAATGATCTAGAATAGAATTATGCTTGCAAGCTCAGGTTGTTTGGATTTGAACTTATGAATTATTTGTCACTTTTAGAAGTTTAAGATGTTTTCTTGCCATGTGATTATTTTGTTTAATTAGCCATGAATGCTAGCTAAGTTCACCTAAATTTGGCATGCATAGTTTTAGAGTGAAGATCATATTTAGTATTTGGAAAGATAAAAAATCAACTTTTTTCTAGGAGCTTCTATTGACTCTCATTATTCCTTGTATACAAAGTCTATGATTTTTTCTAATGTCCGTCTATGGATTCAAGTTGAAGTTAACAAGTTTACTGTAGAAGGGCTCTATTTCTAAACACTTATTGAGAATTTTACTAATGTTCCTTGTATTGTTGCATGTGTCCCACCTCTCTCTTCTCAAAGGGGCCCATCTACTTTCCAAGGGTGTAGGCATGGTTATACTCATAGTGATTTTTCCACATAATTATCATGACTCACATAGCTCTCCTCAATATAAAGAACATGAATGGTCCTAGTAGACATGTGTGTCTTTGTTACTTGTCAGCCACATAGCATAGGTGATTCATGTTGGAAAAATAGTAACAAGGTCCCTTAGTTAGAAATACGACGAGTGACACACAAACTAATGAAAAACAAAATGATGGAATGATTGTAGAATATAAACTAATTCCCAAAGACTAAGACCTTCCAGATGACAAGGTCATAAATTGCAACCACCTCCTATTAATTGAATATATTTGTCTATTTCAACTTCAACTTTTTCGCAATTCCATTCTACCCACTTATTTAGATATATAAAACACTTATTTTTAAAAATAGAATCTAATAGCTTGTATCTGATTCCCAAATGTTCCTTGCGTAATGGAGAGGGAAACAACTACAAGCCCATTATATACGACAAGTTAGGTTTTCAT
Organism: Sequoia sempervirens; assembly: GCA_007258455.2. NCBI lineage: Eukaryota > Viridiplantae > Streptophyta > Pinopsida > Cupressales > Cupressaceae > Sequoia > Sequoia sempervirens. The sequence goes on from VDFB02271358.1 coordinate 240,521,118, forward strand.
CATCTATATTGCATGTTACATACATCACGATTTCGTCAAATGGGCCATAGGCGTTTTGAAGGAGCCATCCTAACAACTCCCCTCACAGAAAGACCACCTCCTCTTTGATTTTTCATTAAAAGGATCCCCACGTATTTGTCAAACTTGTTTGTTTAATAATTTTGGCAGTTTCTCGGAGTCGGTAACACTACTTTTTGTTGTTTGACGTCGACTGCCCACTGTTCTTCATGGTTGACAAACGTTTCCAGTTTTTTTAATCTTTCCAAACAAAACAATTATTATTCAGCTCAGTACGTGAAACCCATTTTCCTTAAATTTTAGAATATAAAACAATTACATAGACAGGTTGTTTGGGCCAGTGAATTAAAAGAGAAAATTATTTAATAGTTATTTTAAAATATATATATAATAACTATTAATGAGTAAGTGTAAAAAGTTGAATCCAGAAAAATACATAAAAAACAGTGAACAGAAACCTTATTACGCTAATCATGCATACTAATTTTATAAAAAAAAAATCTAATGCAAACAATCTGCAAGGATGAAGCAATGTCTATGAATCGATCATGCAACATGCAGATACAAATTAAAATTACAACTGATCTTAACACCTAAGAATAATGCACATGCAACTGTACTTTAATATGCATAACAAAAACAACTGTAGAAAAAACAGGGAGAACTATTGATAACTTTATTGCATGAGGCTATTGTGAAGCCGCTGATCATGCATTTCTTCAGATCAGTCATGTAATGGATCTTATTTATGAATTGATAGGCTTTTCTGTATGGACCTTCAAGCTTAAAACAAAATTCATCCGGGTAAACATTACCCAATCCCTACAATTGTCTCATTTTATGGACAAAACTATTCTTCTCGAGTGATGTAATGCCCACGTCGCGGTATTGAGTAAAGCTGCTAAATTAGTGGAGAGCAAATGCGACAGTGAAATTTGGCTTGCAATAGATATTCAGTGTAAGAGAAATGTGGTTGAGCAGTGATATTGTTAGAGAAATTTTAAAGAGAGTGGATGGAATCACGCTTGCAAGCGCAGAATGTTGCTGCTCTGATGTGCGGTCGGTTGTAAAGGAACAAGGTCTACGGGAGGATGCCTGCTGCTCTCTTTGGCCTTCCACAGCAAACCACGAGGTTAAAGAATTGATCTTTTTCTTGGGTGGATTCAAGAAATTTTATGCAGATTGTTTTCCACTCATCGATGTCTCCAAACAGCTTATTATCAATTCCAAGAAAGATTGTCAAGAAATTCTCAATCCTTGGGATGAAGATGATGACAGAGATGAGATTGATGATGTAGTTTTTCTCTCTGATTTTGTCTCGGTTGTAGACATTCATTACAACAATGAAGCAATTTATTCTAAAGTTGTCTGGAAGATCCCAGTTACAGATGATATTATAGATTGCAGGTCGTTCACCGTCTTTCCATTAGTGATAGATGTTCCTTGTGATTCTGATGGCACTTTCGTTTCAGTTTCTACTAATGGGGAGGAAGATGTAGAGGGAATCATATTGTGGGCCAACCTGAGGCTCAGTTGGATACTTATCAACAGAAGAACAAAGAACGCTGTAAATCTTTCCAGTTGGAGGCCTCTTGAAACACAGAGGCATAATTGGGGATCTAAAAATGATTTCATAATCCGGTTTGGATCCATTCTGCCTGCTCATGGTACTTTGCCTTTAAAGTTAGTTGCATGTAATATTGTGTTAAAAGGCAGAATTGGTATGGGCGAGGACGGCAATTATTTACAGATAACTGGGGTTAGTATGCATCTGGAGGACATGATGGGGTGCCAAGTGAATGCAAGAGAGAGTCTTTTTGTTCTACAGAGAGCAGTGGAGTGGGGTAAGAGGAGTAAGAACCATGATCAAGTAATACAGAGTTGTTATGATGTTTTGGAAATACAGAACGATTTAATGGAGGAGAATCTGCGAGCTAGATGTGATATGGATCCCCTTTGCATGCTATTCTTAATTGGCGTAGCAATTCTGTCTTGTTACTATTTTTTTAAGACATAACTGGGATATGTAGGCTTAAATTTCTTGCTTGTATGACCATATTTACCCTTTTTTGGCATAGAATACAATCAACAATCTGCGAACTCAGTATCCTCTAAAGGGGAAATTTGCAGAGAGGTTCAGAAGTTGTAAAGGAAGTTTAATTCCAAAATATAGATGATATATAAATTGTTCTTTTATTTTTTTCTTATACTCTGAACAGGGTAACTACCATTCAAATTTTATGAGTAAACCGTCAAATTGAGAGTCAACACTATCATAATCGGAGTGCCGACAATTCCTTACGGCTCATTGGAAAAAAAACAAAAATATCTTGAAAGAAACCAATTAAGAACTCAACGATGGCTCCTCTCCAAGCATGACGTGTGGTGAATTAGTGTAAATGCTATTTAAATGAATTAGAACCATATAATCAATTTTTAAAAATTAGCAAGTGGAATAGTATCATGTCTCATAATCCACTGCATTGATTTAGTTAGGAAATAGGTTATAAAATGATTTTTCAAAAATATTTACAATACACATAGTTTGGAAAAGGAAATCATATTAAATGATATTATTGGGCAAAAGCCATGAAGGTGTAGACAAAAAGTCTAAAAAGAAGATGGTCAAGTTGATGTAGATGGGGAGTGGAGTATCAATGGAATGATTCTTTTGTTGATATTATTTTGGAGTATCAACAAAGTCTCTTTTGATTAGTTGTTGAGAATTACTCTTAGAAATGGAGATCTCTTTTAACTCATCTTTTAGAGATGTCATTGATAATAAGATAGTGAAATACTTCAATTATAAAAAAATATAATTAGAATACAAGACGGTATTCATATAAAATGGAATTAAAGACAAAATTTGTTTATAATGAATAATTTGATAGTAAGACAAGTATAAGCATATGTGAATAAGAGCCATTGAAGCTAAGAGCACCAATCATGGATAGGATGAAAGGTTACTCAATTCTATCATAGGCTTTCTTAAAGTCAATTTTGGAAAAAAAATACTTTCTAGTTCAAGTTTTTAGTCCATTGGGGAACCTACCTAGATAGCAATGATATTTTCTAAAATATATTGTCTATATAAGACTATTATTCTCTAGCCAAAAAATGGAGGAGCTGCCTAATATGAAGGGAAATAGTCTTTTAGGAGACATTCAACAAGGTGTTGGACCTTTATTTACAAATGAATTTAGGACCCCCAGATTTAGGCATGGATTTGATATTTTTTGATATTTCCTTTATTGATGATAAAGCCTAATGATCTAGAATCAAACCAAATGCATGCGAGCTCAAGCTACTTGGATTTGAACTTTTGACTTCTTTATTGAACTTTTAGAAGTTTAAGATCTCTTTTTGGCATGTGATTTTTTTTATTGATGGGCCATGAATGCTAGGTAAGTTCACCTAAATTGACATGCATAGTTTTAGAGCGGAGATTCTACTTATTATTCAAAAAGATTAAAAATCAACTTTTTTTTAGGAGCTTTTATTGAATCTCATTATTCGTTGCATACAAAGTCTATGATTTTCTTAATGTTCATCTTTAGATTCAAGTGCAAGTTAACAAGGTTATCCTAGAAGGATTCTATTTGTAAACACTTATTGAGCATTGGACTATTCCTAATATTGTTGCATGTGTCTCACCTCTCTCTTCTCACAAGGGCCCATCTCCTTTCCAAGGGTGCAGACATGTTTATAGTCAATGACTTTACCACATAATTATCATGACTCACATAGCTCTTCTCAACATAAAGAACATGAATGGTCTTAGTGGACAAGTGTGTCTTCTATTACTTGCCAATCATATCGCATAGGTGACTTATGCTGGTAAAATAAATTCTACAAGATCTGTTATTTGAGCCTAATTATTCCTCATACGAAAAATGACACACAATCTAATGAAGAACAAAATAGAGTGATTATAAGATAAGAGCTAGTTCGTAAATGCTAAGATAAGTTTCAAATGATAAGATCATGAATTACAACCACCTCCTACTAATTTAATAATTGTGATATTTTTATTTTTCTATTTGATTTTCTATCTTTTACCTAATTTTTTTAAAATGCAATTCTATTCCACCCACTTATTTTTATATATAAAACACTTGCATTAAAAAATAGAATCTAATAGCTTGTATCTGATTCCCAAATGTTCCTTGCGTAAAGGAGAGGGAAACAACTATGAGCCCATTAGATACCACAAATTACGTTTTCATTGTCTATAATGCATATTGCATACATCACGATTTCGTAAAATGGCCCCACGTAGGAATGGAAAATGCATTTTGAAGGAGCCATCCTAACAACCCCCTCACAAAAAGACCCCCTCCTCTTAGATTTTTCATTAAAAATATCCCTACGCTTTTGTCCAATATGTTTTAACTTATTTTTTGCAGTTTTGGAAGTGGGTAACAGGACTTTTTGTTGTTTGACGTCGACTGCCCACTGTCCTTCATGGTTGACAAATATTTCCAGTTTTTTCTTTCCAAACACGAAAAATATTATTCAGCTTAGAACCTGAAACCCGTTTTCCTTAAATTCACGTTAATGATTTTTATTAGAGTATAAAAACATTAGATAAACAAGTTGTTTGGGCCAGTGAATTAGAATAGATATTTATATGATCCTGTATTTTCCCAGATTAAACAAACCAACTCACAAGTTTAAAGTAGATTTAATAAGTTCTATAATTTCTTACTAATAAGACCAAAATTAAACAAACCATAAAGTAGGCTCTAATAACTTTATTTAATAAGGCTACTCAGCTACAATAGTTATTAAGTTCTAACGATTCTGTATGATAGTTCACTAGAATTTGTTTTCCTCCTCTATATTGAGAACTCATGTAGTTGTCTCATCCTCAAGTTTCAATAAAGGTCAAGGTAATTTTTACGAACATGGTTAGATCTTATACAAATCCGATTTATAATGACTTGGTTTCTATCAGAAACATCGGTTTAAATGACTTAAATAATAGTTATAAACTTTAAAGCACATTTCATGTCCCCAATCTTTTTCCTTACCTCCATAATGATATAAAGAGGTCCAACCTTTTTTGAAAGGAAATAAAAAGTGAAATTTGAAGTGACATTTCAAGAATAAATGATATTTTATATATAGAAGTTGAGTATGATAAATAGATTAAAGTAAGACAATTGAGAAAAAAATTAAAGACGTGGTGAAATTAAAATAAGATGGATTATATTATTTCTTTGTCTTATGGCATGAGTTTTGATTGATATGATATTATGTTAGAGAAGTGCAAATAGGAAATTGGTTTAGAGAGCAAAGATGATTGTTTCCTAAGTGTTAGAGAGTCTAAGATAGAATTGTAGATACTGAAGATCATCCAAATCCTAACCACGTATGATTCTATCCCCTTCTAGCGTTAGTTAAACAAGGCTAAATTATTTAATTATCCTTACCAATTGCCTTCCTAGAATTAATTAAATAAATATAAATAATTTAATTAATCAATTTATTCTTTATCCCATTTTTCTCTATAATCTTCCCTTAAAATATTTATTTTATTAAGTTCACCGTTCACATCCCTATATTTTAAAATTAAATAAATACAACTTATTTATTTAATTCTCTAATTTTCACTTCAAGTAATTAGTTGAATAAAACTAATTAGTTAACTAATAAACCAGCTTGCACATAATTAAGCATGCTTCAACCATGGTCAAGCTTGCAACATTCATCCCATTTATCTTCAAAAAATTCTTTAATCAAATTTTGTCATATGGTGAACTTAATTGATCAAATACAATGAACCAAAGCAAATAAAACAAGACATTGATCAATCGATAAAAGTCCATACTCCAATGAAATGTAGTAAACATTGTTAAGATGATTCAAATAACATGAAAGGAATCTAAATTATAAACAATTGAATCAATTAACAAGCAAACCTGTAATCTCATTGTGGATTGAGTGTAAACTTGGAGTGATATGAATGTGGATTGCTCAAATTTTCCTAATCCCTGTTGTTGCAAAAGCTCGATTGATGAGGGTTGATGAGGGTTGATTCACAAGATGCTCTAGAATGCTTAAGAAATGAGTATGAAATTCTAGAGAGTAACTTTGTAGCATTTGAAGATGGTTAATATCAATTCATGTAAAAAGAATTGGTATTTATAGATTTTGGTGAGGATTTAAAATGCTAATCAATGGAGGAAATTGAATTGAGGGTGTGAGTTTGGATCTAGAATTGGATCATTGGTCAACAATCCTTGAAGGCATGGATCTTGAAGATTTAATCAAAGACCCATAATCCATGAGGATTCAACAACATCCCTAAATTTAAGGAAATATGTTGGAGATATTATTCATGTGGAGGAAATAATTTGAATTTGAAAAGAGAATGTCCCATGAGAATATTCTTCATGCTAGTTGGGGGATTGGAGAAATAATTAGTTAATTAAACAATTTAGGAAAAACAGTTAATTGTGCAAGTTGTCTAGAAGAATTAGGAACTTTAATTAAACAATTGTGAATTATTTAATCAAGATGGAAAATGACATTTAATTAAATAATTTGACATTATTTAATCAAAATGGAAGAAAATTAATATGAAGGTGATGAATTAATCCAATAACCTTAATTATTTAATTAATAAGAGAAAAGGGTGAATTTAATTAAATAATTGGACATTACTTAATTAATCAGATGAAATAGGTGAATTATGAAAGAAATGGTGTTAATCAGCAAAATCAAAGTGTGTGATATACCTAGGAAAACTTTTAGGTGTACATTTTTCCCCTCTTTGAAGCAAGGTACACATTGCATTGCTTTAAAGAACTGATGCTACTCATATAAGAATTTAAATTTTTTATTTATTTTTCCTAATACCCCACTAGGCCCCAACGGATGAAGGAATGTTGGTATGCTGCCCTTTGAGAGATCAAGTGGAAAAAATGGTTTTTGAATCGAGCTCATGTTAAATTCGGGTATGTGTAGGATCATCATGGAAAAAATAGGCCCTTAAGTGGCAAAAAATTCAGAAAAATCAAAGTTAGGAAATTTGACATAAAAATTTGAATATGTTATCTATATTATTTCAAAAGTATGTAAGAATAGAATCTTTAGAAAATTGAATTTAGTTTCTAAACTATGAGGTTTTTTTTTTTAAATGTTTGGTGAAAAATTGAAATTTCAATGCAATAGTACTTAAATTTCAGGAAAAATAAGAAGTTCGGTTCCACCCTAACCACAATAAAATGATAATATTTTTTATCATATTTTAGATATAAGTAGATGACTCATGTCCTGATGTGATGCATATTTTTTTGTAATTTTTTTCCAAGAAAATAAATAATTATGATTTTTTTATTACAACTTTTAAAAATTATAAAAAACTCATATGTCTGACCACCTTAACTTGGTCAAAACTTCATGAAATTCATTTTTTATTTTTTTAATCCTATAGTATGCGAATCATAAAATGTGATGCATGTTTTGGATTCAAAAAATGTGATACCATTTGAAAGCTATAAATGTTTTTCAATCAGCCTATCAATCAGGACTTTAGTCATAATTCAAATAGAAAATGAATAATAATTACTTATTAAATTCAAAGTAATGCATAATTTATATTGGTGGAAAGCTGAGAATCTCCTTTAAAAACCCTTTTCATTTCATCAATTTTGGGTTAAAAAAAAGTCGCTAGACACATATCCATCATATTGCCACTTTTTGGCCCATCATGATCCTGCACATACCCATTCATGAGAGTGGTTCTATTGTGCAAAGGATGAAAATAAGTCATAGGAAGCTAATTTTATGATGTATAAACACTCATCGGCTATGGATAACCTCATGTATATTTTGATATATATCACACAGATTTGATACTTGGATATAAATTTTAGTAAAGATAGAAGAATGAGAGAATGAGATGAATAAATTAGCATATTATTGAGATTGATTAATATACCAACAAACCTATGATTATTCAAGAATTTATTGATAGATGATAATTCTGTTGCTTTTGGATTAGGCTTAATTTCATCATAGTAATCCTTGTTTTTGATATAGAAAAAAGAAACTATGCACCAAGGTATGAAGAACCAAGATTATGTTGTATCTAATGCATGAACTTTAAATCTGCAAATAGATAGGAGTATCCTTGTTCATACTTGACATAAAAAAACCTTGTTTGATCAGGTGAAAGAATAAAGCCATCAAAGTAAGGAGACTAATACATAAAATATATGAAAAACTTGATATATCCTAGCCAAATTGTTTTACTTGAGACTACTCTTGCACATGTAAGGCAAGTATTTTCTAAGGTCCTATCATAAGAACATCCAAAAATCACAACAAACAAAAGCAATGATCAATGCCACATTCTTTTGTCTCTAAATTATTTTAGACATCATTGAGAGATCATTAGAATAGGCTAATAAGATAAATACAAGGAAAGATCAAAATGAATAAACTGTCAATGTTATTCATATCTCTTATCGAAGGGGTTGTTTTAGGGCGATATCCAATGATGAAGTATATTGTACGAAAGATATATCTGTAAGAAATTTTATTGGATGATTGATTCTAAAAATTTGATAGGCTTTTAATATGAACATTAATTGACATGTTTGATGAATAACCATGACTTAGGACTTTGCCTGAAAGTTTTTGTTTCACTAATTTGTTGTATTTTTTTCTATTTGTGTTTACAAAGGTTGAAGAAAATGACAAATTTATTATGGTTGAAAGTTTATTGCAACTAAGATGGGATGGATGATTTTATTTTTAAAATTTCAATTTTTTCAAATTTCAAATTTTCAAATTTTTGAAATGTTTTGAGGCTATTTTTGGTATCTTGGGGCTATTTGAATGTTTTAAGAAATTGAATGTTATGAGGCTATTTTGGGTTTCAAGTGATGTTTTCCAATTGTTTTAGTTCTCAAAAATTTTAAATGTTTTTGGTTTTTCAAACTGTTAAGACCAAGAGAACAAGACCTAAGAGGGAATATACCTCTATGTCAAGGGCTCACTGGAGATGGCCTTGCCTACATAACTACACAAAGCCATTGTAGTTCGATTATTGGACTTGGATATTAGCACATAATGGTTAATGATGTTTTATTTTGATTTTTTTGACCTTTTATGGAGTTTTGAACTTATTTGGTGTTTTTTCATTTTGAACTATTTGAATGTTTTTGGATTTTAAAAGTATTTTTATTTTTTTGGGCTTTGAGGATGTTTTAGACGTTTATGTAATTTGAGGGTGTTTTGGATGTTTTTGGATTTCAATATGTTTTGGACTATTTTTTATTGTTCTAGATGATACCTAGATCACATTGTCAAAAATAGGAGATGGATCAATATTTATTCGAAAGCAAGATGCAAGTACTTTCCCTAGTATCCAACAATGTTTAGAGTTTCATAAATGGATGCCTAGATTAGGATGATGGATCAATTAGTATGTGAAGGAAACAAATGATTATCTTCTGATAGGATAATTGGGATAGTGCTAGATATAATCCATGAAATTGCATAAGTTCATCATCAATGACCATGTCAAGATTTTTCCATAAGCAAGGTTGAAGTGTACCTTGAACCATTTTCAAGATCAAGATAATTTAGAATATTTGGTTGAAGATGGATCAAATGAATTGTGATGGAGGGAATGTTCAACTTAATATGGAGGAGATGAGATGCTTCCACCTAAAATGGTGCACATAGATGCTCGATTCCACTCATGACACCACTTTTCTGGGTTTTCATCATGGTACTTGTCCAAAGTGCCAATGTAGTGGTTTTCACTGGAGGACTATTTTTTCTTACTTTTTTCTTGATTTTCTCAAAAAAAATTAGGATTTATACCTTTTTTAGGATTTTTAAATGTTTAGATCATGTCACATCACCTTATGATGCTGATGTAGATGATACTATTTTCAAGATATGCCAATGGTATCTTGCCTAGAGGAGTTTCTTTGCTAAGATATGGGTGCTTGAATCTAACCCTTGAATTTTTTTATCTTCTTTTTTGATACTAGAATTAATCGTACCTAGATGTGCACATCATGATAGAATTCCCTTAGATTCCTTATGATAAAATTTTCTTCCAAAATACGATCAAGGTGAGAGTTAGATATCATTGATTTTGAAGTGGATAGTGGAATGCAAGGAGATGTAGATGGTTTGGTCACTATTTGAAATCTTCGATTCTTGAAACTTGGGATGAGGAGCAATGAAGGGTGGATATGGAATTTTGAGTGGATTTAGGACCAACTTCTTCATATACTTTGTATGTCACTCTTGAAGCTTTCTTTTGCAATGGTGGACACCTTTGATGGATGAAATTCTACTTTTTATTTTGCTTCATATTTTCTTTGACTAATGGAGTTTGATGGGGATTCTTTTCTTTATTTTTCTTTGGTATACATTTAAATTTTATTTTTCCATTTTGATTTTTTGATTCTTTTGCTTCGATGAATTGCTCTTTTCCTTAACATAGTCTATTTTTATAGTCTATTTTTCTCTTGTGGTTGAGCCCAATTAGTGAGTGGAAAAATGTGAGGATGATGATTCATGATATTATTGGTTGGAGTGTTGGTAGTGGTTATTATCATAAAGACTCTTCATGCCTCCCATGTTTATGTTTGCATGGGTAAGGTTTCCCTCGACATTATAGAGGTATCAATGTCATGTTTGGATTTGTTAATCTTCAAATAACCAAGACCCTATTGCTCAAGATTTTCAACCTTTTGTACTACTTCTAGCATACCATGATTATGTAGGCCTAATCCATTTCCCTGATAATGCATCCACTGAAAAAATTCCACTTAATATGATTTGTCTTGGAAACATGATGCTACTTCTATTCTTTGCTAAGAATATTCAAAAGTAGTAGCAAAAATATTAAAGGGGACATTTTTTCATCATCAGATAAAATAAGGTCTAATGAAGTGAATGCGCTAGCTATAATATGTGGGTACTTCAAATGCAACCACATAGCTAGCACTAAAATCCATACTTAGTAAACATCGATCCTAATTTTTTGTCTAATGAAACTAGCATGTATTTCATAGGTTCTACTTACTTCATGGGTATGATGCACCAAACAAGATCACCAAAGAATTATCTATAGCTAGATTTTCTTTTACATGGTTTATGATAGTTGCATAATCAACCCTTACTATTTTCTTGTTAAATACCTCAATATAGTGGAATTTATTGTTAGAGTGAATAATTTATCTATTCACTATAGCTTAATTTTACTTAGATTGATGAGGTTAAAGACAACATCTTGTCTAACTAAATGTGCAACCTTTTAGGCCTCTAGAGGTTACCAAGTTGTTTGGTAAACCGAGCATGTGCATACCTTTTGAGGTTGGAATATTTTCCATCTCACCTTGGGTGCTGCCACAATAATGGGTTACACTTTTTCGGACATCCTGATTTTTTCCTGAAATCACATATTTTTAGAAAATACAATGATTTATGACTTTAAAGGTTTCATTTAAATTATTTTAATTAAAAATGGATTGATCAAACCCCCTTAGATCAAACCCCCTTGGATAGAACCTTGTTAGATTTAAACCATACCTATAATCAAGTCTCCTCTACACCTATCAAAATGCTGATAAAAAACCACTTTTGATTTACCTTTTCAGAATCAAATGAATTCATTTAAAATTTATGCTTTGTAAGCCTGTAGCCCTTATTATAAGCTTCATAAAAAGTATAATTTTAAATATTTTTAATTTGATTATTATATTTATTTCTATTTCTTGTGAATGTAGGATTTTCAATGAACATCAAGTTCTTTATTTCACACATAATAAAAAATAGAAAAATAGAGAAACAAATTTCTAAAAAATACATGTGCCCTAGGTATTGATGTCCTTATTCCAAAAAAAAAAAGAATAAGTTAATCAAATGAATACAAAAAAAGTTATGCGTGTCGAAGTACACCTCTGTCCAAATTATAATTATGCTGACTTGGAAAATTAATAAAAAAAAATATATGTAATAAAAAATTATGAAAAAATATCCATCCCCTAGATATTGGTGTGAAAAATTTGCATTTTAAAAATCAAAATTGTATCATATCTATAAAAAAAGTTATGTGTGCCAAAGTGAACATCACTTTTAAAAAATGCCGATTAGTAGAAAAAATAAGTTATTAAAAATTGCATAAAATGATTCACAATTTATTTTTTAATTTTTTTAAAAAAATATGATTAGAATCTACAAAAAATATCTAACAGATAACTAGCTTGATTCATCTTCAAAACCTTAATGGTTTAGTTTCTATAGGTGTAAGAAAGTGAATGTCTGGTGAAAAATCCTGATTTTAATGTCAAGTTTGGCCAAAAATTGTAACCCATTATTGTGGGATCACCCCCTTAGAAGTTACTTTTGTAGCCATTCAACACTTGTCACCAAGACTAATGACTTGGTCGAATAGGTTGTTAGCTTACACATTCTAAGCAATCCAAACATTGACACCTATAGGATACTTGTTTGCTTATTTGTGCCACATCATAGGGCATTTTTTAATACGAATGATAGATGGATTTCCTATTCCTTTCCTATATATGCAAGGTCATATTGTACACTTTAATTAACTATTTTATCACTCTCTTTGTTAATGCGAATTAGGCTCATTGTGTGCAAGATTTTTTTGTGGAAGCACAAGGTTTTTGATGTTATGATATTGGATGAAAATCCTAACATGGTATCAATAAACTATCATTGAATGTGTAAAAGAGGGGATTTTTTATTTTTTTCTTAAGTTGGCAAAATATGTATTTTTTTTCATTTTGGTGTAACTTTCAAAGGGGGACTTTTTAAATTTTGCTACAAATTACAAATGGGGGGAGGGGGTCATTTTAATGGGGGTTTTATTTTATGTTTTCTTCATTTGAAAATTCACAAGCATCTATGTATTCATGGTTGAGTAGCATTCCATATGTTCACTCATGACATAAAGTTGTAAGAACTCATAAAACCAAATAAGTTTCTAAATGCACTCATTTAAAGTGTCATGAAAACTGAATGTGTATTCCTTAGGGAGGGAATTTTGTACTTACATTGAATTATAAAGTGTAATGGGAGGTTGTGTAGTGCCTTGATTTACCATCACAAAAATGGATCCTCATGATTATCGCTTCCTATGTGTGTTGCCTCAATTTTCCATAGATCATCCATAATATTTGGAATAGACTCTCCATATATATATCCTAAAAAGAACATGTAGAGACAAATATAATTTTCAAACTATGTAAAAAAATTCTTAGGTACTTATTTTTGTAATTTATTGAGAAATAAAATAGTTATAGATATGTTTGAAGGAATGGTAAATTAAAAATTAAAAGCTATATTGGTATATTTCTAGATTTGATGATGTAAATATTTTCCTTGTCAATGTTTTGAATCATATTGTATGATCCATAATTAGGATGAGATAGAGAGAAAAGAGAAATGAAAAGTAAGTAGCAGACCAAATAACACCTTTTGACATCAAAGTCTCTTTAAATTTCCCCAAATAAACTTATTTAAAGGATTTCCTACATAATGATCATTATCACCTTTCAAGTCTTCAATAAGCTATGAATTTAGTACTTCAATCTCTCTTTGGAATCCCCATAAATATGAAAAAAATTAGGGCTCTAATATTTATAGTAAATTTTCATTGATAAAATGATTTATAGGAATGAAATATAAAACAAAAACTATATATATATATATAAAAACTAGATGCTCAATCCAACATTTGATATAGAAGCTTGCAAATATGAAAGAGAAGAGATAAAGGCTAATATCAACTTATATAAATAAATTTGGTCATTCAAATAGAAGAATTCTAGTGGTAACATTTTTAAATTGCTAGAAGTTTCCAATTTCCTTCCTATCTTGTGTTTTCACAATGTGGAGCTTAATGCCAAATTCAACTGCCGATCCTTCATGTTCCCTTTGCATGATAAATAATAGTTATTTTATTGAATCAAATTTTTCTGTAGCACCATTTTTCTTCTATTTTGAAAGAATAGTTCTAAAATTGTATTAGAGGAGAAGCGATAATCCTTGTACTTAAAAGTATTTCTATAAATCACATTTATTAAAATTAAATTTATCTTCCCAATTAGAGATGACCATATACTTGCCTTCCCCTATAGTCATACATAGGTCTCACATTTTATAGGGGAATTTAGAAGAAGAATAATTTGTTGCAAAGAATAGAAGGATAAAAATTTCCAACATTCAATTGGGTAATTTTTCTTGAAATGAGATTTTATAGAATCATTATTTTAATTGAAAAAATACATAGTGATGGTATGCCTCTTTATTTTCATTAATAAAGTTTGTCTCCTATAATTTTTGATATCTTACAAGCCTTCCCAAGAAGTATTATGTGGGGAATGGTCATCAAAGGTTTGTAGCATTGGATATTATGTTTCTGCAAGAAGTTAAGATCATTTGTTGTTTTCTATATTATTTATCTAGCCAACTCATTTATCTATGGAAACATGCTATAGGTTGTGGAGGACTCACCACCTTTCTCTCTCCTAAATGGAACTCACATTTGGTTGATCATGGATGTGACTGGGCAACAACTAGGTAGTTTGGAATTTTTTTAATATTTAAAATCATTGATTTAGTGTTATTAATCTATATGCTTCTAATGATGTCGAATTATTTGTTTTTGGTGATGGATCATCAATTCAATAATTTCCACCACTTGATTTTTTTTGACATATTTCAATATCGCTATGTTAGCTTATAATAAAGATGACACTCTTCCTATACAATCAAAAATTGGTGAAAGAGAAGCTTGGTATTCTTAGTATTGTAGTGTAGAAAAATGTACTCCTTTACATTTTCACACTTTGTTTGGGTCCCCTCAATCAAATTGGATCTAATTATGCCTTAATAAGGCCTATTTTACATCTACAAGTCTAATAAATTACATTTTCTAAAGGGGAAACCTAATAGCAATTAATTCCAACACATAATACTTTACCTTGAGCAATGTGTGTTCAAGGAATAGGGACCTTGGACCCATTCGCCCATGGGTGAATGGGTCCTCCCTATGCCTTTGAACCTAAATTTAAAATATTTTTTTGGTGGTATTTTAATATCCCCAAATTCAAATTTCAATGTCGGCTTGTAATGTTTCATTTTCAAGAAATTAAGGATACATACCTATAAATACAAGGTTTTTTTATCAACTCAAGTCTAAGCAACATTATCTACTGGTGAAATTTACAAGAGAAAAGATTATGATCAAAGAAATTAAAGAGTAGATTTATGAGTGATTTATTGCAGAAATCAAGATCTAAAGGATCATATCAAGGCATTTGGAAATCATGCATGTTTTTGGAGATAACATTGTGATGTAGGTTTCAAAGATCTAAGTCAAGCATTCAAGCCAAGATTCAAGTATCAAAATCCACATCCATTGAAGTCATTTCATGCAAGATCAAGATCAAGATTTCAATCTTCCAAAGGTTTATTCAAGGGTTTGGTGAGTTGCAACACAAGATTGTTCATTCATCATTCTTTCATATTTCATTATTTCAATTCAAGGTTTAATTACCAAAATGGGGTTTGACCAAGGATAACCCCCATTCAGCTCAAAAACAAACAATTTTTCCCTTTTGTGTTTGTATTGTAGATATTAGGTTGAACAAGGATTGAACATCTCTTAAAGAGAAAATTTAGAAAAAAATTCAAAGTTGCACGAAGTTGTCAACATTGTCATCAATCCATAGAAACTCACCTACATGATTTATTTGACTTTTCAACACTGAAACCTGGATAAAAAAGAAGAAGCTACAGATTGACATCAGAGGCTCTCGAAAGCCAATTGAAACCTCTACACAAAGACCCATTTTCCTATAGGCGAATTAGTCCTAGTTAGCCTCCTCAATCTGCATTTTGGTGACATGTATAGATCACTTTTCCATTTCTAGATCTATTGGAACTTTGTTTTTCCTATCTATATTATACTTTAAATTGATGTTTCAAGTTTGAATTGGCATGATTGAGTTTATTTACTATTTTAAGTTTTTCTCCCAAAAGTGTTGTTCAGGCTAATACCCCCATCCTCAATCATAAGGGGGTATGTGTAGGATCATCATGGAAAAAATAGGCCCTTAAGTGGTGATGAAAATTTAGAAAAATCAGAGTTAGGGAGCTTGACATAAAAATTTGAATAAGTCATCTATATTATTTCAAAAATATGTAAGAATATAGAATTTGTAGCAAATTTAATGTAGTTTCTAAACTACTAGGTTTATTTAAAAAAAATCTATTTGGTAAAAAATTGAAATTTCAATGCAGTAGTACTTAAATTTCAAGGAAAAAATAAGTAGGTGTCTGTCTAACCACCCTAACCACAATAAAATGATAATATTTTTTTAAAATATTTTAGATATAAGTAGAGGAATCATGTCCCAATGTGATGCATATATTTTGTAATTTTTTTCCAAGTAAATAATTAATTATGAATTTTTTATTACAACTTTTAAAAAATATTAAAACTCGTATGTCTGACCACCTTAACTTGGTCAAAACTTAATGAAATTATTATTATTTTAATCCTATAGTATGCAAAACATAGAATGTGACACATGTTTCAAATTCAAAAAATGTGATACCATTTGAAAGCTATAGATGTTTGTCAATCAGCCTATCAATGAAGACTTTAGTTGTAATTCAAATAGAAAATGAATAATATGTCTTTATTAAATTCAAAGTAAAAAATAATTTATATTGGTGGAAATTTGAGAATCTCCTTTAAAAATCCTTTTCGTTTCATCAATTTTGGGTAAAAAAAATCGTTAGCCACATACCCTACACATACCCATCATATCGCCACTTTTTGGACCATCATGATCCTGCACATACCCAAGGAAATCAATAGATTCCCTCATTGAGTTGACTCACCTAGGGGTTATAAGTCAATTATTTATGTGGATCTCATTTCCTAATGAACTAAAGGAAAATAGGTCTATCCATTATCATATATCATTTTTGTGAACCCCCCTAACTTAAAACACCCCTATTTTTCTATGTTTCATTGTGGTGAACTTGACATTCTTGCACTGTGAACTTTCTGAATTAGGAGTCCATTCAAACCCTAGATCTACGATTTGCATTACATTGCATTTATTTTCATTTCATTTAGGGTTTTTTACTTGCATTAGTTTGCATCTCATTTAGGGTTTCAGGTTTGCATTTTGTATTCTCTAAAATCTAAGAAATTCAAAAATTTCATTAATTTTGCATATTGCTTAAATAACATTACATAATCAATCACTTAAATAAAAAAATTAAATCAAAATTGCATCTCAACTTAGGACTTTTTTCTTTTCATTTAGCATCATTTAGATTTAATTTTCCAAAAATCTCAAATTGTAACTACTTGTTCACAACCAGAATCTGGAAACATAAAAATTAACTCAAAAATATATAATATAAGTTTTTTAAACCCTCACAAAAGACCCATTCACCCATGGGTGAATGATTCCTTAATCAGGCTTGTTTCTAAAGTTTTGGGCACTAAATACTCTCTACAGATGCATTTTGTGTTTCTACATTCAATTTTTTTTTTAGTTTCCAAATTTTTTAATTTTCACAATCATCTTGTGCATTAGGTTTAGTTGGTCAAATTGAGTGCATTGTTTCAAAATAAAAAATTGGAATCACAAGAAATCATTTTTAGGTCTTTCCATAGTACAATAAAAAAACTATTTTGTTTAAAATTTGAAAATTCCTATCAATTTACATTACACTTCCTATTGTTGATTGTTCCTTGGATATTCTCCATTTTGGGTGTGCACCTTAGTTTCAAATGGTGAAACTTGTATGAGCTTCACAACCTTGTGTCCTATTTCCAACACTCTAGTGAGACTTACCTCTACACTCATGTCATCTTGCACTAGTACATCCATCCTGTATTTTTTTTTCTCTAGATCTTTTACTCATAGTGTTGACACTAGTAATCCCATCATGGATCATACCCTTGACACCTTATTTACTATGATCTCCTTACCAAAAACTAATGCTACTAATGTTGATCTTCATCAATGGTTGCTAATGTCCCTCAAGGAGAACTAAGACAAATGGTTTAAGGATTAGAGAAATTGCAAAACTTTGTGAGTTCTAAATACATTGTTGGTATTGTGACTCTTTTTCATAGATAACATGAGGAGAATGATTGATAATGAACTAGGAATAGAATTTGTGTGTAGCCTATCTCATATCATTAATAAACATGTCCCTACAATGACTAGTTGTGCTCAAACTTTGGGATATACTCAAAATCAAGGTGGAAATCTACTTCTCCCTTCCACAACTATGACCTCTATTTTGACATACACTAATCCAACTATTACTACAACCATACAACCCAATAGCAATGTCATTACTACCTTAGGTGTTTCCACTAGGAATCCCTTTAGCTTTGTGCATTCAAATCTCATATATACTAACCCATCTCCCCTCACAAACTTGAAATTCACTTGTCCTCCAAATACATATACACCTCTACCATATTCACCTCCATCTCAAACCATAAACAATGATCCTATCCTTAACCAACTCTTCAAAGTGCTTCATCCCTCCAACAACAAATTGCTACACTAAATCAAAATAAAAATGGCCAACCTTCATAATATTCCAAAAGAAACCGATTATCCTTGGAGATATTGAGAACACAAATGCCACAAGACATAGAGATTCCTATATTTGAGAAATATGGTGGGAAATGAGATCCTATTATCCATGTTTCCACATACACAACCATATTTAGTGACTTAATTTTTGAGGATAAACTCTTGGCCAAACTATTCGCTAGATCCTTGAAAAACATTTCATTGGAATAGTTTTGTTTCTTACCAAATAACTCAATACATTCATTTAATGAACTTGTTGATGACTTTCGTAATCATTTCCAAGTACAGATGGGTTCTAAGATGACCTTAGTAGATTTAACAAGATGTAAGAAAAAGGATGATGAAAAGGTCACTGACTTTATCTCTCGTTATCAATTTTTTTTACTCATAAATCAACTTGAGTCCTAATTCTTGAGCCTAATCTCTAATGAATTTTCATTGAAAATTTGCAACATAAGATACAAGATAAGATTGGGATGATGAAATTTCCCTCCTTCGCACACTTGTGTATATCTCTTCAAGATTACCATAATTTGGTTAGTAGTTGTGAACTGAAAACTCCCTCTAATTATCTTGAAAAATCTAAATCCATGCCTCAAAACCAAATACCAAACATTCAAGAGACCAAATAAGGGCTTTATACAACTCAATTTCCCTCAACCAACTCAAAATATTGACTCCCAAGTGGCTACTATAAAAATAACAAATACATATATATTTGAGGAGATGAGTAGAAAATTTACCCCTCTATCTGATACCCTTCATTCCATCATGCTGTAGCTCTTAAACAAGAACTTAATTTCCTTACCTCTTATTAGAGCTCCTGATCTGACCGAGCCTTTACCTCCAAACTATAAAAAAAATTCCTTTTTCCATTATCACTGATGAAATGGACATTATACAAAACATTATAAGCTCATATTAAGAGTATTGTGTAAGACCTCATTTATTCTAATCACATTCAAATTGATGGTGTTAATGATCAAAGTAATAAGTTTGTTGCCCCTCCCAACAAAAAATTACAAATCTTTACTAATCCTAAGCCAAATCATAACATTTTTTCAAAGCTAGTGAAAACAAGAATAATGTGATGAGTTTTGACATGAATAATAACAACATGAATGATAATGAGGAAAATCCTATGGATAGTATGATTGGAATCATTCAAGTTCAACCTCATAAGGGCCTAACCAATATATCCCTTGGCATTGCTTTCTCACAAAATGGCATAATTAAACATGCACCCGATGGTCCTCTTTACATAGCTGGAAGAATCAATGACAAGCCTGTTAATAAGACACTAATCTATCCAATTTGTGTAGAGAATGTGATAACTAAAGAATTCTTGTTTCTACATGAACTTTATCAAGATATTTATGAACAACCAAAAGAATGGATTAAAAAACATACTGGTTTTTCTTTCCCTATGATAGGTTCGATAAAAATTCCTCTAAAAGTTGGACCGAAATAATTGAATATCTCATTCTCCATTATCCCAATGTTGGATCAATTTCGTGTGAAGTTAGACTACACATGGCTTTGCTCTATGAAATTCATCCCATCAGTCATTCACAAATGCTTGAAGTTTCCCTTTAATAATCAAATATTTATTGTGCACCATAGTGGCTTTAATCTTGTGTCTTCCCATGGGAATTTCTTATTGGACTTCTTTAGGCCCAAACCTATGGAACCTATTAGGCCTTGTGAAGAATTCTTTTTCAAATCTTATCAAAAATTTAAGGCAAAGTGCATAGTAGAATTATCACTTTCCAATATACATCAACCCATGATTGAGCCACCCATCATTGATGAGACCATGATTGAACCAAAATCCCTTCCAAGTAACCAAGACCAAACAATAGAAAATCCTTCACCATTTCCTATAAGAAACCAAGAGATAACCAAATAAGTTTCGTTGTGCTTCCTAAAATAAAACAAGTTTATAAAGTTAAAGAGAAAGTGATTGAACAACCTCGCATGGTTCCTTCCATTCCTCCCTTATGGGAAGAAAAGAAACCTATGGTTGATAAACCTACTCCTACACAATCACAACTTCAAAACTGTACAAAAAGGAACCCAAATTCTAGAGTGTAGGTGTAGATATGTCATCTTATTGCTCAACCGTTACAAGCAAAAGATGAATCAACAACTCAAGCAATGCATGATGATTCTCCACCTTCGCTGAAACAATAAAATCCTATATCTCAACCACAAAAAGAACAAGTACCTTCCATGGTTATTATCATTAGATCTCCTGTTGTGATTTACTTGCATGATGATGATGATGATGATAATGATGATACTACAAAGATTGACGAGGAAGTGCATAATGAGCTGAATTTATTTTTTTCCTCTTCCATGAGCTTAAATGATAATAACCTTGAAGATCCTCCTAAAAAGAGTGACCCACCACGTGTTGAACCTAGTGATGTCCCTGGTAGAACACTTGTTGTTGTCCCTTTGGCTAGTTATCCACCTTTCACATATGATGAACAAGATTGGGATGCAAATGACCTACTATAGGTTAGATCGTATATGCCTTACTAGTATTTTATTTGTCTTCTTTTTATGTTATTTTTGTGTAATTGCATTGCTTAATGTGATCCCCCATATCATTTTGTTGACATGTCTTTATGTTCATTCCTTTATTTGTACCTACATTCTTCTATATTTCATAAACCTTTATCTTTTCTATTGTCTTCTATTTTCATTTTGGGGATGATGCAAGGTGTTGAGACATTTAGGTCTTTTCCATGTTAACCCAAATAAAAATCTTTATTTTCGCTCTTTATGTGTCATTATTCTAGTTCTATGAGTATTTTGGGAATAATGACAATTTTGAGATCAATCATATCACTGTAGCAAAGACATATACACTGACCCAAAATCCATGGATCCCGTGTTCGTTATTTTGGGATTTCATTTGGGGGAAACCCCTTTTTCATGGCATAGCTTCATTTGGAAACATATGCTTGACATAGGGATTTCCAAATAAGATTTCATTTCTTCCTTATTTTTTAGCATCTATCATTTTATACTTTAAAGTAATTTCTCACAACATGGTGTTTAGCAATTTCTTTAAAGTGGGGGCATACATTGGCATTATCATTTTGATTATAATTAATGTTTCTTAGTGCGATCTTCTTACTTCTTGTGACATGTGTCTTCTTCTTGGTGACATTGCGATTGATACCCTTCAAGAGTGTGACTTTTCTTAGCATTTGGCATTCCTCTTAGTGGTAATGTTATGATTTGCATTCTCTAAGTTGTGAATATTTTATCCTTTGAATTGTACTGTCTTGGTGGTGATGTCAAGCACAATGTTCCCTAAGGAGAGACCTTACATGAACTAAGAAAAACCCCTTTGAATATCATATTGCATGTATCAAGGAAACCAAGTATAACACAAATTACTTGCCAATGGAGCCTTTTTCATGAGTTCCTAGCATAACGCAACTTGCTAGACTTGTGACCATCTTTGTGGCACTTTATCAAAGTTATCAGGAGGTATAAATTTGGTATGGTTAGCTAGCCACTTCATGGAGCTCACTTAGTGGACAACAAATTTCACTAGCTCATGTCAGTGCATGTCATTTTCATAGTGGACTGTGGGTTTCACTTGTAAATTCTTTTGGACAAGGGTGATCCAACATAAGTGGGTTACAATTGCATTGACAAAAAAAAATTTCTTGGGTGCTCAAAAAGATTTTGGGGGGGTTCGCTAGAACCCTTTAAAGGGTTTGCTAGAAGAGGGGGGTTCGATTGAAGGGAGGGATTCGCATGAACCCCATGTCAACAATTTGTTTGAATAAAAAATGGATTTGATTTTTATTTAATATTATTTTAGGGGGTTCTAGAAAACCCCACTTCTAGTGAAAACTCCCTTCTAGTGAAGGGGAGTTCACTAGAACTCCCCTTTTTTCCCCTTGCCCCCTCCATCTATAATTTTATGTAAAATTTTGGGTTTTGAAGCTCTGGTTGAGGATGAAAATGGAATCAACTTGACAAACCCATTTGGAGTATTATATTCCTCAAAAAAAGCTCTCCATCAAATATAATTTTAATATATATTTTGGTTTTATTAGGTATTTTTTTAGTTTAATCAAACAATATGTTTTTCACCGAAAAAATCAAGCTCTATGTTTTGCACATGTAGAAAAATAGTAGATTATCAAAAAAAAAATTGAAAAATATCTAGGTGCTTGGTATTGATGTCCTTGATCCAACAAAAAAAATTAAATTTCAATACGTACAAAAAAAAGGTTATGTGTTATATAGTCCACCTATGTCTAAATTGTAATTGGTTTGACTTCAAAATTTAATTAAGAAAAAAATATTCAATAAAAAACTATGAA
This sequence comes from Sequoia sempervirens, assembly GCA_007258455.2. Lineage (NCBI taxonomy): Eukaryota > Viridiplantae > Streptophyta > Pinopsida > Cupressales > Cupressaceae > Sequoia > Sequoia sempervirens. The sequence continues at coordinate 240,544,138 of VDFB02271358.1, forward strand.
ACCAAATGTAGATATCATAGTTACAAATCTAAATTAAAAAAAAAAAAAATTAACCTTCATAGAAATGAAGTTGCGTTATATGTTGAACACCACTCTTTAAAAATGGTGTTTACTGTTAAAAACTAATTTTTGAAAGAGATAGAAAAATATATGTAATTTGATTCCAAATTTTTTAAAAATATATATTTAGAATCTATAGAAAAAATGTCACAACTCTCTAGTTTGCATCATCTTCAAAACCATCACATGGTTTAGTAGCTAGATAAGTGTTCGAAAGTCAAGATTTAGTTAAAAAAGTTTAGTTCAATGTCAAGTTTGGCCAAAAAGTGTAGACCACTATTGTGGGATAACCCACAAATAGCTAAGGCTTGATCCACATCGAGTTGGACAAATAGTCGAGGCTTGATCCACCATTTTTCCTTTCTTTTAGTCTTTGGCATTGTATGATTGAGTATTTTGTCATTACCGTTGCACATTTAATAAAGGTATGTGTCTCTTTCTGGGCCTTTGTTGGTTTGTTGTGAGATCTTAGATCCTGGGGGCTTGATCATCCTCCTTGACCTTTGTCATCTTATCTTTCCAAAAATTTTACAACTAGACCTCTCTTGATTGTCTACTTTAGTGTGAGTTTGATGAAAGCTCATCCTCTCACTAAAGTGGGGGCTAAATGTAATGTAGAAAAATGTACTCCCTTACATTTTCACACTTTGTTTGGGTCCCCTCAATTAAATTGGACTTAATTATGCCTTAATAAGCCCTATTTTACATCTACAAGCCTAATAAATTACATTTTCCAAAGGGGAAAACCAACAACAATTAATTCCAACACATAATACTTTACCTTGAGCAATGTGTGTTCTAGGAAAAAGGACCTGAGACCCATTCACCCATGGGAAAATGGGTACTCCCTAGGCCTTTGAACCTAAACTTAAAATATGTTTTTGTGGTATTTTAATGTTCGAACATTTGAATTCAAATTTCAATGTTGGCTTGTAATGCTTAATTTTTGGGAAATTAAGGATGCATACCTATAAATACAATGTTAGGCATTCAAGAGAAGATTTATAAGTCATTTATTGTAGAAATTAAGATCTCAAGCATCATGTCAACGTCTTTTACAATCATGCATGTTTTTTGAGCTAACATTGTGATGTAGGTTTCAAAGATCCAATTCAAGCATTTGAGCCAAGATTCAAGTATCAAGATCCACATCTAAGCCATTTCATGCAAGATCAAGCTCAATATTTCAGTCTTCCAAAGGTTTATTCAAGGGTTTGGTGAGTTGCAACATAGCATTGTTCATTCATCATTCCTTGCATATTTCATTATTTCAATTCAAGGTTTAATTACCAAAATGGGGTTTGACCAAGGAAAACCCCCATGCACCAAAAACAAAAAAAAAAATCCCTCTTTCGTTTGTGTTGCATATATTAGGTTGAAGAAGGATTGAAGATCTCTTTAAGAGAAAATTTGGAAAAGTTGTCAAAAGTTGCAAGAAGTTGTCAACATTGTCATCAATCCACGAAAACTCACCTTCAAGATTTATTTATGAATTTTTGACATTATAACTCGGATCAAACAAAATCCACAGACTAACATTAGAGGCTCTTGAAAGTTGGTTGAAACCTCTGCACAAAGACTCATCACCTATAGGAAAATGAGTCCTAGTTAACCTTTTGAATCTACATTTTGGTGATAGGTACACATCACTTTTCCATTTCCAAATCTACTAAAACTTTGTTGTTTCTATTTTTATTATGCTTTAAATTGTTGTTTCAAGTTTTAATTGGCATAATTGAGTTTATTTACTATTTATGGTTTTTCTCCCAAAAGTGTTTTTCAGGGTGATACACCCATCCTCAATCATAAGGAAATCAATAGATTCGCTCATTGAGTTGACTCACCTAAGGTTTGTAAGTCAATTCTTTGTGTGGATCTCATTTCCTAATGAAATAAAGGAAAATAGGTCCATCCATTATCATATATCATTTTGGTGAACCCCCCTAACTTAAAACACCCCTATTTTTCTATGTTTCAGGTATTTATTTTCTTTTACCAATTTTTTTTCCTCTTTTAGTAGAGCCTTTTTCATCTAGTATATGATTTTTTATATCATTGACCTATCTAGTTCTACATTGAATAAAAAAATTCTCTTCCTATGGAAACAATTTTTTTTTTGTAATACATCTTTACTGACTCAACAACCCACATTGAAACACATTCTTTGGGTGTAGAATCTTGAGGCTAGGACTTCTTAATAGAATAGTTGTATTGATTTGTGGAATTATTCTATCAAATGTTCTTCTCATTAGCTGATAATTGGCCAAATTTCATTTTCATTCCTACAAGGTCACTTTATTAGATCTCCATGATATTGTGGAACTTGAATCCAACTAACTTTATCTTGCTTTGTAATTATGGGTTTTTGATATTTGCAAGAAATATTAAATTACTAATATGTACACAGCTAGAGGTGTCCAATTAAAGCACAATTTCATTGGTTGAAGGTGGGAGATAGAGATTGTAAACAAGGATAATAAATTTCTCAAAGAACCTGATATCATTCAAGCCTTTCCTAGGTATTATGAACATATTTTTAAAGCTCAAGAGAACTATCTTTTTAACATGACCATGCTTTGCTAGAATATCTCAATATTTTTTCCTTATTGGTTCTCTTCCTCTCATTTTATCTCCATTGTTGATAAAGCCCCTAGTTATGATGACTTTCCTTATGAATTTTATAAGTCCCTTTTGGATAGTGTGGATGAGGATCTTCATAAAATCTATCTTGAAGCTTTTCATATCAATTCCTTAGGAAAAATTATTAACAAAAGAAATAATAAATTCAAATGTAACTTTGGTGATCTTGAAGACATTTATAATTGGAGATTGATCATATTTCTCAAGAGAATTCTCTTAAACATGAAAGTTCTTTGATAGAATGTCTCAATTTTTTTCCTTGTTGGCTCTCTTCTTCTCAATTTCTCTCCATTTTTTATAAAGCCCCTAGCTATGATGGTTTTCCTTATGAATTTTATAAGTCCCTTTGGGACTATGTGTTGATGAGGATCTTCATAAAGTCTATCTTGAAGCTTTTCATGTCAATTCCTTAGGAAAAATTATTAACAAAAGAAACAATAAATTTATATGTATCTTTGGTGATCTTGAAGACATTTATAATTGGAGGTTTATCACATTTTTTAATAGAATTCTCTTGAACATGAACATTATTTACTAGAATATCTCAAGGTTTTTCCTTGTTGGCTCTCTTCTTCTCAATTTCTCTCCATTTTTTATAAAGCCCCTTGCTATGATGGTTTTCCTTATGAATTTTATAAGTCTCTTTGGGATTGTGTGGATGAGGATCTTCATATGTAATTGTGGTGATCTTAAAGATATCTATAATTGGAGGTTGATCATATTGCTCAATGTTTTTAATAAAATCACAGTAAAATTCATTGCATCAAAGTCACACCATATTCTTCCTTAAATTGTATGATACAAGGAAAAAATGTTCACTAAATCTAGATATGCTATATAAATAATATCATTGTGGTTTGTGAGGTATAAAATGGACTTGAAATTCCCATCAACAAGGTTTACTTATGAAGATTAATTTTTACAAATCCTATAATCACATCAAGTGGCCTTTTATCCTTGTCACAATTCAGGTTCTAGTATTTGTCCATCATTTAATTCAATCATTTTGCACTTGATCATTTTATATGCCTTAGTGTGTCTCATTATCAATAGCTACGAATCTATTATTTTTGGTCTTTGTTGGTCTATCTACTAGGCCTACCTTTTGGTTCATTCTATTTCATGGTGCTTGGTTAAAGATATTTCCTTACCTAACTCTACATCACAACTTGCTAATGGAATTTTTTGTGTATTCTTTTCTCAGATTTTTCAAAGAGGAAAATAATGGTAACAAAGCTCTTTATTGCCTAGATATCTTTTATAAAGATTCAAGATCTAGTATTTAGTGGAAAAAACTTGATGCTACAAGAAATATTTTGCATAATCCTCCCTACCTTCATTCCTATGGGTGGAAATATATTGAACATAAAAACTTTTAAGGCTTTTGGACATTCTATTTATTTTGAAGCTTCTCTAGCCACTATCTAACAAGTCATTTTATCTAGAATTGAGAATAATTTGGCTTACTCGGTTAGAAAATCCCTCTCTAATAAGGAAGTTCCAAATTTATTCTAAGATTCTTGTAGCCACACAATGTTTACTACTCTTCATGTTGGGTTGTTCTAAATCTTGTTATATGAAGTTTGAAAATCTTCTTAGGGACTTTCTTTAGGCCTCCTCTAAAAATTGTAAATGTTTCATTGGGCAACTTGGGAGTATTAGTGTATCCCACATGAATATAGAGGTTTAAGCCTTATTTTTTCTAGTGCTTGGGGTTAGATTATTGTTTCAAGTGGACTATCCATGCTCTTGAGGGGAATGAGGCATGAAAATATTTGGTTCATCATTACATTGAAATTTTAGATTTCCTTTTAGGAGACTATCTTGGAAGGGGGTTATATTTCACACCCTTCTCATTATTAAAGATACCATTCAAATACAAAGAATGTTTGTGGTGAAGAGTAATTGGGGAGCATGGGAAGCTAGGAAACCATAACTTCTTTGGAATGGCAATGGATTTCACAATTATCCTTTGATTAGTCAACAATCTATTTAGTGGTCTCCCCATCTTTCTACACATGCCTCATGTTGGGTCCCTTCTAAATCCTCTTATTCTAAATCTTGGAAATCTTCTTTGAGACTTAGATTGGGCATCCTCTAAGAATAATAGAGGTTTTCACTAGGTGGTTTGGGAATATTATTGTCTCCCACATGATTCTAGATTTTTGGGCCTTATTTCTAACTAGCACTAGGGTTTAGCTTTGTGTACCAAGTGAATCATTTATTACTCTTGAGGACAATGATGCATGAAAATATATAGTTTTCTATTGTATTTCTTCTTATTTTCCTTCTAGGAGTCCAACTTGGGAAAAGGAATAACTTTCATACCCTGCTCATTTTGAAAGAGACCTTTCAAATCCAAGGGACACATGTGGTGAAGTATATCTGGAGACCTTGAGAAGCTATCAAATCATAGCTTCTTTGGAATGACAATGAATTTTTCAATAATTTTTCCACTTATTAATAATTTATTTGGTCTCCCATATTTTAAACCCAAAATTTCCCTCTTGCTAAAACTTCATGGGTTTCTTCCTTGAGGTTTTTCAAAAAAGGGATCAAGGTTATCCTTGATCTCATTTCTAAAATTACCAAGGATATGGGTAAAATCACAAACCTATGTCACACTTCCAGCCAACATAATAATTCTAAGCGAATTATTTTTGACTGGTACATTTTTGGTTGAGTGGGTTTCGGCTAAAGCAATGGGGCAGTGACATGGTGTTGACGTGGCAGTACCTTTCCAACTGGAATGGTTTTGGTCAAAAGCCACTTGACCGAAAACGTACTGACTGAAACACTGATAATAAAATTTAAAAAAAAAGACCAGAGCCCAACCATTTTGCATGCTCAGGTGAAATGTTTTGAGGCGAGAGCTCGTCGGTCGAAGTGACTTATATTACCTAGGTGATAAATACCCAAGTTCCATTTTGTTTTAACTTATGCTACATGTGTTTTGTGAGCTTTGTCAGTAGGTAAAGGTGTGGTGTTTGAGTTAGGGTTTGTGTTATTGGTGAAGTAATCGTGTTGTTGGTTGTTTTATTGGCTGAATGATGTTGTAAATTATGGGTGTTTGTGATTTACATGAAAGAAATGTATATATGTTTGTGATTTGTATTGAGGAACAATAAATGGAAAATTTTGTTATTTAAATTATGTAAAAAAATTGCTACATGGTTAACTAGAAATATGGGGTTTTAGTTTCCAGCTTATAAAAGTAGAAATTTTTGGTTTAAATTTGGGGTTTTAAATACCGGGTTTATAGAAATAGAAATAAGTGTTCTATTAGATTGAAATGTGTTTGAATCATAAACCAAATGTAGGGTTTGACCTTGTGAAACTTCATGCTGGAAATATCTCTACACTTTTGATTAGAAGGTTGAACCGAGCTCTCCTTTCAAGTAAAATACAGATTTACCAGGAATAATTTCCAAAGAAAAAGTCCCCTCTAGTTTCTCCCACTTCTCAACAGAAGCTTTGGCTCTACATACAAGCAATTGCATCACCAACATGTTAGGGAGAAAGTGATACACACATCACAAAATCATAGGGTGCTAAAAGTTATAAATACCTTGCGATTGACAAAAAAATTGGAGATCCATCCTTGTTTTCCAGCTTAATTGTTGCCTGTATGGTATGTGTTGATTGTGATGGACCTTCTAATCAGGCAAATGCTAGAACTTGGTATTGCACATTTGGCATAATCCTTCCAATAATATCTTGTTCTAATCCTTGCCAAGAATCTCTTTGATTAGATACAACTGCATATACATTTGATTCTCCTTTAGAATCTTTAGAATAATTTGAATAAATTGATCCATTACATGAATTGGAAAACCATCCATGAAGCCCCATATTAAATTTGTGGTTTACAATTATATTTTCCACTGCACTAGGTAATCTCCTTTTGCCATCCTATAACAATTCATAAAACATCCAATGTCAATTACTTTCAACATGGAATTTGTAAATGACCAATAACAAACTCTAATATAGCTACATTATGGTAAATGAGTAGAAAACAAGTGCAAATAAATGGAAAATAAAAGAATGGCTCCAAGGAAAAAAAATGATTGTAGTTCTAACTTAATCCAAAACTTTTATTTGCACTTTGTATGCAATACGAGCCTTCATAGTATACAAGAAAGTTGAAACACAAGCATGGCTATAACTATGGAAAATTGTAGTTCATGGCATTCTGGCTCTTACATCCATTTTCACCAAAATTAATTTTTTCCTTCATGTAAGGAAATCAATTTCTAAATGTTTAATAAAAATTCAATTTACACCTTGTATGATATTTTCAGTAAACAATGCACTTCCTTGTTTGTCCTCCAACACTTGCAAAATAGTTACCATGTGCGTAATCTTTTTTAATGAATGAAATTCAAAAAAAGGAAAAGGAGCAATTTTGGCATATTGTTTACCAAATTCTCCTGCAAAGTCAAATTGTACACATAATAAACTAGAATTCTCTTTCAAAAGTCCATTTTTTTAAAAATCAAGGTTTATACTGTGCATTACATATTAAGAAAATTCAAGCATTTCCTATGACATTAGATGAATGCTTGCTTTGAATGTACCATAATTAGGACAATTGATGGTTAACTAATTTGCAATTGTTAGATTTCTCGACACCAACATAGCATTTTTATCTATTTCGGACAATCTTCTAGAGGGATTGAAATAAGTACCCCACAGGGAGGAATCTAAGGGAGATAGATAGATGCATAAACAACCATGCTCAATCAATGGATGAGCCAATCAATTTGGAAGATCAAGATTTTGTGGTTGTTTGTACAGATATTAGTGACTGAAGAATAACTAGTTGTGGTTGTTTGTACATATATTTTTTTTGGCCTGGAAACTTATTTATGAGATCAGATTCATATGGACTTAAAGTCACCTGAATAGTAATTTTTCAACATCAAGTCCTAGTAATTTTCCATAACCTCTTTACCTTTATACATTATTAAATTTTCTTTAAATACATTGTTATTATAGATAAATTGATAATAGATAGAAATGGTTTCAAATTAAAAAAAATGTATGATAAAAATTCCTGACCAGATTCAATATAAAAGCAAGCTACCTAAAAATTTATTAACTGATTACACTATTCCCAACTTGATATATAAAATTCAACTCAAACAAAAATGTCCTTATAGCCCTATCTGCACAAAAATAAGACCAATTTCTACTCATCCTCCTAGTTTTGTATCCTGGCTAGCATGTTGGATACCATGATGTTGAGTTGTGCAACTCACCCCACAATGGCCTTTCTCTTCAGTGTTTTGTGTGCAATTTCAAAATAGTAAGTCCTGTTGTGCATCATCAAAAGGTCCAAAGACCATCAAACTCTCTAGCATTGTGTACAACAAATTTTTTAAATCCAAAAGGCAAGTTTTCTTGTTTGATCCATAACCAATGTTGGGAATGAGCGTGCATCCTTTAAAATTTATGGCTTTTGCTACTATTCCACATTACTAAAACAAAAAAAATGATACCCACAAGCAACTTTCCACCTAGACAACACAATTGAAAACAAGCTGGGAATGAACTTGTATTACATCTGGGAGTGGAATGGACTTGTTTATTTTTTCTATAGATTATATAGATGTAATATTAATCAAAAGTGAAGGATACACAAGATATACTTTCACCTTACATGTATGTATGTGTGTACATACATGTACATATATATGCATATGTATGTATGTGTGTACATGTATGTGTATGTACTTTTGTGTGCATACATGTACATGTGTACACATATATAGGTAAATGCATGTGTATGTGTGTGTATGTACATGTATGTCTATGTACTTGAGTGTACATACATGTACATGTGTACACACATATATATATGTAAATGCATGTGTATGTATGTGTATGTACATGCATACGTTTTTCCTAACTTTACATTTCAATAAACCCATAATTGAAAACCACAAATTTCTAGTTCACCATGCGTACATGTATGTATACATATGTGTATGTATATGTGTGTACATATATATGTGGATGTGTGTACATGTATGTATGTACATAATGCACATACATGTGTGTATGTGTACATATACATGTACATGTGTGTACATGTGTACATGTATGTATGTATTATATACATGTGTATGTGTGTATGCATGTATGTGTGTATGCATGTATGTATGTATTATATATGTATGCGTATGTGTGTATGCATGTATGTATGTATTATATATGTATGTGTATGTGTGTAAGCATGTATGTATGCATATATACATGTGTATGTGTGTATGTATGTACATGAATATATGTGTATGTGTGTATGTATGTACATATATTTACATGTACACATGTACATGTGTATGAATACATGTGTATGCATGTATGTACTTGAGTATGTATGTATAAATTTATATGTATGTATATGTATGTGTGCATGTACATATATATATATATTTATGCATACATATTTATGTATATAAATATATATACATATATGCATATTTCATGTACATGTGTACATGTATGCATATATACATGCATACATATGTATGTATGTACATGTACATACACACATAGACATATATATGTACATACATGTACACATGCACTCCCCTGACATGTATGTACATACATACATACACACATGTAAATATACATACACATGTACACATGCACACACACACACACACACACACACACACACACACACACACACACACACACACACACACACACACACACATATATATGTACACATGTATTGAAAGTTTCTTTGGAGTTTTCAAATTTCTTATGTTATCTTTAGTTGTTATAGAAGGTGAACTATTGAACATAGAGATAGATATTTAAAGTTTGAACTATCTCATTAGATACATTTAAAGTTAAAAAATGTTTTAGTTTTGAAACTTGAAATTTTTGTAATTTTCAATTTAAATTTGTTTAACATCATGTATATTTTTTTTTATTGATATGGAGATCTCTAGATTTACATATATAGATATATATATCATGGTTGATGAGGGATCTCATCATTCCCCTTGTTCTGAGCAAGATGCTCAAGCTAGAAAAAATTTATATCAAGATAGTATTGCTAGATTCGAAATTGCTCTAAAATTTTTAGAGAAAACAATTCACAACTCCCCCAATTTGGCTAATCGAGATAGATTAGTCACTATTAGAGAGGAGAGAGGCTCAGATTTATCGAATGATTGAGACAATTCGATCATATAATCCTTATGATGATATCAACATTGAGCAGTTTTATTTGTCTCTTGCCAGGAGTGTTACTGGCACAATGAAATGGAGAGAAGTTGCCAAATTAGTTTCAGGTGAAAAATGTGTTAACCATGTTCCCTCATTATAGAGGAAAAAATAGAATTAGAGGATATGTGGTTACGAGGTGTGTAGATCCTCTTGTTGCACCATTCATATAACCTAGATGGTTGGTAGCATATCATCTATAGATGGTGTCACAATGATGAGCTGCCACAATATTTTGTCAAACAGTTATATGTAGAATTTCATTTATAGATAGATGTGGACTACACATCTTATCCTAAGCATGTTGGCTAAGGTAAAGGCCATTTTTCTGACAAACTACAATTTAGCCATTCAGATCTTCCACCACCTGTGAACAAGAGGGCATTAATTGGCCCAAACCTTTTGGTTTTACCAAAATGTTTGGAATTACTAGCAGTAGGGGAGACAACAATAGGCTCCACTCAAGGGAATATTTTTGATGAAATAGCCTCTATTATGACACAAATCAATCAGATTTCATCTAATTGAGTTGGTAGATACTTATTACACCTATGGATTAGCCTCCCTCCCACTAAGGCTACATCTACATTGTATGATCCATTTATTCATGCTGATCTACCTACTCCTTCAGATGTCAAGCATATGACCCACACAACTCTGCGTAATATGTGTAGAGTCTCAGTTTTGGATTTACTAGCAACATATTAGGTTATTAGTGAGGACCATGGGATTGCTCTTGACCAGATACAAGACTTTATTAGATGGTGTAACTCTCGTCGTGCAAACCCCAGAGAATCAACATTGCACAACAATTTTTTTTTAAATAATACATGAAGTAAACATGCATTTGTACATTAATTACATTTACATCAATTGCACATAAACAACTTAATGTTACATTCTCTGGGGCACACAAGGTCACATCGCAACACAACTAACACAAAAGTAAAAGATGATGATAAACCACGTATCCATTTATATTATAATAACCATGAATATATGTACATCCATGAACCAAGAGCAAGAATATTAATACACCACATAATACAATCACATGAATCTCTTAATAAAGTTATAAATGATCCTAACTGTTACATCATCATTATAATATTACATTACAAGCTTTTGATATAAGAATTACAATGAATTTCCCAAACATGTGGGATGATACAAATTACACCAACATATGAATAACAAGGGAACACAGGTACAACTCCAACTGCAGATATGTTGAAAAGAGGATACTGATGGGGAACCCAATGGGTGCGGAGCATGTTCCACCCAACCATGTGAATTATAAATAACTCACCCCTCGTGCTCAGAGGTGACAATGAAGTTAGTCAAACCGACTCCAAGAACAACATAGTAAAAGTACAACTCAAGGTATACAATGACATAAACAACCACGTTCACGAATCTACATAATAAGAACAAGCTATGAAACTCATCATAATTAAACAAGGCATTAACAATAGAACAAGTCACCAAAGAACATTCCTAAATCATTTTCACAAGAATCCGAATCAACAATAAGAGTACAAATCCAAAAGAACTGAAACAACATCCAAAATACATTTCCAGAGGCAATAAGCAACAAAGAAAATGGGTGTCTAGTGGAGAGTGTCATCACATAACTCTCATGGGATCCCCTGGCCCTTCCTCCAGTTGAGGCACCGGCACCCATCTATGGATCCCCTAGCCCTTCCTCCTACTTGAGGCGCTGACACCATAGGGTAGCTCATGTGGAGTCGATAACCTCTCATGACGATGAGATTACGACTTTGCCGACCATGGCCTTCTCAGTCTATCACTAGTCTATGATAGCCCTAATGCATAGACGAGGAATCCAATGTTTATTATCTTGTGTGTTTTCCTACCCATCCCCCTAAATTCTATTTTTAGGTTATCACTTGTTTAACTACTCTTACGTGGGTTCCCCTGAGCTCTTCTCCTTTCGAGGCATCGGGGCCCACGAAGAGCCACTCTCCCTAAGACCCCTAACATAAATCAAAACCAGGCAAGGGTTGTACTGAAATAGATAAAGCAAATAACTCAAAACCAAGCCACGCGAGGCATTACCCATCTCGCGATAATTCATAAACATAACTCAACAAATCCATTCAACCCTTCCAAGTAGAATACCAATAAGTTTCAACTCCAAAAGTATAACCAAAACGAGGATAACATTTAAAGCATAAAACTCAAAACAAGAACATGAGAGGCAAATCCATCTCATGATAAATCGTAATCACAACTACTACAACCACGTACAACCCTTCCAAATAATAAAGCTCAAAATCATGTAATATTCTAATCACAAAATACAAGAATAAACATCCAAGAAAATAAATCATGCCTCTGGAGAAGACCAAGTTTAACAATACCTAAAATTGAACTCACTATTACAACAGGGTTCCCACATCCAAGGAAAAACTAGACCAATAATAAAATGGTAACATTAAAACCTCCGACCAAAGAAACTCGAGAGACCATTTGAAATTAAAACATACAATAACAATTTCACCATCATATATAATTTGTTTCATTTAATAACCCATAAAATCCAACTTTACAATTTTCACAAATAAGTCCCAGTCAATAAATTCTAAACATGCAAACTATCTAGATTTATAAATACAATTTATTGCATATATAATATATATATTTACATATATATATATAAACATAAAATATATATCTACTAACATTTTTCTTTCTTATAATTCTCAAACTTTTACAAATAAACAAAAAATGAATGTAATTATACTCAAATTGTGAGTATACACACACACTATATATATATAATAACATTTAACAAATATTTAAGAATATATTATTAAATTTATATAAAAAAAAATATTTAAAAATATATTAATAAATATATACATGTTTAAAATAAAAGACAAATTTTAATAATAAAAAAATTTTGCAAGTCCCAAACAAAAGGACCCACTGGTACCAGTCCTACGGACTACTGTGCCAGCAGTCCACGGACTACTACGGCCATCCATGGCCTGGCGCAAGGGGCAGGGGAGGAGGTACGACCCACGCCGTCCCTCTCCTCTCCCATACAAATAAATTTATTTTTTTTATAAAATTTTATTTATAAGTTTTATTTTATTTTTAGTTTATTTTTATAAAATAAAATTCTATCCTTTACCAGGTACGGATGCTGATGAAAATCGGCCATAATTTCCTTTTCAAAAACAACAAATTTTCAACTACTTTAAACACATAGATTTTTAATTTAAGATAAATAATATATATATATATATATATATATATATACATATTTAAACACAGAGAAACACTTTTTCTGTGTAAACACAGAAAATCATACATTTAAGATAAGAGAATATATATGATTATAGAATATTTCAAACCCATTAAAATAAAAGGATTGGCCTTTTTCCACAGTAAGTAATAGAGAGAAATTGGGCATATTCAAACGGAATTCGACATAATTTCTTTTTGTTTGGTTGCAATAGAAATGATTTCAAATTTCAAAAAGAATTTTCTTTCAATGAGGGCCTATTTATTTATTTATTTTCTTTTCTTAGAGAAATCATTTTTATCTAATTCTCAGAAAGATTTTCTTTTAAAAGTAAAGATTGATTCAAAACACTTTTCTATTCTTTTTGTAGATTCAAAAACAATTAAGAGGATAGAGGTTGGAACCTGAGTCCTACGCTCTCGAGAATCTGATGAAGCTAGCTTGATCCTGATGGCCTCTATGAAGTGTTTCTCATTCCTGCTTCAAAATCTCCTCTCCAAGATTCCATGCTCAAACTCGAATCTGATTCTTTGTTCAGAAGACTCCAGAATAATACCAACAAAAGATTGCAAAACCCTTTCTAAAACTCTCCTCAAAATATAGCAAGCAAAAGATTGAAATATCTTTCCTGAAAACTCTAGAAGACTCAATAGTACAAAACCATTAACTTGCACAACTTCTGTCTCAATAATCCTCTGTGTGTGTGAAAAACTCACAAAAATTTCAATTAAATAAAAGATATTACCAATTTCTTTCAAAAGCTCTCAAAAATCCTTAATAAAAGAAATTATATCTTTAAAAGCAAGCTTTTCAGTCAGATCTGAGTTCTCATTCGTTCTCACAACTTTTTCATTCTTTTATTTATTTATTTTTCTATTTTCAATACTTTTTGTTTTAATTTCTGTTTTAATAACTTTACTTGCAAAGCACATTATCTAATTAATTTAAATAATTTATTCTAACAATTATCGTCAACAAGATAATTAATTAAAATAATAATACCCAATTTAATATTTTAATTATCATTTAATAAAACTCATGACTTTTAAAAATAAATAAAACATTTAAAAAATTTAAATACAATCTAATCTAACATTAAAATAAACAATCATTTCCATCATTTAAATAAAATAAATCACAACTTATAAAATACCAACATTAATAAAATATGACATAACACAACCACAAACCATAATAACAACAACTACAAAAACATACAATACCAATCAAACAAGACGGTTTGACATCATGGGACGAGATGACTTCATCGTCACCTCTGTTTCAACATTTAACCATTGGGCTATTGGTGCTCGCCCTGTCCTGCCGAAGCAGGTGGAATTGAGACTTGTACATACAATACCTGTATACAAACGAAGTCGTGTACATGTGCATACATATATATAAAATCAAAGCATTGCATTATGAGAAGGAATCACAGCATAACAGAGCACTTGCAAACGAGTGATGCTACACTATCCTTCATCACATCTATCCTAACAATTATAATATAACTAATAAAATAACATTTCTAAACTAACAATTCATCTCATAACATAATTTATAAAATCACTGCATCATAATATAATTCTGAAACTCAACTAATATCACCAACCATAATGTCATATGAAATAATCATGTCCACTAATGGAATAACAACATCATCAAATGTCTAACTAACCAAAACACACAATAATAGTACCATCATAGTATCAAGGTATCAAACAAAGCATAGAAAATAATAAATCCAAATAGTAAGAGGAGGGGTATTACAGACGGTGATATCCTGGTACACATATGAGCCACGGGGTGGAAAATGCAGAGGATATTCCACATCAGCCTACAAGATCCCATATGCGTCATGTTTCTATTGATCCTTTAGCTTTTCCAGGTTGTTAGAATGTTATAGGTCATGTTGAGGCTACTTGGCACTTGATCTTGTCCATGACACATATAGTCAACTTCTATTTGCCATTGATACTGTACATGCTACAAATCCCCTTGCGATATCTTTACATTCTCGTGATCTTAGTGACATTGGTAGAGCCATCAATCAGGCATGATAGGTACTTGAATATAATATATATATATATATATATAATTGTGTTCTAAAAAATTATGTATGTATATGTATACATGTACAATGCATTTTAAAGTCTAGTTGTTTAACTCCTGATTGAAATTGTGTACTTGAAAATTTTAAGCAGTATGGTGATTTTTCAGACTTTGTAAATTTGGCACAGGATGGCAATCTCATGCAATATGCAACTGAGATACATTCAAATTTAATAAAAAATTTAATTACTTGATGTAATTTTGAACACATTGAACTTGTACATTGTAATTTTAGATAATTTTACATATATGCACACATATATATATACTTGTAATTGTAATTTTAGATAATTGTACATTGATGTAATTTTGAACACATTGAACTGAAATCTTGGATCGGGACATGGATCCACACATCTTCAATCAGAAGAGGGATTGGTCCATGGATCGAGGGAGATATCAGGTCATGGATCGAGGGAGAGATCGAGCAATGGATCGAGGGAGAGGTCAAGGGAGAGATCGAGGGAGAGATCAATCCAAAGATCTGATGATTCTATTCATACCAAACATCTCTCTCTTTGAGATGTTTTACAGTATTACATGTTTGAGATCAGATTATTATGTTGGAGGCACTTTTTATGATTTATGTATCACATTTACATACACTTATGTTTTATGGTATATACTTGTTATGATTTACATCACATTCATACATTTATGTTTTATGGTTTGAATAAGTTTGTTATATACGTGCATTAAATTATGGTTTGAGCACTTGTTACATCTATAAATACATTGTGCATTATTAATATGGTTTTATTTATTTAGCAAGTTTGTTCCTTTATTTAAATTTATTATGCTTTGTTCACACTTGTTGTACATCTATTTACATCATGAAATTAAAATGTTGGACTATATAATGGTTGCTATTTGTAAATTTAAAAAGATGGACATGTACAATTAATTTAAATAAATAGAAATGAATTTGTCTAAATAAATCAGTCAAGAAATAGAAAATTTTTAATGCAAATATGCTTGAGATTAATGCTATATTTAAGTGGAACATAAAAAATGCAATTGGAAATAGATGATAACTTGAAATCTTAGCTCTAAATGTTCATTTTTAAAGTCACTCTAGGTTAAATACATAAATTGTGCATATATCATGCTATGCATGAACTTAAGAATTCCATATAATGTAATACACATGTTCATTTGAATGTGCATGCAAAGAATTCTTGAACTAGATGATGAGCTATATTTGTGTCTGGTTGAATGTAAATGAAATCAAATATATTCAAGAAAACTTAAGAATTCCATATAATCTAGAATGTACACATGAATTTGATTGTGCATACAAAGAAAGTGATCTATATGACATGAGCTATAAGTGGAGTTTTTGATAAAAGGGATAAATGGGTTTTACAAGGACCCGAAACCACAAAGTAACATTACAAGCAAAGACCAAAATAGAGGTCTGAAAGACAAAAAGGTTGCCAAAGAGATAAAAACCAGCTAAAATAGACAGCCACAAAAAGCCGCAAAAAAGCCATCAGACAACTGGCAAATAGACAAAACTGGGCCCAGCCACAACTAATCCATAGACTTTAGAAGCTCGTCAGCAACCTCTTCCAGGTCCACCATATCCAGGACCCCCTCTATGAAAATCTGAGTCATATTTGGGGTAGTCAGGGCTTTTCTTTTCATACTTGATCTAGTGCACCTAGAGATCCCCGCTTCCTCATCCTGGTCTTTCTCCTTATCAAGGTCGACAATCAGCGCTCTTTTCTGGGTTTTCTCCAATCTTTCGGTCATGGCTTTGATGATTAAAGAGTTATGTTTGGCAATTCTGTAGTTTTGATCAACAATTGTTTTCATGGTTCCTTTAATTTTATCAAGATCATTTTCAACAATGTTGTCCTTTTGTATGGTATCCTTCACAAAGGTATTCTTCTCCACTTCGAGCTATAAGTGGAGTTGAACATGTAAATGAAATCAAATTTCTATTCTTGAACTTAAGAATTCCATGGAACATTTATACAATTGGAAATTGATATATTTAAATCTCAAGTTATGCACATAATATTTAAGTATATTGATCTTCTTGGATGACAGTTCTATATAAATTAAAAATTGATCAATCCATATAGAATTACCAAAGATGGAAAATTGCATACATGGTCTCAAGCTATATAAATGGTAAATAAAGTTATTGATGCCAAAATGTAGCTATCTCAAGCGCCCCAAACACCATCACTATGATCCACTACAATGAATATTCCAATGCACCTTGAGGTGAACAAGAAAGACCAATCCAAGAGAACCTGGATACAATCTAACATTCATAAAATGATATGTATACCAACTTGGTTATAGAAAATCATGGTTGCACTACTCTAAATGAAAGAAAAGTTCAATTTTATGTAATTCCTATAGATCTTGGATAATATACCTGATAATTAGGACAAGGTAGGTGATTAGAAGAATATAAATTATGAGGATGCATAAGGAGGATGTGATTAGGATTGGGATAAATTTTCAAGATCTCAAAATGATTTGATTTGATTAAGGTTGATTCTCAAATACTTACCTGATCTAGATAATGTTCCTAAGCAAGAGTTGATTGTATTTGATAACTATACTTAAGATAGGCCAATGCTCTTACGAAAGTTTGGATTAAAGATGAAATCAAATTAATTTCTTGATATTTTATTAGGAAATTGGATTTGAAATGGGTGATAGTGGATTAAGGATAAGGTCCCTAGATGAAAGCTTTGGGTGATGATGAAAGGAAAATATGATGTATGGGTCCTAGATTGAGACCTTAACCAAATTTTGATGTTCAAGTGATGATTTTTTATAAAGGATGGAGATTGGATGTATGGTTGAGATGGATCTATATGGATAATAAATGATTATATTTTGGATGGGGATAGATGGATTAGATTCTAGTCCATTTGATTAGGATGAGATTAGGTTGATAATGTAATTAGAACATGATAATGAATGATTAGGAAGGGATGACTCTAGGATGATTATGTTTATGGGTTATTGCTTGATAAGGTGATCTTAAAGATGATTAGGATGGGGGATGCTTAGGATAAAAATAATAATTAGGATGTGATGATTAGGATATGAAAATGGACGATCATTTAAAATTATTAAGCTTAGGTTAATAAGCTTGTCTCCTACCCTGATGAGTCCCCTGTTGCTTCTACTAAAGTAGTCGGGGTTAGCCTTGAGAACCCCCATGTCCCTTAGAATATTCAACAGGAGAATTATAGCCCTCCTAGAGGTGCAGAGTCGGTGATTTTTGGGGTCAATTCTGAAAGTGACCCCCCTTTTGACTTCGTTGGAAATGCCAAGAATTGTTCTATGGACCAATTGAATTCTGCCAAATGGTTATTTCATGAAATAAGTGAGCTGAAAACTAAAAATCTGTCTCTTCATAGTAAGTTGGGGGAAATTGAAGCCAAAGTTGCAGGGCTAATTCAGCTCGAAGCGGAGAAGAATACCAATGTGAAGGATAACACACAAAAGGACAGCACAGTTGAAAATGATATTGAAAAAATTAAAGGAACCATGAAAAAAATCACTGATCAAAACTGTAGAATTGTCGGACATAACTCTATCATCATCAAAGCCATGTCCGAAAGACTGGAGAAAACCCAGAAGAGAGCTTTGATTGTCGACCTTGATCAGGAGAAAGACTAGGATGAGGAAGCAGGGATCTCTAAATGAACCAGATCAAGCACGAAAAGAAAATCCTTGACCACCCCAAATATGACTCAGATCTTTATGGAGGGGGTTCAGGATATGGTGGACCTGGAAGAGGTTGCGGATGAGCTTCTGAATTATATGAATTAGCTGTGACTGGGCCCAACTTTGTCTGTTTGCTGGTCATTTTATGTTTTTTTGCGGCTTTTTGTGGCTGTCTGCTTAAACTGGTTTTTATCTTTCTGGCAGCCTTTTTTTTTTTGGACCTCTGCTTTGGTCTTTTCTTGTATTGTTACTCTACAGGTTTCGGGTCCCTGTAAAACCCGTTTATCCCCTTTTTATCAAAAACATAAAAAATAAAGAAAACTAGAGACAACATGTATGTCTAGATTCTTCACCACTCAAACACCAAATCAACTTTATACTTGTGGAGTTGAATGTTCAAATGAAATGAAAGATTCATGAACTTAAGAATTCCATGGAACATAAATTTAAATGCAAAATTGGAACATAAACTAGGTTTTGTACAAATTGCATGCATATACATGCAATCTAGCTTGAATATATAAGTGGAGTTGAATAAATATTTATTCGAATATTTCAAAGTGAAAGTTTAACAATTCCATGTCAAAAATAAAAAATACAATCAAGGAATCTAGATGATTTAAAGGAATCTAGGAAAAATGTGAACTTTTTAATTTAGTCACTAGGTTTCAAGTAAATTGTGCATGTACATATATATGTATGATCTAAGATTCAACAAATGAAATCAAATATTCTTGAGTGAAATTAAAATAATTCCATGTCCAACATAAAAATGCAATTGGAAATAGATGATTTAAAGAAATTTAGGAAAAATGTTTGAAAATATTTTTAAAGTCACTAGGTTTTGTATCAAGCATATACAATCTAACATACGTGTATTTAAGTGGAGTTTCAAATGTAAATTATGAATCAAAGATTCTTTAACTAAATTAAGAATTCCACATGGAAAAAAATTATTTAAATACAATTGGACAAAAAAAAATTACCACACCTTTGAAAAAAACCCATTCTAAATCATGTCACATGTCCTTGGAATCAATATACCTATATTATAGATCTAGATCTATAATTTAAGTTTGAATACACACACACATATATATAGTCATACATGTACATATATCCAGAAAACAACTTAAAGCTCCTGGTACATAAAATTTGGATCCTCTCTATCTTTAATTATCTCTAAAATCTTTTCATGATCTTCAATAGGCAACCTCCACTTTTGTTTGGCATGTCCTCTTTTAGGTAAAGTTTCTAAATTTATTTTTGTTTCCAAAACTAAGTGACTATAATGTAGAACCTTTTGTCTTGGCCTATAATCAACAAAAATAATACCATTTTTATCTATCTTTATTTGTTGATAAAGTGTGCCTTCAATAATGACTTATCCAATGGGATACTCTTGTCCATCACCATTTTTCATCAATTCCACCAATTTTATTTTTGGTTGTATACATCTTAGTAGATTGTAATCTACACCTTCCACATTTTTAGGATCTACAACTACAACGAAAATATCTCCTATATACACACACCACATATACATAAAGCAAATACATTTAAGTTGTAAATACATTTTTAATATATATATATATAAATTTATATATATAAACATGCTTGAAACTTACTTAAACATGTAGAATATATTTAAATAAATTTTTTAACTAAATTAATCAATTTCCATACCTGTAACAACTCAATCAGATACATGCTCTAATCAGTTGAATATAGTGGATCGTAGACATCGACATTGTCATCTTTAGCAAAAGGAAGCATTGATATTAATTATTTCATTTCCCATTTTGAAACATACCCATCTCTAATATTCTCACATTGAACAATATTTGCATTGTCCTCAATTCAATCAACACAAAAACATGATTTTTCTCTCACATTAAAATTGCATAAGGCCTGCTACTTCCCGTTGTCATGATTTGATGTAGACTTTTAATACCAAGAATTGGTTGACAATTATAAGGATTTGATCGATCAATATCTATAAATTCAAACTTGAAAATTCAATTTGAAATCATGTACACTTGAACTTTGGAATTCAAATTTTTAACAAATTTTGACTAGATGTACTTGTAACTTCCCAAAAATGTCATGTGGTGTATGTTGAATCGCAAGCAAAAAAATGACTTTTGCACCATTCAAAAATTTCATTTGCATTCCATATGGCATTACCTGCAACTAGACAAGTTGACATAATTTTTTTCCTATTACTTTCAAGGAACTTAGAAGAATTTAATTTAGTTTTTAAATATATATATATCTAATCTTTTAAAAAATATCAAGCTAGATTCCATATATATATATGGTGAAAGTTACATACCAACAAGTTCATGTTGACAAAGTGCACGCTTCACACATGCTCTTTCTCCATCGTGCTCTTCTTTTCCATGTCCACTCATAAAAATTCCACAAAAAAATGGTGTTGCATCTAGCATGTTGACTGCTTTTAAACCAAGAAAAAGCTTTTGCAATCTTAAATTTTCTTGTGAAGTTACAAATAATTAAACACTCAAACAAAATTATCTTCAAAAAAGTAATTATATATATAAGCAATTAAAAAATTTAAGTCTCAAAGTTAAAAGTAAATATAATTTTAAAAAAATAACAATATACTTACCATCACATCCATTAGACCATATCCAGTGTTGTTCTTGATCTATGCCATGTCGTCTTAGGTCTTAAAAAACATTTTGAAACAATGAGCTACATAGCTTCTATCATGATTTGTATCATCACTGATATAAAAGCGAACCTCTTTGATGATAATTAGATCATCTTTGCTACTTTGTATTTCATCGACCGCTAACTCGGCATGCTTGTAGCAAACTTGCACAAAGATTGCAACTTGCTCTGAATCATAATATTGACTTTGAATCTTAGTTTGAGGAATAAATGTATAGTTCTCAGAGAAATCTACAATAGAGAGAATACAACCTAGTGGAAAGCAATTATTTGAATCACAAAATTGCTTAGCTTTCCATCTTGCACCATGACAATGCTGGATATTTGGATATATGATATTGCAAAATTTACTCATAAATTCATTGTAAGGCAATCCACTCTCTTTGAGAACAATTTTTTTGGCCTCAACTCCTAACTTCGTTAAGTATGTCTCATATTCAAATCTCTTCCAAGTAACTTGCATTTCATTATTGTCAACATGTAAAAGATTCTTCAAATCTCCACAATCATTACATACATTTTTTATACATTGAACATTGAATTCATCCGAATCTTCTATTTTTTCGCATAAAAGAGACTTCACAAATTGTGTTGTGCTTCCAAGGATGGCTAAATTTTGATCAATTGCTGCCATAGCTATTCTATATGATTGTAGGTGTAGATCAAATTCAACATGATTTCAACAACAACAAGTTTGACGTACCTTTTTATACGTACAAATGATTGTCATAGTGTTTCAAGCATCCTTTGACAAATCTTCACATTTGAAAATTCTTTTTTAAATGCTTCAAAAAGTTCACTTTGTGTTGTATCTATAAAAATTTTTGGATGAGAAATTTTTGTACCATCTTCACCTATTATTTGTATAGTATCCCTTCTATTGGAAGAAACATGAGAGCAAGTTGTCCAATATTCAACCACCTATTTCTTTACATCTTATTAAATTGTATCTTTTTAGGGAACCCTACAAATATTTACCTATTTTTTCTCAAATTTTCCATCTATTTCATTTCTATTTTCAATATACCTTTGAATAGTTCTCATAGAAACATTTAGTAATTTAGAAATTGCTTGAACTTGTCTTCTCTGTGATAATTTCTTACTAGAAATTACAGTTATCAACACTCTACGTGCAACACTTAGATCATTCAATCGACTCTTATTTTCAATACATTCTAATGCTTCTTCAAAGTTTTCAACAATTGTTTATTTTATATTTGATGACCTTTTCCTATTATCAACCCCTAACAACTCCAAAATAGGGGTCATTTCTTTTCATCTAAATAACTTTGCAACTAAATGTGCTCTTCCAATTAGATATTTTTCTTCAAAAAATTCATCCCATATTTTTTTAGAGTGTAATTTTAATGTGCTTTTAGATAACATATCTTCAGATGAAATATTATTGAAAAGAGAATCCTTGAGCATCCATCTCCATCAAATTTTCCATACCATAGTCCAAAATATTTCTATTGCAAGGTTCAGTTTGTTCTTGTACCTGTACGTCACCTTGATCATCAACATTTTCCATGGGTTGTTGTTCAGTAGATGTTCCTTCATCCACTTTTCTCTTCCTTTGTCTTATTCATGTCCGATCATACTTCTTTGATCTAATCCTTAGATTCACCATCACAAATTGCACTCAAATGTGAATTTTTACATGAATACAAATGTGTACACACATGATCTTTCAATGAAACATGTACAGTTAATATTGCATGAATATTTAAAGCATGTAACTATATGCACATGCTAGATCATGACATCACTTACTAGATCACCACTAAATATGCATTCAAATATATACATCCAGATCTTTAATAAAATGAGTACTATAAAAAATAGAAAGAGAAATTCATCATGAGCTCAATATATACCTAAATGTGTAGATCACCACTTATATTTGATGTGAAAGAGAGAAAACATGATATATATATCTCCTATGGAAAGGTATTTAGCAATGAAAGGATAAGAAATTACAAAGGGGTTCAAGGCATGATTCCTTAAATGCAATTTGGATGTGAAATAAAATCACACTATGTTAAAAGGAGAAAGGATTAATTACCTAAATTTTTTAAGGATATAACCATATAAGCATAAGATGTAAATAGATAGAGACATGATTCCCATAATATGAAGATGCAACATGATGACTCAAGGTTAAGATGTAATGGAATGCACATGATGCCCTCTATTCTATGTGGTAACTAGATGTAAAAGTGGGGTCCATGAACATATATATAGCATCAAAGAAAATAATCAATAGTCAAATAATAATTTGTGGAAAAGTTGTACATGCTCATTTAAAGTATCAAAATACATGCATGAAAATTTAAGAATTAATGAGGCAACATGAGAAACCAAAATTTTAACGAAAAGATCATAAATCCTGAGTACTTTAAACAAAATTCTAATAAACATAAACATGCAAAACATAAAATATAATTTAATAATATATACATATAAAAGATAAGTCCAAGTTGGAAATAAAAGTAATGGCAAAGGTAAATTTAATAAAACATAGGTATAAGGAGGACATGTAAGAACAAGAATGGAAGAACATAGAATTGGTGATCAATAATAATGAAATCTAAGAATTTAAATAGTGAAAACAACAAATGCATTCATGAAAACAATTTTTAAATAAATAAAACAATTCTTAAATAAATAATATAAATAAAATAAAATAATCTCCTTTCTATATATTTTTTTATAAATATATACTTTTACATAAGAGACACTTAAAATTATATATATTTCTCAAATAAATAAATAAAAAATAAACTTCTTGATAATGATATTTTTGATTTTTTTTATATAAATTTTATTAAAGATAAGTATGTTAATTTTATGTATATATATAAAAGTAATTATCAAATTACCTACTATTATGAGATGTTGATATGATCTAAAATTTTACATCCACTTAAAATAATTGCAATGATAAATACTATACACACTTGTCAATGATAACAAATAAATGATAATAGTTAGGTACAATATTTTTAAATGGAGATGTACACTTTTATTTTAATTTTTTTACAAATATTTCTTTGATGCTATTATTTTAATAAATAATAAAATAACATTTGAGAGTCATTTGAATAATTCATGTATAATTTTTCCTTTCAATTTAATTATTTTTTTTAATATATTTTAAAAATTATCAATTACTATTAAAAACATATCATCATAAGATGCAATAAAATTGAAAAATAGTGAAAAAAAACTTCAAATGCATTCATCAAAATAAAGACATCATCAATTAAAAAAGTTGAAGATCAATGTACCTTCAAAAATAGCTCTCCTATTGTTGAAATAAGTCTTCTAAATTGTTGAAATGATTAACTTTCTAAAATGTCAAAATAAACGTTCTTCGATTGAAATAAGCTTTCCTTGGTCAAAATAATTGAAATATGTATATTTTATCAAATTTTCTTGAGTTGAAAAAATTAAAAGAAATTTTTTTTTTATATCACCCATTTTTCGGCTGAGTACATGTCAACCAGTTATTTCTTGATCAAGCACTTTTTGATTGAGATATTCTCGGCCATGAAGGTTTTGGCTGAAACCTACTTAGCTGAAAAGTGCTAAACCAAGAATGTCTATTTAGCATCCTACTTGGCAGCCAACTCATCATTTTTCATAATTTTCTGAAACATTCAACTTTGGCAGAGTATTTCTCTAGTTAGAATGATTTTTCTGCAAAAAAAAAAAAATATCCTTTTGTAGAGCTTAGAGTGGAGAATCCAAATATATAATTTTTTCAATATTTTGATTAGTTTTAATATATTTTATTTTTTAAATAATGCAAGTAGGTTTTTAAAATAAAAAAGAGGCTAATTGCAAATTAAAAAAATGGATAGTAAAACTTATTAAAAATAAATAAATTTTATATGGGGCACAACAAGAGAGAGTCTTCTTCAAAAGGGTATAATTTTTTTTCTAAAAATGATTAAACAAATTGAAAATAGTTGACGGCTTGTGAAAACTATCAAATTTTGACATGTTTGACTTTAAAATGTTATTATGAGAAAAATATACATCAAAATTTGATTTTTTTTTCCATGCACAAAATATTGAAGTTATCTATTTGGAGAAAAAAAATTTAAGGAGAAATAAAGTTTTTTTCAATTTGTTTCTTGACAGCCTATGAAGTCACTCTTTTATGAAATTTTCAGCATTCCAAAATCTATCCTTAAATTGATAAAAACATAATGAAAACATTTTTTTTTTAAATTAAAAAATTATAGGAATAAAATTCATCAAAATTTCTACATTTCATTAGTTTACACCATTTTGAAATTCAAAACATAAAGACCATTTTTATGTGGTTGAAGTTTAGATTTTTTTTTGCTATTGGTTGATTCCTTTATAAAGTGTGACCCAAGTTTGTGCTTTTACCCATATATTATCATGCTCAATTCTAAAACTTAGTTTCACCTATCTGATCAAGTTCGTGAAATTTTTGAAATAATTATTGATGTCATTCCTACAAACACAATTCACAAAATTAGAGATAAATCATGTAAACCATGGTGAAAAGACTAGAAATGGTACCCAGATATGTCATTCCAAAACTACAAGCCTTGGAAAAGATACTCATGGCTATCATCATATTTACCTATGGTGCCTATTTTAAACCAAAGATAGCTTCTACAATCTCTAGTTTCTATTTGGAAATGAAAATTTTGCACCATTTAATTGGTCATTCTTGAGCCCAAGTTGGCTCATTTTTTCGAGTGTATTATTTTCCAAGGC
The DNA here is from genome assembly GCA_007258455.2 of Sequoia sempervirens. Taxonomy (NCBI): domain Eukaryota; kingdom Viridiplantae; phylum Streptophyta; class Pinopsida; order Cupressales; family Cupressaceae; genus Sequoia; species Sequoia sempervirens. Next base: position 240,570,632 of record VDFB02271358.1, read on the forward strand.
CTTCCTATTGGATCTCAACTAATTCATTTGGGGATTCCTCATCCTTGTTGTCCTTTTTGTGGTCACTAGGAGTTTTTTAAGCATTTATTCTAGTTTTATCCTAAAGCTCAAGCTACCTAGACTTGGATTCATGATTTCTTAAGGCCTTTGAGGCTTGGGAGGGGATTATCCCATAATCCCTTTTAGAGTCAATCAAATTTGGTGTGCCTCCAAAGGGAAATTTCTCTTTAACATTTAGAAATATAGAAATTATTCTATTTTTCTGTTGTACTATTGATTACAATTTTTTGTTGTATTATAAAGTCATGCTCTTCTCTAATGTTCTTATGTAGATTCAAGGGATATCTAATAAAATTGCACATGAATTTTCCCATCTCTAGGTGTTGATTGATCAATGGGGTAATTTCCATGTGCTATTGTCAAAGTCTCTCCAATCCCTACTTCTAGTAGAGGTAACTCTTTGTTATGTGGGTATCATCAAGGGCACAATTAGTCTAGTTATGAAAATAAGGATACTCATTCTAAAGCCTCTCAACCTCTTGTGAGAAGAGGTTATGCTCAACAAGGTTAGTCATGACCTCCTAGTCGTTGTGTAGCTTCTCCATCACCTTTTGGTGGGACTAGTGGTTGGAAAAACCATAGAAAGCTCCCTCATCTAAATATTGCTATTTCTCCTTATCAAGTTGCTACTAAAGACAAAGATGAAACTATGGTTGGGACCCGCCATGGAAACTTTGTACCTTTTTGATGATGGGGATGATCATGACCCACCTCCACCTTTGAATACTCTTGATCTAGCTACTTAGTGGCTATTTTATGTTTTAGACTTGGCCCTATTTGAACTCTCATGATTTGACTTCTTTCACCCACCTTTTTTTGTGAATGTGTAACACTATTTACTAAAGGTAATACAAAAAACTATTCATTAAAAAGTTGAATTCAAAGACAAGAAAGGGCATCAATCAATATTAAATATAGAATACAAATGTGAATATAGAATATAATTTTCTTAGTTCATGAAAGGATAATCATTAAAATTAATATATTTCTTGGAATATTTCCTCCTTAATTAGTGTTAATTATGATATGTCAATGGTTAAAAGCTAAGGTTGATCGAATAAAATAATATATAATATAAAAAAATAAAAAACATAAACCAAATAACATACCAGCTCTACCTAGTTCTAAAGTTTAGTAGAAATATATATTTATCACCTAAAATAAACTACTTGAAAATTACTAAAACTATAGAGCAATATAAGTAAATAAATTCCAATAGTTATCAAGTGATTGGATGTGTAGTAAAATAAACCCTATAATCAAAGCTTAGAATACATGGCTTGCTGTACTATAAAATAAATATAATTTTAAAGTTATTTTTCTTAAAATAGTTGAGTTATTTAAGAAAATTAAAGATTTAAAAAAAAATTAAATAAATATGAATATATTTAAAATATCTTCATTATAAAAGAGATAGTGACATTACATAGAACAAGCATTTGTATCATCATAAAAACTTTATTATAAAATTATAATGTACTTAACACTTCTATTTACACTATATGAAATAGGCTTAATTAATTGAAGATGGCTAATTTAGAATTAGATTTAAAATACCAATGGCATCATTGTGGAGGAAACTATATTTTGAAATTCTTTCTCTAAATATAACAAATAGAAGAATTTTAACATCTAAAAAGTCAAAGATAGACTATAGGTTTGTAGATCCCACCATTCTACTTTTTAGACTCACTTAACAACTATCAAGAAGCTTGATGATGAACTCCCTTGTTTTATCAACCTTCCTCTTTGAACAAATCTTATAATGAAATTAGTGACCAAAATATCCACATACTGAACCAAATATCATAATAAACTTCACACTCTAAAATAAACTCCTATACCTACAAAAATAATTGCATGCATAGAGATGAGCAGCACTTTTGTACATATATAGGGACTCCACCATGTTTGCACTCCCTAAATCATAAAAGAAAGGAATACCTAGTCAAGGTATCCGCGCCACACATAGTGACTACATTAGTTTGAAGTACATAGGAAACATAATGGAGGGATGGCTTAACCGGCACACTCTAAGCACTGATTGCTTAGGTGGTCAGGCCCATTCCCTAACATTTTCGTATCCTTCCATTTTTTAGAAAGTTCGCTTCTATAAACTTTGTCCCTCTGTTTTCACGTTTAAAGTTAATTTTTTTACTCCCACATTCTTTGTGAGAATACAAACGATGGAATCTTTTCCTATAAATACTCTATGGAAGTGATAATTTACCACAACATTTTAAATCAAAATCGTGCGCTTATAGGAGATAAATTAGGTGAAATGTAGTTTAAATAATGATGCCCTCCCTTTTAAAACTATATAATAATGGTATTTAAATAATATAAAATTTTAAATAATTAATTTTAAAAACATTAATAATAAATATAATTAAAGATGATGATTTATTTTCTTAATAATAAATATATAGTGAAATATTTTCAAACAAATTTTATATAATAAATTATTTTATATTTTTAAATTTTTAAATATATTTTTGTGATGAGTGTTTTGATATATAAAATGATTTCCTCTTAATAACATATATGTTTTTTATGATAATATATTTATATAATATTATTATCTTATTTTAAAATAATATAGATATATTTATTTTTATGATACTATATTTATATAATATTATTATCCTATTTTAAAATAATATAGATATACTAATTAAACTTGTTGATACAATATTATATATTCTTTTTCATTTTCTATTTTAATATTTGATACTTTATTTTTATTTACCTAAGATTTATTTTTAAAAGAGATAGAAAAATAGATCATGCAACCATAAAATTATGCATATGCTAGATTCAAACCCACAAGAAACGGTCTTAGCAAAAATTATGGAGCATGAAAAAAAGAAAGAAGAATAATTTTAGATCTAGAAGAAAGGGATAACAAACAAATCATGGAGGAGTATAGAAAAAGAACTATGAGTTTCAAGAAATTAAAGTCATCACTTTCAACAAGGATTATACAAATTTTTATGTGAATGAGAAATTATGATAGTTAAGCATGAGGAAGAATAAAATTCAATGTTGCAAAAATGTGAAAGGGAGTGGATTTTGGAAGAATCTGCCAAGAAGATGAAAGGTATGTATATTTTCTTAGAAAATAAATCCTTATTAATTCTCAAGGTTGAAAGTGAAAAAATATTGATCTTGATGGATTTAATGAGCATAAAATGACACCTTTTGAAAATATGGTGGAAAAATATGTTCCTTTTCAAGAAGCATCCATCAGTCTTCAAAATATTGAATTAGGAACATATAGATTGATGTCCTAAATAATTATTCTAATGAGTGTGCACTTTGAGGGAGAACTCTATATAATTTTACTATTCAAATTTTGAGCTATAAGAAGGTTTGTGATGATGCCAATATCTTTAGTTCACTAGAGGGAACTAAGAGCTTTGACTATATGTATGCTATTAGATATATTTTACTTTATGCTTTATCATGTTTGGTTTGTTAGCATCATGAGACAAATCATAAGAAATGAGAAATAATTCACTTATCAATCCATAAGATTATGAAATTCAAGTGTTAATTGAAGACATGTGAAGAGAAATGTAGAAGTCTTTCCTACAATATTAACCAAACAACTAAAAAGGGAAGATATTAAGAACACATGAACTTGAAATCTTTGTTTTGGTTTAATATTATCATTGTTAATAAATTTATCATACCATTTTCTTGGATAATTAGACAAATTAATTTATCCATGGGAAGTCATAGGTGATCAATTATATGTTTAGAAAATTGACATTAATTTATGTTTGTTTGCTTAAGAGTTATTTTATAAAAAAATTCATTTACTTAAAATATTTTAGATTTTTAAAAAAACTTAAATAATTCTAAGTAAACGAAAAAATTATAAAATAACTCTTAAGTAAACAAAAAATCTTTAATAATTCTTAGACGGTTTTAATTTTTTTAAAAATTTAATTGTGTTCCAATCATGGCATATAAAATGACTCTCAAGTAAATAAAAAATTAAATAATTCTTAGATAGTTCCTTTTTTTTAATATTTAGTAGTGTTTCAATTTTTATACATCATCATGACATGTCACTTCGTGTCTTACTACTATTGTAGATATCCATTATTTATTTAAAGTTTGAGAGGTACAAGTATGGATATAATTTAATAGGGGAAATTATTAGTGTTTAATATTTTTAATTCAATAAAATTCAAATATTTTTATGAATGAAGAAAGAAAAAAATGATATTAAATTTGAATATTATAAATTTGTCTATTGTTCATTAACATAGACAATAGAAATATTTTGTCCATTGAATCTTGCGAATTATAAAATTTTGAAAATTGTTTATGTTTTCATGTTATTATTAATTTTCATTTAAGAATTTTAATAAGTGTTATCAAAATTAGTGTTGTAATATGTTGTCAACTGATATTTTATTTTCTTGATATTTTTTAAAAAGTCATTTCAAATTTAAAAATAACTATAAATATAAATAACTCTTGACTAAATAAAATAAAACATTCTTCAATAGTTGTAAAGAACAAATAAATTTTAGGTAAATAAAAATGAAATATCAAATATTAAATGAAAAATGTATATTATTGTATCAATAAATTTAATTAGTATATTTATATTATTCTAAAAATAAAAAATTATTATTATAAAAATATATTATCATAAAAACACTCAAGAAATATGAAGAAAGCATTGTATTCATTAAAAACATTCATAACAAAAATATATTTAAAAAAAATTAAAATATAAAATAATTCAAAATATTTTATTTTATTTTGATAATTTAATAGCTGGATAGGGCCAGCACCCATTTTATTATAACAAAAAAATTATAATAGTGTTTACAAAGTCACTGCTCCTCTCCCATCCGCATGACGCCCAATTGTTACAGACCAATAGTGCTTATCAAAAATGACATTTCCAGCGCACAAAATAATGTGTTTACCCCATTTTTAATACCTATACTACTAACCCAACGCCACCAGAATGAAGCTAGAATCCCCAAAAGATTGAAAATGCCCATTTTCAAAATGCCTCAATACATCAAAAACAATTGGACTTTATACCCAATTTGAAGTTGTAAAGGCTCTACCAGAACATTACCACGACTCCCTACAGTTACATCTCAACAAGCTCGTCCACCTCAACATCCACAACAATCACCTAAACTACTGTGCATATGACCTATCCCTACCCGACCTCAATTCCTGTTGCTGCCTCCTTCGCTAGCTTATCCACCATGGTGTTGCCTTCTCAATAAATATGGTTGATCTGAAACTCCGAAAAGGAAGTAATAAGCCTTGAAATAGGACACAACCATCTTCACAGTACCAATTGGGTGTGAAGTTGGATCTGATCGCATTTACTATGATGAGTGAACCGCCCTCCAAGTGTAGCTTAGATGCACCCATAGCTTTCCCCACCTCCAAACCGCATAACGTGGCCCTGAACTCAGCCTCATTATTTGATGCCTGGCCAATGAATTTTGCTTTATGTTCAATCACTTCTCCTTTTGAATTCCTAACAACACAGCCAATCCCTGCCAAGCTCAGGTTACCACAAGAGGCCCCATCAAAGTTTATTTTGATCCACTCTTCCTCTAATTTTTGCCTTACTATCTTCCTCCTTAATTCAGCCTTCTGTACTATTCTTTGAGTACCAACCACTGTGGGAATACTCAACCCCTGAAACTTATTCCTTAGCTTTATATCCCTATTAGTGAAGATATTTTTTGAAAATGGTCTTCTTCTAGCAGCCACATTGACTAACTCCACTATTGATCCTTCAATTTTCTTCACCAACAATTCTCTGGCCATAGCTTGATCCTTAAAAATTATATGATTCCTTTCTTTCCATAATTCCCAACAAACCGTGGACTGAAAAATCTGCTAGATACTATTGAAGATGCCCTTAACGTTCTTCCTCGGCTAGGCACACAGCGAGTCACACAGGCCTTGGGAAAAGGGGGTCTAGTAACCAAGTTGTCCAGTGATGGATTTCCAACAATATTCAAAATAAGGACATGAGAGCAGAAGGTGGTCCACATTTTCCAAATTCTGTTTGCAAAGAATGCACCTATTAGGTCCCCTGAAGCCTAGCATCTCCAATCTATCCTGTGTTAGAATTTTGTTTTGAAATGCAAGCCAAGAAAACACCCCTATTTTTGGCAGAACATCCTTTCCCCAAAAAAGGGGTATTGGCCAGCAATGGTCTGACTCTGCATTTTCTTTTAACTTGTAGCCTATATTAACCTTATATTCCCCATTTGCGGATGCACACCACCTTAAAAATTTCTTGTTGTCCATATCAAGAATAATTCTCTCCCTTAGAATTGCTTTTAAGGCATTTTTTTGCTCTAACGGGGCATTGATATCACTAAGATCCTTCCAAACCCACTTGCTCATCCTATTTATTATGACTCTATTACCATAGTTGCACACTTTGAATCCCCAAATTCTGATTGTTTCTTCCCTTATCTCATCCATTTGTGGTTTGTTACACAATTTCAGGTGTCCATCCCAAGAGTCATTCCAGAAGGAGGCCCTTTGCCCATTATGAACCTCCCATGTGATGTGTTTAGTTATAATATTTCTGCTCTCACAGATAAAATTCCATACGACGGATCCTCTTGGTGGATTCATGGTTTTCATTATACTAACAGGATCGTCTGAATCAAGATATTTCTTCCTCAATATTCTAACCCATTTATGATTTCCTTTATACATCATCCAAACCAATTTTTCCCCCATTGCTAAATTCATAATTTTCATTTGTCTGATATCAGCCCCACTCGCCTTTTGTGGCCTACAAATCTTATCCCATGCTAATAGAGGAACCTTATTAGTATCATTCAGCCCATTTCGGAAGAACTTCCGTATAATTTGATTAAGTTGATCATCAATGCTAACCAGAAGCTTCAAACATGCCATTGAATATATTTGATATTGCTGCCAACACTGTCTTAATCATTAGCAATCTCCCAGCAACTGTCAATGAGTTTATCCCAAAAACTCTTCTTATTGGCCCTAGTGAATAGTGGCATACCAAGAAACCTCCCAGGAAGGCATGCAACTCTTACGCCCAAGATTCTGGTAAGGTCCCTTTGTAACCTCGGTTGTACATTGAGGAAGTACACTTCTGACTTTCTCCAGTTTATAACCTACCCTGAGGCCTTACTATACTCATCCAAAAGGCTCCTAATTTTCCTTGCCTCTATTCTTGATGCTTGCCCAAACAAAATGGTATCATCTACAAACTGTTGGTGGGTGCTTAGCTCAACCCCAAGAGTGACTTCAATCCCCTTAATTCAAAATAATTTATTGTATATATATTATTATTGAATATTTTTAATTGTAAAACATTTTCATCATGTTTTATTATATTTATTATTAAACCATTTTTTAATTAATTATTTGAAATTTTATATTATTTAAATACCTTTATTATATACTTAAAAAATGATGGCGTCTTAATTTTACACACAAGCGGAGAGTTATCTTTTAAAATGTTGTGTTGTCACTTCGGTGGAATATTTATAGGAAAAGATTCCAGGGTATTTCTTCCCATATGGAATGTGGGAGTAAAAAGAAATAACTTCAAACGGGAAAAGGGGGGAAATTTTTTTACGGAAACGGACTTGATAAAAAGCGGAAACATGGATGTGATAGAGTACAGAAATGTCAGTAGAATGGGCCTGGCTACCTAAGTCATCAGAGCTTAGAGTGTGCCGGTTAAGCCCGGCCCATAATGGAAGCCTTTGGAAAATACAAGAATAATAATATCACTATTAAAAATTGCCTCCGTGCTCGCGTCATCATCCCGACCACTGAATATACGGAGCAACCTGCTGGCCGGAGATTCATACAGACCATCAGCCGGATCATGTGCCCTGTCCGCGGGATATCCCAGGTAGACATCAAAATCCTTCTGTGCAAAGCTCCATAATTCGGGGCATCTGTAAAACTTATGATCATTTTACGCACTACACGCACTACATAATGAGAGTAAAAAGTCAAACAATGTAAAAAAATAATTTGGTTTCAAAATTCTCGAAAACAGTCTTTGTACACCAAATTAAATACGACCACCAAATGGTCTCTTACCTGATATTGACGCCTAAATCCCTAAGATTATCTATCCTGGCTTGTATATATTCAAAATGAGTTAAGCTCCTTAAGCCAGTGCATCTGTAAAACTTATGATCATTTTACGCACTACATAATGAGATAAAAAAACTGAAACAATATTAAAAAAAAAAAAATTGTTTCAAAATTATAAAAAATAGTCTCTGTACACCAAATTAAATGCGACCATCAAATGGTCTCTTACCTACTGTTTAACTTCCTCAGACTAGCTAACTTGGCAACTATATCTTCAAAGCTTCCAAGTCCTCGGCAACCTTGAAAGATTAAGGACCTTAGCCGAGCCAACTTGCCCAAGAAGCAAGGAAGGCTTTGTAAGCTTGAACAATGAAGCAAGTTCAACACCACGAGTTCCGCCAACTCACCTATTTTTTTGGGAAGAGCGGTTAAGCCTATACATCCGGACAAATTCAACTGTTGTAGATGAGTCAGATTACCTATTGTTGTGGGAAGGCTATTTAGACCTGCACAGCGGCTCAAAGACAAATATTCTAGCCGCTCCAAGTTGCCCATGGAATCAGGAAGGCTTGTTAAACTTGCACAGCCGGACAAAACAACCTTATTAAGTGCTGACAAATTACTGAGTGTGTTTGGAAGAGTTGCGAGAGCTAAACAATCTACCAGATCCAAGCATTGGAGGTTCACTAGGCAGTTACCGAGTCCGTTTGGAAGAGTTGTGAGAGCTCGGCAATCCAGCAGAATTAGGCGTTGGAGATTCACAAGGCTGTCGAGCGTGTCCGACATTCAAAACAAGATATAAAAATAAATTAATTTTGTTTTTCAAAATTCTCAAAGAGAGTCTCTATACACCAAATTAAATGCGAACACAGAATGGTCTTTTACCTGTTGTTTAACTTCCTAAGGCTACCTAACTTGACAATTATATCTTGAAAGATTAACAACCTCAGCTGAGCTAACTTGCCCAACATGCAAGGAAGGCTTTGTAAGCTTGAACAATTAGCCAAGTTCAAGACCCTGAGTTTTTCCAAGTTGCCCACTATTTTGGGAAGAACACTTAAGCCTGTACATTCAGCCAAATGCAAATGTCGTAGTTAAGCCAGATTACCTATTGTTCTAGGAAGGCTTTTTAGATCTGTACAGCCATCCAACAACAAAAATTCTAGCCGCTTCAAGTTGCCCACTTCAACAGGAAGGCTTCTTAAACTTGCACAGCCCGACAAATTAAGTATCTTAAGTTGTGACATGTTACCGAGTCCGTTTGGAAGAGTTGTGAGAGCTGGACAATCCACCAGACTCAGCTGTTGGAGGTTCACTAAGCTGTTGAGCTTTTGTGGAATTCTCTTAATACTCGCACACTGCTGTAGACTAAAGATTCTTAGCTGGGACCAACTGTCGATCTGGAATTTGTTTCTTACCATTCTCCATGTATGACTATCACTTAAAATTTCACAGTTTTTAATTTTTATCCATATCAAATTCAGAGCTAGATTTCTAATGTTATCCCCTACTACAGCATTTTGCAGATATAGGTAGCGCAGGTAAGGCATGCTTTGCAGGCTAAAAGGTTTTCTTCCATTCTCCTCTCTGTAAACAAGCATATTCACTCCCTCTGCTGTGTCTATGTTCAAATCTATGTGTGGACCCATAGGCAGCCACACTCTGTTGTTATTACCAAGCTCTTCTTGAATTATTTTTCCCATTTGCTACACAAGGGCATGCATATCGAGGCGAGCGTCGAAGCCATTGGTGTATATAAGCATTTTCAGGGAAAGATTCTTGAAGGCTGTTTCAACTTCATTTGGGTATAAGGCTTTCAAGAATATAACAGCCTCCTTTTTTATTTCACCAACAAGGCAACAAGCTATATCCAGAAAGATTTTCTTCTCAATGTGATCAAGTCCGTCATAACTTATTCAAAGGACTGTAAGTATGTCTAGATTTCCTCCAATGTTGAAGACAACTTCTTTCCAGCATTCGATGTCGTTGGGCTCCTTCTTATCAAATAAATGTGCTCCAATGACTACCAATGCAAGAGGAATCCCCCCACAAGCCTTTGCAATTCTTTTAGATAACTCTCCGTAGGGGTTTTCTAGGAATGGCTTCGAGAAAGCATGCCAACTAAACAACTCGAGAGTGTTGATTTTTGTAGCTCGAAAGGTGGGATGTGGAGTTGTTTTAAAGCAATTCAAGTTGGATATGCTTTAAATCACTTTAAAACAACTCGAGTTAGATATGCTTTAAAGCAATTCGAGTTAGATTTTTAGCAACAGTAGTTTTTTATTCTTTAATAGAATGTTTCTGAGTTTGTGAGGATAAGATAAATTCAAGAGTGATTCTATGTGTAATTAAAGCCAAAGAAAGCAAGGAAAGATTCTTTCCTTGTGCGCTAAGTAAAGCAGCTAGGCTCTATAAATGTAAGATTGTTGTAGCAAACTCATATTGTATTTTCGAAGGAAAAGTTTGTTGTTAGGCTGAATAGAAGATCCAACATTTGCAGGATTTCCCCCTCATTGGGGTTTCCTAAGTAATTTTGTGTTATTGTCTTTCTGTGATTGGCTTCTTGTTATTTTTGCTTCCACTGTTATTAGATGTTAATTAACCCAGTTGTATTAATTGTTATAAATCAAATATTTGATTATATTATGTGAATTTATTGAGCAATTAATCTGTTGTTGGGTTATAGAAATTAACATGGTATCAGAGCACTAAACTCTGAATATGAAGCCAAGATTTGTGACGTAGATTTCAAGAAAAATAAAATAAAATCATATTTTTGTCTCTAGTTCTTTTTTTTGTGGCTATGGCAACTAGTGTTCAATACGAGGATAGGCTCGAGGGTGTGTCTAACTTCTTGCAGTGGAAAGTTCAGATTACATTCGTTCTCAAGGAGAACAGGCTATGGATCTATGCTAGTACAGAAGTGACACCACCAACAAATGATCCTATTGCCTTAGATTCGCATGAAGTCAAAGAGGCCAAGGCTCAGAGGATTATCCTAAATGGAGTATGAGATCATTTAATTCCTCATTTATCGAGGAAAGATACCGCTAAGGAGATGTGGGATATGCTCACAAAACTTTATCAGAGTTGTAAGATGATGCTCAAGGACAAATTGCATAATACCAAGATGTCCAAAGACAAGAGTGTGACCTCTTACTTGTCCAAGCTGATATAGGTCAGGGATGAGCTTGCTGCTATTGGAGAGACAATTGATGAAGATGAGTTAGTGTGTATAGCCTTGAATGGTTTTTCGAAGCACTAGGAAGTGTTTGCCAAGTGTGTTGTTGGTAGAGATTGACTACCTGATTGGGAAAGACCTTGGGATGATTTTGTTCAGGAGGAGATATGTGAAGGTGCTCATTGGGGAGATCAGATGAAGAAGGGTCAAGATGAAGAAAATATTGCTCTTGCAAGCAAAGGTAAGAAGAAGTCCAATAAAGAGCAATTAGAAGGTTCTTCTTCCAAGAGTAGGAAGAAGAAATATCTGAGCAAGATTAAATGTTTTTGTTGCCATTAGATGGGTCACTATGCCAGTCAATGTCTGAATAAGAAAAATAAGGACAAGCAGAACAAGCAAGTTGCTGCTATAGCATAGGTGGATGTGTTTGCATCATGATTTGAGAATGAGTTTTCACTCATTGCCTATCTCTCAAGTTCAATTGCCAACAGGGTATGGTATATTGATAGTGGGGCTTCTCGCCACATGATGGGAGTCAGAGAATGTTTCACCAAGTTGGATGAGAAGAAGCTAGATTTCTATATTGAGCTTAGAGATAATGCTAAGTACCATGCAACTGGTATTGGCACTGCCAAGTTTTAGAGGGCGTATGAAAAACCTTTGTTGGTGAAGGATGTGTTGTATGTCCCTGGCATGACAAAGAATTTAATCTCAATTTCTGCTTTGGAAGACAAGGGTTACATTGTGACCTTGAGAGGGGAAAAGTCTATATTCATCCCAAAGATTCCAAGGTTGCAAAAGTGATTGGTGTCAGGCATGGTAGCTTGTTTCAGTTATAGTTTGAGCCAGCACATGTGTTGGTTAGTAGCTGTAAAGGGATAGGAGAATTGTGGCACAAAAGGATGGCTCACCTTCACCATGGAGCACTTAATATTCTTAAGGAAATAGTGACAGGGTTGCTTGAGATGAAAACAAAAAAGCATGAGGTGTGCAAAGGTTGCGCACTTCGAAAATATGCCAAGACTAGTTTTCCAAACAGTGACACTAGATTCGAAGGGATTTTGGATCTTGTACACTCAAATGTGTGTGGGCCCATGTCAACAACATCCTTGAATGTGTATAAGTATTTTATTACTTTCATTAATGACTTCTCCAGGAAGACATGGATATATTTTTTGAAGAATAAAGATGTGGTCTTTAGTAGTTTCAAAGAGTTTAAGGCTCTCGTGGAGAACCAAACAGGGAGGAAGATCAAGATACTAAGGTCTGCTAATGGAGGTGAGTATACCTCAAATTCCTTCAAAGATTTTTGTGCTCAAGAAGGTATCAAGAAAGAGTTGATAGTTCTGTACAACCCACAACAGAATGGGGTTACTGAATGGAAGAATAGGGCTATAGTTGGAGCAGCCAAGGCCATACTTCATTATCAAGATTTTCCTTGGTCCTTAAGGGCAGAAGCTTGCAATACAACTGTGTATTTGCATAATAGGATCCCTCACAAAGTGTTGGGCAAGTTAACTCTAGAAGAAGCGTTCACTAGTAAGAAACCAAATTTGGGGCACATTCACATCTTTGGATGCCTTGTGTATGGTCACATTCCTGTTGAGAAGAGAACCAAGTTGGAACCTACTGCAGAGAAGGGTATCCTTGTTGGGTATAGTGAATCTTCTAAGGCTTATCAGGTTTACATTCTTGCTCTCAGGAAAATAGTTGTTCGCAAAGATGTGAAGTTCAAGGAAGAGAGGGCTCTTCAAAAGTAAAGCAACTTGATGAATGAGGAGGAGCAATCACCCATGGTTGAGATAGCAAAAATTCCTCAAATTTCAGTCACACAAGTTGGAGAGCAGAGCAAGCAGGCCGAGTAGGGTGATCAAACGAAGGAACAAATAATTCCTCAACCTTAGATTCCTATTACTAAGAAGAGGAGAAACAAAGCAGCTAAATAGACATTGAGAGAGGCTCAAGAATATGTAGGTGATCCTCAAGATTCAGTCAGACAGAGAAGGGCTCCCAGATGTTATTCTAAGTATGTGACACTTATGAGTGAATTAATTTAAGTAGAGCCTTCCAGCTTTCAAGAGGCGTCCAAACACCAAGTATGGAGGGATACCATGGTGGAAGAGTATTCTTCCATCATGAAGAATAGTGTGTGGGAGGTAGTACCATGACCAGAAGATAAGTCTGTGGTGGGCTCAAGATGGTTGTATAAGATTAAGCATGTTGTAGATGGTAGTGTGGAAAAGTTCAAAGCCTGGTTTGCGGCTAAGGGGTTTTCTCAGAAGGAAGGAGTCGACTATGACGGGACCTTCGCTCCAATAGCTAGGTACTCATCCATAAGAGCTATCATTTCTGTAGAAGTACAAATGGGTTGGAGGATTCAGCAGATGGATGTAAAAACGACCTTCCTCAATGGAGTGATTGAGGAAGAGATTTACATAGAACAACCAGAAGGATTTGAAGCACATGAGAGGGATTCTCATGTATGCAGGTTGAAAAGAGCATTGTATGGACTCAAGTAAGCTCCTAGGGTGTGGTATTCACGTATTGACAGTTACTTGCAGAGCGTGGGCTTCATCAAGAGTGAGGCGGATCCAAACCTGTACTATGTGCAGGTGAAGGGTGAACTTCTCATAGTGGTGTTATATGTTGATGACCTATTTCTCATAGGGTCAGAGGAGCTCATAGCACACTGCAAGCAGGATCTTCCAGGAGAGTTTGAGATGAAGGACTTGGGGTTGATGCATTACTTTCTGGGATTAGAGTTGTGGCAGAAAGAGGGAGAGATCTTCCTTAGATAAGGGAAGTACTTAATTGATATCTTGAAGCGATTCAGGATGGAATACTGTAAGCCTATGTCAATGCCACTTGTGACCAATTAGAAGAAGATTGATTCTTCTAGATCAGAGGCAGTGGACCTGACTTTATACAAACAGTTGATAGGCTCTCTTATGTATCTGGTCAACACTAGGCCAGACATTTGTTTTGCAGTGAACTCACTTAGTAAATTTATGGTGGAACTTAAACGTGTGCACTAGATAGCTACGAAGCCTATTTTGAGATATCTCTGAGGCACAAGTGATTATGGACTGAAGTATGTTTAGCAGGATGGAGTGAAGCTCAAGGGGTTTACCGATGCAGATTGGGTAGGCAGTACAGTTGATCGAAAGAGCACTTCAGGGTGTAATTTTAGTTTGGGATTAGGAGCAGTCTCTTGGTACAGTAGGAACAAAAGTTAGTTTCCCTGAGTTCGACATAGGCAGAGTATATGGTAGCCAGTATGGCTTCATGTGAGGCTATCTGGCTTCAGAAACTTCTAGCTAGGCTCTTTGATCAGGAGCTCGATCCTATAGTCATTTACTATGATAATCAGAGTTGTATCAAACTCTCTGAGAATCCAGTGTTTCATGAAATTCAAAGCACATTGAGATCAAGTACCACTTCATCAGAGATTGTGTGGAGAAGGGGATAGTGAAGCTCAATTACATTCCTACAGACAAACATATAGTAGATATCTTGACGAAGGCCTTGATGAAGAGCAAATTTGAATTCTTCAAGGACAAGTTGGGCGTGGTGCAGAACACCTTCCTCGCTAAGAGGGAGTGTTTTTTTTGTAGCTCAAAAAGTGAGATGTGTAGTTTTTTTAAAACAACTCAAGTTGGCTATGCTTTAAATCACTTTAAAGCAACTCGAGTTAGATATGCTTTAAAGCAATTTGAGTTGGATTTTTAGCAACAATAGTTTTTTATTCTTTAATAGAATGTTTCTGAGTTTGTGAGGATAAGATAAATCCAAGAGTGATTTTATGTGTAATTAAAGCCAAAGAAAGAAAGGAAAGATTCTTTCTTTGCACGCTAAGTAAAACAACTAGGCTCTATAAATGTAAGATTGTTGTAGCAAACTCATATTGTATTTTTGAAAGAAAATTTTGTTGTTAGGTTGAATAGAAGATACAACATTTGTAGGTTTTTCCCCTCATTGGGGTTTCCTAGGTAATTCTATGTTATTGTATTTTTTTGATTGGCTTCTTGTTATTTTTGCTTCCATTGTTATTAGCTGTTAATTAACCTAGTTGTATTAATTGTTATAAATCAGATATTTGATTATATTCTATGAATTTATTGAGCACTTAATCTGTTGCTGGGTTATAGAAATTAACAGAGAGCTTCCTCATCCCACAGTCCACTCACTTCATGGATTGTATAGACGTTAGCAAGATTGAGTATGTTCTTGTTTCAGGAAGCAATGATGACTCTATTGCCAGAGCCAAACCAATCCCCACACACCACATGCAGCTGCCATAAATGATTCACATCGTCCAAAATGACAAGAGCCTAAACTCCTCGCAATCTATCTCTCATCAGTACTTTTCCTACATCAACACTTGAAACTTCTCTGTTGTAGTTTACCAAATCCCTTAAAATTCTTTGCTACAAATCCACAAGTGTAGTGTCGTTTGGTGCAGTAGCTCCAATGTTGAAGAGAAAAAAAATCGCCTTTAAACTTCCTTGAATTTCTTTGTAAACAACCTTGGCCAAGGTCATTTTCCCAACACCACCTAAACCACTGATTCCCACTCTCACTGTTATGTTGGTCAAGCTTAGCTTTAAAAGTTTGATTAGCTGACGTTTACCCCTTTCGAGTCTAGTGGGATACATGGCAACATCCAGTGGAGCATTCTTCTAGAAGGTGTCCAACACATCTTTCACAACTCTTTTTACTAGTTTTGCTTGGTACCTGCAATATCAACTTGAATAGGTTACAACTTACTATGCAAATTTAAGGTTGTTCCTCATTTGGAAAACCTGTTATTTTGATCATAGAAACAAAGATAAAAATTCCCACAAATACTATTCAAAATCAAAAGAGTTACACGTCTCCAACAAATTTATAAAAGAAGAAAGAAAACCTTAAATTCGTATATTTCGAGATGATTAGAAATGACCATCCACAATATCAATTTTTACATTAAATTGAAAAATGTTTCAAATGGCAGGATGGTCAGGATGGTCAGGTTGTTTTAAACATTTAGAAATCAAACATTTTTCCCAAAATTGTTATAGATGTTTAAATTAAAAATAAATAATATATATATATGATTCATGAAAAATCATAACAAACTAAAACTAGAATTAAATAATATATATATGATTCATGAAAAATCATAACAAACTAAAACTAGAATTCTAGCCTTCATTAACTTACTTTGAGTATTTTGGAATATGAATATTATTAATTTTTATATAATCCATGAGTTATAATGAACTTGAAATAATAATTAAATAGATACAAAATAATGTATGAAAAATAGGAAACGATCCAATTTATCAAGATATCTTGTTTTATCTTCAAGAACATTTGGATGTAGAAATAAGAAGTGCAAGCTTATTTGAAGGGTTTAGTAAACAAACAACTTGACACCTAAATAAATTGTTTATGTAATTCGCTACAAATTTACATAGTATAGCTTTTCAATTTTTTATAATGTGAATCATTCTTAGTATTTAATGGTATTTTTTCTTTCATATAATTTTTTATGATAGTTTAATAATTTAATTGGTATTTTGTAAAAAATATAGATTGTTAATAAGTAATCTTAAATTGATTAAAATCAATAAAATTTAAGAAATTTAAATGAAATATTTTATTTTAAGGAATTGTAACTACAATATTTTTATCAAATCTTAATAGTCATAAATATTAATATAAATAAGTTATTTATTATTTAAAAAATATATTATTATTTATAATTCACAATTATAGTATAAAAAAAAGCATACATTGTAAAAAATTTAAGTAGAAATATAAATATTAAAATTTAAAATTTCTAAAATATAGTTGTTTTATAAATATCAATCTTTTTGCCAAAATTATAAAGAAACAAGTAATTTCAACCTTGAATTTTAATTTCAATATTATTCATATTAGAAATTTTAATGAAAAATATACTTCATTAACAAACTATTGTTTAAATAATTAAACAAAAGACACACTAAGTTGCAAAACTAAAAAAAAAAATATCATATTATATACTTTAAAAGAATTAGAATTTAAGAATAAATAAAAACATAATTGCATAGTTGACAAGTTATAATGCAACCTTTTACTTGTTATAAATTTATAATGCTTTAAAATAATATATTATTTTACAAAAAATAAAGAGAATAAATAAAATTGTAACAAATGAAGAATAATATTTAATTTTAAAATTTTCACAAAAATAGATGGATTATTATTATTATTATTATTATTATTATTATTATTATTATTATTATTATTATTATTATTATTATAAAATAAGCTTATAAAATGAATATATTACCTATATAGATATCCTAAATATAACTATTTTATGTATTTGAAAATTATTTTATTTTATTTTATGTATATTTTTTATTGAAGAGTTATTTTCTTTATTTAATAATTAAGGATATGTTTTGTATTTTTAAATATGGTCACCACATAACCTTTCATTGATGGTATTGTAGAATGCTTTAGTTAAAGAAAAAATAAATCAAAATAGTCATATATTCTATTTTCCAAACAATTTTAAATTAATTTATATTTATAAACTTAATATTTTAACTTAAAAAATATTAGTAGGCATGAGTTTTCCACAATCTATGGATATAGTAATATCAAATTCTTTAAATTCAACTATGTGTATTGCTATAAAAAAAAATCACACTTAATGATAGGGTAGTAATAGTTTAGATTGGTAACAAAAACCTTTAAAAAAGAAGTAGGTCATGAAAAGGAGAGAAAATTAAAAAAAATACATACTAATCACCTTCTTATCCCTACTTCCCTTTTTAATGATTTTTGTCTACAATTCAAAATCATTATCATTAAGAATAATCCTAAAAATTATATTAAAATATACATAATTAAATCTAAAAATTATATTCTTTTATAAAACAATATCTTAAATTAAAACAATATAATATTTTTTATAACAAATATTTACTAATTTAAAATTTAATTATATAAAATTGATTATATGACTTGCAATTTTTAAAATTCTAAAATATAACTTAAAACTGGAAAAAAGAGCACACATACCATCAAATTCCATTCCTGAGTGAAATGTATGAGAAATTAATCTATAATATCTCGACCTGCACAAAAGTTGTCTTACGGTTTTGCCCCTATCTAATTTAGAAAACTTACCAATCAATTACCCGGAGTCTGCTTCCGCCGTCCAACCCGATAGATCAGAGATATCACGAAGAGCAGTCTCCCACTTCTGAATGGTACTTTCATTCTGCCGATCTAAATGGGTGTAATGTTTTTGGAATGCCTTTTCGAACTTACCTTCTGTTCTTCGAGGGTAGCGAACATCACACGGCTCTACATCATAAAACAGAGGAATAATGAAACCTTTGGATTCGCACATCCGGGCCGTCTCTTCTAGACACCGAGATGATTCTGCATAGCTTTTGGAAAACACGGGTATGAGAATGTCACTTTTTTCAATGGCAGTTTTCAAGCTGGAATCGATGTCTTTGCCCTTCTCCAGCTCTTCACTGTCCAAGAAAACCAGAAGCTCCGCTGCACAGAGAGTTTCGTAGAGATGGTCAAAAAAATGTTTTTCTCACATCTTTTCCGCGAACGCTGAGAAACGCATGATACTGACTGAAACTCTCCATCGCTTGTGGAGCTTAACAATATGATCTCAACTGTGACACGGAAGAATATTAGAGAAGAGAAAGGGTGGGCACAGGCAACGTGAGGAGATGAATAAACTTGAATACAGTGAAACAGAGAGTGTGGAATTTATTGTGAACTGTCGAGATAATTTATAGAAACTCTTGGAGCGACATTGGCTGTGGGCAGGGAAATTAATGAAAAGTCATTTCACGCTAACTAAATTCATTTCTCGAAATTTAACGACAATTTCGATATAGAATATTTACATGAGTGCAAATGCCGAGAAAGTACGTAGCAGTAAATAGTCCGTAGCGAAGGTGTGGAATGATAGATACGACGTTTCACTGAAGATGAACTAAGTACCCATAATAATATTCTGGCATATGTTTGATTGGGGGTACACCTAATCATCTCCACAGTAAAATTGAAGCTAAAACATCATTCACCTAAAGCATCTTTCACCCGTCCATTGCTGACAAAACTACTTTTACAAATGGAATGAAACTAAAACATTTCCACCGTCCATTGCCGACAAGATTACTATTACAAGTGGAATGAAACTAAAACACCTTTCCCCGTCCATTGCCGATAAAACTACTTTTACAAATGGACTGATTATTTTGTTTTCTCTTGTAAATTGGACGGAAAGTAGAACAAGAAATTGGAAACCGCGTTATGATAATTCCGTGGGATTTCCCTAGAACGATGCTTGTCCCTCTCAAATTTAAGTTTGAAAATGAGAACAGCTTCGGAAATTTCGGTGCTGTCCTCTACATTGGGACGGATTCTTCCTCCTCACGCTTTCCCTGTTGGATCCATTAACCCACTTCCTGTGGATAGGAGAAAGGCCGTGCTGAATCCCTCCTCTCTCCTGTCTTCATTGGGAATTAGATGAAGCATTTCCGTATATAAACCAAAACATCGTTCGCTTTCTGTTTACATTGAGTAAGATAACAAGAAGCTCATCTTCCCTCTTCTCGAATGATCTCTTTCCGAAGTGGAAGGTCGGTCCCAACGTCAACGTGGCTCGCCAGGAAAAATGGTTGAAGCAACGGAGAAGGCGTAAGTGGGAACATTCTGTTCAATTGAAGTGGACCCCCACACCAATTTCTGGAGGGTATGGAATAGACTCGACACTCCCTTCAACAAGGTTTGTTTAAAGATTAATTTTTACAACATACTTTTTTTCACGTCTTGGTGTGTCTCATTATCAATGGCTAAGAATCTAGTATTTTTAGCCTTTTTTGGACTATCAGCTAGGGATGTAAATCTTAGCTCCTTTGGGTTTGTGGTATCTCTTGGTCAATTCTATTCATAACACTTGGTTAATTAGCAGTCGCATGAACAGCATGTAACGATCAGTCGATAGGGGTCCACCGTGAAAGGTAGATCGCAAAGTGAATTTGAAAGGTAAGGAAAGCTATGTGTGCAGTAAAAGATATCATTTCTACATTTTTCTTGAGCATTGTAGAACGTTTGCATTTGTTAATTGTTAAGCGATGAGCAATGCAGTAGAGATTAAAAATTTGTGTATATTAAGAGATTATTTTTTGCGTTTCAATATCAATAATTTGTAGATTGAACTTGATTGCGGGAATGTAAAATTCATTATTTATAATGTATCCATTACTTCCATTCTCAATTAATTACGTCAAGAAGCATAAGCCTACAATGGCAACAGCCTCTATAGGAGGCCAGCGAAAGTAACCGTCTTAGCAAAAAGAAATGGTTCATATTCCTGTTTATTCGTATTCTTCATTGCAGCTGTCATCACCACCTCATGCAGCTGCTGCTATGCAACAACCTGTAACGGATATGAGTGGAAGAGCCACGATGAGATTTGAAGAAAGTTCTATGGTTTTATAAAGGCTAGACGGTTCAGACAAGGGGTGCGTCTGTATGTTTGAAACTGTGAATTTTCTTCGTCTTCAGAAGCGTCAGGAGTTTATTTCTCTCATTTTTTTACGGTTTCATAAAAGGCTACTTTTGTCTCTGTAAAAGTTTATCTTGAGTCAAAGTCAGAATTGTTGTAAGGGAAGACCATGTACGTGAATTGTCAAAATCCTCCAAAGAGGAAATGCGGAGAGAAACTATTCGATTTCCACACGTTTGGTGATCCTGGCTGTCCTGCCGATTATGACTGGCATTTCAGAGACAACATTCATGTTTTCCTGGAGGATTGCGCTGAGCGAAAGCCTTCGAACATTGAGGGTAATCCCACTTGGACCATTCTTTTGCAGGAAGAAACACAAAGTGCCCTCATTCCGCTGTATGTTGTCGAAGAGTCTGTGCTCAATTCGCCCAACCCTCATTCTAAATATCTTCAACATCTCCTTTACTGCGAGCAAGGTATGATTCTTCTTTACTTTTTAAAGATTTACCTGTAATTATTCTTCATTAGCTTCAGAATTGCTTCCTTTGATTATCCTGATAGGATCCAAAACCCTTGAGGTTTATACTTAGCATTTTTTAGTGTAAACATTTTACCTGTAATTCTTCTTTGTTAGCTTCAGAATGGCTTCAAGGTTGCATTTTTTAGTGTAAATATTTTATTCAGATCTTCCTTGTTTTTGTGGATGCTCGGAGAATTAGCTATTTAGCAGATATTGTACATACTTACAGGGTTTTGTTTCGATCAGCATGTTATTCCAACAAGCTTTTGCTTTGTTTGTTCTTATTTGACATCAAGAGAGAAAGAAGGTGATGAGATACGGAGAAATTCTGATGTTAGGGAGATCATAAAGACGATGCACTTACCCCAAATAAACAAGATTTTCTCAGAGAAAACTCCAGAAAGCATTTTGGAACATGAGTAAGTTTCAACAGTGTCTTCTTTTACTTTCCAATGGATTCTGATAGACTAAACCATTTTACTAAAAAATAAACCCAAGCGAGAAAGATTCAGAAGAGATCTTCCAAATTTCCTATATAATGTATTGCAATGGATTTCTCCGATATGCTTTTTATCTAATTTGACTTTGTGATTTTATTTTGCAGTCGAGTTATTGGGCAATGCACACCAGCATGGTGAGTGCAACTTAATGTTTTTCATGGCTTCGCATATTTAGAGAGGCCTAAAAATTGTGAAATATAGCTTAATAATTGCTCTGCATATCAATCTTGTTTTCTGGGGCGATTCTAATCTTTTAGTTTAGATGTAATATTCCTATGAAAAAATACAATTGTTTAAGTATTTGAATATATTAGTTTAAATATTCAATGTATTTTTAACTATGTTTTCATTATTTTTTGTTTCACAGGTATGATCGTATACTTTGGCATGGTAAAGGCTATAACAACTTTGTTATAGTTGTGGACAATCAAAATTTTCAGATCATCAATATGTGTATTCAATTTTTACTGCAGAGGTAAAAACGCTTTCATAAATAAATTAAAAAATACTTTGATGAGGTTAGACTTACAGGATTTAAAGCAGAAGTACTCTTGTCTAAAATCAAAATTTATCATTGAATTCTCAAATTAAATGCAAGAATTTGAATCTTGGGAGTTCTTAGTGTCATTCTCATCATACACAATCTATTAAATATCTACTAGGAGTTTTTGGCCATTATCATATGGTAATAAGAAAACTTAAAGATGATTATGCTAATATCTCTCAAACAATAGACATATTATGTTAAGAGATAATTAATTACATATTTCATAAATCAAGTCAACAAAAATGTACACAATTCATAATTTCAAAGAGAGTTTTTATTACTGAATTTTTATACACATCAAGAATTATGGCCAACATCTCATTGTAAGCTCATGAAGTTATACCACAATCTTTTCATCTTAAATAAAATTGAATTTGGAGTAAGAAGAGTTGATTTGAGGTATTTTATAGAAAGAGCTTAACTAGCCATTATATTGTTATGTACCTCTATATAATATCTTATTATGTGGTCAAGTTTATTCAAATGTTTGAAGTTGGACAACTCTTCTATAGTTTATTCATCATTATTGTCAATTTTCATCTAAATTGTCTTTATAAATATCATTTAACTTTTCCATAATGATTATATGAGTCATATCCTTTTTATATAAATTTTGGGTGGTCTCAATTTTTCATAAATAAAATTTATCTTTTTTATAAATCAAGTTGTGAAGTTGAAAATTTAGAAATGAATTCTTTGCACAAATTTCAACCAACTCTTGTTCTTTTTCTTCAAATGTAAAATCACATGGCTTCACATTGTAAGAGATAACTAAGTGTGAATAAGGTGCCTATTCCACTTGGCATTCCTTACCCTCCTACTTCACCTTTTGAATATAAAACACTAAAGCACATACTTTGTGCCTTTCATTCATTATTTGCAAAAAAATAAAATAGAAGAAAAGAGTGTAATGCATGCTTAACATTCGCTATGTGTTGAAATGAAAAAAATGTGCACCTTGCATAATTTTTCAACCCAACCACTTAATTGCCCCTATTTCAATTGTAATCCAATATATAAATTAAATGCTTATATGTATTCCCTCGTCATTTTTATAATTTGTCACATTTTGTGCCTAAATTTATTTTGTAATAACCACCTCTTGGTTGCTACTAAATTTAATTTTTTAAATTCACAACAAATACTAACTTAATCAACCTAACATCTTCCATCTAATTTAGAACTACCAACATCATAACTTTTCTAACCACAATTGTAATTGAAAAGTAGGAGGTATTTTCCACAGCATGTCAAATTATGATATTGCTATCAGGATTCGACCGTGTAGTTTCTAGTAATACTCATTGACCCATGTTTCATGAGTAGTGGTTCACAAGAATCCATCTCTCATGATAATGAATATTCCACTTAGCACTCATTGCATCTAGGTGATGCTCATAGAGGTGAAGCATTGGGCCTTCCCGAGAGGTCACCAATCCCAGTACTATTCTAGCTCAAGCTCGCTTAACCATAGCCCTTCCTCCTAGGTTATGCTCACTTAACTTGCAACCCCATTTGCAAAACCTTCAGCAAGTGTTGCACATTATGAACCATTCATTATAGAGCCCCTTTCGCTCATCAATTGATAAGTAGGAGGTATTTTCCACAGCATGCCAAATTATGATATTGCTATCAGGATTCAACTGTGTAGTTTCGAGTCAAACTCATTGACCCATGTTTCATGAGTAGTGGTTCACAAGAATCCATCTCTCATGATAATGAATGGTCCACTTAGCACTCATTGCATCTAGGTGATGCTCATAGAGGTAAAGCACTGGGCCTTCTCGGGAGGTCACCCATGCTAGTACTATTCTAGCTTAAGACCACTTAACCATAGAGCTTCCTCCTAGGTTAAGCCCACTTAGCTTGCAACCCCATTTGCAAAACCTTCTACAAGTGTTGCGCATTATGAACCATTCATTATAGAGCCCCTAATTGATGAGCTAAAGCATAAGGCATAAAGATAAAATTAGGATTAGGGTTGGGGTTAGCATTACAAATAGGGTTACAATTACGAATAGGATTAGGATTGAGGGTTTTGTGATGGGAGAAATGCCTTTCAAAGTGAGGGATAGAGTTCAATTAGAGTTAGGGTTATGGCGCAATTAGGGTTAGGCTTCAAATACACTTCAAATAGTTTACTTAGGGTTAAGGTTAGGGTTAGGTTATGATGGAGCCAACATTAAATTAATTAGGGTTAAGGTTAGGATTGGGATTAGGGTTATGGTTAGAGATAGGATTAGGATTAAGGTAAGTATTAAGGTTAGGGTTAGGGTTAGAAATAAGGTTAGGATTAGGGTTTGGGTTCAGGTTAGTGATAAAAATAGAATTAGGATTAGGGTTGTGGTTTTTGTTCATATTAGGGTTAGGGATAAGGTTAGGGTTAGGATTAGAGATAGTGTAAGGATTACAATTAGGGTTAGGGTTAAAGATAAAATTAGAATTAGGGTTATAATTAGGGTTAGAAATAGAATTAGGATTGGTGTTGCAATTAGTGTTAAGGTTAGGGTTAGGGTTAGGGTTAGGGTTAGGGTTAGAAATAGAATTAGGATTGGGGTTGGTGTTTATGTTAGGATTATGATTATGATTAGGCTCAGGCTTAGGGTTATAGATCTAGGGTTAGTGTTAGGTTTAGAGATAGAATTAGGATTAAAGTTAGAAATAGAATTAGGATTAGGGTTTAGGTTATTGCTAATATTAGGGTTAGGGTTAGGCATAAAGATAAAATTAGGATTAGGATTGGGGTTAGCAACTTACAAATAGGGTTATGATGAGGGTGACGGTTAGAGATAGGGTAAAGATTAAGGTAAGTATTGGGGTTAGATATAGAATTAGGTTTAAGGTTGAGGTTTTTGTTATGATTAGGTTTAGGTTTAGGGTTTTGGTTGGAGATAGAGTGAAGATTAGGGTTAGGTTACAATTAGAGATAGGATTAGGGTTAGGGTTAGGATTAGTTGGGGTTAGGTTAGAGATAGGGCCAAGAAATTAGGGTTAGGGTTAGGGTTAGAGATAGAATTAGGATTAGGATTGAGGGTTTTATGAGGGGAGAAATGTCTTTCAAAGTTAGGGCTATAGTTTGATTAGAGTTAGGGTTATCAAAAAATTAGGGTTAGGGTTCTAATACACTCAAGATAGTTTAATTAAGGTTAAGGTTAGGGTTAAGGCTATGATGGGGCCACCATTAAATTAATTAAGGTTAGGATTAGGATTGGGATTGGGTTATGGTTAGAGATATAATTCTAGGATTAGGGTTGGGTTAGCATTAGGATTAAGGTTAGGGTTAGGGTTAGAGATAGAGTCAAGATTAGGATTAGGGTTATGGATAAAATTAGGATTAGGGTTAGGGTTACAGATAGGGTTAGTATAAGGGTTAAGATTAGAGATCGAAATAGGATTAGGGTTAGGGTTAGGGTTAGAGAGAGGGTTAGAGATAGGGTTAGAGATAGGGTTAGAGATAGGGTTAGGATTAGGGTTAGGGTTTGTGTTAGGATTAGGGTTAGGGTTAAATTTTTTGTTATGATTAGGTTTAGGTTTAGGGTTTTGGTTAGAGATAGAGTGAATATTAGGGTTAGGTTACAATTAGAGATAGAATTAGGGTTAGGGTTAAGATTAGTTGGGGTTAGGTTAGAGAGAGGGCTAGGATTATGGTTAGGGTTAGGGTTAGAGATAGGATTAGGATTAGGATTGAGGTTTGTGTGAGGGGAGCAATTTCTTTCAAGGTTAGGGATAGAGTTCAATTAGAGTTAGGGTTATGGCATAATTAGGGTTAGTGTTCAAATAGATTTAAGATGGTTTAATTAGGGTTAGGGTTATGATGCATCCAACATTAAATTAATTAGGGTTAGGGTTAGGATTGGGATTAGGTTTATGGTTAGAGATATAATTAGGATTATGGTTAGGTTAGCATTAGGATTAGGGTTAGGGTTAGAGATAATGTCAAGATTAGGGTTAGGGATAAAATTAGGATTAGGGCCAGGGTTTGAGTAAAGATTAGGGTTAGGGTTAGACATAGGGTTGGGATTAGGGTGAATATTAGAGATAGAATTAGGATTAGGGTTAGGATTAGGGAACTTAGGGTTAGAGATAGGGTTAGGATTAGGGTTAGGATTTTTGTTAGAAATAAAAATAAAATTAGGATTAGGTTTAGGGTTATAGATAGTGTAAGAATTAGGGTTAGGGTTATGGTTAAATATATCTAATTAGGATTAGGGTTACAATTAGAAATAGAGTTAGGATTAGTGTTGTAGTTAGTGTTAGGATTAGCGCTAGGGTTAGGGTTATATATAGAATTAGGATTATGTAACCCTAACCCTAACCATAAAACTAATGCTAAAACTTACCTTAACACTAAATTAGGGTTAGGGTTCAATTATGATTCAATTAGGGTTAGGGTTCAATTAATTAGGGTTAGGTTCAATTACGGTTCAATTAGGGCTAGACCATAATTCAAAACCTGACCCTAACCATAATTCTACCACTAACCCTAACATAATTCTCACACCCTAACCCTAACCATAATTCTACTCCTAACCCTAAACCTAACCAAACCCTAACCCTAACTCTAACCATAATTCTACCCCTAATGCTAACCATAATTCTACCCCTAACCATAACCATAATTATAATCCAAAGCCTAACCCTAACCATAATTCTACCCCTAGCCCTAACATAATTCTCACACTAACTATGACCATAAACCCAACCTTAACACTAAACCCTAACCCTAATCATAATAATAAATCTAAACCAAACCCTAACCCTAATGCTCACCCTAACCATGATATAAATCCTATTCCTAAATGCTAACTCTAATCATAACCCTAAATATATTAATTTATTCAATGTGTTATGCATGCCACAAGTACTACCAGCTTATCTATCTTAATATATTAATCTATATATTATACACTGAGATATTTCTTTTTCGAGGCATATTTTTTAAATTAAAAAAAAAAAGAAAAAAAGAAAAGAAATATATGCCTCGAAAATGAAAGAATTTGAAATAGATAGTCTAGAATACACTGATTTTCTTGAATGCATATTTATATTTCTGCAAGAATCTAAAAAAAATAACATACATATAAAATAAAAGAGGCTAGCACTTGTCTTCAATTAACATGTTTCATGATATTGTTATGCCCTCATTTGTTTAACTATCAATAACATTTTATGATGTTTTCCACTCATCTATTTGAAGCTACCTCTAACAAAGTAGTCTATTGTTCTTCTAACAAGGATTGCCTTTTAATCTTTAAAATTTTGTAATCTTTAACGTGCTTAATTTGTTTGGATGGAATATGTTCTCATTAAGATATATTGTTGTATATATAGATAAATATATACATGTGTAGATATGGATATATATACCTATTTATTTGTGTTTTTTGAAATGTCTAGAGAAAGGAAAAATGCAACCCACCTGAGTAAGAAAAGTAGGTAAGTTCCATGGAAAATATCAAAGACTCTTACCATATATCAAATGATAATTGAAAATAGAGAAATTGTAAAACAACTATTAGGAAAATACTTAGGGATCACAAGTGATAGATGGTGGGAAATCCACATTCAACTATTTGAGAGAAGACAAGCAACCTAACTAAAGCAAACAATGACAAATGTAGTGCATAGTATAGAGTTTGTGTTTATTTGTTTTGTGTGTTGAAAACCGCTCTTGCAACAATGCAATTTAATCAATATGGGAGAGAATGAGAGAGATAAACAATGAATTAATCATTTATCTAAACTAACCATGCAAAACAATTTACCAATTCTATAGCTCAATAGTTTGAGAACCCTCCAAGCTGGTTTAAAATGGAGAGAAATGCAACGAATTTAACAGTAGCCTGTTATCAAACCAACAACACAATGGTTCTTCTGACAATAGAACTTCATCAAACTAGACTCTCCCACATTCCAACATTCAATATTGCATTTACTTCATCCACCGCCTTTGTGCAATGAAAGGATGCATGTCAGCGTAATGAGTATATATTTATGAAAGCAATACAAAGGAAGGAAAAAATAGAAAAATGGTGAACAGATGATTGTATACATCAACATTTTACATATAGATATACACATACATATACATATACATATACATATACATATACATATGCATATACATATACATATACATATAGATATACATATACATACACATACACATACATGTATATATACATATACATACATGTACATATACATATAAATATACATAGACATAAAAATACACACACATATATATAAATATACATATACATATACCTACAAACATACTTTTCACCCTTTGTTTATCGCATGTAGTTATCTTTGTGTAGTATTGGAGTTACACTCATCACCATATGACCATTCTGCAAGAATAAGTAGAGAATCAAAAGTATAAAGAATAAATAAATTATTTATGCAAAATACCCATGTGAAACATGCATATATACGCATATATATATGTATGTATGTATGTATGTATGTATATTTTTATGTATGTATGTATGTATACATATAGATATATTTGTATATGTGTATACACATACACATATATATATACATGTAGAATTGTTTGAAGTATCAGCCAAGATTCTCACCAACCTAGCCACGAAAAGGAATTTCTAGCACTAGGGGGATCGTCGGCCAGTGGGGAGGGAACCGTTCCTTTTCTTTTGTGGCGGCGTGGGCATTCACAATTACATGGGTTGGTGGTGGTGGAGAATGTTGTTGTCATTTTGGGAGAGGTGAATGGTAAGTGTTTGACATGGACCTTTTCAAATACGTGGGTTGGCGGTGGTGGAGGTGGTATCCTCAAAAGGTGGAAGGTGAATGGTAAGTGCTTGTTCGGATGATGGTTAATGCATTTTTTGGTGGTTGTGTGATGGAGGCAAACAAAGTAAATGTGGATAGATGAAGTAAGTGCGATATTGAATGCATATATGCATAGACATACATATATAGATGTTGACATATATATATATACATATACATATACACACATGTATAGAGACATCTATATATACAAAGTTAGTTTCATGAGTGTCCAAACATATTCTTTGTAGGATTTCTTTGTATCTATTCAATTTATTTGTTAGAAGTTCCCAACATGATTTTTGTCAGCCTAATTGCAAATAAGAGCATGGAGAAATACCAGTAAAGCCTCTTTGATTTGTCAAAAAGGTATGGTTAGGGTTAGTAATTTTTGGCTATTAAGTGTTATTCTAAAACCTCTTTTACAATTTCTCTATTTGTCTATAATATTTATGGCCAGCTGATGTAGGGAAAATTTTGAATTAAGTGTATGGCGTCCTACTTTTTGTGCACAAATTATTGCCATGAATTGGGTTTAGGATCTCTATTTAATGCCACTTTGGGGAAGTTCCAATAAAATATTCTTTCTATCGTCAAAAAAATATGGTTTGGGTTAGTAATTTTTGGTGCCCTTCTTTTATGTTCGTAGTTATGGTTGTGCATCTTTGGGTTCATATGTGGGTGTTGCTAATTACGTGCTTTGGATGGTGTACAATGGAGGCGGACGAAGTAAATGCAAACGGATGAAGTAAATGAAATATTGAATGTAGCAGTTTGAGAAAGTATACCTTGATTAAGTTGCAATGTGCAAAGAGCAATTGTGGTGTTGGTTTCATAGCAGACAATTGTCAATAGACAATTTTGTTTATCTAATTGTAGAAATTATTGACTATTTCCAGGCTCACATTGTATATATTAATTTTACCCATATACTCACTCTTTATCCTTCCTTTTTTATTTGTGACGATGTAGCTCAAATTCTCAATGAAGCTTGTGGGGTAATATTGATTTTTACATGGGTTCTTTGCATAGATGATTAATGTATTGTTAATGTCTTCTTGTTTTATGTTTCTATCTTTTGCATTATACCCATTTTCGACACTTGGAAGAGATTATCAGTCTTTGTGAGTGGAGAGACTATAGTGAAATCTGATTTGTTTCATCAAAAAATTATATATAGGGTTACTAATTTTTTGCTGTTGAGTGCAATTCTAATACCTCTTTTACAATTTCTCAATTTCTCTATTTCATCGACTTGTGTTGTGGCAGAAGATGCCATAGACTTAATCTACTAGTTTTTTTTTGTGGCAATGCAGACCTTAGTAATTACATGGGTTGGTCTTGATGGAGAATGGTGTGCTCGATACGGGAAATTTGAATGGCAAGTGTTTGTTTATGTGAGGACCAATGGGTCCTATTGTTGCATGATGTCGATAGGCGAAGTAAATGCAATATTAAAATTCCACAACACTCATAAATTTATGCATATATACATATACATACACATGTATATATATAAAATATATACAAAGATACATGTATATACATACATACATACATACATGTATATATATACATATTTACACATGTATATACATATGTCATATGTAGGAAACACCACAATGGTTCTTTCGACTATGCAACTTAACCAATACATTTTCTTCCCTTACAAAGAAAAGGAACAATGAAAAATTACAGTTTGTTATAGGAAGCTTTGAATAGATGATGGGAAAAGAGGATCATGCAACATATGCACATACACACACACACACACAAACATATATATATAGATATATATATACATGTATATACATGTGTATAAATATGTATATATGCATAAATACATGTATGCATGTTTTATTAAGAGGAGTGTTACAATTTTTGCATTTCTCTATAATACTTAATATCTTCTTGTTGTATATTTATGTCTCTGAGCTTAAAAATACACAAATCCTATTCACGACTCAAGTGAAAAAATTCCTATCAGAAACTTCTAACAAATCATAAACACTTTGCATATCTATATATTTGCAATTTCTCCATGCATACAGGTCAACACCATTTTAAAATCAAAAGCATAGGATGTCAATGAATGTTCAAACATACAAATGGGAACACACGAATATATTATGTTCATATTTGCGAAAGGAAAGTGTTAGATAAGATGTAGGCATACCTTTTGTGTGCAACCGGTTGCAGTATGAATAGAAGAAAAGGAGGCATGCTTTCCACCCCACCATACTAGGTGATGTAGCGACCTGGCTTGTCATGGAATCCCCAACTCAGTGCATACTTTGTTGATGATAAATCTTAAGAATCATGCACTGTTGAAAGCTCAAAGCATCAACCTAAGAATTTTCTTTAGTTGAAATCATTGGTATACATTTTTTTAAAAATATGTATAGTTGTATGATTTATGACAAAGGATTATAGACATAGTTCTAAAATAAGGGATGTCACCATATTAAAATAAAAATGATGGAGTCTAATTGAATGTGTAAATATATATATGGAAAGATAGGAAGAAATAACATTGCATATTTGCAAAATAGAATGGTTAGATAGGAGTTATGCATACCTTGTAGCTTCAAGAAGATGTAGTATAAACAAAAAGAAAGAAGGCCTACTGTCCACCTTGCACTGTTAGGCCATGCAGCCTCATGGGCTGCTAGCAAACGGCCAAGGAAGAACATAGATTCCCCACCCACAAAACTAAAACACAATCAAATATCAAAAAATAAGAATTTTGAACCATAATAGGTTGTGGAAATTTGGTATCACTAACTTGATAAGTTTCTTTAGTTGGAATTAGTGCTATACATTTTAAAAAATATATGTAGTTATATCATTTATTAAAAATAATTTGAAATGTACTTGTGAAAAGGAATGCAATAAAGGATAAATAGGCTTACCTTCTATATAAATAGAATGCAGCTAGAGCTTTTACACTATTGCAAATATATGATGACAAGCCTATCTATTACTGTGGAGAAATGTAGTCGGCATAATAGAATATATTGTGTATTTGTAGCAACCAATGTATGATGGTGAAAGGAAAATCCACAAAACCAATGGTCATTCTCCTCCCTACCATATTGACACCATGAAGCCTCATGGGCTCTAGCCAAAGCCCAAATCCAACAAATCATGTGATGAGCTTGATGCATAGAGGCTTCACAAAACATTCCATGTTGTTGACACCCCTTTCCTTAATGACATCAATTATTTCATGAAGCCTCTATGCATCAAGCTCATGCTTGCAAGAAGAAAATCTGATCTTGAATATTGCAGTGTGAGAAAGTATACTCCAAAATATGCAAGAAAATATTTTGATTCAGTTGTTTTGTCAGAATATGCATTGTGGCATAATGAATATGTGTTCTAGAATATGGAAGAAAATATATTGATTGAGTTGCATTGTTAGAATAGCCATTTTACCAATGTGAATATCTTATAGATATTCCATTAAAAGCCACCAAATACATTTGTAAATGCAAAACTATTTGCAAATGTATGTATGCATATGCATTCTATTTTTGATAGGGATACAAAGGGGCTAATAGTACAACATGTGTATAATAGCAAAGATGCACAAAGTGTATATATGCATAACTTCATCAAAGTATACTTTCCCATATTGCAACATTAATTATTGCCCCTTGTGAAAAAAAACACTTAGCATTCAACTTCCACATATCAAGGCCACCAACTTGACCACCCCCAACCCATGTTTAGATATAGACAACCAGGGAAATTGTAATAGAACTCTATAAACACCAAAAAATGCATCAATCCTTGCAACTTTCCAAATGAATTATTCAAACCCAACTCTCGAAGGAAGCACCTATTTTGTCTATGCTATGGCAACAATTATATGATGCAGTGATCTATCCAAAACACATATAACACCATAGACTTAATTGGGAATTTAAGCTGCATTGTTTGGTTTTCAATATTGTGGAGAAAATATTTATACCAAAAACACATGTAAAATGACTTATAGATTTCACAGCACACAATGGCTCTTTGGACAATGCAACTTAAGCAATACATTTTCTTGCCTTACAAAGGAAAATAACAATGAAAAATTATAGTTTGTTATAGGAAGCTTTGAATAGATGACCAAAAAAGAGTATCATGCAACATATACACATACACACACACACACACATATATATATATATGAATATATATATATATATGTACATACATATATACATATATATGTATACATATAAACACACATATGCATACACATATATATTGATTAAGTTGCATTATGCAGATAGCGAGTGTGGTGTTGGTTTGGTCGGATACCATTGTTAAAATCCTTGTGTTTTGCTCTATCTTATAACGTATCTGCCAGTCCATATTGCTACATTCAATATTGCATTTACTTTGACTGACCACATTTACTTCATCCACAGCCATAGTACATGTTCAGCCACAAAATGCATTAAGCCTATATACTTTCTCATAGGTTTTGCACCACACTAGTGTTAAAAACCCTCCAACCTGCTATCAAAAGGAACAATAAGCAGATCCCAAAAGGCATGAATAATAAATTAGTCGTTTATACAAAAATACCAATGTAAAACATGAACATATATATACATGTAAACATATGGAAATGTATTTGTTGTTTGCACAATGTAACTTAATCAAAGTATATTTTCCCAGACTGCTACATTCAATATCACATTTACTTCATCTATCCACATTTACCTCATCCGCCCCCATTATACAATAACCACAGAATGCATTAATCATGGGGTGAGCAAACACTTACCATTCACCTTCCGCCTTTCGAGGAGACCACCTCCACTATCGCCAACCCACATATTTGCAAATTTCCATGTCGAACACTTACCATTCACCTTCCCTGTTATAATGACAACATTCTCCACTGCCACCAACCCACATATACATATACATACATATATACATATACATATATGCATGCATACATATATATATATATATATATATATATATATATATATATATATATATATATATATATATATATATATATATATATATATATACATATATATACACATACATACATACATACATACATGCATACATACATATATATATATATAGATATGTAGAGACATATATATACTCTATGCATCTTTGGTGTTATACACATTTTGTACAATTAGTATGATGAAGACTAAATTATGCTAACACAAAAGCTGTAAAATCTTTGTGTATATATTTTGATATATTCTAATGTTTAAACCATCCTATTCCTTTTCTAATTATTCATATATATAAAATTATATAGAAATGCATACACATATATACTTTGTTATATGTTTATGTGTAATTGCTACTTTACATATGTCTATCATTATACATGTAATTTCATATTCATAGCACAACAGTTTCATAACTCTTAGATCTATTACAAAACAGACTAAAGGATGACTATTCTTATAATAGCCTCATACACAAGCAACACCACAATGGCTATTTCATCAATTCAACTTAACCAATACATTTTCTTTCCTTACAAAGAAAAAGAATGACAACTAATAGTTTGTTATGGGAAGCTTTGAACAGATGACGAAAAAAGAGTATCATGCAACATATTGGTAGAAGCCAAGTAGTCTATGTAACAGTTGTAAGAGGTATTAAGATGATACTTAAGATTTAAGTGTATGTCAATGTCTAGTGTTTCCGTGATAGTTCTTTTACAATCTTCCTATTTCTCTATATTATCTAATGGTAAATAGTGGAACCCAACTTTACAATATATGCATGTATATAGATATGTATATATATGCATATATATGCATATATATGTATCTATACATATATACATGTATATATGTATGTGTATAGATGTATGTGTATATATATGTTACCATATATGTATATCTATATATATGTGTATGTATTGTGGTGTAAGCACGCAATAGGAAGTAAATGCAATATTCAATGTTACAATGTAGGGAAGTGTACTACAAAATATGGAAGAAAATATATTAATTAAGTTGCATTGCTAGAACAACCATTCTAGCATTATCAATATGTTACACATACTACATAATTAAATGCTTTGTTCTTATCAACATGTCAATACCATACAACTCAATGCTATAACTATATAGTCATGATTTTTACACAGCATAGACAACACTTATGTAGGCTACTTTAAACTCTACTTAAAATCGCAGTCTACAAAATTACACATAAACATAATATACAAACTTGTTTAGATATACATATGTATTTATATCTTCATCTAGAGATATGCATATGTATATCTACCTATACAGGTATTTTTATACATCAATCAGGGAATGGGGTACATATATATATGTGCATATGTATATGTCTATCTTCTAGGGAACTCAATATAATTTTCCTCTTTCTGTGTGATATTTACTACCAAACAAGTGCTATTCTAATACCTGTTATATAATTCCTCTATTTGTTTTCAACATCTACTACAAAATAGTGTAGCTTGAATCTTATATAAATATGTTTCATGATATCCTTTTCTCCTCATCTATTTCAATCTTTGCAAATATTGCACGATTAAATGTTGTCTTGTTAGGAAATAACAACTTCAAACAAATACCCTATCAGCCAAAGATATAAAGTTCAATAGATAAGAGACAATGCAACTATTGCTATCTTTTGCAATTAAAGATGCAAGCGCATTTAGTCAATTGCTACATACATTACTTGTCTTGTGTGAATATGTTCAAGTATTATACAGAAGTAGGGAAATCATTACAGAACCAGTACTAAAACATATACACATTCCTTTATGCACATCCTATCACTACATGAAGGGGGAAAGAAAAGTAAATGTAAAATTGAATGTTGGCCTATGGAAAAGTATACTTTGATGAATTTGCATTGTCAAGAGAGTCATTGTGGTGTTGGTTTGATAGCAAGCTATTATTAAATACACACACACATATATATACAGGTATGCATATATAGAAACATATATATACATGTACATATATATACATATACATATATAGACATACATATATAGATATACATATATACATACATATATATAAATATATATGCATATATATATATACATTCCCACATGCCAACATTCAATATTGCATGTACATTGTCTGCTGCTACCGTGGAACAACAGGATGAATTGGTGCTCACACCAAGAAACACTTACCATTCACCCTCCCCATATCAAGAACACCATTTTTGTACAACACCAACCCACGTAATTTCCAAGTTCCATGTTGTGGCTCAAAAAACCTGGTGAGCATATGTATGCAAAGGCTACTTGCTACTAAAAACCTAATGACATATATATGCATTAGGTTAGTAAGAAAGCATAAACATATTACAGATACAATGAGTTTGGTAGCTGGTAGGCCCTATTCTTTGCAATTCATCAGCCTCTACTCCATTATAGGATAGATTGGAGGGTTCTAAAGTTGTCGTTATGCACAATTAGTACATCATTTTAATTGGGTGCTTTCTATAAATGGTTAATTTACTATTTATCTTCAAACTTTTTACTCTGGGATCTAAACATTTTTTCCTATAGATGTCTGCCTATATGGATTGAAGTTTCCAATGGGATTTCCATTAGACAAGTCATGAATAGGATTTTTTTATGTTTAACCTTAGAGATAGAAAAATATAACAAGATATTAACAATAAATTAATCATCTATACAAAACACCTATGTAGAAAAGAGTATAACCCGACAAACTTGATTGAAAATTTGAGTTGCATCACTTGACACTAAATATTATAGAAAAATAGAGAAATTATAAAAGAGGTATTAGAATAACACTAATGTAGGTTGGAGTCTTGATTAAGTGGAGCTACCCTACCAATAAGCATCTCTTCAACCTTTGTTAAATTTTTGAGTAACAATCATTGTGGGCCTGGTTCCATTGCATTTGTGGAGTTGACCCAATGGGCAGCTTTTTCAGAATAACACCTTACACATATGGCTTCCTGTCATAACATTCAGCGTTGGAAGCTCTATTTACCATGGGTTTAGGGAAACTATAGTTAAACCTTCTTCCTTCCATGAAAAAATTATGGTTGGGGTGAGTAATTTTTGTGGCCCTTGTTAATTTTTTGTAGTTATCATTGTGCATTTTTGGCTTCATACCCATTGCTATAGGGGCAATTATAGTTACATCTTCTTAATCTTATCAAAAAAATTGAGCTGCATCACCTCACACTAAATATTATAGAGAAATAGAGAAATTCTAAAAGATGTATTAGAATAAGACTAATGTAGCTTGGAGTCTCGATTAAGTGTATATATATATGGAAAGATAGGAAGAAATAAAATGCATATTTGCAAAATAGAAGTGCCAGATAGGAGCTATGCATACCTTGTAGCTAAAAGCAGACGTAGTCTAAACAGATGAGAAAGAAGGCCTACTCTCTAGGAGCAACTATACTTAAATCCTGTTTCACTCGCCAAAAAATATGGTTAGGGCTAGTAATTTTAGTGCACCCCATTTATTGTTTTATTTTTTTGTGTGTATCTTTGTCATTAGATGCATTAACATAGGAGTGATTGCATATATATAGATATGCAAAGTGTTTGTTATTTGTTTGAAGTTTCCATTGGGATTTTCATCAGCCGAGCCAAAAAAACCCTCCAAATACGACCCCTATTAAAGGTTTAAACTTTCATAAAAAAATTTGGACAATGAAAGAGAATCTAAGACATCACAGATATGAAAAATTATACATACATATATATATATATACATATACACATATATTCATATATACACATATGTATATATATATATATATATAATGTCAATGTCAAAAAGTATAGTATGATTAAGTTGCATGCTTGAAACAACCATTATGGTTTTGGTATCACAACATTTTGTAGAGGCTATTTGTTTGAAGTTTCCAACAAGACTTTCATCAAGCCAACCATGAATAGGATTTTTTGTCTAATAGCTCTTTTATAATTTGTGTTTTTAGAAAAATAAAGAACACTTGTCTAGGGCTTTTACTAAGACTGTAAAGCTTACTTGTTAAACAAAGGATCTGCCTAAATGTTCCTCATTGGTCAACAAGCACTAATAACCAAAACCATAAGCCAATGACAAACTAATTACTAACCCTACATATTTTTCCTCCGAAGAAAGGACATTTAACTACAATGCATCCATCCATATAGAACAACAATATCTTTCAAATCTCTACAATGGGTATAATGCCAAAGATACAAAATGTGAAATTTCTTCTTGTCAAATGTTTGGTCAAATGGGTATAATGACAAGATACAAAGATACAAACATTTCACATATTATAGGATTATAAAAAAAACAAAATTTCATGAAGTTTTGACCAAGTTAAGGTGGTCAGACATACTAGTTTTTACATTTTTTTAAAGTTGTAATAAAAAATTCATAATTAATTATTTAATTGAAAAAAAATTACAAAAAAATATGCATCACATCGGGACATGAGTCCTCTACGTATATCTAAAATATTATAAAAAAAATATTATCATTTTATTGTGGTTAGGGTGGTCAGACAAACACCTACTTATTTTTTCCCTAAAATTTAAGTACTACTGCATTGAAATTTCAAATTTTCACGAAATAGATTTAAAAAAAAAAAAAAAAACCTAGTAGTTTATAAATGACATTCAATTTTCTATAGATTCTATTCTTACATATTTTTGAAATAATATAGATAAATTATTCAAATTTTTAAGTCAAGTTGCCAAACTTTGATTTATCTAAATTTTTATTGCCACTTAAGGTCCTATTTTTTTCATGATGATCCTACACATACCCATACATGTATATATATCTATATATATGTATGTATACATCTATATATATATATATATATGTATACATCTATATATATATACACATCTATTCATATATATATATATATATATATATATATATATATATATATATATATATATATATATATATATATATATATATATATATATATATATATATATATGCATGTATACATATATATACATGTATATGTATAGTGGATGGAAAGTGTTAACCCACGTGAAGGTTAAGGTATGTTTCTTTTGTGCTTTATTTTGTTCTTGATTTATTCATTGTAGCTATTTCTATGTAGCTTTGGAGTTATTCTTGTCACTGTGGGTGCAATTGTAGGTAAATCTAGGTTGTTCCATTTGAAAATATGGACACGATTGGTAATTTTATAGCCTAGTTGTAGATTAAGATAGGAGTAATCATATGTATATATATATATGGATATGTAGAGGTTTTGTTATCTATTTGAAGTTTCCAATGGGATTTCCATCAAATGGGTTCTCAATAGGATTTTCCATGCATTAACTATTTTGCAATGTCTCAATTTTTCTACAATATTTAATCCCACAAAATGTGGCATAGCTTTTTTACGTAGTATATAGAAGGGAGGTGGATGGTAACTATTTGTGTGTGTGAGTATTTACAGATTCTAGCATTGTTGTACAATGCGGCACGGGTCAAACAAATGCAATATTAAATGTTGGTGGCTGTGAAAGTATACTTTGATTAAGTTGTGTTTTCAAAATAGCCATTGGGTTTTAGAACTGTGACGCTATGCAATGTGTAGGTCATTTTTCTTGGGTGTTTTGTATAAACATTTGGTTTATTTATTATTAATGGGTATGTGCAGGATCATCATGGAAAGAACAGGCCCTTAAGTGGCAAAAAATTCAAAAAAATCAGTGTTAGGCAACTTGACATAAAAATTTGAAAGAGTTATCTATATTATTTCAAAAATATGTAAGAATAGAATGTGTAGAAAATTGAATGTAGTTTCTAAACTACTAGGTTTATTTTAAAAAAAAAAAATCTATTTGGTGAAAATTGAAATTTTGATGCAGTAGTACTTAAATTTCCGGAAAAATAAGGTGTCTGTCTGACCACCCTAATCATAATAAAATTATAATTTTTTTTTATAAGATTTTATATATAAGTAGAGGACTCATATCCAGATGTGATGCATATTTTTTTGTAATTTTTTCCAAGTAAATAATTAATTATGATTTTTTATTACAACTTTTAAAAATATAAAAACTCAGATGTCTAACCATCTTAACTTGGTCAAAACTTCATGAAATTTAATTTTTCTTTTTAATCCTATAGTATGTGAAGCATAGAATGTGAGCATGTTTCATTCAAAAATGTGATAATTTGAAATTTATAGATGTTTTTCAATCATTGATCGAGGAGTTTAGTCGTAATTCTAATAGAAAATAAATAATAATTATTTATTAAATTAAAATTAAAGCATAATTTATATTGGTGGAAAGCTGAGAATATCCTCTAAAAAACCTTTTCGTTTCATCAATTTTGGATAAAAATAAAGTCGTCAGCCACATACCCTACAAATACCCATAATATTGCCACTTTTTGGCCCCTCATGATCCTGCACATACCCTAATGTTAAAACTCCTTTTCTATAGAATTTGTAAAGTCGTTTTCCATGTATGTTTGTCATTATGGTCTTGTATGGATGGAGAAATTGCAAATATATAGATATACAAATATATAAATATGCAAAGTGTTTGTTATTTGTTTAAAGTTTTTGATGGGATTTCTGTCATCTGAGCCATAAACAAGATTTGATTATGTTTAACCTCAAAGATGGAAACATATAGAAAGTAAATATTAATATATACATATATATATACACAAATGTGTACATATATTTCTATATATATATATACATGTACATGTACATATATATATATAACTATTTATACATGTCTGTATATATGTATATATGCATAAAAACATGTATGTATGTTTTACTAATAGTTTTGTTACAATTTCCCTATTTCTCTATAATACTCAATGTTAGATGATGCAGCTGCTATTATATAATGACTCTATATTATAGTATTTCTTTTTGCATATACATAGACATAGACATAGACATATACATATACATATACATATACGTATGCATACATGCATACACATACATACATGTACATCTATAACCATATACATACATATACATATATGTATATATATATACATAGACATATATACACATATACATACATATACATATAGAAAAAAACAAGTGACATCCCCACTGGTCGAGCCACCCCAGGCACTGACAAATCCAGTTCATGGCTAACCTGATGAACATCACAACAACTTAAAAAAAAATAGCCTATGGGCTAATAAATGTTTAGACATCTATTTATATATATGTATATATGGATAAACACATGCACGTATCTTTTACTACTAGTTCTATTACAATTTCCCTATTTCTCTATATAAATGAATGCCAAATAATGTAGCTCCTATTATACAATTACAACTATTTGTTAGCAGACTACAAAGAAGATGCCCACTATATTCAAATTGAAAGCATCATAGCTCAATGAATGTGCAAATGTATATATGCAAACACAAGAATTAATTTCACTGCCCAATAACCACAATCAAAAGCATGGGAACACGATAAGCATAATCAAAAAATGAAACCTAGGGAAAATTACTAACCCTAACCATATTTTTTCATTAAGCTAAGAATATTGAAATCCAGTGAATCCATCCATATAGATCGATAATGTCTTTGAAATATCCAAAAGTGGGTATAACCGCAAAGATACAAACTACTAACCCTAACTTAAATTTTGGGGTAAGAGTAAAAAGATTTAACTACAATAAAACCATTCATAGAGAATGATTATCTCTTTGAAGTCTCCAAAATGGGTAGAACAACAAAGATACAAACAAATAACAACAAATAATAAGAAGAGACCAAAACACATGAGCAACAATTTAATCTTTCACACAAAATTACCATGTAAAATCACCTACAAATTCTGGTGCGCAATAGCCTTAAAATCCTCCAAAATGCTATAAAACAAAGTGGAAGGAAATGATTTTTATAGTCGTTTTCTACCAAACCAACACCAAAATGGTTGTTTCCATAATACAACTTAATCAATATACTTTCTTGCACACTTCACATCGCATCAGTGTTAAAACTCTCCAACCTGGTATCAAAAGGAACAATAAGCACACAACAAAAAACATGAATAAATAATCTACTATCAAACCAACACCATAATGGCTCTTCCGACAAAGAAACTTAATCAATATACTTTCTTCCACATTTCACACTGCATCAGTGTTAAAAACCTCCAAGCTACTATCAAAAGCAACAATAAACAGAGAATGAAACACATGAACAATAAATTACTCATTTCTGCAAAATACCCATCGAAAATGACTTACAGGTTTTGTGGCACAATAGTTTTACAATCCTCCAACCTGCTAAAAAATAAAGTTGAATGTGATAATTTTAACAATAGTCTGGTGTGTAGCCCACACCACAATGGCTCTCTTGAGAGTACAACTTAATGAAAGTGTGCTTTCCCACATGGCAACATTCAATATAGCATTTCCTTCAGCTTCCGCCTCTGTGCACCAACACGAAGATGCATTGGTGCTCGTGGCAGAAAACACTTACCATTCACCTTCCTCATAATGACTAAACCATTATTAACCACCACCAACCTACATAATTACCAATGCCCATGGCACCACAAAAAAAAAATGGTGCCCTCCCCAGCCAGTGGCAGACCTTCGGTGCTAACAAATCTAATTCGCAAATGGGTTGACAAAAATCCCATCAAAAACTTCAAATAAAATAGCCTTGTTTATTGGGAAAGAGAAAAAATATTTCACTACAATATAAGCAGAACAATAAGTAAATAATGAAATACATGAACAATAGATAATGTGCTATCAAACCAACACTGCAATGGCTCTTTTGACAATGCAACTTAATCAATATACTTTCTCGCATGTTTCACAGTGCATTAGTGTTAAAACCCTCCAACCTCCTATCAAAAGCAACAATAAATAGACAATGAAAGACATGAAC
The DNA here is from genome assembly GCA_007258455.2 of Sequoia sempervirens. Lineage (NCBI taxonomy): Eukaryota > Viridiplantae > Streptophyta > Pinopsida > Cupressales > Cupressaceae > Sequoia > Sequoia sempervirens. The sequence goes on from VDFB02271358.1 coordinate 240,613,769, forward strand.
AATAAATTACTTGGTTTTGAAAAATACCCATCGAGAACAACTTACATATTCCATGCCACAATAGTTTTATAACCCTCCAGCCTGCTAAAAAATGAAGCAGAGGCTAACGATTTTAACAGTAGTTTGGTATCAAACCCACACCACAATGGATCTTTTGACAATACACCTTAATCAAAGTATTCCTTCCCACACGACAACATTCAATATTGCATTTACTTTGACCTCTACCCCCATACACCAACATGAAGATGCATTGGTGCTCATGCCAACAAACACTTACCATTCACCTTCCTTGTTACAACGACACCATTCTCCATCACCACCAACCCACGTAATTATGAACACCCATGTCGCCCAAAAAAAATGGTTCCCTCCCCACCGAACGACAACCCCCCAATGCCGACAAAACCATTTCATGACTGGTCTGATCAAAATCTCGACGGAAAATTCAAACAAAATAGCCTATCGATTAAATATATTTCCTTGCCTAACTCTACGTCACAACTTGTTAATGGAATTTTTTTTGTTGATTCTTTACTTAATTATTTAGAAGAGGAAAAAAATGATAACCAAGATCTTTATTGCTTGGATACTTTTTTTAAAGTTTCAATATCTAGCGTTTAATGGAAACAAACTCGATGCTACAAGAAATATTTTTTTGCTAATCCTCCCTAGCTTGATTCTTATGGGTGGAAATGGATTGGACATGGATTTATTTTTAGGTTTTTGGAGATTCTATTTGTTTTTCAAGTTTTTCTAGCCACTCTTTAACGAATCATTTTATCCCAAATTGAGAAGAAGTCGGTTTATTAGGTTAACAAATCTCTATCTTTGATAAGAAAGTTCCATTTTTTTCTATGATTCTTGTAGCCACACATGTTTACTACCCTTTACATTGGATTATTCTAAATCCTCTTGTTTGAAGCTTGAAAGGCTTCTTACAAATTTTTTTAGGCATCCTCTCAAAATTGTAAAGGTTTCATTGGGTGGCATGGGAGTAATTTTGTATCCCACATGATGATAGAGGTTTAAACCTTATTTTCACCTAGTGCTAGGGGTTTGATTCAAGTTTCAAGTGGATCATTCACGCTCTTAGTGAAAATGAGGCATGAAAAAATTTGGTTCATCATTGAATTAAAATTTTGGTTTTCCTTTTCAAAAACTAGCTTGGAAGGGAATTGGCTTTCACACCCTTCTCATTACAAAAGATCTTGGATTCAAATCCAAAGGATGTTCGTTATGAATGGCATTTGGGGATCCTAGGAGGCTATGAAACCATAACTTCTTTGGAATGGAAATAGCTTTCACAATTTGTTAGAGTAATCATGCATTAGCTAATAATAAATTAATCTTTAATTAATTATTAGTCTAATTTATTCTCACGCAATTAAGTTAAACTTAGGAGTGATTTTTTAAATTAGCTAGAGAGAAATTATTAGAGAATTCTATCTTGTTGCATGAGATGTAACACTTTTCATGGTCTAATCCCTTTATCATTTAAAGTTGCTCCTAAATAGCATTGAACCCTCATCATATAATTATGCCTTATAATTCTTTTGATGCCTTTGTTCATTCTTTAATCTTGTGGCTTATTTTTTTCATAGCTCTAACATGGTATAAGAGCATAGATTCAATGAACCCCTTCTCAATTTATGAGGGTTTTTTCTTCAACAAGAGTCACAGGCTTCATATATGGATTCTTCATTTTTTTTTACAATATTTAGAGATGGACAATTTTTATGTGCATTTTGGCATTAAAATGACCTCACCGTTGGATTCAAGAGGTCAATTCGATGAATTTTGACTATAAATTTTCCCTTTTTTGCCATCGGGTGTTTTTGAGGAAATTTATTTGTACAAGGGTTGTACAAGCCTTGTACGATGATTTCAAAAAGTAAAAAAATTAGTTTTTTTAAAATTATTTATTTTTTAGTTTTTGTAAAAATAAAAAGGAAGTCAGAATGTTGTCGGCTTTACTCTTGCTAGGGTGTTACCTTGCGCAAGGAACCTATACTATCCACTTTGTTTGTCATGTGGGGCCAAAACAAAGGTCGACCAACACTTTGAGCTACTATCGATTCCTTTTCTAACACCTTTGAGATTCCTCACTTGTTTGACATCCAAACCCAATAGCTTTTCAAATTTCCCAGCTAATAAAAACTTTTTCTAATAGTATGATTTTCCAATGATGTTTTCTCTTATCCGATAGACATTTTTTGGAATATTCTTTTTTACAGAGCATATGTCATTCTCCATTTTTTCTAAGTGGTCATATTTTTTCTAACCAGTGGGGGAATATTCTCCAGAATATTTTACAGTTGATGTCCATAGTAATACCATACAATAGGGGCACCCAAGAACCCTCTTTGTGCCCTAAAGAAGTTTTTTTCTTTTCTTTTGGTCATAACGTGGGATTACGATAGAAATTTGGAAAATGAGATATCATTTGAAAGTTGTTGTTGACAACTTTTTAGTGGTGTATATCTCATCACTTTTTTCTATTGTTGGTGCATTCTACAGCTTGTTGAAGTTTTGTTAAAGTTTGAGGCATTGTTTTCAGTCCCAAGTTCATAAATTTTAACTTGTTTCTCCATTTTTCATGATTCCAACAGTGTTGGAACAATCCTTTAGAGCTCTTCACAACCATCCATGTTATTTTTCCAAATTTCTCTCCAAGTAAATTTTATTCATGTTTTTTGTGTTTTCACATTGTGGTGAATTACTTGGATGTCTTAGCTCCTAGAAAATTTTCATTTGCATCTAAGATGACTCATTTTTTTGTTCTATAAGTATTTCCAATATTCTATCCTATTTGGGCATTGTACATATCTTTTTCATGTATTTTCTCTTTTACAGATGCATTGAGATAAAGTACCATTTTGGTGTATATTTTTTCAAAAAATTTCACACTTTTTGTTGTACCTTTTGTACTCACACTATGATATAATGTGCCATGGGGGGGTTGATGTTTTCCTTTGGTTTTTCATCACACCTTTGTCAAGTGAGTGTCCTTTCCATGATAGTAGTGAATCTCAATGACTTTTTCCTAATGTGTGTGTGCCTTAGTTTGCACACGCTTTTATTTGTAGGTTGTTTCTCTTATATGCACTTCTTGGTTATCCCTTTTCCTCATTATGGGGTGGTTTCTACTATTTGTGCTAATGCTTCCTTGGTTTCATTTATGGAGTGATCTATGCATCTAGCTCTTGTTCCTATGTACTAGGTAGATATAGTGTACATAAATTGTTGGTTATGCATGCATTTTAGTGAGATGGAGCATTTACCATATGGACACTCTTGCATTCTTATTTTTGGGGATTATTCATTTCAGCACTATATTATTCATCATTCAACAGTTGTACATAGCTTCTTTGTGCTTTAGTGATGTTCTATATGTTCCTTTCTTTTTGGGACATTGTTTTGGTTGGAGGCTTCATAGTCCTTCACCTTGATTTGGAGACTTTTTTAGTCCTTCATTCACCTTTCTTTCTTTTGGAAATAATTTTTTCCCATGTGGTTTTCTCATTTCTCTCAAATTGTGAGAGATTAGATTGTTTGTACATGGGTACCTCACTAGGCCTTGTTTTTCAGGACCCATCATGCATTTTTTTTAGTGTTCTAGCTACTCCCTAAGGTCATCTTAAGGGGGTGTTAGAGTAATAATGCATTAGCTAATTTAATTAATTAATCTTTAATTAAGTATTAGTATAATTTATTCTCATGCACTTAAGCTAAAATTAGGAGTGATTTTCTATGTTAACTAGAGAGCTATTATTAGATCATATTATGTCTCATTATATGAGATGTTGACACCTATCATGATCTTTAATCTATTTATCATTTAGGTTTGATCATATATACCACTCGACCCTCCTTGTATAATTATACCTTATAATACCTTTGATACCTTTAATAGAACTCTCAACCTTTGGGGACTCTTTTTTTCCTAGAAGATTCTTGAGGTTCATTCAGTAGCTTTTTCTTGTTGAGGAATATTGCATATTATTGTTTGCAGCTCTCTTGCATGGAAGTTGTCTTTATTTGTTGTTTGATCTTGCAACTTATGCTTTTCACAATTATAACACAATTATCTTTTGATTAGTTAGTGATCTATTTAATGGTCTCCCATATTTCAAAGCAAGAATGGCCCTTTTGCTAAAATTTCATGGGTTTTCCTTTAGGGTTTTAAAAAAAAGGATCAAAGTTATTCTTGATCTCTTTTCTAAAATTACCAAGAATTTATTATCTTGGCCTAAATCCAAATCCTAGCTTCACCTATAAAATTTTAAAATAGTCATTGATGTCATTCCTATAGACGTGATCACAAAATTGGAGTTAGATCTTGTAAACATTGATAGAAAGGCTAGAAATGCTACCTAAATATGTCATTTTGAAACTATAATCTTGCTAATGGCTACTCATGGTTGTCACCACATTTACCTATGTTTTATATTCTAAACCAAATATGGATCATTCTAAAATCTCTAGTTTCTATTTGGAAACATAAGTTTCACACTATTTTTTAATCCATTCTTGAGCCCAAGTTTTCTCTTTTTTCTTAGTATATTATTTACCAAGGCATTCTTGTTGGCTCTAAACTATTTCACTTGAGGATTTTGTTCTTTTTTATTCATTTTTTGGTCACTACAAGTCTTTTAAGCATTTATTCTAGTTTTATCCCAAAGCTCAAGCTATCAAAATGTAGATTCATGATTTATTTAGGGATTTTAGATCTAATCCTTTCTCTTGGCATGTGTTGTAATTAGGGGATTTACCCATAATCCATTTCAGATGCAACCAAATTTGGTATGCTTTCAAGGTGGGAAACCTTGTTAGCATTTGGAAAGATAGAAATTCTACTATTATGGATGTACTATTGATTGTATTTTTTTATGTATTATAAATCCTTTATTTTCTCTAATATGCCTTTGTATATTCAAGTGGAAGCTAATAAAATTGTACTTGAGGTTTCCCACCTCTAGGTGTTGTTGCCAGGGTCTCTCCAACACCTAGTTCCAAGAGGTCACTCTTGTGTGGGAAGAGATTGTGCTTAATGTTGATAGTCATGAACTCCTACTTGTCATCCAACTTCTCCACCACCTTTGGGTGGGACTATTGGATAGCTAGACTTGAGTGAGTTCCCTTGTTTGGATCTTTCTATTTCTCCTAATTATGTTGCTACTGAAGACAAATATGATAAGGATATATATATATATAATTGGTGGTTGAATTCCTTGTGGACACTTTGAAGATCATTGATGTTTATGGTAAACTAGATTACCAAGAACCACCTTCACCTTCTAATGCTCTTGTTCTAGCTACTTAATAGGAAGTTTTTTATTTTTTTGTTTATGTTCCAAGGTTGGCCTCGTTTGGAATCTCAAGGTGTGACTTCTTCCACCCACCTTTTTTGTTGAATAAGTGTAATTTTTTTTATAAATGGTAATATAGAAACTATTCATCAAAAATGAATTCAGAGACAAAATAAAGGGCATCAATCAATATATAGTGTGCATGTATGAATATCCAACACAAGTTTCTTCTTTAGTTCCTATTAGTTATGATATATTACTCGTTTTAAAAGTCAAGGTGTGTATATCAAAATAATATATAATATAAAAATACAAAATAAATTTACATTTGCAAATAACATATTAGCTCAATAATATAAATTAATTAATTTATATCAAACAACTACTAAGTGATTGATTGTGGTAAGAAACCCTTTAATCCAAGTTTTAAATCACATAACTTTCCATACTATAAAATAAATAAAATTTCAAAGTTCTTTTTCTTAAAAAAAGTTAATTTATTTAAGAAAATTAAAGATTCGAAAAATATGAATATATTAAATATCTTCATTATAAAAGAGATAATGGAATTCCATATAACAAGCATTTATATAATTATAAATTTTTCATTTTGACATTATAATGTACTTAACTCCTCTATTTACTCTATACTAATTGCCAGGTTTAATTAATATAAGATGGAATCTAGTGGAAGGAATCCTATTTTGAAACTATTTCTATACTTTTCCTCTTGAAGATAAAAAACATATCTACCTCCAACTATTTCACTTGCAAAACACCTTAAATACTTGCTAACCCATTGGATGATGGGCTACTGCATGATGAACTCCTTTATTTATTCATTGTTATCTCTAAGTATGGTTTTAAAATAATGATCTACAATAGGTTCATACATGTGTAGGGACTCTCACAAGTGTGTTCTCCCAAACTATGGAAAAAAGGAATAGTTAGGCTATTCGAGGTGCACATAGTGTATACAGTAATCAATCATGCAAAGGAAATCAACTCGCCTTTGGTAAATACAAGAACAATAATATCACTATCATAAATTTCCTCCAACTACTATCTCACCTCAACATTGTAGCCCTTGCATATACAAAGTGACCTAGTGGCGAGAGATTCGTATAGACGAGTAGTCGGATTTGGTTCCTTATTCACAAGTAGTAAACCCAAGTAGATGTTGGGAAAAATAAGGTGTCTCAACCTTTGGTTTTTCTATACCATGTTTAATTGTTTAATATGGAAATTATATCTGATAATTATCCCATGTTTCCTTGTGAGTTACAACTTGTAGTTTCTATTTTCACGGAGGATTCAAGTTTGGAAGTTACAATTACAAGTGGAGTTGTGCATGAAGGAAATTTATATTTCATGTTGAGTTTGCATGGAATGTGAGCTTTTGAGGTGCAATTATTTTTTGGTAGGTGTGTCTTTTATATGTGTAGGTTTAGTGAAAATTGGTAGTTGCAATATTACATGTGTAGACAATTGGAAACTCACTATTATGCACATGTAGTGTTTTTGGCACTTTCCATGTTCCATCTTCAGCCTTTGGCATTCAATTTTAGAATTGTATAATTAATGAAAATTGTAAGCTCCTATATATTGACCACTTGTATGTTGTTTTATTGAAGTACTGATATGTTGTAGGAATTACTCTAGAATTGAGAAGTGTGAAGACTCCTACAAGAGCATAGCTTTGCTATTATATTGTAACTTTTTTATTGTTGCTAAATATTATAATTGAGTTGTGTTTTACAGTGTGGGGTTTATGAATGAAAATTTTGCAACTCTCTCTTACTTAGATTGGTGTAGGAAAATTCTTCTACTTACCTGGATTCCTTTCAATTGGTATCACATCTTGGAAATCTTTGATTTTGTTGTTGGGTTTGAAGGGTTTTTGAGCTGATCTTTGTTTCATTGGGAGTTTTGTAAAAGAATATTTTATGACCTTGTTGTATGCAAAAGATGGCAAACACATCTAAAAGAATCAAGATGGAGAATTTTAGTAGCAAAAAATTCAAACTTTGGAAGTTAAAAATGGAGGATATGCTCATAGAAAGAGATCTATGGGCTGAAATATCTCAAACTAAACCAACTACAAAAACCTAGAAGGATTGAGATCTAATGGATAGGAAATCCAAGGGTCTGATCAAACTCTATTTGGTCAATTTTGTCCTCCTAAATGTCCATGAGGAGAAAAATATAAAATATCTTTGGAAGAAACTTGGAGATGTTTATTAGGCTAAATCCTTAGTAAACAAGTTATTCCTAAGAAAGAAAGTGTACTCTTTAAATATGGAAGATGGAGAGTCCATGGAAAATCACTTGAACGGATTCAACATTCTAATAGCTCAAATGCATTCCATTGGAGATAATATTGATGAATAGGATCATTTCATGCTCCTATTTTGTTCATTGCTAGACTCATGGGACCACCTAGTAATGGCTATTAGAAGCACAATCATAAGTTTCAAGATGGATGAGGTGGTGCCTTCACTATTATCTAAAGAGATGTGGAGTAAGTATTTCGAGATGGCTAAGGAGGCCCTTGGTGTTCATGGTAGATTTAAGGAGAAAGGAGAAAGTAAGGATAACAAATCAAATTCAAAATCTCTAGGGAGATCTAAGTCTCATGGAAACCCCAAGGAGAACTGTTAGAATTGTGGGAAAACTGTTCATTTTAGAAAAGAGTGTAAGGAAGAGAATAAGAAGAAAGGTAAGAAGAATTTATTAGAATCCAACTCTAACAAATCCTCTTAGGATGATGCATATGCATTCGTCATAGCCTTGGCAACACATGCATGGAAAGATGTGTGGTTAATAGACTCAAGTGCTTCCTTCCAAATGATCTCCCATAGAGGTTGGTTTTCCAAGTATGAGGAGTATGATGGTGGGAAGACAATGTATTTGAGTGATGAATCTAACCTTAAGATTTTTGGTCATGGAATTTATTAAAAAAAAAAATCCCCAATGGAAGAGCAAAGGGGATTGATGGTTTCTTTCATATCCTGGGTTTGGCACGAAACTTGCTTTCTATGATTAAACCAAATTATGTGGGAGTGTAACTTATTTTCTTGAGTGGAGGATGTAAGATGATGGGAGGAGCTATGGTTTTGGCTAAGGTTGTTCAAATTGGCACCTTGTACAAGCTAGATGTATGCAAAGTTTAGTGCAATAGTTCTTCTGATACACCAAAGAAGATATCCTTGGATTCTTCATCCTCACCATCAGATCATGCAGAGAAGAAGTATGTTGCAGCTAAATCTGATGGTCATGCATCTTGGGTACCTAAGGGTGCTCATTCCATGGAAATTAAGATTCTTGTAGACAAGATAATGCTATGGCACCAATGACTTGGTCCCATTGGTGAGAAGGGTCTTAAATCCCTAGAAAATAAGAGCCTTGTTGAAGGCCTTGATGATTGTAATATTGAGTTCAACTTTTGTGAACATTACATCTATGGAAAATAGCACCATTTTTATTTTTACTCTAGTTCTCATAAGTATTCTAGGGTTTTGGATTATGTTCATGCAAATGTGTTTGATCCTATGAATGACCCTTCATTGTCAAAATTTGTATATTTTGTTTCTTTCATAGATGATTATAGTAGAAGGAAATTCATTTATTTTCTTAGAAGTGAAGCTAAAATATTTAGCTAGTGTAAGGAGTTTAAAGCATTGGTAGAAAATCAAACTAGTAGAAAGATTAAATTCTTGAGGACTGACAGTGATGGTGAGTTTTGTTTGGCAGAGTTCAACAAGTTCTGTAGAGAGCATGAGATTGAGAGACATGATAAGACAACTCTATACACCCCACAATAAAATGGAGTTGTAGAGAGGATGAAAAAGATGTTGATGGAGATGGCTAGGAGTATGTTGAGTGTGTTGGCCTTGAGAATAATTTTTGGGATGAATCCATAGCCATTGCATGTTATCTGATCAATAGGTCTCCTACATTGGTGCTTGTTGAAAAGACACCCATGGAGGCATGGTTTGGTAAAAAAACCTTCATTGAGACATCTCAAAGTATTTGGTTGTGAAGCTTATGCTAATGTTCCATTTGAGAAGAGGTCTAAGTTGGAGAAAAATGTAGTTAAGTGTATCTTCATCAGCTATAGTGTCAGAGTGAATGGGTACAAGCTTTGGGATCCAAAGGCCTAGAAGGTTCTCTATAAAAGACTTGTGTAAGTTTTAGAGAGATGAAACCTTCCACACTTGAGTTGTAGCTAGAAAATGAGGAAAAACAAAAGGAGGTACTTCAGATTCCCCTCACTTTGATGAACGAATGACTACATGTACTCCTATTAAACCCAAGGATGAGAAGAGTTTGAGAAGCTCTAAAATTTTTGAAGATGAAGGAAAAACTAAACCTCAACAATTTAAGAGGTCTACTAGAGATAAGTGGTAACTTGATAGGTTTGGATATTCACCTAAAAGGTTTGTTTATTTATTGTTAGATTCTAGTTTCTTTTTCTTTAATTACTAACACTGATGAGCCTAGGACCATTAAAGAGGCTATAGGTATGAGTGATTAAAATTCTTGGATGAAATCTGGATGGATGAAGAAAGGTTGCATTAAAGAAAAATGATACATGGGATTTGGTACCTTTTCCTAAAGGATGAAAACCCATTTGATGTAAATGGGTGTTTAAGAGAATCTAGTCCAGATGGTAGTGTTAAGAAGCATAAGGTATGGTTGGTCACTAAGGGGTATTATTAGGTGGAGGAAATTGACTACATATGGTGATATATTGTCTCCTATTGTGAAGCTAACATCTATCTCGTTCATGTTATCACTTGCAACAACATATGATCTAGAAGTGGAATAGATGGATGTATAAACAAAATTCCTTTATGGTGACTTGGAAGAAGAAATTTATATGTCACAACCAGAGCAAGTATGCGAATTTAGTGTTGGAGAGACTCAACATGATAGCTTGCAAACAATTAGTTGTTCCTATAATATAGGGGATGAAGCATTTTGTGGAGGATTGTACAAAATCTCCTACTGAGATGGAGGACATGACTAGAGTACCAGGTATTTTTGGGAGTCAAATGTATGTTATGATTTGTACAAGGCCAGACATTTCCCAAGCAGTAGTAGTCCTAAGTCATTTTATGGCTAATCCTAGATAGGTATATTGGGATGTAGTTAAGATAGTGTTTAGATACTTGTAGGGTACATTCGAGTATGCCCTATATTTTCATGGTTATCCTACTAGACCTGAACATTCAATTTGTATTCATGGGTTTTTGGATTCTTATTGGGCAAGGGATATTGATAGTGGAAGATCCACTAGTGGATATGCATTCACAATGTTTGGTGATGCTATTAGGTGGATGAGTAAGTGGCAGGTTGCAGTCTCTTTGTCCATGATAGAAGCAAAGTACATGGAAGCTACTCATGCTTGTAAGGAAGCAATTTGGATTAAGATATTGTGTTCTAATTATTTTTTTGATGTAGCAAAGATTACTATATGTTGTGATAATCATATTTTCATTTTCTTGGTAAAGGATCCTACTTTCCATTGTAGAATAAGAATATTGATGTGTAATTTCACTTTATTCATGATATAGTGGAATATGGGAAGGTTAAATTAGAGAAGCTTGACACCTTGATGAATATTGTAGATGCATTAACAAAGCCAGTGAGCATAGAGAAGTTTAAATGGTGTTCAAAGTATATGGGCCTCACAGCCTCTAGCAGTTAAATCCTATTACTTATATTTACTCTTCAAAGGTTAAAACAAAGGATTTTGGTACCCAAATCCTTCCTTGCTCTCTTAGGGTTTTTCACCTAAAAGGAGAAAGATGGACCAAAATGCACAATGTTTAAATCAAGATTAATGTAAGGATGGATAGGATATTAATGTGAAGTGTGCGTGGATGTGTTTGAATGCTTACAAATGCAAACAAATAAATGTAAACTAATCTAATGCAATATGTTGAAAAGCACAATGTTGATTGCAAATATGAACTAGAAACCTAAACAAATGAAAACAAAAATTGATGAGATTGATCAAAGTGCACCTGGAGGTAGATTATTATTGCTAGAAGGTTCTAGAATGTTTGAAAACTCACTATTAATGGCCACTGGGACTGATTCCCCATGCATGGAAAATCAGTCCTACTTCTAATGAAAAGTCCAAGAAACAGGTTTGTTATTGTCGGGAGTTGAATTCTAACAAAATAAATTTCTAGGCCTACAAGTGGGACTCATTTTCCATGGGTGGAAAATTAATCCACCTATAGGAATAAGCAAATATAGAAGTTGATTTTGTGGAGCTAGATCTGCACTTCTGCTTTCTACAGATGTCTGCTTCTAAAATTGTTGGATTTGGGTCTAAAAGTGACTTTTTGTTTATTCTTTGACTTGTTGAATGAAGAGAGGATTTTAAAAAACCTTTCAACTTTATCTTCAATGATTTTCAAGCTTCCAAAGGACCTAAATTATCTATAAACACACAAGAAGAGAAAGAGAAATGTTGATTGTAAAGGCATGGGGGTTTTCCTTGGTCAAACCCCATTCAGGTAATTAAACCAAAATGATGAAAGAGAGTAATGAAATATGAAATGATGGAATATATTAACTTTCCATGATGTTTGATCTTAAAAGTCTATAGCACAACATGAAGATTCAGCCTTGAATGTCCTTAGAAGCTTTCTTAATGATTTACAATGACAAAACCCTAAGTTGCTTGACTTGAGATGAAAGATTTGTGGATGAATGAAATGATGAGAGATAAGAGATGGATAAGAGATGTGAAATGAGGAAAATAACACATATTTATACACACATGTGCCTTAGTATCCTATTAATACCTCATCACAGGCTGACATGAAGAAAAATTAAACTCAAATTTCACTTTATTTCTCCCTCAAAGGCCAAAATTGAGCCAAATGGGATTCATTCGCCACACATGGAAAATGGGTCCCACATGGATTGGACTTATTTTGCATGCATGGCGAATGGGTCCCATCGGGGCTATTTTGGTAGCTCAGATGCCAAGGAATAAGGAAATGAGGTCTAAAATGCAACCTTGTCAGGTGTTTGATCAATGGGATGCACAATATGGGTTAATAGGGGCCTATTAGTGGTGATGTAAATGTCAAATAGGGCTTGGGATGCATAAATCAATGTGAAAGTGTAATTAAATACACTTTACAACATTAAAATGAGGTCCACATAACCTAGGAAGGCACAAAAATCAATGTGAATGTGCAAGACACATTACAACACTAGTTTAGCATTAAGTTTAAGTTAAGAATCTCCTAGATTGATGTGGTAATCTTATTAAACACATTTTAATGTTGAATTAGGGAGAAATAGGTTAATTAAGTCTAGAAAAGTGTGAAAATCCTTTACAGGACTTTATAACACCTTTACAAGATGTTGTTAAGAGAATGTTATTTGATTTGCAAGGGTCCAAGACCTAGTGTGGGTACATAAAATGCCTCACAACACTAGATTAAGGCATCATTAAGTCCAATTATCATGAATTAATCCCATGTAAGCTAATTAGAATTATCTAGCATTATCCACTCAAGGAAACAAGTTAGACAGAATAGGGCATTCTGAATTTAGTCGAGCAACAAATTGAAATGTCATCTACAATGATCATTTATTAGAGCATGCTTACTGAACAAGACATTTTAAAACAAGCAGAAGCAAAGAACAAAGGTGCTACTACCACCATGCTATGGGAAACGTTATAGTGCAAGCATCAACATAGGGAGCACGAAGAATCCTTTTGATGAAACCGATGCTGATACTACAACTAGCCACATCACGAATATTCATCCACCCATCACCCCATCCATGAATTGGGACCAAAATCAAAAGAAAGATTTGAATTGAAGCACAAAGAACATTATCAAAGCAAAAGAAGCTAAGAAGCATAATGGACAAATCAAATACACATGGATACCAAAGAATACAAAGGAAGATTAACCCTATATTAGAATTAACCCTAAATCTACAATGCTTCAAACAATACTTCTAATTAATGCAAATTGTAAGCTCCTATATATTGAGCACTTTTATTTTGGAGTTGTATGTTTTTGTTTTATTCAAGTACCGTTATGTTGTAGGAATTACTCTAGAATTGAGAAGTGTGAAGACTCCTGCAAGAGCATAGCTCTGCAATTATATTGTAACTTATTTATTGTTGTTGTATAATATAATTGAGCTATATTTTGGAGTGTGGGGTTTTTTATCCCAAAAGGGTTTTCCCCATGTAAAATTTTGTGTTATGATTTTCATTCTTTGTCTGTTTATGATATATATGTTCATCTAAATCTATAATAGTTAAAGGTGTTTATGAATGAAACTCTTACAACTCTCTCCTTCTTACATTGGCATAGGAAGTTGCTTTCGCTTACCCGAATTCCTTTTAGCAGGCATTAAACTCCATCTGCGCTAAGCTCCTTAATCCAATGTATCTACTAAAAAAATGACCATTTTACATGCTACATGATAAGAGAAAAAAATCAAACAATGTAAAAAAAAAAAGCAATCTTATTTCAAAATTCTCAAAAAGATTCTTTGTACACCAAATAAAGTGTTACCACATAATGGTCTTTTACCTATTGTTTAACTTCGTAACACTAGCTAACTTGAAAACTATATCTTCAAAGCTTCCAAGACGTCAATACCCTTGAAAGATTAATGACCTCAACTGAGCCAACTTTCCCAACATGCAAGGAAGCCTTTGTAAGCTTAAAAAATCAACCAAGTTCAACACCCTAAGTTTTTCCAAGTCACCCACAATTTATGGAAGAACACTTAAGCCTGTACATCCACACAAATGTAAATGTTGTAGTTGATCTAGATTACTTATTATTTTGGGAAGGTTTTCCAAACCTACATATTAACCCAACTCTAAAAATTCTAGCTTCTTCAAGTTTCCTACACTATCAAGAAGACTTGTTAGACTTGCACAGCTAGAAAAAGTAAGCCTCTCGAGTTGTGACATGCTATTGAGTACATGTATAGAAGAAATGTGAGAACTAGACAATCCACCATGAACAGATTCAAGTATTGGAGGTTTCCTAAGCTCTCAAGCGTATCTAGGATTCTCTTACTACTTCCACACTATTGTAGACTAAATATCCATAGTTGGGACCAACTATCAATTTGGAATCTATTTCTTGATATTCTCCATCTATGACTGTCATTTAAAAAATCAAACTCTCTATTTTTTATCCATATCAAATTTAGAGCTAGGTTTCTAATGATGTTGACTCTAATACAACATTTTGTAGAGACAGGTCATGTAGGTGAGGCATTATAGGTAGCCTAACATACTTTTTTCCATTATTCCCTTTGTAAAAAAGCATATCCACTCCCTTTGGTTTGTCTATGTTCAAATCTCTATGTGAGCCCATAGGTAGCCACACTCTGTTGTTATTACCAAGCTCTTCTTGAATTCTTCTTCTCATTTGTTGCACAAGTGCATGCATATTGAGGTGACCTTCAAAGCCACTAGTGTTTATAAGCATTTTTAGGAAAAGATTCTTGATGGTTGTTTCAAATTGCTCATTTGGATGTAAAGCTTTCCAGAAAATAACAACCTCCTATTTTATTTCACCAACAAGGCATCATTCTATATCCAAAAATATTTTTAGATCTTAATGTGATTAAGTCCTTCATAACTGATTCAAAGGATTGTAAATTTTTTTGGATTTCCTCCAACTTTCAAGAGAAATTATTTCTAACATTCAATCTCGTTGGGATCCTTCTTATCAAATAATCAAAACTAATGCGAGAGGAATCCCTCACAGGCCATTACAATTCTATTGGATAACTCTTTGTAGGGATTTTTTGGGAATGGCTTAAAGAAAGCATGCCAAATAAACAACTCAAGAGCTTCCTCCTCTTGTATTCCACTCACTTCATGGATTTGATAGAATTTAGTAAGATTGATTATGTGATTGTCTCGAGAAGTAATGATGACTCAAAAAATAAGGCCAAACCAATCCTCATGCACCACATGTAGTTTTTGTAAATGATTCACATCATCCAAAATGACAAGAGCCTAAACTCCTTACAATTGATCTCTCATTGGAACTTTTCCTATGTCAACACTTGAAACTACCCTATCATAGTGTACCAAAGACCTTAAAATTTTTTACTACAAGTCCACAAGTGTACTCTCATTATGTGTTGTATCTCTAATGTCAAATAGAAAGCAACTTGGCGTAAAGCTATTATTAATCTCATTGTAAATAGCCTTGGCCAAGGTGGTTTTCTCAACACCACCTTAACCATTCATTCCTATTATTAGTTAGATTTGCACCTTGCTGAATACAAGACTCAACAATCTTTTGAAACATGGAAACCTTCCTCAAATGTGGGTAATCTGAATGAAGAAGGAATCTCCAGAGTGAGCAGGTTCTTCCAATGATGAATATTATTCTAAGTTTTTTCTGGGAAAAGGGATCAAAGGATAACTTGAAAATAAATCCTATGACTAACAGATGATTCGCCAAACTTATGAAAATTCAGACTTACCCACTCATAACAATTTTTGTAACACAATAATCTTCACAATCTCATTAGCACATACTTCATCAGTGATTTGCATGAAGATCTAGAAAAAACTAAACACAGCATGCAACCTAAAACATGTAATTATGAACAAAGGTTTACAATAGCAAGACATATAAGGATTCAAGTTTGAAACACAAATACATTAGACTGCCATTACAAAATTGAGGCAGAAATAAGAAGGAGAAATCTGCTACTTTATTAAAACCGAAAGAGTATTTTCCTGAACTGAGTACAACTGAGTTTACAAGCTCTAGAATGCCAAGAGCAAGAAATTGTATCTTTCTCTGAACTTGAAAGAAGAAAAAGAATAAGTCTTTTCAAAATATATCTCTCAAGAAACCCTAATCCGAGCTCACAAAGAAGCTCAAGGAAAAAAGCCTCAAAACTATCCCAAAAGACTACATAAAAGTAGAAAAAGCACACTACTTTTATGATCAAACTGTAAAGCCTCTAAAAATAGGTTAAATTTTCTTTAAAAGCCAGAAAAACACCTTATCTCTCCAAGATGAGACTCAAATCTGACCAAGAGAAAAAGTCAATACAATCTGCTGAAAATAGCAAGAAATCATAAAACAATTTATAAAAGACTGCTTTATGCTTCTGCTTTACATGACTGTAAATTTTGCACTCATCATTTTGAAGAAATTGAGCTCTGCCTGAGAAAGCAAGCTACCACCATGATTGAGCTTAGTATGTAGCTCACATGCTCGAGAATATTCACTCTTGTCTTCAGATAGCCGAGTTCTTCACTGGGTAAGCTCGATTTGTATAATATTGTGGCTCTTCACTTCACTCTAAAAGAAAGAAAGGCCATTAAGGCCACGACTGAAACAAAGTGTCTAATGCATTTCCTGTGACTATTCTTCTTGGTCACTATTCACAAACTCGGGCTTTGTCTGGAAGCTTCCATGAGAGAGCTTGCTCGAGAGTTTTTTTTCTTATTACACACAAGGTAAACTATTGTTTATAGATTCTATGGCCTTTCCTTTTGAGTTCATTCTAGTCTTGTGGCTGCAACAGAAACTTAGCTTATGTGATGCTTCTTGCACTTATATTTTTTATTTTTGTGTTCTTTTTCTTCACTAGCTGCCATGCACGAGAGCTCATATCTTGGTTTTGCTTGGGGTTTTGAAACTTGTAGAGCTCTACTATCTCTAGATGCGACATCTTGACTTCAAAACACATGGCAAGGCTTGATTATCCATCATGCTTTTTTGTCTCACATTCATTTAAAGGAAGCCTAAAAGGTTCAAATACCCATCAAGATATTGTAAGCTCAAATATGAATTTCAATAGAGAATACCATGTATTTTGACTATCATTGCTTTAAGTATTTTAGATCTTGACTGAAAATTATAATGACCCATCCTCTTCTGTGAAATGATAGACTTATCTTAACAGTAGAAAAATATCTCTAGGCCATGGCCACTCCTACACACAATGGGATTTATTGTTATTTTCCTGGGCTAAACCCAAAAGAAAATAGTGTGTATTTAGTGTTTTGAAACAAACCCTCTTGTGGATATTCACAACTTTGAAGAAAACACTACATTTTGTTTTTCCTATAGCAACACGATGTGGGTATATGAGAACTCTGCATTTAAGCTCAAACCCTCTCATGGGTATTCCAAAAATGGCATTGAATCTGTATCTTGAACATGGCCTATAAAACTGGCTTGACGCATCATTTGTTTTCTACATTTTTCTGTATCTACCTGAACTTCATCTTATGGGTATTTGGTAACTGTGAGGCAAATGTATTTTCTCAATCTAAATATATCACTGTTGAACATGCACATATGAGTTATGACTGTAACAGATCCCCTATCCTATTGTTCTAATAAAATACCCATATGGTTAAGCTGGAAATGATGAAAATCTATACACTTAACTTGGAACCCCCAAGTGGGTATTCATTGTCTATGAAGAAAATGCACTCCTTTTGTATTCCAACTTCAATTCATGATAATTTTACTTGGTTTACACTTGCAATTAAAAAACTTAGACATGGCATTCGTATTATTCACTTTTTAGCATATGGGTGTTTATCAATTGTGAACCAAATGTACCCCTGAATGTATTACTGTTCAACACCCTCCATAGGTTCAGAAAATACTAGAAATGTATCTTTTGTTTACATTGTTTAAATATCATCTTCATGTTGTTTCCTTCTTGCACAAAGAATTCATTTGACTGAATCTATAGATGAGTTGGCATCTTGATTCCTATGTACTCACAATCGAATTCACTTCAAACTTTTATCTATACCATTTCCTTATAAACATGTTGTCCAATCCGGAAATAACTTTATGTATCTAAACCTTTTATCAACACTATGCACACTTCCTATCTGATACTTAAAAATTTTGAAAACATAGTTTGGAATCATGACCGAACAATTCCTTCAGTCAGTGTATCTTAATTGTTTACTTTCATTACTTTCAAATAACAACAATACAGAAGCTCTATTTAAAGAAATAATTTGCACTCTTCAACCATAATGAAATTTGTTGTTTTGTTAATCATTTCAATGCATTACCAGAACTTTCATATTCTTGGTCCTCAACTTGGCACTCTTTATGCATTTTTATGCTCCATTTAAGAAAGCTATTCTATGAATCTGAAACAATTATATTTCTTGTTAAGGCATTATGTATTCCTGTTCACTATCCTTGATTGTGAGAAAGAACACTGATGAATTGAACCTTGCATGACATAGAATCATGATGAACAAATAACACTATAGCAAAAGAACGTGAACCATACAACAATATTTGATATAAATATACTCAGTTGAATTAATTTAGTGAGTTAAACTCACTATTCACCTGTAGCTTTCAAAAAGCATTTACTTGATCATTATGAATACACAGTTGGTTTAATAGCTTGATAGATAACTATGCTTAACTCTTTCATTTGTATATCATTTCTTTTCTTGATGAATATGATGATACGATCTCTTATCAGTCCACTTGTAATGAATAAGGGCAGCAGGCTGAGCTTTACCCTTGTGGGAGCCCATTTTTCTCCACATGCTTGGTCTTCGAATAATAATCAACATTATGAGTTTACCTATACCTGCACAAGGAAACAAATAATGTTAGCATAAAACCAAGATATGATGATCATATTGATGTTTCTCCTTCATCTCATACTTCTGTACTTTTCTTGATTGTTTCAGTGTATGATTAGTAGCAGGTTGCACTATTGTTGGTGATTCATATAGGTGTCTTCATAATTAGAGCCTCTGACATTCCCCTCTTTTCTCTTACAAGTCAACGAAGCTTGAGAAGACAAAATGTGCACCATGTCAGCATCGACCATCCACCAATCAGGCATTGATGATTATGTTGTTACTTATGTGATTTCTTCTTTCACATCTTCCATAGTGTAGTGTGCTATTAATGATGCACTATGATAGTCCCATCCACGGCTTGTGTGGATATTTAATTTCATCTTATGCTTTTCATTTTGAAAATAAAATGCATCTTAATGCAATGTTGTATTATCATTTGGATTCTTGCAATCAAATTAATCTATGTAAATATGGATCACTTTATGAAATGAATGAAAGCATTTAAAATGCTCTGTTGTTTATATACTCAATTTTGTACTTCATTTAATGGTAAAACATTGAATAGCACTTATGATACTCTTATTCTTCTTTTCAAAGCATGACTGTCCGTTACAGAATAATGAACAAAGTGCAAACAACACTTAAGCATAATGAAGAAATAACTGTAATTTCACCTTAAGATATAAAAATGTTTAATCTAGCTCCACCAATTGAGTTGTGCCAAAAAATTGGTAACATTTTGGCGATTTCTGCTAAATTCTTGCATGCTAAGCATAGATCAGTTTCCTTAAAACACTCCATTGGGTACAGAGTCAAATTTTCCCCTTGTTGAAACTCAAAAAATTGAACAACAACAACACTCCAAATAGCAGCAAAAGAAACAAAACAAAAATGAAAGCAAACTAACAGGCCCTGATGGCCAACAGAACATGCCCAACAACGCTTATGGAAAGCAAAACTACTGAAAGTAAATGTGCGAAACAAACTTGTTTGCAATACTACTCTACTTAACTATGAAATAACTTATCTTAGAGGCAATGTTTGAGGTGGATCCCATTAACTAGGATAGACAACACCTCTCCAATCAACTTGGAAAGTTGGAATGTGTTATGTTCCTTGCACTCTATGATCACATAAGGCTCATCCCACATTGCATCAAGCTTAGAATGTCATCCAAGTTTTCTTTTAAATTCATTCCACTTGAAAACTAGATCTCCAACAATGAACTCACGTGGTCTTGCTCTTTTTTCAAAAGAATTCTTCA
The DNA here is from genome assembly GCA_007258455.2 of Sequoia sempervirens. Taxonomy (NCBI): domain Eukaryota; kingdom Viridiplantae; phylum Streptophyta; class Pinopsida; order Cupressales; family Cupressaceae; genus Sequoia; species Sequoia sempervirens. Next base: position 240,633,975 of record VDFB02271358.1, read on the forward strand.
TTTGAGCTTGATGTATCTCTAGTTGCCTTAGAGCTCCTTTTCTAGTTTCTTTGAGCTCTACCAACTGTGCAAATCTCACCTCAAGAGGCTATTCATTCAGCAATTCTAGCTCCTTAACATAACATAAAGTTGGCAACTCAATTGAAACAGGTAACTTAGCTTCTTTACCATAAGTCAAAAAAAAGGAGAACAACTAGTGGCCCTTTTAGGGGTTATTCTGTCAGCCCATAGAGCTAACTTCAGCTTTTCGTGCCATGTCCTTTGATTATCTTCAATAGTCTTCTTGATTATCCAAATCAGATTCTTATTTGTAGATTCTACCTTATCATTGCCCTACGAATAATGATTGGAAGACATGTTCAAATCAATATTATTTCTCACCGACTAATCATAAATAAGCAAACCAATAAAATCCAAACCATTGTCAGAAATAATTGAATTTGGGACCCCAAATCTTGATATGAGATCTTGATAGAAATTAAGCACTGAAGTCTCATTTGCTTCCTTTAAAGCAACAACTTCGGTCCATTTTATAAAATAATCTATGGAAGTAAGAATCCACTTATGACCCATGCTTGAAGGTGGATTGATAGGACCAATAAAATCTAAGCCCCACTTAGCAAAGGGTTGTTCTACCTAAATCGGATGCAGGGGTAGCGATGCAAGCCTTTATTTACCAACAAATAATGCACATTTCTCACATTTTTTGACCCAAGCAATAGCATCTTTGAATAAATCTAGCTAGTAATAACTAGCCCGCATAATCTTCAAGGCTGTTCTTGGGGTGAAGTGACCTCCTGAAGGTCCATCGTGAAACTCTACCAAAAGCTTGTCAACTTGATCAGGCTGAATACATCTCAATAAAACACCTTGGAAATATCTCCTATAAAGGATGCCATCAATGATTGCATAAGGAATGGCTTGTAATCAATAATACCTTCATTTTTCTTTGTCTAAGCCTTTGGGAAACTCACTAGTTTGCAAATAATTCATCAATTGTTACAACCAAGTAGCAGGAGAGACTGGAACACCACCTACAACATCATTATTTAGAACTATTTCTATACTTGTAGCCTCTTTTAATTTGTTGTCCTCATTACCAGCAATCTGTTCACACAAACCTTTGCCTCTAATGAGCTTGGTTACTTTTATATCAACGTCAAATTCCATTACTTTGGTAATCCAACCAAGACGCTTATCATTAATATCTTTGTTAAGCAGAAAATCCTTAACAGTTGATTGAGCTACTAGCAAATGAATCTTGTTGTTGGACATCATATGCCTGAACTTCTTTAAACTCCTCACAACAACAAAAACATGCTTCTCAACAAAAGAATATTTTACCTCATAATCATGCAATACTTGGCTAAAAAATGCAACAGGCTGCTCCAAGCCTTCATCTTTTTGCTGGAATAACATAGATAAAACTGTATCTACTCCTTCAAAGGCATACATAGTAAAGTCTTTGTCAAAGTTTGGATTAATGAGATTAGGAGCGGCTGCGATAGCCTCCTTAATTTTCTCAAATCTCCTCTTACCTTCCTTGTTCCAACTGAATGGCATATTCATTTTAAGCATAGAAGTAAGAGGCTACGACAAGGCTACAATATTTAGTATGAACCTCCTCATGAAATTTATTCTTCCAAAAAAAAATTGTTAGCCTTTCTTATGAACTGGTAATGGCAATTCAAGAATTGTGGAAACTCTTTCAGGGTCTATAGAAATACCTTGCTTTGAAACAATTTGTCCAAGCAGTTTGCCTTCGTGCACCGAAAATATACACTTCTTCAGATTGAGGGACACTATGAACTCTCTACATCTCTTAAAAATATGCTCCAAATGATCAAGGTGTTCGTTAGTATTTCTAGAAAAAATAGTAATATCATCTAAGTATACTAGAATGAACTTTTTCATGAGGCCGTGAAAGGCCATATCCATCACACACTGGAAAGTTTCTCCAGCACTGGATAAGCTGAAAGGAATCTTCTTATAGGCCATTGTGCCCCACTTAGTTGTAAATGTTGTCTTGAACTGATCTTCCTACTTCACCAGAATCTGGTTGTAGCCTGAGTAACCATATAACAAAGAAAATCTGTCATAACCAAAAACTACTTGTAAAATTTACTCCATAGAAGGGAGTGGGTAATGGTCTTTCAATGATGCTTTATTTAAATCTTGGAAATTGACACATAATTTTATTTCCCCACTTTTCTTCCTGACTGGCACTAAATTTGACACCCAAGAGGTGTGTTTGATAGGAAAATAATACCACTCTCAACTAGCTTATTCAGTTTATCCTTCATAAGGTGCTCTAATTTGGGGTTAAGTGGTCTCTGTTTCTACCTTACTAGTTTTGCATCGGGTTCAAGTTCAATGGTATGTTGGGCTACTTTGGGGTTAAGACCTCTCAAATCCTTGTACTCCCAAGCAAAAACATCATTAAATTTTTGACATAACAAAATAAACGCCTACTATTCCTCCTTACTACATACCTTTCCCAGCTTGAGAAGCTTTCCTTTAAAGATTTCATTGGTTGCATAATGTTCTTCTTTAACAGTCAAGGTACATTTGTCTTTACGCACTTGGTCATCTAAGTTGAACACAAATTCCAAGGTTACCAATCCTTTTGGCAGCTTGTTGGTCTTCAACTGCACAATCTGGTCATCATATTGTTGCTGCCATTTTTGTTGGTTTCCATCTTCGAACTCAGCTTCAACAACCAAGAAATTTATAATTTTCTCATCATTGTCAAAAACCTGCTAGCTCACATTATTGTCAGGTACAGAAGGTCTGACCACTATTTTCACATATTGACGTGCCTCTACTTTATGAATCTCCTTGGGAATATCAAACTGGGCTCCTATGGCAGTGAGCCTATCATCATGCTTATTTTGATTGCGAGGAATTGAAATGATATTAAAAGCATCAAAATCCTCTATTAAATCCCATACATGATGCTTATATTTATTAAGCAAATCATTCTTGGCAACATTTAAATTTCTGATCTGATTTACAATTAGCTCTGAATCACCATAAACTTGCGTGCATTTAATACCTCATTTGCAGGCCCATTCAAGTCCATGCACTAATGCTTCATACTCAGCTGTATTATTTGAATAGTTGAAAGAAAATCTAAAGGTTGAATAGTATTTACCTCCTTCGTGTGATATCAACATAGCCCTGCCTCCAGCACCAATACTGCTTCTCGAACCATTGAAATACAACTTCCAAAGCTCATTTCCAATAGTTTTTGCAGACTGTTCCTCCTCTTTACAAAGATTAGGCATATCGTAGCCAGGTTCTTGGATCATATAGACTCCTAACCCTATCTCATCTGTGTGCTAAAATGGATCAAGCTCATGATCTTCAACTGCCCATTCATCTAGATTGATATTATCTACATGGGTGCTACAGTCTGAGGTCATGGTTTGCTCCTCTAGTGTAGAGGTGGCATAGAGGTTAGCATTTATAGGATTTTGGTGAGTATGGTTTGATATGGTCTTTGGCGAGAGGCTCGGACTTTATGGTCACTTTTGTACCATACCTTGTTCTAAAAAACAAATGAGACCAATTAGAAGACAAAAACCCTCCCAAATTGGCTGTAAAATCCCTTGAGAGACAAATGGTAAAGTGTGGCGGTAAGTCAATGACATGTATATCTTGATGAATAGAAAAACTTGGGGATGCATGCAAGGTAAGAGATAATTTTTTGATAATACCAACAATTTTAATAGCAGACCCATCTAATTGCACTTGTCTTTTATGAGGATTAGGCTCATAAAGAAGACCTAACTTATTAACTAAACTCTTAGGCATGACTGAACTACTGGCACTAGAATCAACCATACAATTATGACTGATTTTATCACCAATGATCGGACTTAAATAGAATAGAGGAGGCTTTACCTCTTTAGTTTTTTGCTCATTTCTATCCTCCATATCATTAGCAAGCACGACCTTTGCAACCCCTTGATTAGCATTGTCAGAAATAGACAACTCAGCTAAAGCACGCTGCAGTAAGCCTTTCTGCCCTAGAAGTTATAAAGCATCTAATATCAACATGCTGAAAGTGGTTTTCTTGAGATGCTCAATTATATTAAATGATGGAGAGTTTACGTTCTGCTAGTTTTTTGTGACAACATCTTTGTTTTGCCTCTACAAAGGTAGTGAATGCATTCTTAACTACTCGTTGAGTATCTTCTTGCCTCTTTGCAGAATTTGCATTTTAGGCTGGACTGTAGCATTAACATATGATGAAACAGGTTGTTTACTATCTGTCGGTTACTACTGTGAACTTCCATCTAGCTGTCCTGGGTCCATAGCTCTCCTTTTTGACCTAGTATTAGTTGAAATAGGAGGATTTTTCTGACCTTGTCCATTCACACCACATAATTTAGAGCTCTGCCGATTCATCAAAGCAACTTCCACATTATCTTATTGTTCTTGATTCTGATCTGCAACATTTTCTGAAATAGCATAGTTATTCTAAACCATTAAAGCCTGATTTCTCATTCCATTAACACCCACTGATTGGTTATGGGGTTGATTGGATGGATAACACCAATTGCAATCCTGGGAAACATTATTTTGTAGCACAAGTTCCTTTGATGAACTGGCAATGTTTAGATTGTATGGATGGAATGTCCTAAGGTTAAAATTCCTTCTTTGGGCTTGATAATCATTTTGAAAGGCAAGTCTATTTTGCTAGTTTTGTTGATAAGGGGCTTGATAAGGCTTATGTTCTTAGCTAACATGCTTTTTAATGGTCATGAGATCATTTCCAAAGGTCTTTAATATGCTTTTAATCTCTTGCATCTCCTAATTTGGGACCGAGGCAACAACTTCTTGGGCTATGTTATAATATCCTATCACTAGAACAAGCGAGACAGTAGCCAAGGGAGGTACAACAATAGGGATAGGTGGCTGTATTTCTAGAAACAAAGGCATAGGAGGTCTAGGAGCTATGTCTCCAACTTGGATGAGACAATTTTCAATGTTAATGGCTATGTTGTAGGTGTTGGGAAGTGTAAGCCCACCCATAGACTGAGTCATGAGTGCAATTTTACTATTCAAAGCTTTTAAGTAAAATATAAAAGTGTATGCTGGAAAAGGTTTTACCATTGCAGGAATCCTATCCCAAGTTCTCTAGAATCGATAGTTGAAGTCGGCCAAGTGCTTGTGTGGCGCCCTCTGAATGGTGCTCAGCTGCTCTACTAATGACAAGTTGTCAAATTTATCAACAAAATGTTGATATAAACCATTACCTAATGCATCCCATGTCACAATTGAGTTGGTTGCAAGGCCTCTGAACCATTGTAACACTTTTCCTTTGAGTGACGCAGCCAACAACCTTAGTACGATGTTTTCCTGCGTGATATTATGCACTAAGCATAACGTGGCTACATCACAGATGTGCTCAACTAGTGTAGTGAATTCCTCCCCGGTGAAGTATGGCAGACCTCTAAGGGCTGCAACTAGTATGTTGTCATGCTGAAGGATGTTTAATGGGGTACCTCCATTGAAAGGTGTGAACGGGTGTTGCCTTGGTGCTACCATTGGCGGTACTTGTGAAATTGGAACTAGTACTCCTGGTGACAAAACTATGGAATTAAAAATAGGAGGTATTGACTTCAATCTTGCAGGTATTTCAAAAATCCTCCTTGCTTTTCTACCTCTTCTTCGTGGTGGGGACAACTCTGGATACTTGAAAGGTGTAGTATTTGATCTTATTTGTATCTTTCTCATGCACAACCTGCACTTAGCATGCAAAAATTAGAATCAGAGTCGCCAGGTATATTGTAGTGAGCCTCCAGAAGGCTGAAAAATTTTCCGCATACACCAAATAGCAAACTAAAAATATTAAAATTTATCTAAAAATGGCTTTCAGGGTCCCACCGGGCGTGCCAAAAACTGTTATTAGTTAGAGTTGCACCCTACTAAATACAAGACTCATCAATCTACTGAAACATGGAAACCTTCCTCAGATGTGGGTAGTCTGAACAAAGAAGGATTCTATAGAGTGAGTTGGTTCTCTGAATGATGAATATTATTCTAAGTATTTTCTGGGAAAAGGGATAAAAGGATAACTTGAAAATAAAGCCTATGACTAACAAATGACACCAAACTTATGAAAATTCAGACTTAACCACTCATAACAGTTTCTCTAACACAATAATCTTCACAATCTCATTAGCGCATACTTCATCAGTGATTTGCATGAAGATCTAGAAAAAACTAAACACAACATGCAACTTGAAACATGTGATTCTGAGCAAAGGTTTACAATAGCAAGACATATAAGGATTCAATCTTGAAACACAAATACATCAGATTTCCATTACAAAATTGAGACTGAAACAAGAAGGAGAAATCTGCTACTTTACTGAATGAGTATTTGGTTGAACTGAGTACAACTGAGTTTACAAGCTCTAGAATGCTAAGAGCAAGAAACTGTATCTTTTTTTGAACTTGGAAGAAGAAAAAGACTAAGTCTTTTCAAAATATATCTCTCAAGAAACCCTAATCCAAGCTCACAAAGAAGCTCAAGGAAAAAATCCTCAAAACTATCCCAAAAGACTACATAAAAGTGGAAAAAGCACACTGCTTTTATGATCAAACTGTAAAACCTCTAAAAATAGGTTAAATTTGCTTTAAATTCCAGAAAAACACCTTATCTCTCCAAGATGAGACTCAAATCCGACCAAGAGAAAAATTCAATACAATTTGCTAAGAATAGCAAGAAATCATAAAACAATTTATAAAAGATTGATTTATTCTTCTGCTTTACATGATTACAAATTTTACAATTTATCTATTTTTTGCAATTAAGGATTGCAAAATATTTTGTAAAAAGAAATACATCTTATTCCACCGATACAATGCTTGATTTTTCTTTTAAAAAATCATAAAAATATCAAGGAAAATTGCTTCTCATCAATATCCTTAATTATTTTCTCAAAAATCAATTTCAAAAACAAAAAGATAATTGATTTCTTTGAAAATACAAAAAGCCTTGGTGATCAAAGGTTTCACCCCTAGGTTATAAGATATTTACCCTTCATACTCTCATTGATTTGTCACAAAACAATAAAATTAGGATATTCAAGTCTCTAGATTTCTCTAAGCCACAAGGGTGAGTGTCAATAAAACACAAGCCCTAAAAAACTTAACACATTGACCTAGGCATATGAATTTTTGGTCACCAAAACATTAGACTTCATATTTTAAAAGAATCACAATATAGACCTAAATTTGAATTAACCCACATGCCATTATCAAATATGAATATTCTAGATAATCATAATACTTGACTTAGCTTGAATTAGGGCATGAGACAAAAAGGAGTCAAACCCTAAAAATGATTTAATTTTGCACTCATCATTTTGAAGAAATTGAGCTCTGCCTGAGAAAGCACAGTGCCACCATGATTGAGCTCAATATGTAGCTCACATGCTTGAGAATCTTCACACCTGTCTTTAGATAGTTGAGTTCCTCACTAGGTAAGCTCGATTTGTATACTATTGTGGCTCTTCACTTCACTCTAAAAGCAAGAAATGCCATTAAGGCCGCAGCTGCAACACAGTGACTAATGCATTTCCTGTGACTATTCTTCTTGGCCACTATGCACGAACATGGGCTTTGTTTGGAAGCTTCCATGAGAGAGCTTGCTCGAGGGTTTTTGTTCTTATTACACACAAGGTAAAGTATTGTTTATAGATTCTATGGCCTTTCTTTTTGAGTTCATTCTGGTCTTGTGGCCACAACAGAAACTTAGTTTATGTGATGCTTCATGTGCTTATATTTGTTATTTCTATGTTCTTTGTCTTCACTGGCCGCCATGCACGAGAGATCATGTCTTGGTTTTGCTTGGGGTTTTGAAACTTGTAGAGCTCTACTATCTCTAGCTAGGACATCTTCACTTCGACAATACACATGGTAAGGCTTGCTTCTCCATCGAGCTTTTTTGTCTCCCGTTCATTTAAAGGAAGCCTAAAAGGTTCAGATACCCATCAGGATATTGTACGCTCAAATATGAATTTCAATAGAGAATACCTTGTATTTTGACTGTCATTATTTTAAGTATTTTAGATCTTGACTAAAATTTATAATGACACATCCTCTTCTGTGAAATGATAGACTTATCTTAAGAGTAGAAAACTCTCTCTAGGTCGTGGCCACTCCTGCACACAATGGGATTTCTTGTTATTTTCCTAGGCTAAACCCAAAAGAAAATAGTGTTTATTTAGTGTTTTGAAACAAACCCTCTTGTGGGTATTCACAACTTTGTAGAAAACACTGCATTTTTTTTTTCTTGTAGCAACACGATGTGGGTATATGAGAACTGTGCATTTAAGCTCAAACCCTCTCATGGGTATTCTAGAAATGGCATTGAATCTGTGTCTTGAACATGGCCTATAAAATAGGATCGACCCATCATTTGTTTTCAGCATTTTTTTGTATCTACCTAAACTTCATCTTATGGGTATTTGGTAACTGTGAGGAAAATGTATTTTTTGAATTTGAATATATCACTGTTGAACACCCACACATGAGTTATGACAGTAACAAAACCCCTATCTTGTCATTGTAATAAAATACCCATATGGGTAAGGTGGAAACGATGAAAATTTGTACACTTAACTTGGAACCCCAAAGTGGGTATTCGTTGTCTGTGAAGAAAATGCACTCCTTTTGTATTCCAGCTTCAATTCATGATAATTTTACTTCCTTTGCACTTGTAGTTGCAAAACATAGACATGGCATTCATATTATTCACTTTTCAACATATGGGTGTTTATAAATTGTGAAGCAAATGTACCCCTGAATGTATTACTGTTGAACACCCTCCACAGGTTCACAAAATGCTGGAAATGAATCTTTTGTTTACACTATTTAAATGTCATCTTCATGTTGTTTCCTTCTTGCACACAAAATTCATTTGACTGAATCTATAGATGAGTTGGCATCTTGATTCCTATGCTTCAAAATTTTATCTATACCATTTCCTTATAAACATGTTGTCCAGTCTGGAAATAACTTTATCTATCTAAACCTTTGTCAACACTGTGCACACTTCCTATCTGATAATCAAAAATTTTGAAAACACAGTTTGGAATCATGACAGAACAATTCCTTCAGTCAGTGTATCTTAATTGTTTACTTTCATTACTTTCAAATAATAGAAATACAGTAGCTCTATTTAAAACAATCATTTGCACTCTCCAGCCATAATGAATTTGGTTGTTTTGTTAATCATTTCAATGCATTACCAGAACTTTCGTATTCTTGGTCCTCAACCTTGCACTCTTCATGCATGCATTTTATGCTCCATTTAACAAAGTTGTTCCATGAATCTGAAACAATTATATTTCTTGTTAAGGAATTATGTATTCTTGTTCACTATCCTTGATTGTGAGAAAGAACACTGATGAATTGAACCTTGCATGACATATGATCATGATGAACAAATAAGACTGTAGTAAAAGAATGTGAACCATACAATAATGTTTGCTATAAATATACTTAGTTGAATTAATTTAGCAGGTTAAACTTACTGTTCACCTATAGCTTTTAGAAAGCATTTACCTAATCGTTATGAATGCACAGTTGTTTTAATATCTTGACAGATAACTATGCTTAACTCTTTTAGTTGCATATCATTTCTTTTCTTGATGAATATGATGATACGATCTCTTATCAACCCACTTGTAATGAATAAGGGTAGCATGTCAAGCTCTACCCTTGTGGGAGCCTCCACATGCTTGGTCTTCGAATAATAATCAACATCACGAGTTTACCTATACCTGCACAAGGAAAGAAACAATGTTAGCATAAAAACAAGATATGATGATCATATTGATGTTTCTCCTTCAGCTCATGCTTCTGTACTTTTCTTGATTGTTTCATTGTGTGATTAGTAGCAGGCTACACTATTGTTGGTGATTCATATAGGTGTCTTCATAATTGGAGCTTCTGACATCCCCCTCTTTTCTCTTATAGGTCAACGAAGCTCGAAAAGACAAAAGGTGCACCATGTCAGCATCGACCATCCACCAATCAGGCAATGATGATTATGTTATTACTTATGTGACTTCTTCTTTCGCATCTTCCATAGTGTAGTGTGCTATTAGTGATGCACTATGGCAGTTCCATCCACGACTTGTGTGGATATTTGATTTCATCCTATGCTTTTCATTTTGAAAATAAAATGCATCTTAATGCAATGGGGTATGTGCAAGATCATCATGGAAAAAATAGGCCCTTAAGTGGCAAACAAATCAGAAAATTCAAAATTAGGAAACTTGACGTAAAAATTTGAATTAGTTATCTATATTATTTAAAAATTATGTAAGAATATAATTTGTATCAAATTGAATGTAGTTTCTAAAATACTAGGTTTATCTTGAAAAGAAAAATCTATTTGGTGAAAATTTTAAATTTCAATGTAGTAGTACTTAAATTTCAAGGAAAAAATAAGAAGTGGGTGTATGTCTGACCACCCTAAACACAATAAAATGATAATATTTTTTATAATATTTTAGATATTATTAGAGGACTCATGTCCCAATGTGATGCATATTTTTTTGTAATTTGTTTCCAAGAAAATAATTAATTATGATTTTTTTATTACAACTTTTAAAAAATAAAAAAACTTGTATGTCTAAGCACCCTAACTTGGTCAAAACTTCATGAAATTCATTTCTTTTTTTTATAATCCTATAGTATATGAAGCATAGAATGTGATGCATGTTTCAGATTCAAAAAATGTGATACCGTTTGGAAGCTATAGATGTTTTTCAATCAGCCTATCAATCAAGACTTTAGTTGTAATTCAAATAGAAAATAAATAATAATTATTGATTAAATTCAAAATAAAGCATAATTTATATTGGTGGAAAGCTGATAATATCCTTAAAAAACCCTTTTTGTTTCATCAATTTTGCATAAAAAAAAGGTCGTCAGCCACATAACCTACATAAACCCATCATATCGCCACTTTTTGGCCCATCATGATCTTGCACATACCCAATGTTGTATTATCATTTGGATTCTTGCAATCAAATGAAGCTATGTAAATATGGATCACTTTATGAAATGAATGAAAGAATTTAAAATGCTTTGTTGTTTATATGCTCAATCTTGTACCTCATTTAATTGTAAAACATTGAATAGCACTTCTGAAACTCTGATTCTTCTTTTCAAAGCATGACTGTCCCTTAAAAAATAATGAACAAAGTGCGAACAATACTTAAGCATAATGAAGAAATAACTTAATTTCACCTTAAGATATAACAATGTTTAATCCAACTCCACCAATTGAGCCGTGGCAAAAAATTGGTAACAATTCCCACTGCCATGGGTATGTTTTTTGAGCTCAAATTTAAATGGTAAAGTAGTCATTGTTCACCCCTTTCAAGACTAGTGGGATACATGGAAACATCTAGTGGAGCATTCTGCTGCAAGGTGTCCAATACATCTTTCACAACTCTTTTTAACACCTGCAAAATTACCTTGGATAGGTTACATCTAATGATGTAAATTTAAGGTTGTTCCTAATTGAAAAAAAATATATTTTGATCATAGAAGAAAGGAAATAATATATATAAAATCCCACAAATACAACCAAATTATATTTGTAAAAGGATCTACACTAAGTCTCCAACAAATTTATAAAAGAAAAAAGAAAAACTAGAGATGATTCGAACATAATAATGACAATTCACAATCATCAATTTTGACATTAAATTGAAAGTTGTTAGGAAAAAAATTAGAGAATATAATTAGGAGAATGACTTAGATTGATTTTAAAGTAGGATGGTAAAAAATAATAAGAAAATATTATTAGGAGAATGGCTTAAATTTATTTTAAAGTTGGATGATGAGGTTGATTTTAAACATTTAGTATCCAAACATTTTTCTTAGTTTGAGTTATAGATTTTTAAATTAAAATAAATAATCTAATTAGAATATTTATATGTATAATTTACATTAAAAAATCATAACAAACTAAAACCAGAATTTTATCCTTCATTAATTTACTTTAACTATTTTTAGATATTAAAATTATTAACTTTTATATAAACTATGATCTATAATAAACTTGAAATAATAATTAAATAGATACATAATGATGTATGAAGAATAAGAAATGATCTAATTTATCAAGATGTGTTTCTTTGTCTTCTTATATGTTTACATATAGAAATAAGAAGTTCAAACTTATTTCAAGGGTTTAGCAAACAAACAACTTCACTCTAAATAAATTGTTTATATAATTTGTTACAAATTTACATAGTATAGCTTTTTAAAATTCCATAAGATTGAATTAGCCTTAGAATTTGATGGTATCTTTTATTAATATAAATTTGTATGGCAACGTAATCATTTAATTATCTTTTTAATTGATATTTTGTAAAAAATATAGATTGTGAATAAACAATATTGCAATTGATTAAAATCAATAAAATTTAATAAATTTAAATGAATTATTTTATTTTAAAGAATTATAATTATAATAATTTTATACAATCTTAATAATCATAAATAGAAATAAGTAGAAATATGAATATAGAAATTTAAAATTTCCAAAATCTAAATATTACTTACAAAAATATAAAGATTTTAATTATTATAATTTTTTTTTAAAAACCATTTAAATTATAAAGAAACAAGTAATTTCAACTCTAAATTTTAATATCAATATTAATCATATTAAGAATTTAATGAAAAATATAGTTCGCCCATTATTTATTAATAAAATATTTTTTAAAATAATTAAACAAAAGAAATACAAAGTTCCAAAAGTAAAAAAAAATTAACATATCATATGCTTTAAAAGAATTAGAATTTAAAAATAAATAAAAAGGTAATTGCAAAGTTATAATGCAATCTTTCACTTGTAGTTATAAATTTATAATATTAGAAAATAATATTTTATTTTACAAAAACAAATAAGAGAAGAAATGACATTGTAACAAGTGAAAACGAATATTTAATTTTGAAATTTCTCAAAACTACATAGATTAATATTGTTATTACGATTAAAAAATAAGCTTACAAAATTAATATATTAATTATGTATTTGTATCTTAAATATAATTATTTTATTTTCTTAAAACTTATTTTATTTTATGTCTATTGTTTAGTGAAGAGTTATTTTTTATTTGTTTAATAATTAAGGATATGTTTTATATTTTTTAATATGGTCACAACATAACCTTTCATTGATGCTATTGTAGAATGCTTCTTAGAATAAATAAATAAATAAATAAAAATAGTCATAAATTCTATTTTTGAAACAATTTTAAATTAATTTATATTTGTAAAAGTAATATTCAAACTTAAAAAATATTAGTAGGTATGGGTTTTCCACAATCTATGGATAAAGTAATATCAAATTCTTTTAGATTCAACCATGTACATTGTTACATGAACAATCACACTCAATAATAAGAGAGTATTTGTTTAGATTGATAACCAAAACCTTTAAAAAAGAGGTAGGCCATGTGACAAAGAGAAAATTAAAGAAAAATTATAATCACCTTTTTGTCCCTATTTTTATTTTTAATGATTTTTGTTTTGTTTATAATTCAAATAATTATTCTTCTCTTCTTAATAAAAAATAATTAAAAATAATCCTAAAAATTCATATAAAATTATAAGTAATTAGATCTAAAAATATTTTTAAAAATTATAGTCTCTTATAAAAAAAAATTATTTCTCTATAACAAATATTTACTAATTTAATATTTAATGTCATATATTAAATTATTTACACTAAAGGTGTATCCTTATTTGAAATGAGTGAACTTCGTTTCACCATCGACCACTTGCAATGCTGGAGAAGGAATGCAAGACAATTGAAAGCATTTTTCCCATTTGATTCATCACTTTTAATGTTCATGCCTCAAAGCAAAAAGCAGTTGAAACATTTCATACCTCATATAAAATGAAATTTGACTTGCATTTAATATTTCCATTTAGAACCCAATCCAAATCAAATCAAAATTGAGGAGCCTTAAAACCCTAATATTTTCACATTCTATTGTGGTAGGGTTTCATAAATTTTTCTTGCAAACTCTACTCATTTTTTCTCGTCAACATCATTCAAAGGACAACACAATTTGTGCATAATCTTAAGGTAATTCACTTGCATAATTTCAATGAATATCATATTCTTTCTTTCCCTGAATATTTCTCAATACTTATTTTGTGTTGATTGAATATCAAGGAACCCTCTTTGTACAATCCCATACCCTTTGAGATTAGATTCACATCATAATAGATAATTGTCTCACATTGGAAAAATAACTTTCCATTAGTTGAAGCATTCCTCTCTCCATGATTGAATACAAACCTTGTCCAACACAAGATGCCACATTTTTCATTTTGATGAAAAAAATAGCTTATTCATTTCTACTCTACTCTTAGGGTTTAACAAGTCTTTGGGAGTTGTGATCCGAGAGAGGATCCCATCCCCTGTTTGCTCCTACTACATGCTCGACTACTTTGCATCCCCTACTTTAAGTCCCTTGATATTATAGTGCAAAGTTGATGATCAATTTTTGCTATACCTGGTTGAATGCAACTAAAGCCATATCCATGAAGGGAAATTAATCCATGTCTGCCTATTCATATTAGGAAAATTTTAACCTCATGGTCTTATGGAGGTGATTGCTTGTTATTTTGAAATATTCTTCAAGAGAGTTTTTTGAGGACTAGTTTTAATTACGCTATGGCAACCAAGTTTGATAGGATTGCATGTGCCAGAACCAAATCCTCCAAAGGCATGTTACAAAAAATATTGGCCTTCTTAGACTTCTTCTTTCATTGTACAACTATTCAAGATAAATACAAAACAAGATTAGTTGGATTAGAAGTGGAAGAGTCCCCTTTAGAGTAACCAACAAGTGGAGAAAAATCCACTTTGGGTGAAGCAATTGAGACCAAGGCTGAAGCAGTTAGGTTTGAAGTTTCATCAACCTTGTATAGAAAGGGGGTAGCAGAGGATTTAGGGGAGGCAACACACACAACAAGCCGAGTAGCCTTATCTATAACCAACACAGCAGAAGCCAAATTAGAGGAGAAACACTATCAACAACAAAAGATACTTGCACATGAGGATTTGAAACTTTTTCCAAAATAGGGGCAGCAAGAGCCGTAGAGGAGTTAGCACACACCACATTAGGAACATCCTTGACTAGAGATGAAACTATAGAATCCATTAGAGGAGCAAAAATGACCACATCAATCTTATTTTTCCTCATGAAAGGAGAAGGAGGCCTTGAATATTTATTATAATAAGTAGAGTCTGTAGCAAGGTACATTGTTAAGTGTAACATAGAGTGAGTTCTTCCACCAGGTAGAAGAGGAAACAGGGTGGGAGCCTTGAGAATAGTCATGGAGAAAGTGGCCAACATCAAAATAGTGTTTGTAGCGAAAGGAAGACCCTTATAATTCATGATCTAAGACCAAGACCAACCATTAACCTATAGCACTACCTCACTAGGTAAATCCTTGGATTAATCAACCTCCACTAGAATCCTAGTGAAGGAGGTGTGAGTAAAATTCTTGGAATCCTTATCCACTTTCAAGAATCTACCAAGAGCATTACCAATGCCCTCATAGGCAGAGGGGCACAAGAACTATAAGGGAAGATAAGGGGATCTTACCCAAATAGGCACAACATCTAAGGGTTCCTTAAAAGGGTTAAAAGAATGAACCCAAGGCCTAATTGAGAGGGGATGAGAATCCCAAACCCACAAACCATAGTCGAAAATATGTTATCTATCCTCAAGAGAACTGAAACCCACAACAAAAACCCCTTGTAGAAGGGTAAATCTCCATCAAACCATCAACTAGAAGAGACCAATGGTCCTTATATTTTTTATGAATGAATGTTATTCCTATTTATGTTACATATGGAATGTATTGAGATATAGTTTTCCCTTCTATAAATGCTTTTTTCTCTTATTATATCCTTGGGTATAAACAAACTACATAAGGGATATTAGGGTATAAATATTTGGACTATAATTCCCCATATATCCTCTTGCCAACAATGCTTATATTAGTATCATGCATATGTGATCATTTATTTTGAAGATAATTCAATTTTTTTTCAAAGTATATTCATGATTACGCATGCATACACACACACATGTGTGTGTGTGTGTGTGTGATTATATATGTATATGTAAATGTATGTATATATAATTAAAAATATATGCATATATGTATATATGCATATATGTAAATATGTGTGTGTTTGCACACACACAAACACACACACACACACATATATATATACACATATGCATATGTATATATACATGTACATATATATATATATATACACATATGCATATATATATATGCATATATATATGTATATATATATGTATGTATGTATGTATGTATGTATGTATCTATGTATGTATGTATGTATGTATGTATGCGTATATATATGTATATATATACACATATAAATACAATGATTACTTTGTATAAGCTTGTTTAGTGATTGTGACAATAGAGAAAAATATTAAGGAATAACTATATTCTGACCTTTAAGATGGTAAAAAATAGAAAGACTAGATTATGAAAAACAATGTCATTTCCTTTGTTTATATTTTTTTATATTAATCTATAGTATCAAGAGATATGATAAAAATTATGATATGTTTTTTATTACAAAAGTAGGGGAAAGGGCCCTTAAACCCAAGCAAAGAGAAACCAACAGGCCATTTGGCTAACCAAACTACCACCACAAAACAAAACAAAAAAAACTATAGACTGACACCTTGCACCAAAAAAACAACCCTACCCAGCATGAAACACCAAGCCAAATGATCAAGAAACCACCAAAAACAGGCAAGTGAAAGACCAAAAAAGTGTAGAACCCAAACCACAAAAAATAGCGGGCACACAAACCCAAAGAGTATTAAGACACAAAGTCCAAAAATAAAGGAAATAGAAAATAAAAACTACTTTCTAGGACTATAGATCAAGTTCCATTCCTTAATCAGATGCTCCAACTCCTTGTTGCACTGCTCCATCGCCTCGGTAGTTCCATCTTCCTGCTACATCTCCATTTCATGAGAGGAACTCATCTTCCTATGAGCTTTCTTGACTTTGGCCAATCTATTCATAGTACCAAAAATAGCCCTCCTCATAATGCCCAGAGTAATGGATTTCAATTTGTTAAACACCCTATCCATTCTATTCACTTTATTTTGAAGCTCACAAAATTGAGTGAAATAAAACTTAAAAGGCCTTTCTTCTGGTTGTGTTTCCATTTTGTTATCCTCTATTGTTTTCATTCCCACATCCTCTATGGATTTCATGACCTCATCCTCAATTTCTTTTGTAATCTATATTTCCCCTTCATCCTCATTGTCCTCTGAATCCTAAACCACCACTTGATCAACACCCTCCTCCTCTTCATCATCTTCATTCTTGATGGAGTCCTCTAAAATTTCCTCCCTCAAAACCACAAAAATTTCCTTCTTGTTGATATTTAAGGGATCTAGAGCCTCAACAATAGGGCTTCCTTCTGTTTCTTCATAACTTAGCTTCTTCCCCTTGATAGACAGTCCAACTAACCTAGCTAACCTCCTACCACCTTTCCCACTACTAAATTCCTCCCCTTTTCCATTTTCTTTCCCATCCTTTATTTCAATGGTAACTTTTCTAGTCATTTGAGGTTTATAAAACTCTTGACCTTTCCTTTTGGCACTCAAGGGATTACCAGGAGGGTTGCTTATACAATCCTTACCTTTCATAGTAGAGACAGTCGAGTACCCTTTACTTAGGATGCCTCTAATTGAGGATTATTTTAGAAAAAGAATGGGCTCTTGGGGGTTTTTAGAGAGGAGGCTTAGCCGAGGAGGTACCCTCACCAAGAGTTTTGCCAAAATGAGGTAGAGGTTGGGGGTATGATTGGTTAAATTGAACATAATTCAAATTGGGGTTAAACCCCAAAGAAGAGCCAAGAAGGGGCATTATAATGAAAACATAGTTATAGAGGAATTGAATAAGGCCTAGGGGTGGTGAAGCCCCTTTGGCCTTACATTTCTTGAGAGAGGATAACATAAAAAAAGAAGGAAAGAAAGAAAAAGAGGAATATTTATTTTCTCATTTATCTTAATATGATAGAGAAAAGGGAAGTGATAGCCATGGATAGGGGTGTACCTACCTTCCATCATGAAATATTTCATGATGTGGACATTGACCACTCCACAAGGAGCTGAGAGATATTTCCTATCTTTACCATTCTCGCACCTTTTGAGCTTCTCCTCCCCTTCAAAGAAACTATCAATGAATATTTAATAATTCAGACCATTGCTAATTTTAGCCACATTTAGACCACTATACTACAATCCATTCACTACCACAATTAGTCTAGGAGACACCTCAAAACTTATACCACCAATTTTCACTCTTTCTTCATGCCACAAATTATAGAATTTAGTAGTGACATCGTCATTGTAACCCCTCATAGCCATGAAAAAAGGGGTCATGCCAGCAATCTAAAAGAGCCTCCAAAGCTCTACATTCTAGTGAAGAGGAATGCAAGAAAGAGGCTTTGATTGCTTCCTCAAGCCCCCCATGAAATTACATTTACAGTGACAAAAGATCAATTTTTTACCCATAGCCACAATAGCAAAAGTGAGTTTAAAAAGATAACAACTTGTATAATAATATAGGCCTCACATGAATTTAGTGGAAGTTTAGAGGCACCAAAATCTGTTAACACATCTCTACTAAATTATCTAATGTTGTCCAAAAATATCTATTGAGATCTTTGATTAAGGTCTTTTCATAGTTTAGAGCCAGAAATATTTTTCGTTAGATGTCCACGATCATAATATGGTACGCAGAAGCTATGTGACCAAGGACTCTACAAATAGTAATAACAGATATTAATCTCCATTTGCAACTCAAGTAACTTATAAAGTGACAATTAATAGCCCAAGGTATAGGAAATATGTGAGAAGCCTTCATAAAAGAGTTCTCTAACCCCAATGTCATAATAGAAATAAGTCTCAAATCCTTTGTGCTAGTAGAACTAGGATCCATATTATTATCAAAAGGACCCCCCTCGTAATACTCATTATGAATTAAATAATAACCTTTGAGTGTAATAAATTTATTAATATAAGTCCTAAAAAGATTAATCTTTTCATTAATTTGAATCTCATCCAAGATCACAGGAACATTATGAGCCTTTCGAATGGAGGGATGTTTTCATCATGGCAAACTTTCTTAATCATTTGATACTTAATTCTTTGCCACATCATATAAAAGCATATGGTTAGAAGATAAAAGTAATTTGACAACAATAAATCCACCTTGTTCACCACCTCACACATCACCATCTAAGCTAGATATTTTCAATTTCAATTTAAAAAGTGGCAAGAAAAGAAAAGACTTCAAATGCCCAACCCTCAAACTAGGGAACAACCCCTCAACCAAAGAGTAATGAAGCATCATGGATTAGTTGGAGCAGACCCTCTCAACCAGTTCTTAGAAATCCATTCTTTAATCTAAAGTGAGATATCCTCAAACTTCAAAAACATATATTGGGGAATATAACAAGTCCCACATTGGAGATCACATCTACAATAGTGTTTCCATCTCTATAGATATGAATCAAAGAGTACTTTTCCATAGAGTTGATCACCCATTTAACATTTTGAATCAAATTATTGATCTTTCATGGAAGGTAGCCTAGCCTTTGAGGAAATCAATAATCTATTTGGAGTCTCCCTCAATTATAGTGTTATCAAAGCCTATATCTTTTAACCTCCTTATGCCTCTCTAGGCAGCCATATCCTCCACTTTCACACTAGTAGAAAAACCAATAAACTTAGCATAGGCTTCAAATACATCTCCCTTTAGGATCTTTGATCAAGCCTCCAACAAAAGACAACCCTAAGTTTCCTATAGAGAAAATGTCAAAATTTAATTAAACCCAGTTAGCAGGTGGAGGCCTCCAAAATGTTGAATACCTACTTTGGATATTAGCCCAGTTGATCTTCATTAGATCATGGTTTAGACCTCAAAGTTGTTTGACTCTTAAGTCTTTGTAGTTGGGAAATATTTTAAGAGAAACTAAAGACTTTATAATTCAAATTCTCCATGATTTGCTGCTTTATGCAATAGAACACCTCTCTATTACTCATCTACTTTTTTCCTAAAAATTCTATTGTTCCTCTCTTTCCATAGGTGCTAGAAAACCTAGGGGGGAACCTACACCTAAAACTCCTTAATGAGGGATGATAGAAAGGACTTGAGCTCCATTAGATCACTAGCTCCTTCAGATCCCTAGGAAACAACCAATCAGAAAAGGAGATTTTGGAGGGCCAGAGACAAGACTTCCATAGAAAAAGGAAATGGATAAGAAAATGATAGATTGATTCCTTAGTAGCAAGAAAAAGGCAGCACCTGTTGAAAAATTTGAATTCTTTTTCTTGTTGAGAACATCAATATTAAGTATTCTCCCATGCATTGCAACCAACCAAAAATAGTTCATTTCTAGGATAAGCTTAGCATGACATATTAGTTTACAATTAAAGTTTTTGGTCATTAGCAGAGGCTTCATCCAGTCTATTTTAAGAAAATTTAACAGAAAAAGATTCAAAGGTTTTATCACTCCATATCTAGTCATCAACACCACCTTGAATAGCCAAAAATAATCTCCCAAAAGTGAGCTAAGAGTAGGAAACAACTTAGGGTGAGGCAACACATTGTTACCTCTTCTTAACCTCAAATCAATGTCATCCTATTCAAAGTTTCTCCATCTAGGATTCTTCTCCAACTAGTTAACATAACCATAGAGAGAGGTACCATAAATTCTTTTTAAGTCCTATTTTAGGGGACTTAATTGTGCCACCAAAGATAGAGTTAGACCATTCCCCCACACCTCATCCCAAAAACTTATAGATCTCCCATTCCTCACTTTTCTTCTTTTCCCTTACTATAGAGGTTTCTAGTCTTGAGGATATTGTTCAAAAAGGTAGACCCATTTGGAAAACCCTTGGAGGATAATAGGCTACTAGGGGGGTCACTTCCCATATATCTCGTACTAACGATAGAAGACTAGTCTTTTTTTACTTGAACCATGAGCCACCCCATTTTGGTTGACAAGGCCTTATTGAACACCTTTAATATTCTAATCCCATGCCACCCTAATTTCTCTAGGGATCACACTTTCTCCTAGCTAACAAGAGAAATTATAAATCTTTTTTTCTGTCCCAGTGCAAGGAAAGTTTATTTGGATCTATTCAATTTTCCTCATGATGAAAGTTGCCATCTTAAAGAGGGATACATAGAAGACCGAGACATTTTAAAGAGAATATTTTAGAAGCTGGAGTTTTCAAGCTTGACTAAGTAGTTTTCCTTTCCATCCAATTAGTTTCCTTTGTATTCTTTCAATGATGCCATTCCAAAAGGAATTACAAGGTTTCCTAGTGCAAAGGGGGAGGCACAAATAAACATCAAGAAAACTAGCTTCTTGGCATCCAAGTATTCTTAGAATTATATCCTTCACTTGTTGTTGGTATTAAAAAATACAACTTTCTCTTCTTATAATTTATGAACTATCCAGAAGAATCAACATACTTATTTAGAACAACCTTTCAATTTGTTTCTTCAATAATAGAAGAAGCCCCAAACAAAATGGTGTCATCAATGACTTATTTATGGGAACTAGAATCACTTTAGGGATGACCTCCAAAAGATAATCGATATCATCCTAAGGGGGGTACTAGAGTTGAAGCCTTCCATCATTTTTGAAGGAGATGGCCTCATATTCTAAATCTTCATCTTTTATGAGGACATCTCCATTATCTTTAACAAGAGAATAGATCATGTTTCTTTTCCTATGCTTAAGAGTCAATTGATGTGATGGAACCCCTCAAAAAATTCTTTGAATTCCATCTTAAAATTTTTCATACTTGGCTAAGGCCCTCATTTTTAGGCTTAGGGTTGTGTTCCTCATTACTATTTTAAGGTTTGTGTTGCCTAAATCTCCTAGAATTAACCTATGAGTCTGAAAACCCTTGGCCATTCTAATTTTGCATTGACCTGATGTTCCTAGTATGCATTCATTCAAGTTACCTATTGTGCCATTAAAATTGTTGTTTTTACGAGCCCCCAAAGTTTAGGATTGTTTGTCATCAAAAGCTTTTCAGCGTTCCAATTTTCCTATGATTGGGCTTGATTTTTCATTTTAAGTGACTTAAGTCTTAAGTCTTCTTTCCTAAGGGTCAAGTTCTTGTTAGCCTAGTTGTGGTCCCCTTTTTAAAATTAACATTTGCAGCATGTGAAAATTGTAGTCTTAAGATGACCATTTGATCATTACAGATACATCTTGGTCATTCCCTACATGCCCATTTCATTTTATTGTTTATTAAAATTTTTGAATGGGCTAGCGGGCGATGGCCATGTGGCATGTTAATGGTGGGACTAGTGCTTCCAAAAGGCCAACATGTGTAGCTTGGAGATTAATTAATGGTGGACACCACAAAACATGTTTACATTAGGACTGTTCCCTATGCTCTCCTCCATCTTATGCATTAAGGTAAAGTGATCGTACAGGCTAGCAGGAATTATACACATGTAACCTTTACATGGTAGACCCAATGTCTCTTGATGATTGGCGAACGGTGTCAGATGGAGATCAACAGTGTTCATTTAATGATGTGACCACATATTGGTCGTTCCCTGTGTTTTGATTGGTTTTCTTTCTTCATTAAAATAATCACACAAGTTGGCAGGCAAGATGACATCTGTCACCCCATAGAGGGACCCACCAGACTTTGAAATCTATGGTGATTGCTTCATAAGATAGGAGATCGATGATCAATGGTAGATGAAATGGGTCAATCCTAACCACTCCCCTCCATTCTGTAAAGGGCCCCTTTGTATCTTATGTTTTCAGCGGGCAAGCGGGAAAATGCCATGTGGAATATTTTGAAGGTTTTAATGGACCCTAGTGGAGTTGGAATGTGGCTAAATTTAGCTGAGATGTCAGTGTGATAAAAACGATGCCATTTTTAAGATTATTCTTTAAGGCATGTTCTTAGGATTTTGGTTGTCAATTCTAAGAGTTATTGGTATATGTGGGAAGGTGAAAATAAAGCAAGATAGGGTACGGGACGATATTATGAGATTGAATGAAGATCACTCCCCATTGTCCTACTATGACAAAGTGCAAGTGTATTAATTCCCAAGGGTGAGCGGTTAACTATGGCACGATAGGTTTTAATTGATGCTAAGTATGTGATTGAAATGTGTTTATAGAGTAGATGTATATCTACTTGCAAATTTTCTGATTAGGAAAAGGCATTAATAGCATGCAATTAAGCTTTATCATGATTAATTACACTAATTATAAATATCCATTCATTTATCTTAAAACATAATCAACGGTTGAGATTTTTAAAATCAATGAAGAATGTTGTCAGCTCGCATGCACAAGCCTTTCTTGAGAATTAATGGTTGGCGCACTTGCATGGCTTGATATAATGAGGACCAATGGCCATATTTTTTAATTAACAATTTGCGTTCAGAAGATTGACAATTGATTTTAGTCTGAGAGCATAATTGGTGAGGGTTTTCTTAATCTTCTTATTCTAGTTATTGAGAAGATGGGTAAGTCAGGTGAGTTTGTTAAGCTGGTCTGAAGGTCTAGGAGATTAAGTTTTCTTGAATCTATGGAAAATGCTCCTTAGGATGAAATTCAAACACGGGGAGCTCCTAAAACACCAAAGGGTAGAAGGGCACATAGGAAATTCGAGAAATATGTTGTAAGGGGTAATTACTTCTTGAGAAGCCTAGTCGTTTTAGAAGAACTTGTCAAGCTTAAGGGAAAAGAGTTGGTTGAGTATGAAAAGAAGGAAAAGGAAAAGTGCAAGTATTGTAAGGATTATCTGGGGAGACATAATTCTCCCATTGATGTTTCTGATGCTATCCCTTTAGATAGTGGATGTGACTCTAATTTGGGGTGTGACTATTATCCCCTTTCCCTGGTACCTTCTAAAGACTCTAAGGAGGAGGTGGTGATGATTCCTCCAGTTCCACCATGAACAAGATGTGGGTGAGCACACTCTGATTTTGATGACTTAGAGTGATGTCTCTACCCCCATTTTTTTTTTATGACAGCATATCCACCTTGTCAGGATCATCCTCTTCAATATGTTTATGGTTTTTTTAGTGCGAATGTAGAAATTTTTTAGGCTGGTCTGTTGGAGAAGTGCCAGACTTCGTAACTTTAAAGGAAAGTATGCTTTTTCTGGGAGGTATACAAAAATTTGCTAGGGATATGAATGGAGAATATTCTTTGGTCAACAAGGACAAGGTGATTCAATGCTACTGCAACAACAAACTTTGTCTTTTGAAGAGCTGGCATGTCTTTATTCAAAGGATGTAGAGTTTGCTCTTTCACTCTTCCATATAACTAACTGAGGAATGTCTCAAATTCTAGTGCAAATGATCTCCAAATGAAATAAAATTTTAATGTAATTGAGCATGATACTTGTTGCTTCCTTATTCTATAAAATGGATTTTAGGGCTCATTACAAGGGTCAAAAATTTTAGGTCTCAAGATGGTCTAGGTGAAAAGCTAAGTTTGGAAGAGGCATTTTGTAGAAAATATGAATGAATAGAATACTAGATTGTCTTGGGTATGAGTCCTATATGTAATAGTATTAAATTGGTTTTATAGAAGCTAATGATATCAAAACAAATCTTAGTTTTGAAACAAATACTCTCCTATGTATTTTTCTTACAAGTTATAAATGAAAATATCAATGGTGTTCTCATTTATCTTCAGTTGTTCCATTGAATGTATGACTTTCTTTTAGCTTTAACTTAAAGAGTTGATTAAATGCTTGAATATGGTTATAGATTTGTAAGGAATTGCATAGGATTCAATGGTAATAAGTTATTATTTTAGGCATTGTGAGTTTTCATACTACAAAGCACTATGGAAGTAGTCCACCAATTTTTGGATTAAATAGCTTATATATTACTAATTCTTGCATATTTGACTCCATTGTCCCAATTGATGAAGCATTGGTCTATTTGTTAGCTAATATTGCATGGAAATTAGCTATTGGCATGCCTAGTCATGGATTTCAAATGAGAACAACATTCATTTAAAAAACTTTTCAAATATAAGGTATGGGTTTGAAATACCCCTGATTCCTAGCAAATAGATAATCATTTGTTCAAAGGTCTGCCAAATCTTCAGTGAATTGTGTTTGTTTACATTAAATAGGAATCAATTTGTGTATGAATGTGTTACCAACTATATATACCTCATTTGAACACAATAAGGAACATCCTCCTATGTCCCACAGAGCCTGAAGTGGAGTAAAGACCTCTGAATCCTTTACTTGTTGTGATGGACACTAGCCTTGAAGTTTCTTAACCATAAGGGTTGGTCCTACTCTTTAGAGAATTTCAAGGTTCTACTGGAAAAATAACCAACAAAAATGGCAAGTCTGTTGGGGAACATTAGAAGAGTATCCATTTGGAGTGAGTCAAGATTTGGTGAATCTAAATATCTAGTTTAGATATTGAGAAGTTTTTAGACCTAGAAGTTAATTTGTTTCAACAAAATTTCAAAGAATTTGTGTGACTCTACTATAGTAAAAGACCCAAAAGGAAATTCATTTAGAAGGAGCTTCATACTTATTGAACTTCAGTCCTCTGTAAAGAGAGGTAGAGACTCTATCTAAAGAACCTGTTGAAGATTTGAAGAAAGTTTCATATCTACAATATTTCCAGTCGGTAAGAAAAAATCTATAGCAACTGCAATATATCCAGGCATTCTCCATATTTTGGTTTTCAAGAAGCATATATCTATATATATATGAAAACCATATTTCAAATTCATGAAAAAATTGGTTCCCTATTGAGTGAATAAGCACTAAGAAAAAGAATAATAGTGATTGTTTTTCATACTTCTACACTACTCTAGATTGCAACATGTATTATGAGGTGAAGTATAAAGTATCCTTGAAAAATTCTTTTACAAGGTATTAAGAAAATTGAGATAGAAATCTGCATTATAAAAGCTTAAAGATTATGTTTAAAATAACTTTGAGGTACCCTTTGTAACTACAATGTTGATACGAAAAAAGTTTGTAAGGGTGTAAGAAAGTATATAATCAATATATGCATCCTTGTATGGTTCCTAGTGCAACCATGGTTTGTAATCAGCTCTAGTCAGGTTGTAAGAGAAGTTTTAATTCCAAAAGATATAGAGCCATCAATTTTAGTGGAATTAATGGTTACCCAAATGCTATTCTAGCTGAAATTAAAAATAATCTACCAAAATTTAGTGGTACAAGGAGTGAGTCAACTAATAAGTATCTGCAAGAATTCAAAAATTTAATGGATGACTATGAGGTTGATCATGAGGATATAATTATGAGACTTTTTTTTCAATCTTTGAAAGGAGAGGTAAGGGACTGGTTCTCTAATTTACCAACATGGTATGTTTATTCTTGGAGTGAGTTCAAAGCAGTGTTCATAGAGCAATTTGGTGAAAGAATAAATGTTAGTTATATGATCAATAATTTTACGAACATTAAGAAAGAAGAGGACAAGTTGGTTCCAACATTCAACTAGATATTTTTTTAAACATTAAGGGATATTCCTAAGGTTTTGAGACTAAGTGATGTAGTTTGTTTGGTTGTTTATTTGGGATTTTTTTATAGTAAGATGAGCTATTTGCTGATAGATAAGGATCCTAAAACTTTGCATCAAGCCTATGGTATAGCCATGAACATTGAAAACAACCAAAAATATGGGATGTAAAGGAGTTACTTGAATACAAGTGTTTGCTGCCCTGAGACACTAAATGTTGATGAAAGGTGTAAGGAAGAAATTAAACATGAATTTCAAAGTACCTATACCCCTATTGTTTCAGCTTGTACATCATTCCATAATTTGGATCACATAGAGCCCCAAACAAATGATAAAGAAGTTGCATGCATTTGTGATCCTATAGTCTCTATTCAAGCCCTCTCTTGCATCAAAAGACATGAAGGAGAATCATCATATATGATCTATATGAAATATTTATGGATACTCTGGCTACAATTCATGAGTTTCATAGACTTGAAAACTCAGTATGCATTGATTTATTTTATGAATCTTATGAACCAGGTTTGAGTGCTCTGCTAAACGATTTGAAACCTATTGAGCTTGACCAAGTGTGTGAATAATTTTCTCTTTTTGAGAAGATTAGAAATGTTCATTAGGAAACTATCATGTTTTCAACTTGTGATGATAATGATTCTATTGCTCCACATGAGTTAAGAAGTGAGATACCACATAAAGAAGAAGAAAGTAGAGCCAAAGTTGAAAAAGAATGCCTCAATGAAGAAATTGAAATGTTTGGTTTCAATTCTTTTGAAGATTCCAAAACTTGTACTCCTATGGAAGACAGAAGACTGAGCATTCAGTTTGAAAATTCTAAACAAAGTTGCAATATTGATGATTCCTCTAGCTATGGTAGTGATGCTAGTAATAAGTATGATCACTCCTCTGATAGTCATGATTTTCCTCATAAATAAGAGATTATATTCTTTTCTCCAAATGGGAAAAAAGATGATAATGATGGAAACACATGTTTGTTTGAGAAGGAACATCTTTCTTTATATGAAGAGTTTTCAGAGTGTGAGTCAGAAATGTTAACTATCGAGGATATGAATGAAGTTGAAAATCTATCTATATGTTCTTCTAATGACTATGAGGATTTTGAATACAATGATGATATGGAAGATTTAGATCTTCATGATAAAGAGGCCTTTATGACAGCAATGAATGTAATGGAAAATCGCTTGTTCGATGAGCCTCCTTTTTCACAAGAAATAAGAAATGATGATCCTTATTGATGTAGAGGTAATCCAGGTTGTTTTTAGAGCTATGATGATGCATCTATTATAGGGTTAGAATGTGGTCTTGAGCAAAAAAAGAAACACATTAATGAGATTCTATAGGGCATTACATATGAATTTTTTACATTTGATATAGATGTTGTAGATAAGGTTGAATATCATGATGCCAACTACTTGGAAGAGTATGAACAGTTTCAATTTCTAGTTTAGTTGGGAGGTATTTTGATGGAACATGACAATGAGATGAATAAAAAGGAATGTTACTTCTAGTATGAACATGTTTCATGTGATAAATATAACACATGTGTGTCATGTGATGATGAATTTTTTTAGTTTATTCCTGGTTATACAATGTAGAATGACAGAGATTACATTAGCAATGGTATGCTTAGAAAATTTGTGAGAAATGTTAATGGAAATGTTTGTAAACAAGAAGCTTTCAAGAGTAACAACATATTTTTTCTCTTAAGAGGAGAGTTATACTTGTTGCAATTGTATGACAGAGGTAAAAGTGGATGGAGGAAAATTAGTTCTCTCAATAGATTGGTCTTTGACATGGGAAAGAATTAGCCCTAAGTTTAGTGGCCTGGTGCCACCAAATAGAATTGAAGCCTAGTTAGATTGCAAGGTGCATACTAAAAAATTTCACCTTAGGTGAAGATTGGATTTCCCATTTTAGGTCTTTGTGGCCTATGTAAAAACTGTATATATTTCTTGGTTGTCTTAGTTTTATCCTCTATTCTTGTTCTACTTCACCCATGATTCTTGGATCTCGCCATGCCTGCAAGAGGAATGTGTCCCCAATTGGAGCCACTGATGGAACCCCTCAAAAACTTCTCTGAGTTCCATCTTAAAATTTTGCATACTTGGCTTAGGCCCTCATTTTTAGGCTTAGGGTTGTGTTCCTCATCACTTTTTTAGGGTTTGTGTTGCCTAAACCCCTCACAATTAACCTATGAGTCCAAAAACCCTTGGGTCTTCTAATTTTACATTGACCTGATGTTGCCAATATTCGATCGTTCAAGTTACCTCTTGTGCCATTAAAATCATTGTTTTTACTGGCCCCCTGATTTTAGGATTGTCGATCATCAAAACCTTTTCAACATTCAAAATTTCCTATGATTGGGCTTGATTTTTCATTTTAAGTGAATTAAGTCTTAAGTCTTCTTTCCAAAGGGTCAAGTTCCCGTTGGCCTACTTATGGTCCCCATTTTAAAATTAACATTTGCAGCATGTGAAAATTGCATTCTTAAGATGACCATTTGATCATTATAGATACATCTTGGTCATTCCTCGAACACCCGTTTCATTTTATTGTTTATTAAAAATTTCAAATGAGCTAGCAAGCAATGGCCATGTGGCATGTCAACAGTGGGACCAGTGCTTCCCAAAGGCTAGTGTGCCTAGCTTGGAGATAGATTAATGATGGACACTGTACAACACATGTTTACATTGGGACCGTTCCCCACACACCCATCCATCTTATGCAATAAGGTAAAGTCATCACACGGGCTAGCAAACATTATACACGTGTAACCTTTACATGGTGGTCCCAATGTCTCTTGATGATCCCCAAATGGTATTAGATGGAGATCAATGGTGGTCATTGAATAATCTAGCCACATCTTGGTCATTCCCTGCACACCCATTGGTTTTCTTTCTTCATTAAAATAATCACACGGGTTGGTGGGCAAGACAACATTTGTCACCCCATGGAGGGACCCACCCAACTTAGAAGACAATGATTGCTTCATAAGATAGGAGATTGATGGTCGATGGCAGATGGTGTGGGTCAATCCTGACCGCTCCTTGCCATCCCATAAAGGGAACCCTTGTATCCTATGTTTTCAACGGGCAAGCATATGAGTGCCACGTGGAATACTCTGAAGGCTTTGATGGATTTTAGTGGAGTTGGAATGGTGCTAAATTTATAGCCGAGATGGCAATGTGATAAAAACGGTGCCATTTTTGAGATTATTCCTTAAGGCACATGTTTAGGATTTCAGTCATCAATTCTGACAGTTATTGGTATATTTGAGAAGGTGAAAATAAAGGAAGATAGGGGATAGGCTGATATTCTAAGATAGAATCAAGATCACTCCCTACTGTCCTACTACAATGAAGTGCAAGTGTATTAATTCTTGCAGGTGAGTAGGTAACTATGGCACAACAAGTTTTAATTGATGTTAAGTATGTGGTTGAAATGTGTATACAGAGTGGATGTATATCTACTTGGGGATTTTCTGATTAGGAAAATGCATTAATAGCATACAATTAAGCTTTGTCATGATTAATTACATTGATGATAACTATCCATTGATGTATCTTAAAACATAATAAATGGTTGAGATTTTAAAAATCAAAGAAAATTGTTGTCAGCTCGCGCACACAAGCTCTTCTTGAGAATTAATAGTTGTCATGCTTGCATGGCTCAATATAATGAGGACCAATGGCCATATGTTTTCATTCAAAATTTGCATTCAAAATATTGACAATTGAGTTTATTTCAAGAGCATAATTGGTGAGGGTTTTCTAAGTCTTCTTGTTCTAGTTATTGAGAAGATGGGTAAGTCAGGCAAGTCTATTAAGCTGGTATGAAGGTCTAAGAGATTGAGTTTGCTTGAATCTATGGAAAATGCTCTTGAGGATGAAATTGAGACACAGGGAGCTCCTAAAACACCAAATGGTAGAAGGGCATGCATGAAATTCAAGAGATATGTTGTAAGGAGTAATTACTACCAGAGAAGCCAAACTATTTTAGAAGAGCTAGTCAAGTTTAAGGGGAAAGAGTTGGTTTTCTTTTTTTGTGCTGATGTTGAATCTTTTTAGGCTAGTGTGTTGGAGAAGTGCCAGACTTCCTAACTTTAATGGTGGGTATGCTTTTTCTAGGAGGTATACAAAATTTTGCTCGGACTATGAATGGAGAATCTTCTTTGGTCAATAAGGAAAATATGATTTGATGCTACTGCAGTAACAAACTTACCTTTTGAGGAGCTATCATGTCTTCATTCAAAGGATGCAGAGTTTGGTCTTTTACTCTTATATATTCTTCAATTATTACATATAACTAACTAGGGAACGTCTCAAATTCTGGTGCAAATGATCTCCAAATCAAATGAGATGTAAATGTAATTGAGTTTGATGCTTGTTGCTCCCTTATTCTATAAAGGGTATTTCAGGGCTCATTACAAGGGTCAAAAATTTTAGGTCTCAAGATGGTCTAGATGAAAATCTAAATTCAAAAGAGGCATTTTGTAGAAAATATAAATGAATAGAATAGTAGATTGTCTTAGGTATAAGTCCTTTATGTAATAGTCTTAAATTGGTTTTATAGAAGCTACTGATATCAAAACAAATCTTATTTTAGACACAAATACTCTCCTATGTATTTTTCTTACAAGTTATAAATTAAAATATCAATGGTGTTCTCATTTATCCTCAATTCTTCCATTGAACGTGTGAGTTTTTTTTAGCTTTAACTTAAAGAGTTGATTAAATGATTGAATATGGTTATAGATTTGTAAGGAATTGCATAGGATTTGGTAAGAATTTATTGTTTCAAGAATTGTGATTTTTCATACTACAAAGCACTATGGAAGTAGTCCTCCAATTTCTAAATTAAATGGCTTATATATTCCTGGTTCTTGCATATTTGACTCCATTGCCCCAATTGATGAAGAAGTGGTCTATTTTTTAGATAATCTTGCATGAAAATGAGCAATTTGGATACTTGATCATGGATTTAAAATGAGAACAACATTAATTTAAAAATATTTTCAAATATAAGGTATGGGTTTGAAATTCCCCTGATTCCTAGCAAATAGATAATCATTGGCTCAAAGGTCTACCAAATCTTCAGTGAATTATATTTTTTGGCATTAAATAGGAATCAATTTGTGTATGAATGTGTTACCAACTATGTATACCTCATTTGAACACAATAAGGAACACCCTCCTAGGTCTCACAGAGCCTAAAGTGTAGGAGTAAAGACCTCATAATCCTTTACTCATTGTGTTGGCCACTAGCCCTGAAGTTTCTTAACCATAAGGACTGGCTACCCTTTAGAGAATTTTAAGGTTATACTAGAAAAATAACCAACATGATGGAAGAATTTTGTATTCCTATCACCTTCATTCAACCATTCCACTCTAGATTTTTATAA
The DNA here is from genome assembly GCA_007258455.2 of Sequoia sempervirens. NCBI lineage: Eukaryota > Viridiplantae > Streptophyta > Pinopsida > Cupressales > Cupressaceae > Sequoia > Sequoia sempervirens. The sequence continues at coordinate 240,666,055 of VDFB02271358.1, forward strand.
TTTCAAGAATACTTCCTCTTTCCTAGCAACACTAAATCATTCATTCCTTAAATCCCTTTCTCTAGTTGTTATTTCATTAGATCAATTGCACCAACCTATGGATAATACCTTGAATAGCCTTGAGCTCAAGGAGGACATTTTTATTTTTCTAAAAAATGTTCCCAAATATAACTTTATTCCAACCTTGGACATTAAACCTTATTCTTTTAAGTTTTTGAGCCACACGAAACATTGGGGTACCTTGACATGGAAGACTCCACCAAAGCTTGATAAGATCTTTGAATTCAGAGTGTAGATTCCACATGATCTTGTAGCTAAAGGGGAAGGGGCTAGACTTTCCTTTAGCTTCCCAATTTAAAACTAGAGCACTGTGGTCAAAAGTAGATCTACACAACATAGATAACTAAATTTTAGCCAGAATATCCCAATCACTAGAGATCAAAACTCTATCTAACTTAACCTGAATATGATATTGTCCATTACAACTATTTGACCAAGTGAATTTGGAACATGTAATCTCCATGTCAAGAAGACCTTGAGTGGAGATGAAATTAGTGAAATCAAGCATACTATAAAAAAAAATCAATAATCCCTCCAAGCTTCTCTGAAGGGTAGAGGGGGGTATTAAAGTCCCCAACAAGCATCCACTTCACTTTCTAGTTGTTAGTAATGAGCATAGACAATGAGTCACATAACACATTCCTAGCCACTCTCATATTAGGATCTTCCACATTGATAAGGTGCCACTCAAGACTAGTTCTACTATCTTTGAAGACAACTTCTAAGCAGTTGCGATTACTAAAAGTTTCCTTACCAAATTGCTTATCTGAATTCCAAAAGGTGGTGATGCCTCCTAACACACCATCAATATCAAAAACACAATATTGAGTTTTCAGCAAAACAAATTTGACCATTTTATCAAAAATAATTCTTCATTTTAGTCTCCTATATTAATAGAATATCAAGTTTCAAATCAATGATAGTACACTTGAGAATATGTATCTTCAAAGGACTATTAAGTCCCCTCATGTTCCACAATAGAATCTTCATAAAAAAAAGAGGGACATTTCCTTGGCCCAAGCGCAAGGGACTCCCCAATCGTTTCTTTGGTTTACACCCATTAGATATCCCCTCTAGGATCCTCTACTTACTTGAAGCAATATCTCTAGTTTCTTGTCTCAATCTGACCTCCTTATTATTCTCTATGTTCATTTTTGAATCATTCCTCACATCCATATTTTTATTTTCTTGGATTTCCCACTAACCTCAGTCTATGAGTCAGCATTAACCTCCTTAGAAAGAGGTCGAATGATTTAGCTCAGTAAATCCTATATTATTTAGCTATGAGAACCCATAGATCATAGAGATAATTGACAAGCACAATGAACGTAGAAACCGTATAATGTCAATTTGATGCATTAGATAGACAAGGGTGTACATATAAAGGAGATTATCCAAGCATGAGGTGTTGAACTACATCGATGCCACTCTTGGCTCCCAAATAACCAAGCATGAGGTGTGGTGAATACCACTGGCATCTCTCCATACTAAAACCTAGCTAGACAACAAGTGTCAAGGATTCTAGTAAGGTGGATAGTTTCCTATAATTACCTTAGTAGACTTAAGTTAGCCTATGATTATGCAAAACATAATGTATACACTAACACTGCCCCTTAATCATAGCTTAGGTGGGTATGGATGAGATGGGCCTTGGCTACTAGCTCGATGAGGTACCCATGTACAATACAAAAGAAAAGGATTCTCAGTCATAAAGTCTGATAAGGTACTCATGCACAATGCACTCTCTCTAAAAAACTAGAGTAAGATAGAAAAGCCAATGGGAAAAAACTATCCTCCAAAGAGAGAGATGTGGAGAAGACTAGAAAGCCCACAAGGATGATGATGATGTTGATATAGACTGCACACCAAGAAGAGCTTGTAGATGAATGAACTTTCTCTCAGTGAAGGGGAAGATTTCAGCAACCTTCTCTAAAGACTAGAAAAATACTAAGTTGATGATCTGACCATGAATCAACTCTCAAATGTAATGCATATGAATCTTTATGTGTTTGATTTGCTGATGTTGAACCGGATTCCTGCATATTTGAATAATACTCTTGTTGTCACAATAGATGACTATAGGCTACTTGAAAGGAGTACCAAACTCAAAAATAATTCCTTGAAGCCATATAGCCTCAGTAGCTAAGTTAACAACCCCCCTGAACTCTGCCTCTGTGGGTGATATAGCAATAGCATTCTTCTTCTTGCTAGACCAACTGATAGGATCTAAACCAAGTGAAAATTTGTAACTTGAAGTCTTGAAGTGCACTTATGATGCTCAGTGTCACCAGCCCAATCTGATTCTATATAAGCAACCAACTCAAGTGATGAATCAACTCTGTAGTGAATCCCAAACCTAAGAGTACCATAAGATAGTGAAGAATCCTCTTAGCTACTTTCTAATGTAGCTCATGAGGTTTCTGCATGAATCTTGAAACCATGCCTATTGCATAGGAAATGTTTGGCATGGTATGAGTCAAGTATATAAGACTACCAACAAGTTATCAATACAATGTAGCATCAACCAATGGTGTAGTATAGGAAGTCTCAATCTTGACTCTAGAAACAAACGGAGTCAGAGATGGTTTGCAAGTAATCATATGAACCTGTGCAAGTAGATCAAGAGTATACTTGGGTTGTGCAAGAGTAATCCCTAAAGCTAACTATGAAATATCAATGCTAAGGAAGTAGTACAATAAACCCAAGTCTATCATGTTAAATCTATCTTGAAGTGATGTCTTCATTACTACAATGGTAGATGAAGTACTCCCAATAATCAAAAGATCATCAACATATAGAACCAATATCAAAAGGGAATCATCCTTCCATAGTAGATACACATTAGGATCGAAATGAAATGTAGTAAACCCTGAAGATAGGAGGTAGGAATCCATCTTGGCATACCAAGCTCTAGGATCTTTTTTGAGGCCATAGAGAGATTTCCTAAGTCTACAAACTAAGGATGAATCTTGAACAAACCCTCCAATGGTTGTTTCATGTAGATTTCCCCCTCAAGGTCTCCATGAAGAAATGCACTCTTCACATCCATCTAATGTACATCCCATCCATGTGATGCAGATATAGCAAGTGTGAGTCTAATGGAAGTCATCTTAGCAACTAGTGCAAAGGTTTCTATGTAGTCAATGCCAATAACTTGTGAAAAAACTTTGGCTGCCAATCGTGCTTTGTACTTATCAACTGACGCATTTGTTACAAATTGAGTTCAATATATCCACCTACATTGAACTATATTTTTTCCCTTAGGCAGTGAAGTCAAATCCCAATGTGATTTCTAATCAAAGAATCATATTCCTCATCCATAGCAATATCCCACTCTAGTATTCCTGATGCCTCTCTAAACGTCTATGGATTGAAAAATGAAGCAAAGAAGGCATGTGGCCCCCCTTGAAAATTTACTTGAATTAATTTTTCATCTATTGAATCATGTGCCCTTGTATATTCCCTATGTAGAGTGTAAGATGTAGGTGAGTCTAGTGTAGATATATCAACTTCTACTACAATCCTTGAACTAGATGAAGATGAACCCTCATCATTGTAGTTGATGTGAGAAGCAGAAGAAGATACTTGAACTAGATGAAGATGAACCGTCATCACTATCATCACTATGAGAATTGGAAGAAGAAGATACTACACTAGGAATCTGTTGAGAATTATCTAAATCATTATAATTGTAATCAGGATCTAAAGAGTCCACAATATTTTGAGAAGTGTCAAGTATATTTTTAAGAGATTTTTCTTGAAACTTAACACTTCTCTCAATACACAAATCATGTGTGGTAGGGTGGAGTAGGAAATCGCCTTTTACACCATCCATATATCCCACAAAGATGTAAGGTTTGGATTGTGGATCCATAGTCTTGCATTATTATTTTGGAATGTGTGTAATGGAATGAGAGCTGAAAACTCTAAAATGATCTACTAGTCTCCATCTTTTTCAAGCTTCAAAGGGAGTGATACCCCTCAAGGATTTATGTGGAACTCTATTTTGTATGTAACTTACACGGTTGACTACATCTACTCAATATAATGGTGTGAGGCCCTTAGAGTGAATAATACAATTAGTCATCTCTTTTAAAGACCTATTTTTTAATTTTGCAACACCATGTTGTTGTGGCGTATTAGCAACTATGTGCTACAGATATATCCCCTCTAATATACAAAACTACTCAAAACTATTGTTGACATATTCTCTCCCATTATCTATTCGAAGAACCTTGATGACTTTCCCTGATTGTTTTTTGACAAGAGCTTTGAAATATTGAAAAGACTCACACACTTCTGATTTTTTCCTAAGAAAGTAGACCCATGTAAAAGATGAGAAATCATCAATGAAGGTGAGAACATATCTAGCCTTTGTAGAAGGTGGATGGGGAAATAGCCCTAAAACATCACTATGAACAAGTTCTAAAACTTGTGTTACCCTCCATGATTTACCTTTGTCAAATTTTGCTTATGGATGCTTGTCAAGTGCTATAGTTTTCTAAATTCATCTGAATGAGTTAGTAGTGCTTTTGGAGATATATCTGTGGAAAATTTGGTGAAGGTATATAATCTAGATTGGTAATTTTCCTCTCCTATTGCTACCAAATTTTTGCTTTGTAATTCTCTTATCTCAACTGAATCTGGAGAGAAGTGTACACTCATTCCTTTCCCTAAATGAGTTATTTGATACACTAAAAGGAGATTAGGTGAGAGTGAAGGTACACTTAGAATAGTTGCAAATTTCCTTCCTTCAACTTCAACAGACCCTCTCCCTTTTACCAATGTTGGAGAATCATCACCTAAGGTGATTGTGGACATACTTGATGGTTCTAAGGATGAAAAGATAGCCTGCAAAGAACCCATATATGGTGTGAAGCACCAGAGTCTATAATCCATGATGGAGATAAAAATGCTTTAGCAAATAAGGCTTTTCCCTTTGATTTTTGTTTGTCCTTAGTATTATCTTGATTTGATGAAGATGCCTTGATAGATTCAGGTAGTCCTACATTATTCTTTTTGAGAATTTGTTGTAGAACTTCAATTTTTTTTCTTCATGCATTGATGTTCATCATGTCCAAGATTTTTATGAAAGGTAAATTTAACTCTCTTTTTACCTTGAGAGTCCTTTTTGGAGTTGTCAATTTTGCCTTCTTTCTTAACTTCCTTGTCCTTTTTAGTGTTCTTCTTCTCCCCTTTTGAAGTTTGATGTGTTTCATTCCTTGAAAGTAAGGCTTGAGGTTTAGTAGACCTCAAACTACCCATTTGAATTAACTTTTCTTGCCCTCTTGTGAGGTCAGCAATAAAGTTATCAATTGTGGGCATTGACCATGAGGCTCCAAGAGCCCTTTTAGTACAGTAGAAAGTTGATACAAATAGAGAAAAGTCTAGACCTAGCTTGGAAAGTACATAAAGGATTAATTGATCCTCTTTCTTTTCAATTCCACAATCTTTTAAATGCAACTTCAAAGATTTAAACCTAGTGAAAAATTCTTGTAAAGTTGAGAAACTCCTAGGACTAATACCTAAGAGTTGATTTTCTATCTCGTGGCTTCTAAGTTCATCTATTTTCCCAAATAGTTTGTCAAGACCTTCCCAAAATTGGTTGGGTATTTTCAAGTTCTCAACATGAAATGACAAATTAGGAGATAAATTTAGACATAGGAAGCCAAATGCTTGATCACACTTATTGAAAAACTTTTCTTTGTCTTTAGTTGTAGGTTCTTTCTTTGTTCCCATAGCTACCCTATATAAGCCTTTGTTCTTAAGTACAAGAATTAATTTCATCTTCCAATCACGATAATTGAAATGTGTCAAGGGAACTATAGTAACATTAGATTCCATGTGGCTTTGACTAAGATATTTTCTTGTAGAAATGTGTGCAGAAGTGAAAAAAACACAACAAACACAAAACTTCTCAAGGAAGTGTGAAAATGAACCACACACAACACCCCCCTTGATAATTTGTTTCCCCCCCAATTTGGCACTTTATAGGAGTGCTTGTAACTGACCCAAGAAAAGACACAAATAGACACTTTATAAGATGAGTGTGATTTTATGCTCCATGGATTTATGGTGAAAAAGGAACTCAAATCCGAGTTAAGCAGAAAAATTTATTGCACTATGAAGTTTGTCACCTATTACAAAATATGATCCTCCTTGCAAACAAAATTTTTTCAGATATGTTTGAAAATTATTCATGTGCAAAATTTCAAAAATAGAGGAGGGAAAAGATTGGAAAAAGTAAGCTCCCTTGGACTAGAAGGAACCAGGAGCTTAAAATACATAAAAAGAAAAAGCTCCTGAACCGTGCCTCCTTGCCTTTCATGCAATATGATAGCCGTCAGCATGAACAGTGCCTCCTCCCAAAATATTTTCAAATGTGTTAGAAAATTTTAATGCAAAATTCCATAATGAAGTTAGGGTTTTCCCCACGAAACTGCGCATACAATGAACACACCAAAAAACTGAAAGTAATAGTGGCCTATTCACGACCACCATAGAGGAAATCAAACAAAAGATTCAATGCCACACCTAGATGTAACATGGACATTCCTCACTCTCAAATCAGATCCAGTGAAGACGCATGTGGATCTTATCACAAGCTTGAAAATGTCTCTGCATTAGGAACATTGGCTCTGATCTCTATATTTCCTCACTCGTCTATGTCCAGTTCAACTGCGGAAACATGCTCACGGATCCAAGGATGAAATCCGAGCTCAGGTTTTGTATCCTGTCATCCACACCAATCTGCCCTTCTTTCACCCGCCTAGTCTAGGCACAGCCCAACAAGTTAAACAAAACCACCTGCTACTATGAGATGGTTGTGCCCCTAAAGGTATACACAATTACCAATAATCATGAATCTGCAAACACACAATAAAGAATATAGACAATCTACTTCACATGGAATAAAGGAGTTGTGGTGCACTCAAATGGATAGTAGCCAGTTCTTCCCTCCAAAAGCCAAAACATACCTCCAATCGGCTAGTCGATGCAAAGAGCAGGGAAAACAAAAATTTGGAAGTATTTATTCTACTATTGACCTCACCCTTGATATGCTTACAACTGCTCACTTCTTTGGAATTGACTAGCTCTCTATAATCACTCAGAAGCAGTTAGCGAATATGGTGGATAAAGCACCAATAGAAAATGTAATGAGAGTGTTGATTGCAGCGAAGAAGCAAGAGCCACAACAAACCTCAGAAGCTAAGGGTGAAACTATAGAGTCGTAAAAGCCAATACCGACCCTCCAAATGCCTTTCCAATGTATAAAAGATCACGCACGGATGGATAGACAAAAAAAAATATAGTAAACTAATTCACCTCATTGCTTTCTAGTATCCTGAAGTGCTCTAATACCATGTGAGAACCCGTAGATCACAGAGATAATTGACAAGCACAATGAATGCATAAACTGCACAATATCAATATGATGTATTAGACAGTCAGGGGTGTACATATAAAGGAGATTATCCAAGCATGAGATGTTGATCTGCATAACACCTCTCTTGGCTCCCAACTAACCAAGCATGAGGTGTGGTGAATACCATTAACACCTCTCTATACTATAACCTAGCTGGACATCAAGTGTCAAGGATGCCAGTAAGGTGGATAGCTCCATATAATTGCCTAAGTAGGCTTAAGTTAGCCTATGATTATGCAGAACATAATGTATACACTAACAATAGTAAAAAATTCTTGCATTTTCAAATGTAACAAATCTTGGGGGGTTGGTTCCTCCTTATTCAAGGAAACACACAGGTCCAAGCCTTTATCCAAATCCAAGGAATCAACAAGAGAATGGCGAGACCCTACCATAATAGGAGTAACCCTAGAATCATTGAGACACAATGGAGTGAGAAGGGAAGCACCCTCCATTGAGACAACAACAACTTCCTTTGAATCAACACTTTCCTCCAACAACTGATTTGGAGCATTTATTCCACCCCCATCCTACACTAGAGGGTTGACCAGTGAAGCAGGAGTTGCAACCTCATTGTCTTTATGGGGGGGTTGTTTCTTGCAAGTATTATTGAGATGACCAAACTTTCGACAAAGCTGGCAGTATAGCCTAGCATTCTCTTACTCCAAAACTTGAGTCCAAGAGCTGAAATTGGGCTTCAAGGTGATAGAAGTGGAAAGAACACTACTAACAACCATGTTAACATAGATCCTGGCGAAGACAAGCCTAGACCTATAAGGAGTAACCTTTTTCCACAACCAGAATACTTCCAAAGGTGTTAGCAATCCTTTCAAACACCTTGCCATTCTAGAAATCTAGGGGTAAATCTAAGAGTGGAGCCCAAGTAGGAGCAAAAGAACCTAGGTCTATTGAGGGGTCTAAACCCAACTTCCATTTGCACAACACCAGACAATTCTTGATTTTTTTATCAAACACCCAGGGGCCTCTTGTAAGCACCATAATTAATTCTTCCTAATTATTAAAGATAAATAGGAAAAGACCATCTGGCATAGCGTTCACACCAGCACCACCTTTGAGAGTCCAAACAAAGTCCATCCATTTACATACCTGGTCTATATTGGGCCTAAAGGCTAATAACTTCTTGACCAATGACATTTGAAGGCTTGCAATTGATTCATACATGATTTCGTATGGAATGAATACTTCCCAACCTTTCAATACACAACACTCCTTTGAATCAAAGGAGGAGAACATGACCCTTTTAGAAGATGGCCTATTCCCCACCATTTTTTCTAGATACAACATTTGATTCCTTCTCAGAAAAGGGGGGCCTTCTTCATGATTAACACTAGTAGTACCATCATCCCAAGATTCAACATCCACCACAAAAGCTTTGACCATGAGGAACCAACAACTAGAGTTGGGATGCCTACTTTGCCACCTATCAAAGAAGTTAAATACTTGGAAGGGGACACCAACTGGGGCCCCTAACCTAGCTTCACCATGGGTGAAGCAATAGAACAAAAAAATTATTTTTGAAGGTGTGCATACAGTAGCAACAATGAGTTTTTTATAACATTATGATATGTTCAAAAATTGTAACATGAAATCATTTTATTGATATCTAGTTTGAGAAAGAGGTGTGTGGACATATGACCACATAATTTTTACATATTTTTATTATTAAATATTTGGCCAAAGTATTGAAAAATCACAACTTGCATTATCAATTCATGGTGTATAAAGCTACAAATTAATTAGAGGTATCATACTTTGCTAGAATGTATCTAGTGTAGTATGATAGCTTAACTGCATTAGTACAAAACACTAGTTCTCAAATGGCTTGACGACCTCGAAGATTCCTTTATATTTTCTACTCCCATGAAGGGTAGGGCCACTTCTAGTAGGAATTTATGCAGGGGACTATTGGTCCATGGTTAGAGGAAAATCACTCAGGTGATGCTCTCACTCTTTTAGTTTAATTCCAAAGACTTAGATTATTAGAGAGAATATGATTGATTTTAATTTGTATTGCATTGTACAATGGACTTTACTAATAATAGAAACTTTGTAATGTACTATTATTGGAAAACATTTACTTCACATCTATACTATGATATTGATTTTATTATATTCTTGAAGCTATGTATTGAATATTTGAACTTTACAAGTAATATTGTAATCTTGACACTATGTATTGAATATTTAGATTATTCAAGTATGATTTTATTTTACTCTCATTGTCATAGAAATGAAAGATCAATAGAATTATCTTGTAAATGAAAATGAAAAATAATTTTGAACCATATTTTAATTATCATTACTTTTTTAAGTTAAAAGAAGATTTGTTAACATGTTATATTTTTTAAATATATATAGTATTTTTTAATTTATTGAACTAGAGTGTTTGTTACATAATGCATGGATATAGTGGCCTACAAGTTGGATTTCCCTTCGACCTCCAAGGTACATTATTCTTTTCCATTTTTGCTAACTAATGAAGGTCCTTGGATAAGATGTTAATGTACAAATCACACTTCCTTTAAATTGGATGTTTAAGGGTCTATGATTTTGGAATTGGAAGATATTTTTGATAGATTCTCTTACTCCCCTATCACAACACTTTTTTTTTAATTCAATGGAGAGTTACAACTAGAAGATTCCACTTGGAAGTTCATCTTTAGAAATTGTAACAATACTTTCATTAATTTAATCCTTGACAATGAGGCTATCCAAATTATAAGGACATTTTAGGATCTTCAAATCCTAATCTTGTAGTACTTCAAGAATTGTAATTATCAATAGTGTAGTTAGTGGTAAATATTATATTATTCATCCAACATTGGTTGTATTTCATAATCCACTCCTTATGAGGACTTTTTTTTTAAAGTGATAATAAAGTAAATATCAAAAGGTATCATATATAATTCTAGATCATTCCTCTTAAGGAAATTACCCCTCAAAGAGGCATGTGATTCTACTAATCAATAAGAGCATATTTGTAGCTATTTTCTAAGTATTGTGTTACTTTCGCATGTGCTAAATTCATTTTTTCTAATCTTTTATAGGTAAGAATCTTAACATTTAACTAATGCTTGTTATGTTTTATTGAACACAATCTACAAAACAATATCTATTAAATTACATTTATTAAGTAGAAAGAACCACCAAACTCTATCAGCATTATATGATTCATAATAGTATTAATTTTTATGTTTTAACACTACATGATTTATTATAATATTGAATTTATAATAAATAAAATAATACTTATTACAAAACAAAAATGAAATTGTTGATAAATTAATGTGTTTATATAATTTTTTATATATATTTTAGACATAAATAACTTAAAAAAATTATTAAATATTATAATATTTTATTATAAAAATTATATGTAATATTATATAATTAATACATACATATCTATACAAATATGATTGTATATATTACATATCTCATTTTAATTATTTATCTTATTTTATAGTTTTAATCTTATGGTGTGTGCAAGAAGTTGAGTCCATTTTTTAGCCAAAAAGTGGAAGTTGTTTCCCTAATTTTTCAAAATTTATCACATTTGAATTTAAAATTTGAAGAACTTAGAGATGAAATCTAAAAAAAAGTCACTAATGATAAAATGTAGTACTTGGAATCTAGTTTCCAAACATGTAATTTATTTTGATTCCTAGTTGATACAAATTGATTTTGAATAGGCATGTCTAAAAACCATTGTTTAAAATTCACTATTTTTTAACATACCATGCACATGTATGTCATCCATATTTTGACCTAAATAATCATTTTTTTAAATCCATTTGGAAAAAAATTTATAATTGTATTAACGAAAAAAATATCCCTTTTTCTCTTAATTTTGGAATAATTGATATTAAAATGAGTCTAATGTTGCCTTAATTTAGTGTTGTAATGTGTTTTACACATTCACATTAAATTTAGGGCCCTTTTAAACTAAATGGACTTAATTGTTCCTTATTTAGGGTGTTGTAAAGTGTGTCTTTACACTTTCACAGTAATCTAGGTCTTTATTAAATAATTGATCTTAATATGTCTTAATTGGCCCCTTTAATTCAAATCCCAGCCTAATTAATTAAAAATTTTGAGGGATAAAGCCCAAAATTCATAAATAATATTACCCAAAACTTAATTTATGAAGGTGTGTATCCTAGGTTAGTGACCTAGGACACATTTGCCTCTTGGAAAATGGGTCCTCAATAGGTCATAGGACCCTATTTTCACATGGCATCTCACATTGGCCAAAGTGTGTCCAAGTTAAGTGGGCTAGGACCTATTTTCCAAATGGTGAATGGGTCCTCACTTAGACCTAGGTGTGATCCTAAATGTTTATCAACCCTAAATATGAAAAAACAACAATAATGCAATGAAAGAAAATATAAAGGGACACCTCAAGATTAGCCTAAGAAATTGTTAACACAAAGAGATAAGATGAAAAAAAGATTGAAAATGGTTATACCTTTGCTTTGCAGCTGAAACTCCTTGGTTGGCCCTTGATTTTGGATTGTTTTGTATGCTCCTTAGATAGCTATTGATATAGCTAAATGCAAGACTAAGTAGATGGTGGGATGCAAATGCAAAATGGTTAAAATGGATGGCTAGATGAGTGCACAAAATGATAGCATAAGGTTGCAAAATGGCTGAGTGTTGAAAATTCCTTAGAGGAGAGGATATTTATAGAGAAATTAGAATTATCTAGAGAATTCAATGGTTGAGATTGATCCACCAAGGTCAAGATGTAGGGTTATGGTGAGTTGAGAACTCATAAGCTCTCACATTTTGACATGTGGAATGTGAAGTGGCTAAGGGTGAGATGATGTGTAGGTGATGTGGAAGGACAAGTACCTTCCAAATACCTTGGGGAGTGAGAAGGCTTCCTCAAAAAAAAACTTCTCGTTCCCAAGTGGGAATGAAAGTGACATTTGAGGAATTTTAGAATTCCTCAAAAGTCTCCATGGAAATGAGAAAGTGGTTGGAGAAATAAATGTGAATTAAAATTCACATTCTTAGGAGAATCTAATGGATAAGAGAGGGTCTCCAAAAAGGTGGGACTTGGTCACATGTGGATGAGGTGACAAGTCAAATGTTCTAGAAGCCTTAGAAGGATAAAATGTAAATTAAAATTCACATGGGGAGGAGAGAGACCTAGGATGAATAAAAGTGAATTAAAAATTCACATGGGAAAGAGGGTCAATGCCAAGAAAGGAAAATGGAAAGGTTGACTAAAAAGTGGTGTTAAAAGTGGCTAATGACTTTGATTAAGGCTGTGCAAATATTTGATTAGGATAATTAATAAGAGATTAGAATCAAGTGGCAAATGTAGGAGGATGTGACATTAATCCTTGATTAAGAGGATGCATATCCTAATCATGAACTAATTAAATTAATCTAGATTAGAGAGGGATTTTGGAGGATGTGATAAGGAGAGAGAAAAGAAAAATTTTAAATTGATTTTTAATTAAAAAATGGTTAATATGACTAAATTAAATGAATTAATGTATTTATTTAATTTAGAGAGGAAAAAGGGGATAAGGTAAAGCATTTAATTGATTAAATTAAATACTTTAAGAACCTTAGGTGGGAAGTGTAATATTAATTTAAATAAATTAATATTAGCGGAATAGCTAAATAGATAGGTAAATTTGATCGTATGGGAGCGATCAAATTTGGATGTCTATATTTTGCCCCTCTTCAAAATATTGTTAGACTAATAGTATTTCAAAGAAAAATAAAATGTCAATGGTGAAGAAAATGATAGGGCTTGATGCCCCAGCATGAAAGAGGTTGAATGAGTTGAACAAGTGGAGGAAGAAAGGATGGAGATTCCCTAGTGACTGTCGCGAAGGGGTGGAGGGGAACTGGTAGGGTATGCCCCTTCGAGAGGGTGGTTGGGGAAGAAAAGGGGTCCCATAAAACTTCGTGATAGGAAGAAACAAAAGATACCATTGGATAGAGCAAGAAAAACTAAGTAACTTTGAATTTTGAATAGATTCGATCAAACGCACAGTTTGCAAATGGTGGCACCAAGAAAAGAGGGAATTAATTAGAGGAGCAAAAAGTTAAATAAAAGGTAAAAAATACCTTTTATTTGAAAAAGGGGGGAAAATAGGGGTTAAAAGGTAATTGTAAGAATTACCTTGTCACATTCGCACTATAGCAGTTGATAGAAGAGGAGAGGAGAGGAGGAGAGGGAAGAACAACAATGTCGTAGGATTACGATTCTAATATCATTCACCAGCGGACGAGGTACAGAGGTGCCACACCCACTACATGGTGCCTTGCCAGGTTAGTAATAATACCCCACTTGTGTATTTGAAAAATTTATAGCATGTTTTATGATGCTTAAATAAAATCTAAAACATGAGTTTTATTGGTGGGAAAAAATAAAAAAATGGGTAGATGAAAGTTTTTGTAAGTGAGTATGAAAAAATGACATTTAGAGGGGGGCACAATGCTAGGAGGGGTGAAATCTCCCCAGACCGAGGTAGGTCCACCCTATGGTAGGGCATATCCACCTTGGCTTTGGGTGTGTCCGCCCTGGGTTAGGGCGGAGTCGCCCTAGCTTGGGGCGGCAGCTCCTCGATTGGGGGGCATGTTCTCCCCGACTAGGGGCAGAAGCGCCCCGGCTAGGAGTGGAAGTGCCTCAACCCTGGGGGCGTGTCCACCCTGGACAGGGGCAGAATTGGCCTAGGCAAGGGGGCATGTCTGCATTGGTTGGGGGCGTACTTTCCCCCGACTAAGGACATGTCTGCCCTGGCTTAGGGTGGAAGCACCCGAGTCAGGGTCGTGTTGGCCCTGGCTTAGGGCAAAGACGCCCTAACTCAGGGGCATGTCTGCCCTCGATTGGAGTGGATTTGTCCTGGCTTCTGGCCATGTCTACCTTGTCTTAGGCCCAAATTACCCTGAGGCTAGCGCATGTCACCCTAGCTCGAGGCGGAGTTGCCATGGCGCTGCAGCGCATCTGCCCCAAACTAGGGCAGGTCCATTCTGGCACAGCGGTGCATTCACCCCCAAGTGGGAGTGCTTCTAGGTGGGTTCAAGAAGACAAGTTTGCTCCAATGAGGGTAAAGTGGGAAAATGAGTGATGTCCCAAGGCCAGGAATATGGTGCACTAACAATTGAGTAATATAGATGTAGGGTTTTGGGTGATTATGGACACATGAGCGATAGTCGAAGGTACTTCAACAACCATAGCGGCCATGACCAGAGTAGATCATGCAACATTGGATCATGTAGGGTTATTGGAATTTTTACAAGTTCCAATGATGAGGGCACATCGAGTGATGCTGATAGCCCTAATAGAGAGATGGAGTTTAGAGACAACGACGTTTCATTTGCCAATGGGGGAGATGATGGTGACATTGGAGGATGTATGGTGCATCCCAAAGCTGTCGATAACAAGGATGTTAGTTATTGATGTGGTATCGAGAGGGGAAAACTTAGATCACATAGTGTCAATGTTATTTTTAGATGTGGATCTGCCCATACAGGGTGAGCAGTTAGATCTAGTCAAATGTTCGTCAGTGGGGGTACCAACCCCTACCATTATTTTTGGGTGGACTGATAAGTGGGATATTTGTACTGGATCAGAGTAGGTAGTTTTACAGTCTACAGTACATGGAGGTGATTCGACATATTGTCAAGTGGCATGAGGGACAGATCTTGCGGGGTGCCTATGTATTAGCATAGTTATACACAGATATGCATGTGATCTGCTACTAGAATGCAGTGAGTTTGACACACACAACCCTACTACAGGTGCGGTCATGGGAGGATATTATGGTGATCAGACCCATAGTGGTTAGGAAGGTAGATCAAGATGATAGGGAGATTATGGCCTAGGCATATGGGTTTTGTGGTACGAGATGCAGGGGGATACGGATGGGTGGAGGAGAATGATAGATGGCCTGCTAGAGAGAGACATACTATGGAATTCATATATGTTTCGATAGTTTAAGGGTTGGAGGGGGGAGGAGGAAAGATAGAGGAGTTATTTTATGAACTGGTGCACCTTGATTAGGAGTTTGTCTTGCATAGTGGAGATGCATCGACCAGACAGAGTGTTGAGGCAATTTAGGCTGATTTAGGATATTTTAGAGGTGCCTGTCAAGTTTTTTTGACTCGCTAGAGAATATTCATGGGGACCTTCCTTGAGACCAAGGGATGCTAGAGTTGCATGGGTGGTGATAGTGCAGGTTCCCTACCCATGGAGAGCTACTGGGGTGGAGGATGCAAGACTGACGATATGATATGATTGGTGGTGCCACAACCACTGATGCGAGAGGAATACACCATTGGTGCCTATTATAGGAGCAGTAGGATTCATATCAAACAATGAGTGCTATGGGATGAGGGAATGTAGGGTAGCGAGACAACAGGAGGATGTAGAGGGTGTTGGTCATCAAGATAGAGGAGAGGATGGGTTTGAAGTGGTAGGATAGCTAGAGAGGAGGAGGAGGAGGAGGAGGAGGAGATAGTGGAGGAAGGCTAGAGTGGAGGTGGATGTAGCAGGACCCATTGGTGGGAGGGGTGCAAGACAACATGAGGGTGGGAGAGGTCCAGAGCTAGATGCAGTAGGACAGGATGAGCCAGAAGTGGAGATGATACATGTGGTGGATGGTGGGGTTGGTCATCAAATAGGCATGGGAGGTAGGGTACGGTGGAGGAGAGTGTTGGTGTGAGATGAGCAGGAGGAGATGGGACGGGGCGGACAACAGGATGGAGCCTAGGAGGAGATTGAGGCTAGGGGTCTATCAAAGAGTAGGAGATGACAGAGGATGGTGTAGAGCATGGAAGAGCAAGAGCAGGACAGAGCCCAGGAGGAGATTGAGGCCAACGGTTAGGCAGAGAGTAGGAGACAACAGAGGAGGGTGCAGAGTGTGGTAGAGTAGTGGCCTCCCATTGTAGAGATAGGGGAGCAAGGATGAGGAGGACCTAGAGGGGGAGGCAAGAGCTGTAGGAGATCCAAGGAGACTGATGAGAGTGGGGAGGCATGGTCAGCCGCAGAGAGTTCGGGTCTTCCCCACTGTGGAGGACTAGGATACTGAGTAGGAGCAGGAGTGCAGGGAAGGTGATGATGCTATGGAGATAGATGGAGATGTTCTAGATATTTTGGAGGTAGAGCCATTGGCGATGGTTCCTTGCGTGTCATTAGAGGATCCTATTGCTCAATCAAGAGATACTGTGGAGAGGCTTTAGATGATAGATCAAAGGTTGAGTATAGCTGAGGTAGAGGTGATCAGACTTAGGGTCAAGCTATCAAGGGTACCGGTAGTAGGTCAGAGAGATTATAGATTTATGGTTGACCTTCTATCCACATAGGTAGAGGTGATGGGGAGAGAGAGATGGACTACAGGCTAACATACAAAGGCTATGAGATGAGTTGGTTGTTGTTAGTTGGGACCGTGATAGATTACAGGCAGAGGTGGTTATATCACAGGCCAAGGGGGAGCCAAAGGGAGTGAAAAAATAGGGGTCAATAGGCATTGAGCAGAAGATAGATGATTTCTGATGGGAGCAAGATGAGCTATGTGATAGAGTGCATTGCTTAGAGTAGACAGTTGGAGATATGGGGGTGATGCAGGAGAGAGAGAGAGAGAGAGGCAAGGGAGCAGGCTAGTATTATGCAGGTAGAGAGAGATTTAGTGCAGGCGCAGGTGCAGGCTATGGAGCAGAGAGGGATGTGGCAAAGGCACAGGTGCACATTTTGCAGAGTGAGAGATTTGGCAGAGGCATAGATACAATCTCTTCAGAGGAGGAGAGAGGAGGTAGTTTTAGAGGTATCGTCACTATAGAGAGAGTGAGATGCATCAGGTTTGAAAATATATGAGCTACAGAGGGACAGAGATGCAGTGATGGCTCAGTCACGAGCTGCATAGAGGGAGAGGGATGCTGCAGAGATGCGGATGCAGATGCTATAGGGAGAACGAGACACAGCAATGCCTCAATTGCAGTCAGTATAGGTTGGTAATGTGATAGGGACAGACATGTAGGGATTACAAGGGGAGAGAGACGCAACAGTGGCTAGGGTAGTGGCCACCAAGGAGATGAGAGATCGGGTTCAGGCAGAGATGGCACAGTTATGATTATCCCAGGAGGCCTAGGAGCAAGAGAGTAGAGTGATCACTAGAGATTGGGATAGGTATCGCTAGGAGCAGAATTTCGCTTGGTTCTAGGTTGCTAAGTGAGAGGAGAATGCGAGGGAAGTAGGATTTTGGATGGCCACATATTATCATACAGTTTTAGACCCAACACAACAGATGTTCCAGTATGTTTGACAGACACCACATATGCTAGCACCATCCCAAACACTAGGAATACGGACCCGAGGTTTTAGTGATTCTTAGGGGGTTTCACTAGGTAGGAGATCAATACCAGATTCACCTCAGAGATTAGATGTGGGTAGCTCATTTGGCAAGTGACAGGCTAGTGAGTTTTTGATAGGTGCAGGGTGGATGGATAGGTCATAGTGATAGTGGTTGTTTATAGGACCTTGTACTGGTATTTTGATATGATGATTTTTGTATATGATGGTCATGGATATGATGACATCAACAACATTATTATGATATTATTCATGTGATAGTCATGATTATGAGATGTACTTTGGACTTTTGGTACATTTATATATGATATATGATAGCCCTTATTGACTCCATTTTCTTGCATTGGATGAATGACCGTGTTTATGCATTCGTAGACTATGGATGATTTTATTGATGCAGATGCTTATATGATGATATGATGTATGCATATGTTTTATCTATGATGGTTTATGTAGATGTTTATGTATGGATGCTTATTTGATTTATTGATGTGTATGTATATGTGTATGATGGCTTATGTAGATGCTTTTATGAATGTTTTATACATGTAGGATGTGATATATTGAGTCTAACACTTTGTGATGCAGGTGGCAATGTATGCGTGATTCTAACAATGTTACGATGTAGGTGGTGATTTATGTGTGATTCTAACATGTTACGATACAGGCAGTGATGTATGTATGAATAGTAGAATGAACCTAATATGTGTAGATGATAATGCACGTGTAATGGAGTTAAAGTTGTAATGAATCAACAATATTAAATCATGATAGGTAATAACAAATGGTCATAAGCATCAATAAGGACTTACATGAAAAGAAAAGGGGGGGGAATATGTGTGTGTAGTGATTGGGGAAAATGGGTGTAATTTGGCACCTATCAATAACTTTTAGTATCCTAAGAAGAATGGGAGAGAGTGGGGTAAGTATTTGCACAACCAAAATCATAGGGTGAATGCAATGCAAGAGATGATGAAATGCAATCCTAATATGATTTTCCATCTTCAGAGCACTGAATTTTGCTATAGCATAAGATACCAAGTGCCAAGGTATGGGAAACCAAGGCGAGTTAGCATCTAATGCATGAGACACACATACAAACAAGAAGGCTATCCCAACACCCCAAAGTAGTGAAAACTTTGGTTGGGCTAGGCATCGAGATAACCACAAGCACAAAGGGATATCCCAACATAAAACAAGATCACAAGGATCTTGGTGGTTACTATGTGGGACAACCCAACAGATAGCAACAATAAAAGATCAAGATATGTCCCTATGTGAATCAGTCAAGACACACCATAATATGATATATTATGGAAATCTTAACTAATTATAATAGGGAACTCAAATGATAAAAAAAAAACTAAAAGTATCAAAATATCATAATCAAATTTCAAACATCTTTTGCCATAAGATTGAGAGGATGGATGAGGTTGATGAGGTCTATTAGGAAGGATGCATCTTGTTGAGACAGATGATGGATACTAAGCTAAAAGATTGATATGACACATTATATTTAGAACTAATTGGATTTGCTGATATTACCAAATCTCATTTGTTAATAACTAGGTATATAAGGGCATAGCTTGATGACACATTACAAGAGACAAGTCACAAGACAAAAGACTAACACATACTATAGACCTAGGGGCTCAAGGGTTGATCATAGATTATCCTTGCCTACGTGAAAGCACAGAGCCCTCATAGTTCTTGAAAAGACTGTGGATAAAGTAGAAAGAAGACCATGGTGACTGATGATGAATGACACAAGACATGACACAAATTCCCTGGGGGAGGATCAAATGATCAACCTTTCCAACGTGGAAGCGTAGGGGCAACATAGTTTGACTAAGGATGAGAAGACCGATGTGATAGGATGAGATCTAGATGGAGACCGACACGATGGATGATCCTATATGATGACACCAACAAGCTGATGATTAAATGAATGACACAATATTAGAGTGGAATATTGAAAATCTCAAGATGAGGGATCGCCAAGGTGGATTGTGCAATGCTTAATTAAGATATATACCAAGTGGCCAAGGATGGATGGGTGAGGATGATAGGGCGGATGAAAGCATAAAATAACTAGGATGCCCATTAGATAATGATTAATCCCTCTACAAATGGTACCTACAAACATGTTTTCACCACCTATACTTATCCAAGGCACCACCAAAGGTGGTTTTCACCATAGGATGAATTTATTTTTCTTTACTATTTTTGGAGTTTTCTAATTTTTTTGTTTTTTTGTTTTTTTGTATTTTTTGAATTCTATAGGTAGGGTTACCAAGCATATTTAGGTGTAGAACCTCTTCAAATGCATGGTATTGATAGGTTCTTCGAGGGGCTCTCCTTTAAGGGTAGCAAGCCTATATGCCCCAGATCCATATTTAGCAGCTATGATATAAGGAACCAACCAATTTGCTTCAAATTTTCTTTTTTTATCTCCATTCTATTGGGTGTGCTAGTTCTCTTTAAGAACAAGATCACCAACCTGGAACTGTCGAGGAGGAACCTTCTTGTTATAGTTATGCTTGAGGTGATTCTGATATGCTTGCAAATGATCATAAACTTTAATTCATCTTTCATCAACTCCAGCTGTGCAAGTCGTGCAACATGAGCATCTTCCTCACTGATAAGGTTCTTTAGAGAAATTCTCAGTGATGGAATCTCAATTTTGATTGGAAAGATGGCTTCAGCACCATACACTAAAGAATAGGGGGTGGCACCTATAGGGATGTGGATGGAGTTATGATATTCCCAAAGGGCGGGATGAATATGGTGGTGCCAATCTTGGCCAATGTTATTGACCATCTTCTTGAGGATGCGGAGAAGGATCTTATTGGTTGCTTCTACCTGACCATTACCTTGGGGGTAATAAGGCATTGACCAATGATGTTGGATGTGAAAGGTGCCACAGAGATCTTTCATGGCTTGGTTTTTAAAAGGTTTTCCATTATCGGATAGGATGGTAGATTGAATACCATATCTGCAAAGAATATGGTAAAGGATGAATTTTGAAATTTGAGTATCGTTATTTGTGAGAGTGGCATTGCTTCCACCCATTTGGTAAAGTATTCAGTGGTAGTAATTGTGAATGTATGGTCGTTGGAAGAGGGTGGGTAAATCTTTCCAAGCAAGTCGAAACCCCATTGAGAGAAGGGCCATGGTGCTAGTAGGGGCTGAAGGTCCTATGTTGGGGTATGACTCAAATCTACATGTTGCTGGCAAGGAAGACATTTCTTCATGAGCTCACAGGAATCATGTTCTAACATAGGCCAATAATATCCAGCTTGGAGAATCCTTTTGGCCAAATCCATACCATTTGAATGGGCCCCATAAACACCACTATGTACCTCCATTAGCGTAGTATGGGCTTTGGTCTCATTTAGACAGCTAAGGAGGGATCCATCATACCCACAATGATAAAGTGTATCACTGATGATAACGTATCAGGCTGAATGTTGAATAAAGGATTTTTGTTGGTTTCATGTGAGGTTTAGGGGTAAAATATTATCATGCAGATAAGTATATATGTCTTAGTACCATGGGAAAGCAGGACCTACAATGTCACACACCATGTCAATCTCTGGGATATCATATGCTGGGATTAAAATTTGTTCCACAAGGAACTCACATTTGGTTCAATTGTTAGGCATTTCAATCAAGGATCCAATAGTAGCCATTGCATCAGCTGCTTTATTCTACACTCTTCGAATTTGGTCAAATTGTATGAAGGTGAAATATTTCTTGAAGTCATCCACCATGTGTTTATAAGGTAACAACTTATCATCTTTTGTTATGAATTCATCATTAACTTGTTTAATGACCAACAATGAATTCGCAAAGACTCTCAAGTGAGTTATGTGCCACTGCTTAGCAATTCAGAGGCCTATGAGGAGAGCTTCGTACTCTGCTATGTTGTTGGTACATGGGAATGCTATCCTGAATGATTTTGGAATGTAGTCACCTTGATGGGTAGCCAACAAAATTCCTGTTCTTGATCCATTATGAGTATATTAGTTGTCAAAATACAATATCCAAGTCGGTGTTTCTGTAACTGTGAAAACTTCTTCATTTAGAAATTTAGTGACTAGAGGATAAGCATCCACTATTGGTGCCTCAGCCAACTGATCAGCTATGACTTGTCCCTTTATGGCTTTGTGATCCACATACTATATGTCAAATTCACTTAGGAGCATGACCCATTTGGCCATGCGATCAGTTAAAGTGGTTCTAGATAACAGATACTTTAGTGGATCAATTTTTGCTATTAATTTGACTGGATGGCTAAGCATATAATGTCAAAGTTTTTGTGTACTAAAGACTAGTGTAAGGCAAGTTTTCTCCATGGGTGAATAGTTTAGTTCATAGTCAACCAGTGTTCAACTAATGTAGTAGATTTCTCTTTCTTTTGATGATTCATCATGTTGTGCCAACAATGCCCCCAGTGCGACTGAAGTGGCAGAGATGTAAAGTAGGGGTTTCCCTAGAATCGGTGGCATTAAGATGGGTGGATGAGCCAAGTATTCCTTGATCTTAGAAAAACCTATCTGACACTGTTGGTTCCATCTAAAGGTGGAGTCTTTTTTTAGGAGATGGGTGAATGACTGACACTTATCTGCAAGCTGGGCTAATTTTTTTAGAGTGTGTGGGGGTTGCATATCTAAAATAGCTTTTACCTTAGCAGGGTCAACCTCAATGCCTCTTCGAGGGACTATGAAACCCAACAATTTCCCTGATGTAACACCAAAGACACACTTTTTTGGGTTTAGTCATAGCTTGTATTGTTCTAGCCGCTCAAAGATCTTTTTTAGTATGGCAGGGTGCTCTGCTCTGGTTCTAGATTTTCCTATAAATTTTTCAACATAATCTTCCATGATAATATGGATGAGCTCATGGAAGATGACAGTCATTTCTCTCTGATATTTTTCCCCTGCATTCTTGAGACCAAAGGGCATAACATTGTAGCAAAAAGTTCCCCAAGGTGTCATAAAAGTGGTCTTGTGTTGATCTTCAGATGCAATTCAGATCTGATTATAACCAAAGAAACCATCCATAAGGGACAACATCTCATGTCCTAGTACAATTAGGTCGACCAACATTTCAATATTGGGCAGCAAGAAGTCATCTTTTGAACAGGCTTTGTTGAGATCCCAGAAGTTTGTACAAATTCAAATGTCTTCATTTGGTTTGGAAACAGGCACTATGCTGGAGATCTAATCAGAGTAGTCAATGGGTCTAATAAAACTAGCATCCTGTAATTTTTCTAACTCCTTCTTGACCAATAATGCTACTTGTGGATGCATTTTTTGAAGCTTCTATTTGACAGGCTTGGCATCTGGGCAAACATCCAAATGATGAACTACTAAAGTAGGGTCTAGGCCTAGCATGTCTGAGTATGACCATGAAAATTTAATGATTCCATCTTGGAGCAACTGAACAAAGACTAAATATTCTTTCTCTTATAGCAACTTTCCCACATAAGTGATCTTAGGGTTTTCAGCAGTACCCAAGTTAACTTCTTGAGTTTCTTCAATTAGGATGGATGGTCATGTGGATAATTGAATTCCCACAAGGGGAAGATGAATGTCTCCATCTTCCAGTGCCTCTTCAAGGTTTTCACTATTGGATGCATTGTTTATTTTTACTTTTTCAAGGTCAGGAAGTGCCTCGGGGACGTTTTCACTAGATGACCATTTTTATTTTATTTTTGTTTTGCATTCATCTTCCCCCAATCCCATGAGATTGACATATGTATCTAGGGAGACCTTGGCATGTGTGCTATCATGTAGGTCCCAATCAATGAGTTCGGGATGGCGAAGAGAAAGGCTTAGGGTACAAATGGATAAGCAGTCAAACATGGATGACAGGTCTGTGTGATCAGCATCATCATATGCACGTATGATAGATTCTTCCTTAGGTATTTCTTACAAGGGACAATTATCCATAGTAATGCTATTGGAGGTATTAGACGATGTTGCAGGGATTTTCTTTTTTTGTCGTATCTAAGGCCTATATTTTGTGGCAGCTTTGATACATCAATAGGTTGCAACCGTCCATGTTCTTCCTTACCTAGGCCTTTTCCTTGGTAGTTATGCTTTTCTGCAAACTTAGCTGACCAAGGGTATACTTCCTGAAAGTATTCTTTTAGAGGAGGATCTGGTTGGGGTTCTTCATGGTATACCCACTGACTAATATCCTCTTCTGGTGCATCTATCTTTATACTAGGAGACCAGAAAGTGGTAGTGGGAATATTTTTTGTACTAAAGGTGATAGTCTTGTCTTCCTTTGGAGTGGCCTAAGAAGGTTGGTCGTACATGTATGGTGACAGTGGCATGGTTGCCACATTTAGAGCGGCATGCATTTCATATTCACCACACCCCTTGTCAATGATCTGGACTTTGGTGACTATAGGATTGGTGGCAGAAGATGGAAGGTTGTCATGGTGGATGATGAATTGGAGAATGATGACTAAGATTCCCCCATTTCAACCCCAAGACAATAATGCAATTGGGGAAATGATGCTTCTAGAGCATGATAGTACTCAAATGGTTGTGGGTTAGCATAAATGGTGATCTCTTGTCCATTAACTAGGAACTTTAGGCATTGATGCTATGTGGAGGGTACAGCTTGCATGGTGTGTAGCCATAGGCGGCCGAGGAGGAGATTATATGGTAATTCTAGATCAAGGACATGACAAGTAGAATAATGAACTATAGGTCCAACCTGGATAGGAAGATTGATAATCCCTTCAGAATTTCTTTATGCATTGTCATAAGCCTTAATTGTGATGATTTGATTACTCAAATCTTCCCGAGTATACCCTACCTTTTTTATGAACTTCAGAGTACATAGATTGAGGGAAGAGCCATTATCTACCAAGACCCTTTTTATTTTATGACGGGAAACTAGGAATTCAATGTGCAAGGGACGGTTGTGATTGGCATCAATATTTGGCATGTCGTTCTAACTGAAGTGTAGTTGGTAAGACAAATCCAGGTGTCCTACTAAAGCTTGGAACTATGTGGGATCGATGTCGTTAGGTACGTGGGTTTCTTGTAAAGCTTTATTGAGTATTTCTTGATGTATGGGAGAAGACTTAAGCAAATCAAAAATTGAAATCTGAGTAGGGATCTTCCCTAAGTGATCAAGAATTTTATACTGAGAGTTCATAGGATTTGATTGGGCAGATGTGGAGGCTACAGGGACAGTAATGCGAGACTGTCTGGTAACAACAAAACATTGGGGATCTTTAGCCTTAACATGTATCATAGATATACAAGGTTCTACCTATTCAATATAATGGACAATACCATCATAATTGAGGGGTACATTTTTATAGCTTATATTATGTGTTGTTGTCTTGGGGATTGTTATTGGAGGTGCTTGTGCCTTGATTATGGTTAGGGAAGGCATTTTGGTATATCTGTAATTGAGCATTGGATGATGAAGCTTGACTAGTATCAACTTTGATATCTCCTCGATCAATAAGATCTTGGACATAATTTTTGAGACCTTGACATTTATTCACAGTGTGCCCTTTTATCTGATGGAATTCACAATATTCATTCTCCCTAAACCAAGTTGGTTTTGGTTTTGATTCATCAAGTAGTTTGGTGATAGGGTACGTGATCAGATAGTTGACCTGTAACAACTTATTGAATATGATGCTCAAGGGCTCTCCTAATTGAGTATATTGGAATTTTCCATTCCCTTGACTATTTTGGTTTGACTATTGAGGAGGATGAGATTCCCCCTGTGGCACAGATATGGCATTAGGTACAGATGGTGGTTGCCTCTAGGATGTGCTAGCCACCTAAACATGTTTAGTGTCAGTGACACCATCATTCATTGTGTTTTTTTTCTTGTTCCAAAAGTGTGACTTATCTTCAGATGGCCTTTATTTGTCATGGTTATGTATCTTGATGTGCCCCTTGGCAACAAGGGTATGTTCAAGGATAGGTCCTTTTTCCACTATTTCAACAAAAGTGGTAACACAGTGTAGTCTAAAGTTGTGAGCCATGTCGATATGTGAGTTTTCCACAAAGAGAGTGATCATGTCTTTCTCTTTGAGAGGGGTTTTTATTCAGCTTGCTAGTGCTCGCAACCTTTGAAGGTAGCTAGCAAAGGTTTCACCTTCACATTGCTTCTCCTTAAGAAGGTCCAAAGTATTAGTGTCTTTTTCCAAATTGAAGGAGAAGTAGGAAACATTTTTTTTTGAAAGAGCTACAAAGGAATATATGGACCCTCATTCTAGACCCATGAACCATTCTAGGGCATTACCTGTCAAGCTTCATGGAAACAATTGCAAGAGGTAGTTTTTGTTGTGCATAACTTCTTGACATTGGCAGTAAAACTCTTGCAAGTGAGCCTTTGGATCTTTGTTTCCCTTGTATCTGTCAAATTTTGGTATCTCAATGTGCTTCGAGAAGGGAATTAGTGAGATGGATGAATCGAACGAATAGGGACATATGTGATCTTAGAATTTAAAGGATTGTTTACCAATCCCCGCTTGGAGATCTTTCAAAGCAGCTTTAATTTCCAATAGATCTATGTTGATTGGTTGTGCAATCAAGGTAGGTGGGTTGGATGGATAGGGATGATATGATGATTGTGGATTTTGTTGAGATAATGTTTGAAGATGGACATAAGGATTTTTATAATAAGAGGATTGTGTTCCTTGTTGATGTGTTGGGGGTGTTTACTTGTATGGAGGTTCTTGTTGTGCGATATAGTACAATTTTTTTTGAGAAGAATGTGTGACCAAATACTGAGGAGCTTGAATGTGATATTGTGGATTGGTTTGTTGGTATTAAAGGTACTATTGTGATTGTTGGGAGAACACATAGGGTGGTTGTTGTTGGAATTGTTGTTGGTTATGATAGTAATAATGTTGAGGAGGTTGTTGTGATATTGACTGTTGTGTGGGTTGAGATGGGATATTGTGTTGTGGTTGAGCTTGTGGACGTAAAATGGATGCGAGGAATGGGGATATGGTCTAGGCGAGTGGAAAGGATGTATTTCCTTGCAATTGGTATGGTGGTTGTTGTGACAAAACTAAAGCATTCTATGAGGGTTGTTTTTGATGAGGTGGCTGAGATAATATAGAGGCATTATGCAAAGGAGGTTGTTGGGTACCAACCAAAACATTTGGTTGGGATGTACCTTATGGAGGTAATTGAGGTGGTAGGTTAGATTGATGAGGCTATTGAGATGTATACAAAAGAAGTGGTAGATTTGTGGCCCAAGGAGGTTGAAGCAATGTGGTAAAAGGTTTTCCCTCAACGTTGGTGGGAGATTGACTAGAAAGGGGTGGTGTTAGCATTAATGGTATAGGTTGTGAAAAATTTTGTGGCATACCATAGGTGAAAGGATTATTGGAATCAGGCACTTGAGAAGCCCCCATAACTGAGATTGGAGCATGTGGGGGATGGTTAACATGATAAAGAATTTGGCATTACCAAATTTATGTTGATGCCAACCCTCTACTGGAGGAACATCAGGGATGTATGAACCATCAGGTGCATTTTGTGAACCTTGGGGTATATTAGATGTGGAGATCCTATATTTGGAAAAGTCAACACCTAATGGAGGTTTGACACCCATTTCAATTAGGTGGGCCAAGATTCCTTCCCTATGTTTTTCAAATAGATGGTTAGTAATTTGTACATTGGCGAGATCACTGAAATGTTCCCCAAGTGTGAGTTTGGGTTGATTAGCCATACTCTCTTCACCATATGGTGAGTTGTTCTAATTTTTGGTGTTGGAGTGTGATGAAGTGCCATTATGAGGATCTTAGGATATGTTTACTCCATTATTAGGATCTAGAAAGACATTGCACCATTTGTAGGATTTGCACTGTTATTAAGATCTTGAGACATGTTCACTTGAGAATTTTGACATTGTTGTTGTGCCATTTTCTTCTTAGCTTGTGACCTAGTTTGAACGAGCATGCTAATGTGCTATAGGTGGATTAAAAATATGTCCTTGATGAATGATTTGATTTTGATTGGATGAGGTTGGATTTGGATTGGTTAAGATTGGATTTTGATTGGATAGATTAGATCGGATTTTGATTGGATTGTTAAGATAGATTGGATTGAGTTGGATGTGATAGGATTGATTAGATAAGTGGATAAGTATGATTGGTTTGATTGGATGATTGGATAAAATAGATTGAGTGATTGGTTAGGTGTGATTGGATGATGGAAGAGGTGAAGGATCCCAAATTTAGTCAAAAAACATTACCCTTAGTGACCTAGAGCATTGATTGATCCAACGGATGATCACAACACCGAATCCACCTCAAGATAGAAATGGATTTATTTGGGCCGAGGATGATAACTTATGACACCGAATTCACCTCAAGATGGAAGTAAATTGATTTGGGTCAAAGTTAGTGATTGATATGAAGGGTAACAACCAAATTCAAAATGCTAAGGTCAACTTGGGCAACAACTTTGTAACACAAAGTTAAGGTGATTTGATGATGATTGGTGTTGATGTGATACTGCTTAGGTGATGCAAATGGTAAGATTTTGGTGAATCAAGTGATGATATGGGCTTTCCAAATGAGTTACCAGAAAAATCAAAATGAGTGGGTGAATTGAGAGAATAAATGTATGGATACTTGGGATGACCAATGAAGATTTTGGGTGATTAGACAAAAATTTTGGAGGCTAAACAAAGGTTTGGAATGATAAAATGGGGGTTTTAGAATGATAAAACAGGGGTTTCGGAGGTTTAGAATGACAAAATGGAGGCTCGAGATGATTAGATAAAGGTTTGGAGTGATTAGATGATGGTTTAGAGGCTAAAGGAAGCTAAACAGGGTGATTTTGACTGTTCAGGCGGGCAAATTTGCCCCACTGCAGCAAACAAGAGGGAAAATTCGCCCCACTGCAGTAAATAGGAGGGAAAATTCATGACCCCACTGCAATAAACAAAGACTTGGTTTTGATAAGAATTATTATGACAAGGACTTACAATGACAACAATAAGGTCAATTTGTCAAAAAGTTTACTAGTTTCTCACAAGAAAGCACTTTCAGACAAGCACAATCCTATGATTAGTATTAAGGGCATGGCTAATAAAGGTCTTCATCTAGGATGCACAAGGTGTCTAGAGAGTCCTCAATATACTCTCGATATGTGAGGCACAACCGTGAACACCATCTCATCACAAGCATGAGTTGGGAACCCCAGTGAGATACTCAAGGGCTCAGACCAATTCTTCATGTCTATCTAGGTATCACCCTAGCTTTGATACTCTGCCAATTATGACGTGACTAGATTGGGGTACAACTTTCACTCTCCCCCTTTGTATAGCCCACTGGTACGTGTGGTTGGAATTTTCCCTTGGGGTGATGAAATCCCCAACCAAGTCCCACTAGAAAGAAAGCACTAATCATTTCCAACTACTCCCCAGTCTCACATGAAGTACAAGGGGAAAGTGAAAAAAAATTAATGCCCCCTTTAGGTAACACTAAAAGAGATAGACACAACAAACAATAGATATTACTTCCCTAATTAAACTATGTTCCTAGATTAACAAAAAAAGGCACAAGGATAGCTTTGGAAATCTATGTAAACAAAAGGTCCAGCAAGCAAACGTTAGTTTTTTTATCCTTCTTTCTTCACAAGAATATGTTGTAAAATGTTAGAAAAAATGCCAATATCCTTGTAAAAAACAACATTAGGGGGTTAAGATATGAAAATAGCAAAAAATTAGGGTAAAAACTAAGCTAAAACGATCATTTTACCTCTCAAAATGTGTTGTTTTGGGGTGTATTCGCCCCTCTGCAGTGGCCAGGAGGGTGTAGCTGCCCCTCTGTAGTGAGCCAGAGGGTGTAGTCACCCCTTTGTAGTGAGCCAAAGGGCATAGGAACAAGAGGGCGTAGTTGAACTTCTGCAGCAGCAAGAGGGTGCAGTCACCTTTCTACAGTGAAATGTTAGCAAACCAAATTAAAATCAGGGGCATAGTCGCCCTTCTGTAGTGAGATGTTAGCAAAAAAAATTCAAAGTAGAGACATAGTCACCCTTCTGTAGTAAAATTTTAGCAAAAAAAATTCAAATCAAGGGCATAGTCGCCCTTCTGTAATGACCAGGAGGGCATAGTCACCCCTCTGCAATGAACCAAAGGGCGTAGGAGCAAGAGGGCACAATTGAACTTCTACATCAGAAAGAGGGTGCAGTCCCCTTTTTGCAATAAAATGTTAGCAAACCAAATTCAAATCAGGAGTGTAGTCACCCTTCTATAGTGAGATGTTAGCAAACAAAATTCAAATCAGGGGTGTAGTCGCCCTTCTGCAGTGACCAAGAGGGCGTAGTTGCTCCTCTTCAGTGACCAAGAAGGCATATTCGACTCTCTACAGTGAACTAGAGGGCGTAGTCGCCCCTCTGCAATGTCCAGGAGGGTGTAGTCACCCCTCTACAGTGAACCAGAGGGTGTAGTCACCCCTTTGCGACTTGTTCCTGCAAACAAACTCAACAACAAGAAATGTAAAATAGAGGAACCAACTTGTGGGTCCCACCGAGTGTGCCATAAATGTGATTCTAAATGTTTATCAACCCTAAATATGGAAAAACAACAACAATGCAATGAAAGAAAACATAAAGGGACACCTCAAGATTAGTCTAAGAAATTGTTAACATAAAGAAATAAGATGAAAAAAAGATTGAAAATAGTTATACCTTCTCTTTGCCGCTGAAACTGCTTTGTTGGCCCTTGATTTTGGATTGTTTTGTATCCTCCTTAGATGGCTATTGATGTAGCTAAATGCAAGACTAAGTAGATGGTGGGATGCAAATGCAAAATGACTAAAATGGATGGCTAGATGAGTGCACAAAATGACAACATAAGGTTGCAAAATGGCTGAGTGTTGAAAACGCCTTAGAAGAGGGGGTATTTATAGAGAAATTATAATTCTCTATAGAATTCAATGGTTGAGATTGAGCAACCAAGGTCAAGATGTAGGGCTATGGTGAGTTGAGGACTCACAAGCCCTCACATCTTGACATGTGGAATGTGAAGTGGCTAAGGGTGAGATGATGTGGAGAAAGGACAAGTACCTTCCAAATACCTTGGAGAGTAAGAAGGATTCCTCAAAAAGAAACTTTTTGTTCCTAAATGGGAATGAAAGTGACATTTGAGGAATTTTGGAATTCCTCAAAAATCTCCATGGGAAATGAGAAAGTGGTTGGAGAAATAAATGTGAATTAAAAATTCATATTCTTAGAAGAATCTAATAGATAAGAGAGGGTCTCCAAAAAGGTGAGAAGTGGTCACATGTGGATGAGGTGACATGTCAAATGTTCTAGAAGCCTTGGAGGGATAAAATGTGAATTAAAAATTCACGTGGGGAGGAGAGAGATCTAGGATGAATAAAAGTGAATTAAAAATTCACATGGGAAATAGGGTCAATGCCAAGAAAGGCAAATGAAAGGGTTAACTAAAAAGTGGTGTTAAAAGTGGCTAATAACTTTGATTAAGGTTGTGCAAATATTTGATTAGGATAATTAGTGAGAGATTAGAAGAAAGTGCCAAATGTAGGAGGATGTGACATTAATCCTTGATTAAGAGGATGCAAATCCTAATCATGAATTAATTAAATTAATCGAGATTAGAGAGGGATTATGGAGGATGTTATAAGAAGAGAGAAAAGAAGAATTTTAATTGATTTTTAATTCAAAAATGTTTAAGATGACTAAATTAAATGAATTAATGTATTTATTTAATTTAGAGAGGAAAAGGGGGTAAGGTAAAGCATTTAATTATTAAATTAAATACTTTAAGAACCTTAGGCGGGAAGTGTAATATTAATTTAAATAAATTAATATTGGCGGAATAGATAAATAGATAGGTAAATTTGATTGTATGGGAGCAATCAAATTTGGATGTCTACACTAGGATCCCCTTGGGATATACTTTTGATGGTATTTTAATGATTTCAAATCCTAGATCTGATGTTGCCTTGTGATATTTGAACTTCAAGATTTAATCTTAAGTTACGTATAAATAGAAGGCTATTTCATTAAGTTTTATCCTAGATCTTCATAAGCAATTAAGAGTATTTCCATAAGAGCATTATAGAAGAATTCAAGATCATTTTTAAGGCATTCAAGGGTAGATTTGAAGAAGAATATTGCAGTGATCAAAATTCATGTCATCATTTCAAAAATGGATTGCATCATGCATTTTGTTGAGCTAATGTAGTGATGTAGCATTTCAAGATCAATCAAGCATATTCAAAGGCATTGTTCTAGATAATCAAATTTCATGATCAAGATATCCTTTCCTTGAGGCCATTTCATGCTAGTTTGCAGGTCCAAACTGAGGTTTCAAATAAAGTGTGGTAAGTTGTGACATTACATTTTTTTCATTCATCATTCCTTTCATGCATTGTTTCATTTCAAGATTTGATTACCAAAATGAGGTTTTATCAAGGAAAACCCTTATCCCATATTTTAGGTTGAAGATCAGTTAGAAAGAAAAATTGTAAAAGTTGTAAAAGTTATCAAAGTTGCTAAGAAAGTTGTCAAATCACGAAAAATTGAGCTATGGGATTTATTATCGGCTTTTCGATAGTGCCTCGCTAGGATCCAGGAGTGCAGACTAAGAGGAACAAAACCTAGAAACAAATTTCAAAGAGCCCTAGCTAGGACCCATTTTCCATAGGGCGAATGAGTCCCCACTGAGGTCCAAAAAACCACTTTTTACAATAGGTAGACAACATTTAACCCTCTTAAAACCCACCTTTAATTGTTATATCAATTAGGTTTACTTTTTTATTCTCATTTGCACATCATAACCCTCCTATTGAATGAAATAGAGTGGAAATTGGGTTCATCATTTTGATCTCATTTTGATAAAGTTATTTTCCTTTATTTCAATAACACACTAAAGAATGCTCACGATATTTTTTTGTAAATATTTTTTAATATTTTTTTTGTTAATTTTTTATTGGCCATATTTCTTGTTTTGAAAAATCATCATGTAATTCATGCATAAGATGGCCTAAACTTATCATTTTTTATTTTATTTTTCAAATTGAAAATAATTGTCTGAAGATCGCCTATGTATAATTTATTTTTCAAAAAAATATTTTAATAAAAAAGCTATTGAAATACTTTAAAACCATGATATTTCAAGTTTATGGACCAATTTCATCAAAAAATATTTGAAAAATAGAAATAATAATCCAATTGTAAAAAAAAAAATATATTTGAAATTTACACAGTCTCATCTATAATGGGTTTTAATTTCATCAAAAAAGATTGCAAAAAAGGTCTTCAAACATATGTCCAAAATCACTCTTTCCTTGTGATATTGACATGACCTTCAACTTGCATGTCAAACAAGGTCTAAAGCTTGGGTTTGAGTTCCCAAGCCTTTTCCCAAACCAAAAAACATAGCAAAAACCTAGCCAAAAATTCAATTTTTCAAAAATGGGATCCCTTTTCATAATCAGGAACCCATTTGCTTTATTTAATAATATGAACATGGGAAAGAAAAATGGCGTACCATTCACTACGGGATCTTGTTTAGTAAATGAGATCTCATTTTATAAATGGCCCAATCTTGTTCCATTTTTTTCCATTTTTTTAAATTTTTACTACTAAACTTACTATCAATTCTGCAACTTGACAATGTATGCCCACAACGACTACTTCTACCATTTTCTATCAAATGTTGTCTTCTATAGGCTCTTGAACTTGCAATTTGATTTGAATTTTGAAAGGAGGCATCGTTGGGATAGTTTTGGAGTAGAATTGTGTTCATTTTCTACTCATTTGAAGGAGGAACAAAGAAGGAATACTTTTACTATTGACATTTATTTGTACTTCAGAATTTTATAATCATGGGATCACAATGTCATAATAAGGGGAAAGATAGGAAGTTATTGACCCTTGAATAAATTCAAGCAAAGAGAGAAGGAGGAAAAAATACAAAGAGATTAAAGAATGAGGATTCGATCAATGAATAATGTTGAAGCATCTAATTCCATGACTATTGAAGATAAAAACATTGAAAAGACCATGGATTTAAATGATGTAAATTTGTAAGAGGTGAACGTGGAAAATAATACGATTATACAAACTAATCCTAATATATCTTCAAATCAACGTTTCAATGCCATGGAGAATGTGACAATAGGAATGAATTCATGTATGTCTTCAAATCCACCTTTTAATGATATGGAAACTTGGATTGTAGAAGATTTAAAACAAGCTAGATTTAACAATTATGTTGAGCTCGATAATATTCATAGAGATAATAAATTTAGACTTTTTACTGTTGAAAATGAAACTCAAAATCGTTTTGTTGTTGAAAATGAAAATGAACATTTTGTTGTTGAAAATGAAAATGATCATTTTGTTGTTGAAAATGAAAATGAAAATCCTTTGGAAGTTGAAAATGAAAATGAAAATCACTAGGCTAATGCAAGAAGTTGGGTACACAAAAAGCTCAAAAAGTGGAAATATTTTTTCTATTTTTAGAATTTGTCACACTTGGACTGAAAATTTTTAGGCACTTACACAATGAATCTTTAAAAAGTTAGTAATATGGGTATGTGCAGGATCATCATGGAAAAAATAGGCCCTTAAGTGGCAAAAAATTTAGAAAAATCAGAGTTAGGCAACTTGACATAAAAATTTGAATAAGTTATCTATATTACTTCAAAAATATGTAAGAATAGAATCTATAGAAAATTGAATGTAGTTTCTAAACTACTAGGTTTATTTTAATAAACAAAAATCTATTTGGTGAAAATTTGAAATTCGGTGCAGTAGTAATTAAATTTCAGGGAAAAAATAAGAAGTAGGTGTTTGTCTGACCACCCTAACCATAATAAAATGATGATATTTTTTTATAAGATTTTAGACATAAGTAGAGGACTCATGTCTGGATGTGATGCATATTTCTTGTAATTTTTTTCCAAATAAATAATTAATTATGATTTTTTTATTACAACTTTTAAAAAATATAAAAAATTGTATGTCTGACCACCTTAACCTGGTCATAACTTCATGAAATTCAATTTTTCTTTTTTTAATCCTATAGTATACGAAGCATATAATGTGATGCATGTTTTGGATACCAAAAATGTGATACTGTTTGAAAGCTATAGATGTTTTTCAATAAGCCTATCAATTTGTGATGGTGATTAGGTCACCGACCTGGTGTGTGTGGATGCATAGTTTAGTTGATTGCTACAATTGATATTATTATGATGATTTATGATACTCTGTATGTTGTTTGGATTATTTGCTTATTCATTGAGTTTTCATTAATGTTATAGAGGTCGAGGTGATGATTTTGTGATGATGTTAATTGAATTCAATATTATATTATGATGCAATAGATAAGTAATCATGTTATCATATGATCAGTTTGTTTAGAATGTTATTTCATCATTGATATTGTAATTATTAGAATAGCTTAGGTGAGAGGATATTGTAGCATCACTCATTCACGGGTGCCCTGCTACATTGCAATTCCTTCTCACAATATCATGTTTTTGATTATATATATATACATACATATGCTACTTGACGTATATTTGGATGCAGGATTGCAGGAATAAGTTTCGATTCCACCTGCTTCAGCAGGACAGGGCAAGCATTAACTTAACCCAATGGGTAAATGTTGAAAAAGGGAGTAAGTTTGGAAGTGTCCCCGTCCCAAGTCCATCGTCTTGTTGTAAGTTGTTCTGTCATGACTGAAGTGTTGTCCTTTTTGTTATGTATTTTGATTTTTAAGTATTTATTTATGGTTAGTGTTCAATTAATTAATCTTATTTTATAAAATAATTAATTAATGTTGCATTGTTACTTGATTTAATTATGAGTTAGTTAAAAGTTAAATTTAAATATATTGTAAATTAAAAAGTATTTAATTAATTAAAATTTAAGAAATTAAATTAAATGAACATTGTTGAAGATAATTAAATATTATCTTTTTATTAATATTAAATTAGAAAATCACGTGTGGATAATATCTTGATTAAATAAATTACTTTTAATTAAAATTTTAGATAAGTTGTGCTTTTAAAGGCTGGTAAAAGGACCAATAAGAAAAGAGGATTTTTGAGAAAAGAAAGCGGAAAAAAGCGTTATTGATTTTATTTATTTATGATTATTGAGAGGGAAATGATTCACACACAGGAGTTTTTCTCTGTTGTTTTGATCTGTAAAAATAAAAGAAAAAGAAAAATAGTTTTGGGGGTTTTTGTGTTTTTTTTTGGGTAAAATGATTGTGGATGAAGAAAAGATAGATTCAGAAGTGAGCTAAAGACATGAATTTGGAAAAAAAGCTACAAAGGGGTTCCACGTTTGAAAGAAGATTATTGTGTTAGATTCTTCACTAGACGAAGGACTCCAAGTTTTGTTTTGTTATTTATTATTATTTTTGTTCTTTGAAACAATATATGTTCGTTGTGTTTGAAAAAATTCATTGAAAGAAGTTTTATAATTTGAAATTGTTCATATGAAACCCTTGAATCTTCTCTCAAAAACTTTAGTAAATCTTTTTGAAGTTCTAACTTAATAGCGAAAATTATTGTTTGAAATTTAAATCATTTTTAATTGAAGGTTGGATTTTGCATATTAGATCTGTAATGGATTTATTGTAAAATCTGCTATTATATTGTTGTTCAAAATCTCTGGTTAAAATTATTTCAACCATTTGAATAAATATATATTTATATTATAGATTTAGTATTTTGAGGATATTAGATAGAATATATTTAATTATTGTTGTGTTCTGTTAATGCCCTTTGTGTCTTCATATGAATTAAGTTTTAATATAAAAATATATATACACTATAAAAGTTTGGGTGAAATTATTATTGAAATTCGTGTTTTTAAAAAATACGAATTGTATATACAAAAGAAATTTTATATAAAATTAAATTACATATAAAATAAACTAAAATATAATTTTTATTTTTTATTGGGGGTGGGGGTCGGCCGAGGCCATACCACCCATGGTCTCCACTGTGGTGCTGCTGCCACAGCTTGTGGTACGCGGTACCATAGCCTATGGGGGCCGCGGCCACCACAGACTGTGGTACGCGGTACCACAGCTTGTGGGGGTTGCGGCCACCACAGCCTGTGGTGGTACCACAGCTAGTGGTAGGGGTTGCGGCCTCCCTTGGGAGGTACACAGTACCTCCACTGTGTAAACCTTGATTTGCTTGAAAATTCATTTCTTTTTGTTTGTTATTAAGTTTCAATTAAATTTTCATTAATTTGAATATGATTAAATTCGAATTTGATTTATAAAATAAATTTTATAATTTGATTTTTATTCAATTCAAGTTTGGTTTAAAATATAGTTTTATATAATCAATAAATATATATATACATATGTATATATATATGTATATATATATTAATTTATATAATTATTTTTTGAATAACATTTTATAAATTTTATAATATATGTTTTGATAAAATGATTTTTATAAAAAAATGCTTTAATCTTAGTATATTTATAATAATTTTATATAAAATTTCTTTTGTATATACAACTCGTATTTTTTAAAAACACGAATTTCAATAATAATTTTGCCCAACACTTTTACAATGTATATATATTTTTATATTAAAACTTAATTCATACAAAGACACAAAGGGCATTAACAGAACACAACAATAATTAAATATATTTTATCTAATATCCTCAAAATACTAAATCTCTAATATAAATATATATTTATTCAAATGGTTGAAACAATTTTAACCAAAGATTTTGAACAACAATATAATAGCAGATTTTACAATAAATCCATTACAGATCTAATATGCAAAATCCAACCTTCAATTAAAAATAATTAAATTTTGAACAATAATTTTTGCTATTAAGCTAGAACTTCAAAAAGATTTACTAAAGTTTTTGAGAGAAGATTCAAGGGTTTCATATCAAATGTGTAGGCGTTTCATAATGTATACGCGTTACCCATTGATCCATTGGGAAAACACAACGCATACGCATTATGCAATGCATATGTGTTTCTTCAACATAACGCATACGCGTTTCTAATATAGTCATTTTTCCCTAATTTAGAAATAATTGGTAAAACATGATTTTCCTGCAACATTCCTTTTCTGTAGTATGGTCTGAAAGTGTCATTTTCTGCATTTTTTATTGCAAATTTGTCTTGTGGAAGGCATATTCTATTCAAATTTTTGGAAGAGACAAAGTGCAGGTTGAATTTTTTGAAATGGAATCAAGTGCAAGAACTTTTTACAAGAAGATTTGGAAAAAGTAAATTTTTGGATGTACTCATAATGTTTTTGTACTTCAAAGTTTATAGAAAAATTGATATTCATATTACATAGTTTAATTTAAATATTTGAAGGAGGTGGCAATTTAAAAATAGGTTTCTTGAATTATTGTTTTTGTCATCAAATAGGGTTTGGTAACCATGGGTGATAAGAAAAGACAAAAAAAGGATGTAGAAAGTTAATGACACCCGAAGAAATTCAAGCTATTAGAGATAAGGAGGAAAAAAGATAAAGGGAAAGGAGAGAAAGGATTCATCAAATGAAAGATTTGGAAGCATCTAGTTCCAAGAATGTTGAACAGGAAGCCATGAATGATGAAATGAATGTAGATGATGCAAATGTGGAGATGATGAATATGGAAGAAAATGCAATTATGGAGACAAACCCAACTGTGCCTTCAACTTCAACTTTGAATGATATGCAAACAACTTCGGGTGTGTCTTCAAATACACCTCCCAATGATATGGAAAATGCACCTATTCAAACAATCTATCCAATTATGTGTTCAAACCCAAGTTTTCATAATATTGATATTGCTTGTTTAGACGAAGTTGGATACACCATTGATGAGATCAATAATATTAGGGTTGAAACAATGCAAAAATAAGAAAATGATGAAATTATATCTTATGAGAATGTAAATGAGAATGAAATCCCTAATATTGATGAAAATGAGAATGAAATCCCTTTTACATTTTAAAATGAAAATGAAACCCCTTGTGTGAATGAAAATGAAACTCCATCTATGGATGAAGGTGAAAATGTTTTTTGTACAATTGAAACAGATGTGCTAGATAACCTTCATGGTAAAGTTTCTTCAAGACAAATAAGAAATTATGGAAATAAAATATATAAAAAAAAAATATAGAAAGAAATTAGGATTCCAATGTCAACTGATGGTGCAATTGATGAGAATGTTGAAAATGAGAAAAGTGATGAAAAAATTAGGTGTTTTTGTAAAACCAAAAAAGAAAGATGATTCAGTAGAACAAGTCATATCTAGTGTTATTAATGCTATTGATTTTATTGGTAACAAAAGTCGATCAAAATATAAGAATGCAGCTCATCGTGCAATAACAACTGTTCTAGTTGATAAAGTAGCTTCAAATAAAAGAATGTTAAGTAAGATTAGCAAATGTATAAACTTAAATCCTACAACTTTGATAAGAGCTGCTAAAAGAAGAGAAAGTATTGAAAAGGATCCTATTAATCAATGTTGGAGTTTTAGTGGTAGACTCCCAAGATCAGACTTGAAATTAACTAATGAAATTACATCTTTAATCAAAAAAAAATTGTCATGATAATACAAGAGTATCACCTAACATTAGAGATGTCTTAAAATTAAGGATGGGTTCCAAAATTCGTGAACCTCATCCAAAGCATCTCTTAGATATGACTCAAATATAAAAAAAAATTAGATGTTTCCATCTTACCATTGAATATTAGCATACGTCAAAGATCATTCAAAAAGTGTAAACCCTTTTATGTTAGAATTAATAAGCAAAGAATCTCTTGTTGTTGTAAGACTCATGTACAATTTCATTATTATTATGATATATTTTGATATATATGATGTACTTTGCATGTTAACCAAATTATGCAGGACATTTGTGGTATTAATATGCCACCTAAAAGAATAAAAAAATTTATAGCAGGTTTGTTTTGTAATCCCTCTTTAAATGGAAACTCATTTTTTTAAAAGCATGCATTTTTGGATAATGTGATAGATGTGGTAACTTTTCATTATTAGGAGAAGGTATGCATGAAAGTAGTTTAGATGAATTTGGAAAACAATTAGTGGATGTAAAAAAATTTAAAAATATTGAGTATTCTTTAAAAGATGGAAAAACTAGAAAATGTGTTGAGCTAATTCTGGAAAAAGTTAGTGTGCATGCTTTTATTACTGAATTTAAAGATAAGTTTGTACCTAAATATGTTCAACACTCTCAGAATGCTCATTGGCTTGATAATCAATTCCGTTTATGTAAAAACACATTCCCAATTGGAACTATATTGTCAGTTGTTGATTTTGCTAAAAATTATACTCTTGCTCCACAAGAAGAAATTCAATCACAGTATTATAATTCAATGAAAGTAGCTATATTTGTTCACATTGTTTATAGACATGATGAAGATAGTACAAAAGATAATAGAATTTTTTTGAGAGAGTACCATTTTTATGTAAGTGATAATAGACTACATTCATTTGAGTTTGTACAATATTGTTTTGATATATTTTATAAAAATTTAAAAGAGAGAGGAATTCAAATGCTAGAACATCTCATATGGTCAGATAATTGCACGGGTCAATTCAAAAATGCTAGAATTTTTTATTGGTTATGTAAAGTTCATAAGGAAAATAACATCCAACACATAAGGAGTTTTTTTGAAATCGGTCATGGTAAGGGAGAACACGATAGAGCAGGTGCATGTGTGAAAAGAGCTCTTGCTAGAGAGCAACTAAAATTTGAGGATGCTACAAAATTTAGAGATGCACATGCAATTGTAGATTAGTGCAATACCAAATTATATACAAGAAAGAGTGAAAGCTCAATAATTTGATGCTTCTTTTGGTTAGTTGAAGAAAATGATATTTTTTCTCCACAAGATTGTGAAACAATTAATGGAAATGCAAAATGACATTCGTTTAAGAGTTTGAATGCAAATACATGGAAAATATGGACAAGGGAATTGGCATGTTGTTGTCAATTTTTTATTGTAGGTGATTGGCAGGCATGTGAAAATATGGAATGGGTCAAATAATGGAAACAAAGAGATTTAATGCCTACATCGACACATGTTCAACATGGAACAACAATTGAAGATAATCAAGTGTTTGCATCAGATGATTATGATTGTGTTTCAGATCTTGTAAAAGAAGGTAGATTATTTATTGAGTTGAATTTTGTATGTATGCATGTTTATATGTGAGTTAAATATAAGTCACTCTTTATTGAATTTTGTATTTATTTTTGCAGGACATGTGTATGTTGTTGTTGCACCTCAAGGGAATGAAGAGTAGACAGAGTACTAGTTGGATAGATGGGTTGAGAGAAAACATAAGTTGGTACATACTAGAGTGGATGATGAGAACTTTGAGTATCCAACTAGTTTAGTGGTTGTTGTTGGCACCTGGCTTCAAAAATATTTGATGAGAAAGAATGGCTTGCCTATATTTGAAGATTATGAAAGACACAAGATTATACATTATTCACATTTGATTTTGGCAACCAATATAAAACTAGTTAGATATCAAGGGAGGCCTGCTAATAAAGTTTTATGGACACTTTCAATGGATGATCATGAGACACATATATTACAATGCTCTACAAAAAAGAGAGGAGATGCACATATATTACGATGGAATTCAAATCTAGAGACAACTAACTATATATAGTTCTAGATACATTTAATTGATACTTTATAATTGATTTCATATCCCCTTAAGCCATTCTCTTAAAAGATGGAAAAACTGGAAAACGTGTTGGGCTAATTGTGGAAAAAGTTAGTGTGCATGATTTTATTACTGAATTTAAAGATAAGTTTGTACCTAAATATGTTCAACACTCTCATAATGATCATTGGCTTCATAATCAATCTCTTAAATTTCAAAATTGAATTAAATTTAAGTTCAAAAGATGAACATACCTATGTAGGACGATCCTCATAATCTAGTAAATTTAGGTATGACCTCGTCCCAGATGCATGTGCCTCACCTGAAGTGGATGTCTAAGTATCCCTATAGCCCGAGCCTCCATGCTCTCTATTGGCCACTTCAATGGCCGTGTGTGTAGGTTGTTGAGTGAGATGTCCTGAAAGTGAACTCAATGCTCCTAATGTTGATAACATGGTTTGCTATTGAAATGCAGCGGAAACACCAAGAGAAGGAGGAGGAATAATAGGAGCAATTGGAGCACGTTGTTGAGGATCGACATGTGCTCCTAGTCTATGTTGGGGCATGCCACGCCCAGCTCCCTGAAATGACCTCATATCAAAATAGTTGGGTTTTTTACCCAACTCAAACTTAGCCCATAACTTTCTCATAAAGTATAATGGAACCTCATTGTTTCCATGTGGTGGAGTATCAAACACCATCCACCATCTCTCCCAAAAATGAACAGCTATCTACAGGTACCTACACCATAAAATTGAAATTCATTTTTTTGTGGGTGGTATTGGTTGGTTTGTTTAGGGGTTCACAAAATATTGGCATATGGCTTGTTTATTAATTTTTAGGTCATTGATTTCTTTATATGACAATCCATCCACATAGAATTGTCTCATCTCTTCTCTCCATCGATGGAACTTATCTAGGTCTGTATCGATAGATCAAACAAAATTGACAATAGTTTGCATCATGGATTCAAACTGTGTGATATGTGGAGGGACTCTAGTCTCATTTTTTATGAGATCTATATTTCCTTGAATGACAATCAGGTTTGCTCAAATATTCTCTCTTGGTTGATCCCGGTCAACTAGAGGAGGGGGTGGGGGCTTAGGCGGTGGAGAATGTGGAGGTGTGCTAGGGTTTTGTTCATGTGGTGGACTAGGATGTACGCCAGGATCTATAGGGATTTCTTGATTAGGCATGAAATCCTCTAAATTAAATAGTGGATCCATCTGAGCAATGATATGGCAATTGCATGTTAAATAATTAAAAAATATATATCAACAAACTAATAAAATAATGCACACAATTTGAAAATTATTTAAAAATCACATTGAACATGCACAAAGTCAAAATATATTTCATTTGAAGACCATTCGATTTATAACATTAAAAAATCCATAACATTAAAAATTCATATAACATGTACACACATTAAATTGAGTCCAGTGTAGGGTTGTTAATATGAAGGGTAGAAATGAAATTATGGGGTTTTATTAAAATTTATTTAATCTCATTCATTATTTTCAAATAATAATAAAGATAAGAATGAAAAATTAATAGAAGACATTGAAAGGGACACATAGATATATATGCTAGTGACCTAATTGCAATGTACAAAATATATAAAAAAGATGAGTCAAGCTCTATTCACCAAACTTTGAGAACATATTTGATCCCCTTAAGAAATGTCAAATTCCCCCTTAAGACATTGATTTACGATTTAGGGTGATAGGATGGCTTTTAAGGGGATCTATGTGTAGTTAAGAAGAAATTATAAGTTTAACACTAACATTAAAATTTATAATCCCATTCATTGTTTTCAAAGAATACGAAAGATAATAATGAAATTTAATAGAATACATTTAAAGGGACACATAGATATATGCTAGTGACCTAATTGCAATGTACAAAATAAACAAAGATGAGCTTCAGCTCTATTCACCAAATTTTCAGAACTTCTTTGATCCCCTTAAGAAATGTCATTAGTAGGACCCCTTAAGACATCAATTTACGATTTAGGGTGAATGATGGCTTAAGGTGATCTATGTCTAGTAAGGACCTAGGACAAAATGTTCCATGGCTTAAGGGAATAAAATTTTGTGGATTTTCCTAAGGCAACCAAATTTCATTTTAAGGTCCTACAACAAAATGAATTCTTTTAGGGTTTAGGGTTTAGATTTCAATTATAACTAAGTTGTTGAGTTACGATGGATTTTGCAACAATTAGAAATTTTAGATTTCAATTATATAACTAAGTTGTTGAGTTATAGTGGATTTTGAACCTATTTGGACCTCTACACACTGTTGGGTGATTTAAAAAGGGAGAGGTGATCTAAAGTGATTTAGATCCAATTTTTTTTATAATCATATATTTTTGGAAACTTTTCTATGGCATAGACTCTTCCTTCATATTTATATAAATTATATACACATGGGTTTTCAAAAAAGAACCTAACTGCCACTATGTGAGGAATCAATTGATCAATGAACAATAAATTTAAATAAACTTAGAAAATAAACCTTTGGTTATAGAATTCACTTGAACTTACGAATCATCATCTATCAAGTTTTTCAAAAAAGTAATTTGAATTTTCCATTGAAATGTTCATGCTACAAGTTATCTTTGATACACTAGTTTAGAGAAAGTACAAAATTTAGTTTTCCTAATCTAGAACAATGCCACTACACATGAGAGTTAAAATAAGAATTAGATTACAAACAACCTATAGATCTTATGAATAATATCCTATAAATTAAGGTTTGAATATGATCATAATGCATCCTTACATTTAATTCACAAAGGATCTCATCCAAATAAGATTTGGGTAGAAAGCATTCGTGCTTCACATTTTAATATTTATTTGATTTAATAACATTTTTGTGTCTAGCTCTATCCATATTGCACATAGTCTAGATTAACAAGTATGACTTGCATTTCTATGTTTTTTTAAGAGAATACATCATACACTATATAAGCTAATATAACATCGATATAGAGTGATTACATGCTCATAT
Source organism: Sequoia sempervirens (assembly GCA_007258455.2). Lineage (NCBI taxonomy): Eukaryota > Viridiplantae > Streptophyta > Pinopsida > Cupressales > Cupressaceae > Sequoia > Sequoia sempervirens. The sequence goes on from VDFB02271358.1 coordinate 240,710,601, forward strand.
CAACTAGCATCATGATATATACATTTATTAAATCAAGCACATAGTTTCACATGAGGTACATTATTTTACTTCACTAATACACTTTCTCAAGTTAAATTATGCAATCATGAAGTTTTCTAGGATAAAATTAGCTATCAAATTTATATTATGTGAATATATTATAATTAAATCAATAATTTGTTGGTTAATATATATATATATATATGCATTGATTGTTTGTACCTCCTTTATTAGTCAATTTTATGAATTTCATTAGTAGTTGCTTGGATCACCAATGACATACCAAAGTGTACAGGTAGAACCTATGGACTATAAATTGTGATCCCTAATTTAGGGTTTTACGTAACTTATGTTTTAGGGTAAATAGCTTGTTTTAGGTTTACGTTTTAGGGTAAATGGGCTTTTAGGTTTACGTTTTAGGGTTTAGGACCAAGGATTAACCTGTGTAAATTAGTTTTTAGGGACCTATGTGAATTTTGTGACCTAGGGTTTTTATTTCTAAGTTAAAAGTGTCTAGTTTAGGTTTAGTTTTTATGGTTTTCAATTTACAATTTAACGTTATCTATTTTGTTGATTTTTTTGATTTTTTAAATGCAATTAAAAACTATAAAAAATTGAACTAAAACACACTAAAGAAACAAAAACTGAATACTAATTACAAAACAAAAAAATAGGATACAAAGCAAAGAAAGGCAGAATTCAACCAACCTAGAGGTCACTGAGGTCAGGTGTGTTGACAGGAGGAGGTGGTACTCAAAATTTTCACCAAGCATGAGCTTCAAAACGCATACATGATCATGAACCTCTCTTCTCTAACGCAGCTAGAAACAGTGAGTGAAAATAAAATGCAGCCATTTATTTAAAAAAAAGTTACCTTCACAAAACTCGTACGAGTTTCATAACGCGTACACATTTTATAATGTGTACGCATTATAAAATGCATACGTGTTTCTGGTTCACATACCCGTAGCTGAGTGCATATGCATTTGGATTCTAGCTTGGGTACCCGATTCGTAATGCATACGCATTTTTTAGAAAACACATATGCGTTTCTTTCGAAACTTTTTGTTTTGCCCAAAATTTCCCCTCTTTGTGTACTCAACTTCTTGCTTTTACCCCCTTATGATGTTGAAAATGAAAATATTTTAAAAAAAATTGAAGTATTGTTTTGGATAATCTTCGTGGTAAAATTTATTGGATCCAAATAAGAACACATGCCAATAGGTTATGCAAATAATTTTTTTTATCATAAAAAGCTATCGTTTCAATTTCAAATCATGATGTAATTAATGAGAATGTGGAAAATGAGAAAAGTAATAAAAATATTAGGATTTTTTGTTAAACCAAGAAGAAAAGATGAATCACTTAAACATCTTATATCTACTATTGCTAGTGCCATTGAGTCTATTGGAAATAATAGTCAATCCAAAGATAAGAATGCAACACGAAAAGCTATAAAAACTGCCATAGTTAATAAAAAAGTTTTGAATAAAGAATTCTAAGAAATATTAGTCAAATTATAAAAATACATCCTAAAACATTGGTAGGAGCAACAAAGAGAATAGAAAGTATATAAAATGATCCAATCAACCAATGTTGTAGGTTTATTGGTTGACTCCCAAAGTCTGACATGAAATTGAATATTGGAATCAAATATTTGATTGAAAAATATTGGCATGATAATACTAGGGTATCATATAATGCTAGGGATGTTTTGAAATTAAGAGGGGTCCAAAATTGATAATCCTCATCCAAAACACCTATTAGACACAACTCAAATTAAATTTTATAGAAAAATTTGTGGTGATTCAATGTTACTTGGTAATATTAGAATAAGTCAAAGATCTTTTAAAAAATGTAAACCTTGGTATGTGAAAATTAGTAAGCAACAAATCTCTTATTGTTGTAAAATGCATGTGCAATTTCGTTATTATTATGATGTTTTTCAATATATATATTGTATTGTACATACTAACATGATTATGTAGGAATGTGGTATTAATATTGTAAGGAAGCTAAGGTAGCATAACAACTTCCTACACTAATCTTGAGAGGAGGATAATGCAAAAAATTTACATATCTTTAATAGTTACAAAAACTTAAACAAAAATAAACATAAATATCATGCATACCACAACACAGTGATTTACGTGGGGAAAACCCTTTCAGGAGAAAAACCACACTCCAAAATTTTCCCAATATACTATTTAGAAATCACAGAGATTACAATATACTTGTAGAGCAAGCTTCTCATGAGAGTATCACCAAATAGAGATCTAGAGGCAACATGACTGCTATCAGACTCTTAGAATACATCACAATACATAGTCATAATACAATGCCCTCATAAAATAGGGTTGTCTTCTAGGAAAAGTCAAGCTAATAAAATATCAGTCATTAGATCTATGAACTAATAATGAAGGGTTGTCTTCTAGGAAAAGTCAAGCTAATAAAATATCAGTCATTAGATCTATGAACTAATAATGAAGGGTTGTCTTCTAGGAAAAGTCAAGCTAATACAATTTTTCTTTCATGGGGGGCGGGATCCCCCCACACCCCTTGTCATCATCGGCATATAAGCAGTACCTTATGTGTCAATAGTATCTTATGTTATTGCAAGGTTGATACACATTTTTCCAATAAATCTCCCACTTTTCGAACACCTTACAAATACAATGGGAGGGTGTATAAACACCATCTCTTAACTACTAGGGACCAAAAGGCCCATTGATTCTAAACACCATCTGAACTTATTTGTGCTCACAAAACTAGTTAAAGAATTAACAAAATTTATCAAAGTCTCTACCTTAAAATGATCTTCACCCTACCAACTTCGACCATATCTCTAACATTTAATGATATTGTACATCAATGTGCTTGGTCCTGGCATGAAATGTTGAGTTTTTGGCTAGACATATTGCACTTTGAATCTCACAATAAATTATCAATGTACCTTGTTTGGAAAATATATTAACACAGTCTCTTAAGCCAAATGGCTTCTTTACAAGAATGAGTAGCTACTATATACTCAACTTCAGTACTGGAAAAAACAGCCACAACCTATCACTTACTTATCTAACTAATTGCACCACCAAATAAAGTAAACACATAAGCACTGGTGGAATGTTCACTATCAATATCACGTGCCCAATTTGAATCCACATAATAATGAATATCAAGGGAAATCTCATCTCCAGTCATATTACTATGATAACACAAGGAATAATCTAAGGTACCATGTAAATATCTGAAGACTCTCTTAACTACATCCCAATGAACTCTACCAAGATTAGACATATATCTGAAAAGAACTCCCACTACTTGTCCAATGTTTGGTCTTGTACAAACCATAGCATACATCAAGCTTCCAACTGCACTCTAACAAGGAACTCTACTCATTCCTTCCATCTTTAATGGAGATGTTGGACAATCTAAAATAAATAACTTTGTTCCAGCTAAAATAGGAACACATAATGGTCTACAATCATGCATATCAAACCTATGTAAAATAGAATTGGCATACTTACTTTATCCAAGCCATAGCTTTTTGTTCACTCTATCTCTTTTAATTTACATCCCAAGAATTTTTCTAGAAGCACCAAGGACTTTCATTTCAAATTTAATAGCAAGTTGAGATTTCAATTATGAAATCATACCTTTCCCTCTAGCAATAAATAACATATCATCAACATGTAATTCAATAAATAGGAAACATTCACCATTAGCGTATGTGCAGGATCATGATGGGCCAAAAAGTGGCAATATGATGGGTATGTGTAGGGTATGTGGCTAACAATATTTTTTTTACCCAAAATTGATGAAATGAAAAGGGTTTTTAAAGAAGATTCTTTGCTTTACTTTGAAGTTAATAAATAATTATTATTCATTTTCTATTTGAATTACGACTAAAGTCTTGATTCATTGGTTGATTGAAAAACATCTATATCTTTCAAACAGTATCATATTTTTTGAATCTGAAACATGTGTCACATTCTATGCTTTCATACTATAGGATTAAAAAAAAAATGAATTTCATGAATTTTTGACCAAGTTAAGGTGGTCAGAGATAAATTACAAAAAATATGAATCACATCAGGACACGAGTCCTCTACTTACATCTAAAATATTATTAAAACAGTAAGTGCACCGAAATGGTCGCACTTTTGTGGCCAAACTAACAAATAACGCGTTCGCGTTATAGCGCGTTCGCGTTATAGTTTTCTTTGCAAATTTGCTTTGGAATTTGCCTTGGAATACCAACCCAAAGGCTTGGAGGGCATTTCTAAAGCCCAGAGACGTGTTTTTTCCAAATTCAACAAATTTTCACATAATCAGGTTCATGCTCACCATCAAGATTGCATATGGTTCAATATCAAGAAAATCGAACACATGGGTAATGTTAGGTTCTTTATTAGCTTTCCAACGATGTAATTTTTTTCACTTTCTAACAACGTTAAGCCTTTCATCCATAATTTCTTTTGTTTGTATGTCCATTTTTCTTCAAAAAGCAGTGTTTGGTATTTTTTTCACTATAAATTAACCGTTCATCAAAATTTGAAATAAATTAAATTTTTAGAAACTATACTCCATTCTACAATTTAAAAAAAATAAATTTAAAAAAAAATCTATTAGTTTCAAAAAAATTTAGGGGGAGCACGGCCAAAATTCTGCTTTTAGGAAGGCCCACTTAGAAAATTAATAAAAATTCATATATTCATTAAAAAATTATTAGAAAATATCCAGTCCTTACTACATACTGTTATCTAACTTCTGACTGGCGATTTTAAAAATACTAAAAAAAGTCCACCATGCTCGGGTCACACAAGAGTTGTTATGTTATGTTTTTCTTGAAACAACAGTAATTTGTGTGTGTCCCTCTTTTGAACCCCTTAATCTCAACCATTTTCAAAATAAATTAGTAGTTTAGAAAGTAGACTCGGAGCACTACGGTCCTTGTTTTTGTTCCATCTAAAAAATTTGAGTGTAGCTATCCTCAATTTCACGTCCAAGGTCAGTATTTCCTGATTTCAGAAAAAAAGTGGCCACTTAAGCCCCTTTTTTGGGAACCATCTTGGTGCACTTACCCAAAACAAATATTATCATTTTATTGTGGTTAGGGTGGTCAAACAGACACCTACTTAATTTTTTCCCTGAAATTTAAGTACTACTGCATTGAAATTTCAAATTTTCACCAAACATATTTTTCTTTTTAAAATAAACCTAGTAGTTTAGAAGCTACATTCAATTTGCTATAGATTCTAGTTCTTACATATTTTTGAAATAATATAGATAACTTGTTCAAATTTTTACGTCAAGTTGCCTAACTCTATTTTTTTTGAATTTTTTGCCACTTAAGGGCTTGTTTTTTCCATGATGATCCTACACATACCCATCAATTTTATAATAAACGCAATGATCTGATTTAGAACACTCATATCCCAAACTCAACACATATGTATGAAATTTCTTGTACCACATCCTATGACTCTTTTTTAAACCATACAAAGATTTCTTCAATTTGCAAACCAATTTAATTTTACCTTTCACCACATATTGTTATGGTTGTGTCATATAACTATCCTCCTCTAAGTCACCATGAAGGAAAGTAATTTTCACATCCATTTGCTCAATCTCTAAATCATAAGAAATAGAAATAGAAAGAAAAAATCTAATGGATGTCATTTTTCCAATAGGAGAAAATATCTCACCATTATTAATATCCTCAACTTGAGATTAGCATTTTGCAGCCAACCTTGCTTTGTACTTCTCAATACCTCCATCTAAACCAATATTTTTCTTAAAAACCCAAAACCCATTTTTAACCAACAAGTTTTTGTCCTTCAGGAAGTGGTATAAGATCCCATCTATCATTCTTTTTCAAAGTTGTCATTTCTTCATCTAGAGTAATCCTCTAAGATTTTGCATCATTCATACCTAATGCCTCTTCTACCTATTTGGGTTCATTTGTGTTAGTATTCAAAGCAAAAATATATCTCCAATCATCAAGTGAATACCTTTTAGGTGGTTTTCTATTCCCTATAGACCTACAAACAAGTTGAGTTGGAGGTTCTTCCTCCTCTTTTGAAGATTCAAATCTAGTCTTTTCTATCCATGGGCCTTGATTCAACTTTCTCAAGTGTAGAAGGAAATTGAATCACATCTTTATATTTACTTTGTTCTAACTAGAATGTAATAGAAATGGACTCAGTTTCTCTAACAATAACACTTCTATTGTGTATTACCTTATGTGCAATAGGATCTAAAAGATTGTACCCTTTCACACCATAACTATATCTGATGAAGATACATTTCATAGCCTTGTTCTCCAGCTTTTTCTACTTCTCCTTTTGCACATGTACATATGTCTCACAACCAAAACCTCTAAAATTTATTAATGAAGGCTTGTGGCCCAACCATGCCTCTATAGGTGTCTTATCAATAATCTAGCTAATGTAGGAGACATGTTAATTAGTTAATAGGCAATAGCAATAGCTTCAACCCAAAACCTTTTTTCTAGACTACCACCACTCAACATACTCCTAACCTTCTCTATTAGTGTTGTGTTCATTCTTTCTATAACTCCATTCTTCCATGGAAAATACATAATTTTCTTTTGTCTATGAATACCAGAATATTTAAATAATCTGTCAAAATCATTAGAGAAAAATTTCCCACCATTATTAGTCCTCAAACATTTTATTTTCTTTCTAGTCTACAACTCAATCATTGCTTTAAAATCTTTCAATTGACTAAGAACTTCATATTTACTCTTTGGAAAGTATGCCCATGTCCTTCTACTGTAATCATTAATAAATGAAACATAATATGTGGATTAACCAATTGATGGAACATCTACAGGACCAAACACATCAGAATGAATAAGATCCAATACACCACAAGATTTATGAGAACTCAAGTAAAACTCAACATAATTATATTTTCTATAAATGCAATGCTCATAGAAATTAAATTCAAGATTACAATCAGATAACCCTTCAACAAGGTTTTTATTTTTCAAGGTCTTTAGACCCTTCTCTCCAATGTGACCAAGTCTATGATGCCATAACATAGTTTTCCCTATAGGTAACTTTTATTCAGAATAAAGAGCACCCTTGGGTACCCAAAAGGCATGACCATCTGCTAAAGGTGAATCCCTCACTTCTTCCACATACTTGCTTGTCAAAGAAGTACTATTGCACTCAACTTTGCATGCATCAAGCTTATACAATGTGACATATATGACACATATAGAAATCAGCATAGCACCTCTAACTATCTTGCTTCTTGCATTATAAAATACTACCTACACACCTCCATTTATTAGTTTGCTCACACATAACAAATTTTGTGTTAAACTAGGGATATGTAACACACCATTAATCCTTTTTATTCTACCATCAGGAAAATTGATTTTAACTTTACCACAGCCAAAAAAATTTAAATGAGAATCATCACCCAAGTACACCTTACCTCCATCGAATTCTTCATATTCAGAAAACCAATCTCTATTAAAGGTCATATGGAAAGATGCACCTGAGTCAATTAACCATGCATCATTACCTGCTTGAGTTGCCAATGTTGCAATGAATGAATCACCATCTTCCTTCCCATACTCAGAATCAAAATGAAATTTCTTTTTTTTCTTCTTCTTCTTTATATTCCTTACAAACATTTCCATGCTTACAATAATTCATAAAAATAACTTTGGACTTTCCAGGAGACTTAGATCTCCCCTTGGAATTGTATTTGTCATGCTTCTCATTCTTCTTGCCTTTTTCCTTAGGTGTTCCACGAACATTCAAGGCCTCCTTATCACTAATGGATACCTTCCTTCTCATATCTTCATAAATAAAAGAACCCACCACATCTTCATTCTTCAATATAACAAAAGTACTCCCAATAGCCATAACAAGAGAATTCCATGAATCGGGAAAAAAGTAAAGCAAGATTTGACATTTCTCTTCCCCATCCATTTTTACACCAATTGATGCCTACTGAGCCACCAACCTATCGAATGCTTCTAGGTGGTCTATTATTTTTCCACCCTCTTCCATTCTCAAGGAATACAATTTCTTCCTCAAGAAAATCTTAATCACTAAAGATTTGTTTTGGTATATCTCACCAAGCTTCTTCCATAGTTTATGTGCATAGGTCTCTTAATGGATCACATTGATTAAAATAGAGTCTGCTAAGAAAAATATGATTAGACCCTTTTCTTTACAGTCCATAACATCATATTGAGCAACTTGAGTAGGATCTACAAGCCTTGAAACATTCTCATCAACAACATCCCACAGATCTTGATCTATCGATAGATCCTCCATCTTCAACTTCCACATTTCAAAATTATTTCTAGAAAACTTATACACCTCTATTCTCTATGATGAAATTTCCATCTAAAAATTACTACAACAATAGAAAAGGGGCAATGTAATAACAAGTGAGGCACAAATTCCTCATCTATTTTACATAAAGTGCATCTATTAAGGATCTCAAATTCTCTCCTCCTTAGGTTTTCATAGGTTAGGATTATGTTGTGGATAGTTTTCCACCAAAAGAAGTTAATCTTGGGAATTATATGTTAGTTCCATATTTTTTTCCAAAATCTACCATAGAAACCATGCTTAGATAGTATACTATAAGCTAATTTGGCTATAAGGCTGCCTTTACTCTCCTTAGACTAAAAGAAGCTATCTTCCTTCTAGAACATATGAATTCTAGTGAAGGAAATGGTTCTCTAGAGGGATCAATATTTTTTCCTTAACCCTTGAGTGTTGTGGCAACTTCTCTTCTATATTTTCTTTTTTTGGGAGCTTGATCATCTTATATTCATTAATCATCATTATTCGTACCAAAGTAGTTTGAAGCAAGACCCTAAAGGTCCTTCAACTCTATTCAGTTGACGGGATGTCCTAAGATCTAGTTATCATCCCAAAAAATAATTTTGTAACCATTCCCCATTTTCCATCTTAGGCCACTCTAAAATAACTATTTTTATTTGATGATGGTGTTCTAGATTAAATTCCATAGGGGTGTTTAGTGGTGTAAAGGCTCCTAATAAAGGGGACATTGTTCAAGTATTTTACAATTGGGAGAGGACACCAATCCTTATTGTTTCTCAAAAAATCCCAACCAATCTTGGCTAGAAGAGATTTATTGGTAATTTGAATTTTTCTAATCCCAAGCCCACCAATAGTTTTAGGAAGATAGATAGTATGCCAACTTAGCAAAGCCAACTTTTTCTTCTCCTTTGTACTAGACTAGAGGAAGCTTCTTTAAATTCTTTCTAACTTTTCTACTATGCATCTAAGAATTTTGAACAGAGATAAGAAATAAACAACAATCCCTACTAGAGTAGTAGAAAGGAGTTGTAATTTGCATGCATGATTTGATATAGATCCTTTCCAACTAACAAGTTTTTTCACAATATTTCTAGCACTAAATTCTAGAAATTAGGGGTGACTTCCTTAATAGTTAGAGGAAGACCTAGATAGAATTTTGGGAGAGGGGTACTATCATAGTGAAGCATAGAAATCACTATATTTAGAAGAGCACAACTAGTGTTAAAGAAGTATATCAAAATTTTCGTGCAATTTATGCACTGGCCAAAAATGGAGGAATAGTTATTGTGGCATGCCTTCCATTTACTAGATTCTACAACTGATGCTTTCCTAAAGAGAATAATATCATCAACATCTTTTTGGAAAGTTGAGGGGTCTAGAGAGCTAGTAGATTTGATATGCTTGATAGCACCTTCTTGTAGAAGTTTAAGAATATTCTTGCTTAACACATCCAAAACTATAATGAAGAGATATGGAGATAGGGGCTCACCTTGCCTAATCCATTTACTCGCACAAAAATTGTAGGGCACACCATTAACAAGAATAGAATACTTGACCATGGAAATGTTGGCCCCATGATTGTCATTACACCAAAAGGTTGACCTATTAATGCCCGATACAACTGCTAGAGTTAACAGATCCACAAGAGACAATTAAGCCATGTAAGAAATCTTGAGGAGAGCACTAACCATCTACCAACAATCTACCCTTCAACATTACTCGATGGGATTCAAACCTAATACCTTTGGCTCTGATACCAATTTTTGGCCCCATGGTTGTTGTTATGCCAAAAGGTCGACCTGTTAATGCCCAATACAACCACTAGAGTTAATGGATCCACATGAAGTAGTTAAGTCATGTCATGAATCCTAAGGGGAGCGCTGACCATATACCAAAAGGAAATAGATTCTTTGATGAGGTTTATCATAGATTGATTGAAGCCAAACTTAGCAAGGATTCTTAAAAGAAACTTCCATGAAACCTTGTCATAATATTTTTAGATGTCAAGTTTAAAGGCCATACTTGCGTTATTACTTCTATCCATAGAATGAAGGATTTCATGCATGGAGATAGTAGCATCTAGAATTTGACAACTTGGACAAAGCCTTTTTAACAAGGGGTTATCATTTACTCTAGAAGGGGCTTCAATCTATTAAGTAGAACTTTGGAGAAGATTTTATAGATGGTCCTACATAAGGTTATGGGTTTGAATTCAGCCATGGCTTGAGGGATTGAATATTTAGGAATGAGAGCTATAAAGGTGTTGTTTAGTTACTTCAAAAGGGCCTACCAGATTTAAAGTCTTCAAAAGAAATGAAAACATCTTCACCTAAGATTTCCAAGAACTCCTAAAAGAAGGCAAAGGGAAAACCATTAGGCCTAGGGGATTTCTAAGCTCCTATGCTGAAAACAGCTAACCATACTTCTTCCAAAGTAATACCTTTATGAGGATTGAGACATTATCTTCATTAGTTATGGTGACAAGGGTGTTATCTAACAACTATTATCCAAACACAATAGAATGGTTAATAGTTGACTCTAGGAAGTATTGAGAAGAAATTTTTCATGTTGAATGCTATTCAAAAGAAATTATTTGAGTTTGATCATGATGCAACATAGAGATTCATCAATTACAATTTGTGTAAGAAGACACGCATAGCAGTTATTGTAGTTATTTGTAGCAATTAGTATTCGCTTTTATTTTTTTGTATAGGATTTATTTCCAAATAAGTAGCCCATAGATGAAATTGAATTTTTTCATTTGTTTGTACTCAATCAATTAGTAAAATTTAGGATTCTCAATTGCTAAGAATTTAATGAAGCAAATCTAAAATAATGAACCACTTAATTTGAGATATGTAGGTTTGTTAAGTTGTATGTACGTTATTACATCAGTTAATTCAAGGACATAGGGCAAGCTCTATGCTACCTTCTAAAATTATCACCCTCTATGATACCATTAATTCTCAAATGGAATACATAGCATATTTATTTTAAAGTTTAGAGAGATATCTCCAAAATATTTTTAAATGACTTTGATAACTAACATGCCTAATTACAACAAGCATAGATGATAGGAAATTTTTAGGAAATTCACTAGTAGGAAGACCTTTCTTTATGACTACAAATACACATATATTTCAAATTGGCAATCATTGATACAATGCATAAGTATGACAATGATTGAATACATGATATTGTCTCCTCTCCAATGAGAATAGGCAAAGCACAAATAGAATAGATACATAATGCACACAACTTAGATGAGACCACACTTTCCCTTCTAATATATGACAATAGATATATGTATGTGACTTTTCTACTATTCATTCTATTCTTTTATGTTTCACAATTTTGGTATGGTTGATAAAGAATGGTGATAGGAGCACTAAATGCATTTCAAAATCTCACAATAATGATCCACCTTACAACTTTTAATCTACCTTATAGAGGGTCAAATTCTATCAAATATTTTTAATGACACTATGTATATGCCCTTCAAGCTCTTGAAAATAAATCAACACTATATATTGCTTGCTTATTTTAAGACCTTTATACTACATTTTCTTGCAAATGAATCTTTTACATCTTACAAGATCTAACATATTTATTTTTTTATTCTTCTATACTCTCAATGGTTTGTAACTACCATTCTTCCTTTTCTAATTTCTTCTACAACAACTAGATATACTGGTTGTTGAAATTTTAGAACTTAAATAGATTTAAGTTATTGTTAAACTCATAGATCCAAATATATTTAAATAGATAACATATGTAGATGAATGTGTTTCTTAATGCTATAACTATTTTTTTTTAACTATGCCAACTGAACAAAAAGACCAAACTTCATCATTTAGATAAAAATGTTTTCTGAGAATTTTATTTAAGAACTAACCAGTTTTAATTATTTTTAATATTTTAGAGAAAAAGTAAATGAATAATAAATCATTTTAATTAATTAAATAGTAACTTCAATGATGACGACTCTGTTGAAACCACACAGCCTTCTGATTTCACTGTGAAATCTCTTCTAATCCTTTTATCTAGAATCGTGTCTGTATAGGTGTTCTCTGCACAGCGCATCAAGCATGGATTAACGTTGCTTTGGACAGGGAGGGGTTCCATATCATCAAAGAAGGGAACAATAAGGCTATCCGAGATGCTTATCTCGGATATCGTCGTTTTGTGCCCTTGCTTAAGATCGGGAAATCTGGAAATTACAGGGAATCTGGAAAATACAGGAACAATAATATCACTGTTCAAAATTGCCTTCGCCAGCGGTGCATGTATTTTGTCAATGTTGCGTTCCTCCGAGATCTTTTCTATAAATGTGGGGGTTTCACACATTTCACTGCGTTTACTATATAACGAACCTGTCTTCCCCCTTTGGTCATCCTCTAAGACCCTGCTTATACGAAGTGACGCCTTGCGCAGAGATCCATACAGACGATCAACCCGTTCCCGTGCCTTAGCGAGAAGAAACCAAGGAAGACATTAAACCTCTTCTCCATTAAGCTCCCTAATCCATTGTATCTGTAAAATTTATGATCAAACAATGTAGAAATTAAAAAAGCAAAGCTTCTTACAAAATTCTCAAAAGAGTATGTAGATCCAATTAAATTCCAATTGAAAACAATCTTTTACCTGTTTAACCTCCTGAGCTCTGCTAATTTGACAAGCATATCTTCAAAGCTTCCAAGGCCTGAGCATCCATGAATGTTTAACCACCTAAGCTGAGCTAACTTGCCCACCGTGGAAGGAAGTCTTTGTAAGCCCGCACAGCCACGCAAGTTCAACACCTTCAGTTGTGCCAAGTCGCCTGTTGTTTCTGGAAGAATCTTTAGACCTGTACATCCATGCAAATTCAGCATTCGTAGTTGATCCAAATTACCTATTATGCGGGGTAAACATTTCAGATTAGCACAGCCTCCCAAATAAAACTCTTGTAGCTGCTTCAACTTGCCCACAGTATCAGGAAGGCTTATTAAATTTGCACAGCCGCACAAACTAAACATCTTGAGTTGGGGCATGTTACCAAGCGTGTTTGGAAGAGTTGTGAGAGCTAAACAAAACTCCAGATAGAAGCATTGGAGGTTCACCAAGCGGTCGAGCGTGTATGGGATTCTCTTAAGACTTGCATACTGCTGTAGACTGAAGATCCTTGGCTGAGACCAACTGTCGATCTGGAATCTGTTTCTTAAATTTATCAAATTACACGTATCACTTGAAACTTCACAATTTTTAATTTTCATCCATATCAAATTCGGAGCTAACTTTCTAATGTTGTCCACTAGTACAGCATTTTCCAGAGATAAGTAGCGCAGGTGAGGCATGCTGGGCAGCCCAACAGGTTTTCTTTCTTCCCCTCTGTAAACAATCATATTCACTTCCCCTGCTCTGTCTGTGTTCAAACTCTTCAAAGCATTGTGTGTGTCAATAGGCAGCCAGACTCTGCTGTTATTACCAAGTTGTTCCTGAATTCTTCTTCCCATTTGCTGCAAAAGGACATGCATATCGAGGCGATCCTCGGGGCCGCTGGTGTTACTGTTTATAAGCATTTTCAGGGAAAGATTAGTGAAGGCTGTTTGAGCTTCATTTGGATGTAAAGCTTTCCAGAAAATAACAGCCTCGTTTTTCTTTTCACCAACAAGGCAACAAGCTATATCCAGAAAGATTTTCTTCTCAATGTCATTAAGTCCGTCATAACTGATTCCAAGAACTGTAAATATGTCTGGATTTCCTCCAATATTCAAGACAGCTTCTTTCCAGCATTCGATGTCGTTGGGCTCCTTCTTATCAAATAAATGTGCTCCAATGACTACTAATGCAAGCGGAATCCCCCCACAGGCCCTTGCAATTCTCTTAGATAACTCTGCGTAGGGATTTTCTGGGAATGCCCTAGAGAAAGCATGCCAATTAAACAGCTCGAGAGCTTCCTCTTCTTGCAGGCCACTCACTTCATGGATTGGATAGACCTTAGCAAGATAGAGTATGTGCTTATCTCGGGAAGTAATGATGAGTCTACTGCCAGGGCCAAACCAATCCCCATACACCGCATGCAGCTGCCATAAATGATTGACATCGTCCAAAATGACAAGGACCCGAACTCCTCGCAATCGATCTCTCATCAGAACTTTTCCTGCATCAACACTTGAAACTTCTCCATCGTAGTTTACCAAATCCCTCAAAATTCTTCGCTGCAAGTCCACAAGTGTAGTACCGTTCTTTACAGACGCTCCAATGTTGAAGAGAAAGCAACAAGCTTTAAATCTGCCATGAATTTCATTGTAAACGGCCTTGGCCAACGTTGTTTTCCCGACACCGCCTAAACCGCTGATTCCCACTCTCACTGTTATGTTTGTCGAACTCAGATTTAAATGGGCGAGTAGCTGACGTTTACCCCTTTCGAGTCCAGTAGGATACATGGCAACGTCCAGTGGGGCATTCTTGTTCAACGTATCCAATACATCTTTCACAACTCTTTTTACTAGTCTTGCTTCGTAACTGCAAAGTTACAATTTACCATGCAAATTTAAAGCTGTCACTAATTTGGCAAAAACATTATTTTGATCATAGAAAAAAGATATAAAGTATATAAAATTCCTCAAATACGGGCCGGTTTATTGTAATCAAATAAGGCAAAAAGTCTCCAAAGATTTAATAAGGGATATAAATAGTAATAATAAAGGGAAAAATAAATTGCATATTTCAAAATGATTACAAAATGATATTGATAATTAACCACCATCAATTTCATTAAACAAATTTAAAAAAATTTACAAAGATAATCAAATAATATTATTACAAGACTAGTTTAGATTAAGTGGAGAAGTAAAGCTAGTGAAGGTTTGATATTACATTGAAGTTGTTCAAGATAATAAAGCTGAAGTAACTGGTAAGAAAAGTGTAATGAGAATACCCAATCCTTAGGCTAGTGGATGAAGTAAATGTTTGTCATCATTAACTCTTAATTTTTTTAATTGTTCTTATAGATCAGATGAAGTAAATGTTGGTCATCATTAATTCTTAATTTTTTTATTGTTCCAATAGATTAGAAATGGTATTATATATATCTCCTTAGTATCTTAATTGGTGGACCAAAACAACAAAAAGGGTTAAAAAAAAATAAAAATCTTGAATCAAATGATACAACCAATTGTAAATGACTAGTTTGTATATCACACTTTTTTATATCAATTTTGAAATATTTATGAAAAAACAATTTACCTAAGGAAAATAATTAAATCATAGTCTCTATCTAAAATTGTAGTATTAACAAGAAAATAATTTATAAAGATATTTAAATAAAGAAAAAATAATAATCAATAGTTTTCTTCGAATATAGACATTTATACAAGCTATGTATCTTTTCCACAAAATCAAAATAAACTAAAATTAGAATTTTGACTTTCATTGATTTATTTGGATCATTTTGAAAAAAAAAAAATTTATATAATAGATAAGTTATAATCAACTTAATACAAAAAGAACAATAACCAAAGAATAGTAAATTGCCCAAATTATTAAGGTGTGATGATTTATCTACATATATCATATCCTTAAACAAATGATTTATATAGTACACAAAAAAAAAATATAGCATAATTTTCATGTTTTTACAATATAAATTACATTTTGAATTCATGGTCACCCTTATTTCTTTTATAAAAATGTTATGATAGTACAATCATTTAATTATTTTTGTTAATTTATCAAAATCTATATGTGTGTGTGAAAATATACATTTTTCTATCTTAAATGAAATATTGTAAATGATTTATTAGTTCCTGCGAGGGAACTATAGGCACCACCAAATCTTAACTAGTTATTGATAATTCTCTTTTTAATCAATGAGAGCTGAAGCATTTTTTCTATTTGATTTGTTTTTATCTATTATCAATGTATACATGTCAATTATATAACAAAACATATTTCAAAATTAAATTCTCTTCAATCTAATTGGTAGACAAATTTCACCCGATATAAGCTATTAATGCACTTCCATTACTTCCATTTCAGAATTTTAACTAATTTTTATGAGTTTAATTCATGAGGGAAACCATACTAACTATTTTGAAAATTAAATTACACTATAACCATAAATTACTTTTCATTAAATTACTTACTAATTACCCCTGGCATTGGGTACATAACATTTATTTACAATTTTCCTTTGCATTATTAAAATAATAATAATAATTAATAAAATTTAAACTTTGAATAACAAATGCTAACTAATTAATCAATATAACATCAAAATTGAATTATTTTTTATTACCTTTAATACTAAATTGATTTGTAGCATAAATTTAATTGAGCTAATTCTTTCAAATATCAATACCAATTACTCAAAAAAATTACTTTTTAATATAAATTAATTAATTATTATTTAAAAATAAATGAATACCTTGTAAATTATTTTTATATTATAATTTAAATAAATTAATACTAATCACCTCTCCTTGTCATAAATTAATTCTAAAACAACACTTATTAAACATATATTTAAACTAACAAATTTTCAATTGCTTTAAATTTGAACTAACTCTAATTACTAACATACGTTTTGTAAAATAAATGAATTAAGACTATAATAATTATTTAGAATAAATACTAATTACTTTTATAAAATATTTATTATTTTTAAAAATCAACTTTAAAATTAATAGTAATTACTTTTAAATCAAATTTAAATTAATATTAATAAATTTAAATAATAGTAAAAAGCATACTAATATACTACTTTGAAATTAAATGTTTTTGATAAAAGGGGGATAAACGGGTTTTACAGGGACCTGAAACCACAAAATAACATTACAAGCTAAGACCAAAATAGAGGTCTAAAAGACAAAAAGGTTGCCAGAAAGATAAAAAAAATAGCTAAAGTGGACAGCCACAAAAAGCGGCAAAAAAACCATTAAACGGCCAACAAACAGACAAAGTTGGGCCTAGCCACAGCTAATCCATAGACTTCAGAAGCTCATCCGCAACCTCTTCCAGGTCCACCATATCCTAGACCCCCTCCATGAAGATCTGAGTCATATTTGGGGTGGTTAGGGCTTTTCTTTTAGTACTTGATCTGGTTCGCTTAGAGATCCCCGCTTCCTCATCCTGGTCTTTCTCCTGATCAAGGTCGACAATTAGAGCTCTCTTCTGGGTTTTCTCCAGTCTTTCAGACATGGCTTTCATGATTACAGAGTTATGTCTGGCAATTTTACAGTTTTGATTAGTAATTTTTTTCATGGTTCCTTTAATTTTTTCAATATTATTTTCAATAGTGCTGTCCTTTTGTGTGTTATCCTTCACAGTGGTATTCTTCTTTGCTTTGAGCTAAATTAGCCCCACAACTTTGGCTTCAATTTCCCCCAACTTACTATGAAGAGACATAGTTTTGGCTTTCAACTCACTGATTTCATGAAATAACCATTTGGTAGAATTAAACTAGTCCAAAGAACAACTCTTGGCAGTTCCAACGAAGTCAAAAGGGGGGTCACTTTCAAAATTGACCCCAAAAATAACTGACTCCGCACCTCTAGGAGGGCTATAGTTCTCCTGTTGAATATTATGAGGAATGTGGGGATCCTCAAGACTAACCTTAGCTACTTTAGCAGAAACAACAAGGGAGTCATCAGGGTAGGAGACTAACTTATTAACCAGAGAGCTAGAGCCCGCCACTTTAGCGTTAGGGTTAGTGCGGCTAGAGGCAGGAACAAAGCAGGCACAAGAAGGTTAGGGGGAATGGCTAGAGGCAGAAGGGGGGCCAGAGGAGGCGAAGAGCTCTTAACACAGCCTGGGGAAACTTTAGTATCAGATATGCTAAGCTCAGTATCATCTTCATCAAGCTCCAAAGGGGCTATAGGGTTTGGAAGGGTAGGCATATTCTGAAAGTGCTCATAAATGAGCCTTAAAAGACCCGTGTGAAGAATCGAGTATCTTTTAGGGCTTTTACTATGGTCAGAAAAGCTATTTCTCAAGGAACAAAGCAAGAAAAAAGGGATAGAAACACGCACCTTATGCCGGAAGTGATTGAGCAGCACGAAGTGATATCCATAAACCCTAGTGAAGTAGCCATTGAGAGTGATGTACTCCATGATAACCCTTAGCACTTTTCTCCATAAAGCTTTTATAGTGTCCGCTTCATAGTAACTGTTCGTCAACTTGACAAGTTTTTGCTTCTCCGTTTTAGACTTAGGGAACCTCAACATAGCTTCGTCAGAGAATTTCCTGTCTCAAAAAAAATTATGCTCTTCCATCGGAATGCCAGTCACCTCCACTATCAAAGCTTAATCAATCTGAACTTTCCTCCCAAAGAGGAGAACCTCCCCATTATTCCAATTTTTCTCAAAGAAATCAACAATCTCCTCTTTAGGGCCATGGAGTTTCTCGATGAACAGAAGTAAGCCACCCCTTCTTATTTTACTCCATGCTTTGGTGTTCTTGGTGTGTGACTCGAAGTTGGTAGGTTCAACCCTCTTTCGTTCCCCGCCCATTTTTGAGATCTTAGTTCAAATACTGTTGCAGATAGAGAACCTATTCCAGATAGTTCCTTTGCTTTGCAGGACCCACAAAGCGTGCCAAAGTAAATAATTTATCTATTGGATCCTCTCAACTCCATTATGTCTTCTAATTTTGTTATTCATGACTCATACCTTCCTCATTATTACAAGAAGCTACCTCTTTTCCATTCACTGCATCGAGCACCAATAAAGCTTGGACATTGAAGTGGAGGTTAGTCTTTTTGTGCCATGTGAGGATTTTATCACTCTTAACTCCCTCATTGCAAAAAAAATCCGCAATTGCGTTCGCCTCATGGTAAGCATGAGTTATTTTTATTCTATCGAACTTACTAAGTAAAACCTTAGCATCTTCAATCCAATTTTTAATCGACCATGCAGGTTGGGACCTACCACAAAGGCTATCAATTATATTTTTTGAATCACCTTCAAGCCATAAATTTTTACATTTAATTCCCACAGTAAGGTTGATTATGTAATAAGCCCCCGCCGCTTCCGCCACGTGATTAGTTTGGACCCCCAAAGGAGTGGCAACGGCTCCCAAAAAGTTACTAGCTGAGTCCTTTAGGACCCCACCACACCCAGCCTTCCCTGGGTTTCCTTTGGTCGCGCCATCAAAGTTTGCTTTGGCTCAGCCTTCCATAGGAAAACTCCAGCAAACTCCATCCCTGGATTTTTTGGTCGTATTAGGAGCATTGGAAATATCTCATTTAATTCTCCATTCCCTAGCAATCAGGCTGTCAAAAGGAGAGAAAACCACAGTCTCAACCTTGTCCTTCCTGAAGGGAATAATAGAGAAGTTTTCTTTAATTATCTTAAGAATTCTTTCAAACACATTTTCATCCAACGACTCCTTATCCTTGACGATTCGGTTGTTTCTCTCTTTCTAAATTCTCCAAGTCACATGGGGGAACAAGAAAGCCCACGGTTTTTTAATAAAGGGGTTGAAAGAAGGGGCTTTCCATTGAACAAAAAAATCATCAACTGACTCTGGGGGGACCCAAAAAAAATGTCAGCATTTTAGAAGCTTATCCCAAACCAAGGAGGAGAAAGGACAGTGGATAAAGAGGTGGTTAACTGATTCAGCATTGCTTTTATAGAGGTAGCATCTATTGGGGAGCAGAACACCTCTTTTGCTAAGATTATCCATAGTTAGAACTTTATTTTGCAGCAAAGACCAGAAAGAGATGTTAACCTTAGGTAAGATATGCTTAGTCCAGGCTTGCAACCACAGAGGGGGAGGGTTAAGAGCATGTGAAATCTAGGCAAAGGTAGATGAGACAGAAAAGCATCCAGAAGGCTCATACTTCTAGATAAGACTATCCTCCTGATTTAAGCATAGTCTGACACCATTCAAGGAGGAGTAAACAGAGACTAAAATAGGGTTTATCAAAGGGAGATTGATCCACTTACCATCCCTCCAATAGTCTTTAACAAAAAGGCTAAAAGTATCTTTGCAAAACTCAGCCCATGTACTGAGATTCCCATCTTAAGACAGAGGTTCATTACACAGCCAACAGTCATCCCAAAATCTAATCTAGTTACCATTGCGCACCTGCCATTTCAATCCCAGTTTCACCACCTTTATCCCATCAATCATACAGTTCCAGCAACTTGATCCTTTCGAGAGGTTGGGATTCTTAATAAGATCTTTGAGGGAATTTTTATTCTACAAATACTTGCTTTTAATTATTTCACTCCAATCCCCAGAGGAGGAGAAAAGTCTCCACATCTGTTTAGCTAGGAGCGACTTGTTTAGCAGTCTGATTTTTCTTAGCCCAAGGCCTCCATCCTTTTTAGATCTGCAAACCAAATCCCATCTAGCAAGAGGCATTCTTTTTATTTTTTTGACTCTAGACCAAAGGAATCTCTTTTGAATCTTCTCAATGGTTTCAGCATATTTGGAAGGGATTTTAAAAAGATTGAGAGCATAGATAGGGAGGTTCTGTAGAGAATTTTTAAGAAGCTAAAGTTTTTCGGCTTGGCTTAGGCGAGCTCCTTTCCAGCCAGAGAGTTTTTTCCAAAACCTATCAACCAGAGAGATCCAAAAAGTATCTAGAGGTTTTAAACATAGAGGTAATCCCAGATAAGTAGCAGGAAGGGACTCTATCTTGCAACCAAGAATTCTAGCTATCTTTCTCTGTCTATGCAGAGGTGTGTTAAAGAAATACAGTGAGCTTTTTTTCTTATTTATCACTTGACCAGAAGCTCTACCATAGGTATCCAAAAGTTTCTTCATCTCTTTAGCTTCCGAGACAGTAGCCCTTCCCATCAACAAATTGTCATCCACGAACTATTGATGAGAGCATATCAAATTGTTCGAAGACGGTTTGAGCCCCATAATAGATCTTTGAGCAATTAATTTACTCATATTCCTACCAAAACTCTTAGCCATAATCATGAAGAGGATAGGAGAAATGGGATCTCCTTGTCTTAACCCTCTAGAACTATGGAAAAAAGTGGAAGGGCATCCATTAATCAGAACCACCACAGAAGCAGAAGTGATGAGTTGTTCGATAAGCTGCAGAACTCTTTCATTAAAACCAAAAGACTTTAAGATCTTAAACAGAAAGTTCCAGTCCACCCTGTCATAAGCCTTTGAAATGTCAGGCTTAAGAAGAAATCCTTCCAATTTAGAGACTGAGAGGGAGTGAACATTCTCATGAGCATGGGCAATAGAGTCAATAATTTATCCTCCAGGCACAAAACCATTCTGTTGAGGAGCAATAATAGAGGGTAGAATGAAATCCTTTCAAATAATCATAGGCAACCATTTATTACTATATTAGAGAAAATTTCCAACTTCCATTGATCTAGATTCTAAAAAAAGATTTTAATCTATGCTAACATGTTACTTTAAAAAAAAAATCCACCAATATCTATTTAATCATTTAAATCAATCACAAATTCTATCATATTTGTTTTAGAAATAATTCACCTTCTATTTACAACTTATATTAATTACTATATGTTAGTTTGTGAAATAAAAAATATTAACTAATTAATAATTAATAAGGAAATAAATAACTTTATTATATTAATTAAATAAGTAGTCCAAATTCAAAGATTTTTTTCTTCTTATTTAAATTAAAAAATTGTTTAGTTTTGGCCAAGTTTAAATTTTCATATCCAATTTAAATGTTCATATTAAATATTTTAATATATATATAAATATATAATAAATTTAAATATTTATAAACACAAATATATATATATTATATTATATTATGGTTTTTTTTTAAAATAAGTATTAATTAATAATAAAATTAAAATTTTATTAATTTTTTTAAAGTAACAAAGCCATTGGCCTCACCATGCATTTATGCATGTTGTAAATATATATTTTAAATATTTATATTGAATTAAAATAAATATATATATAATATATTATATTTATATATGTATTAATTAGTAATATATATATTATGATTATATAAATTAAAATTGACATGATTCCCTTTTTTATATTAATATTTGAATAAAAATATTATCATAAAATATTAAACTTTAATTTATTGAAGTAATGAAACGTATATGAATTTTAAAAATTGTAAATAAACTGATTGAGTAAAATAATTTAGAGGAAATAATATAAAGAAAAATTATTTTAATTATTAGATTTTTTTTATAAGAAAAACATAATTTCATTCAAGATCTTTTCACAAGAATATGGGTTTGAGCCACATAAAATTATTTTAGAAAAAAACTATCTTCAAAACAAATTTTAATTTTCAAAAAACATAAAAATTAAATATATGCATTTTAATATTTGAGTCAAATATAGATTTTTAAGAAATATTTGTTTTATATTTTTTTTAATTGATTCCTCTACTTGTTAAGTAGGAAAGCATAACTAGCTATGGATATTCATCTCAATTCCTTTCAACCTTATAAGTTAATATTCAAGTAGATACCTACTTATCAATTAGGAAAACCTCACAAACTATGCAAATTGTTTGTAACTATGTTTACCTGAACAAACTTGTTTCTATTCCTCTCAATTCCTTTCATCCACACGTGTTCATTCTAAACTATAAAAAATAAACTACCTCATCCTCAAATTTTTTTGGCTACACAACAAGTACAATTATGCTTCTTAATCTATAACATCATGTAATATTATAATCTTATCAAAATATTATCTTTTGACAACTCAAGCATGATCATCCTTAAATTGTTTCAAAAATTTATATCTATTGGATAACATAGTGAATTTGAGCAACATAGTTTTCCCTAGATTTTGAAAGCAATTATAGTAGCATTGAGCTTAGAGACCACAATGTTGTATTATGACTAAAACATTTTTTTTCCTTTAGATGGACTTGACAGCATATGTAGAGAAGCATGAATTTGTTTTCGATGTAGTCCTAGATGAGCATGTCACAAATAATGATGTGACCTAATGTACCCATGCCATTTTTCTCATTTGGAGTAAAATCATTATATCATGCTTATAAGTATCCTTGATTACGTCTATCAATAGATTGCCTAATCTCCATTGAGAATGTCATAATCTAAAAATATTGTCAGGTGAATGGCATAATCTATAAAAAGGGCTAGATATTACTATTATTAACACCTAGAGTTTTCACATGGTACACCACTATTGTAGTTGATGTAATACATATTTGGTTGGAACATTTATCTCTCTTAATGGTGTTAGAAGTTCTATCTTAATGTTGATGACTAAAAGCAAACTGGATATTGAAAGAGTGTTGGTTAAACTTGAATTTTTATGGTATGTCATACTTCTATGGTTATACTATTGTATCCATCTATGAATGAATTTTCTTGATGTTTCATACTGCTCGTATGAAGAGAATATCAGAAGAAGGAAGTAATCAAGTAGATTGTCCTAGACAATTGAAGATTCTAGCAACAAATAGATGCCATCTTCCAAACACCTCTAGTTAGGATAATAAAAAATGACAGATGACATACCTTTCACAATAGAAGGCTTCTCAAATTCAATCTCAATGAGTAGAAAAACCATGCAAGTCGTATCCACATAGGGATCCTATCCACTAAGAGATTCCATTTTCCAAACACCTCTAGTTAGGATAATAAAAATGGTAGATGGCATACCTTTCACAATAGAATGCTTCTCAAATTTAATCTCATTGAGTGGAAAAAACCTGCAAGTCCTATCCACACAGGGATATCATGGTTGATCTAAAGTTAGATTTGGTGGGATGGCACCCTAGGTCTCTTGAAGTTAAATTAGCCCCTTAAGTATTTAGAGAGAACAATGGCTTGGAAAACATGCATGAGGGTAATTACAAATCAAAATTGTTGTATCTAGGCCCTCCTACATCCCAAAGTTTCTATAAACTTTAATAACATTTTTTCCAGGTCAACATCCACACTCTTAGATCTATACATAGGTTCTCATCATGCATACACATCTAACCAACATTCATAAACACCATATTGACATGTGAATGCATTGCCATATTCAAAATTCCATTCAGAATGAGAATCTATCTTGATTTAAATTTGTATAATGGAAATCCTCTCTCCACATTTCAAGCACTTGGGAATCAACTACTATCCAAGTTCCATATTAAAACCCACCTTGACAACTATCTCTGTTAGGTAGTTATCTTGGTTTGAATTATGGGGCATAAAGAAAATTAAGGATAATTTTTAAGTTAGTGACAAGCAAGACACCAATATCATGTATGAGACCTCACTTGTGGTAGCCTGCAAGGGCATCTTTTTCAATTTAACTTGAATATTGTTCATCTAGGGTGCATGTACTCTACTCTAGATTTGAACCTCTATTTCCTCCATGTAGTACACAAGCCTTCACCATTATCTCGACTAAAGCTTTAATTATAATGGAAACCTAAATCCTTTTTGGAATGTAGACAGACACCAACACCTTGGGTTTTGTGTTGTCTCAAACTATTTTCAAAATCAACATTGAAATGTTGTTTCTATGAGAAAATGGATAATCACAAGATTTTGAAGAAAATTCAATAGTGTTCAACTTCTTGGAAGTCAATGATGAGAATTCTCTCTTCCTCTTCAATTTTTGTCCACCTAAAGGCCATTCAAAGTGGCGATCCTTATGGCATACATAATTTGATTACATGGTTATGATAGGTTCTTTGGATTAAGATATCCTAACATCTATTAATAAGTGTTGTATGTTGCATCTTGTTGGAAATATAGTTCCATGGTTGTTCATTATATTTCATAATAAGCAATGCAGGTTGTTCATTGTATTTGATCTGAATACATAGATTGTTAATTTTGAAAGGACAATACATGTTTCTTATTTGTAACAACTTGTCTTATTTTGGATATTGTTTATGGTATTACATGTCACCATTTGGAAAATTTCAAGACTACTATTAAGTTGTTATAATATCAACATTGTTGCTAAAACATAGTAGACACAACAAATAAAAAAATGACTATTCTTACACAATTTGGCGGGAACTTTGTGCTTTAAAATATTATAAATAATTTGTTTGTTATACTAAAATATATGTTTATTTATAATTTATAATGACATATTTAAAATATAATATATCAATAAAAATAAACCAATAGAAATTTTGAGTAGAGATATGAATATAAAATTCAAAGACTAAAAAAAATTAAAAATCAAATAAAATTATGATCTTTTACAACAAAAATTAATAGACATTAATCAATATTATCTTTTTATTTAAAAAATAAATTAAAAATCTATATTAAGATTTTAAATTTAATCTTGCAAAATATTTTTGTCATCTAAATCCTTATCATTTTAACAAATATCTTTTAAAAAATAAAGCCTTAAATTTTGATTTCAATAATAATTATTTTTAAAAAATTAACTTTAAATTGTGAAAAATATTTATTCTATCTTTATCTATTAATAAAAACATTTTAAAAATCAATTAAATAAAATCAACAATATCAAATTAGACCACTTACAATGAAAACAAATATCTAAAAATTTAATCCACAATAAAATTTTGGGATTAGACTACACAAATCATTTTTTAAACATCATACATATCATAAATAAAAATATAAAAAATTAAATCATACAACCTAACAAATTTTAAAATAGTAATAGGAAACGGGCGCCCTCTTTTCATTTAGTGCGGGAAAATATTGGGAACTGACAACTATTTTTTATTGTCGTGGCGATGTTTTAACGGAAAGATAACTGTCGAATTGTCTATACAACATACAATCTGGTCATTTGACCAGATTTATTAATTAATTAAAAATAATTAATATTAATTAATAAATCAAATGATCAGATTGTATGCTGTATAGACATTGCCATGAAAAAGGGCACAAAAGGACACAAACCGTCAAAATTCAAGAGGCGAGTGAATACCTATATATATATAAAAAAATCAATCTACAATAGATTTGTATAATAACTAGACTAAGCAAACAAGTTGTCTTTTGAATTGTCCCTAATTTAATTTCGAAAACATACAAATCAATTACCCGGATTCTGCTTCCAATGTCCAACCAGAACGACAAGAGATCTGACAAAGAGCATTCTCCCAGTTTTGAATAGTATTTTCATCCTGCCGATCTAAATGGGTGTAATGTTTCTGGAATGCCTTGGCAAATTTGCCTCCATCTCTTTGAGGGTAGCGAACATCACAGGGTTCTACATCATAGAAGAGAGGAATTATGATGCAATTCGATCTCCAAATCCGGTCCGTCTCTTTCAGACACCAAGTAGATTCTGCAAAGTGTTCAGAAAACACTGGGATGAGAATATCACTTTTATCAATGGCTGTTCGCAAGTTGGATGCGATGTCTTCGCCCTTCTCCAGTTCTTCGCTATCCAGAAAAACCCTAAGCCCCACTACACTGAGAGATTCGTAGAGATGGTCGACTAAAGTTTTTCTCACATCTTTTCCGCGAAAGCTGAGAAACACATGATAAATGTTATTGATATCAAAGGAGATTTCGGTGGTGGGAGGTTCATACTGTCTGAAACTCTCCATCACTTGTCGAGCCTAACAATGTGATCTCATGTGTGAGACAGAAGAATATTAGAGAAGAGAAAGTGTCGATATGCAGTGAGGAGATGAACAAGGCCTGGGATTTATTGTGAACTCTTTGATAATTTCTAGAGAATCTTGGAGGTCATTGGTTGTGGGCAGGGAAATTAGTCAAAAGTAGAAACTCCGTCGAAACTCCAGGGAGAGGAGTTTGTGTGGAACCTAATCAGATTTGTCAGAAGACTTCATATCACGCGGACTATAAGTCGTTTCGCTGTCTTCTCTGTTCCCTTTTGGTTCTTGGTGCTCGGTATATGTACAGGGATACTAATTTAATCATAATTCAACACGGACAGGGTCCGATAACGTAGCGCACGCGGCTATTCTCCCTACCGTAACGCACAAAACTGCATGTAAACATTTCTTATTTTCAATTGATTAATAAATACAGTTAAATTTGTATTTTGTTCGTGGAATAGATGTTGTTCATTTGAACATGTATAACACCATATAAAAGTCATGATACCTATAATGTGAACATGCATAACACTATACAAAAGTCTTAATAAAGAACCTACCACGGAAGTGGTTGAGGGATACTATTGTAATAAGTTTGGCTTTTTTTAGTTAACTAGTTATTAATAATTTAGTTTTCAACCAATCGAAAACAATATTTAAACAAAAATTAAAATAAAATTTAATTTTGTAAAGTCAATTTGTAAATTATTTAACTTTACAAATTATAAAAATTATATTTTGTGCATATCATTGGTTAAAAAAGTTATGTGTGTTATTCACAAGTAAAACAAATAAAACATTTTTTTAATGAATGATTTTTCATTTTTTACTTTATAAAATCATTTCATTAAATATTTTAAATAAATAAATGTTACTTATTTTTGACTTTTTTTTGAAGAATGGTTCTTTTATATATGTAATTGTTTTTTTTACTAAAGAAAATGTTAAAAAATCAATTAACTATTTTATAGAGATTTGAACTCACACTATTAAAAAAATTTAAAAAATTAAAAATTGTATTATTCTTTCTATTCAACTAATATCTTTATCTATGTTTTAAATATTTTATGGTATATTATATTATTACTATTAATATAATTAATATAATAGTAAATCACTATATTAATAATTATAACAATATTTTAAAATATATTAATATTATAATATTACCTATTTATTTAGTTTATATAATATAATTTATAAATTATTAATATTAAATTGGAATATGATATATTTATTATATTAATAGTATATTTAACTTCAAGTATAATATGAAGACTTCACTATATCAAATTTAAAATTAATTAGAATCAATCTAAGAATTATTTTCAATAATAAATTATTTGATTATTTAATGTTTATCAAATATTTATTCTAAAGAACAAACTCAACTTCAAACAAAACACAAAATACAAAAGTCAAAACTAAAATACAACAATTAAAAAAAATACAATTAATTGTATTCACATTAATTAAACTTACATTTATTTTTATTTCAACTCTACAAATCTCTAATTGAAATACTACAAAGGCAAGTACTTGCCACTATGTGGCACTTGTTTAATTTTGTTGCTAAATTTTGAACTTTCTCATGTTCAAAAGTGTAGTCCAAGTTAATCTATTATTAAACTATTATATTATAAGAAATATATTAATATATATAAGTATTATATTATTATATTCTTATTATATCATTATATTATTATATTATTCTATTGTATTATTATATATTTATTAATATATTTATTATTATACTTCTTTTTTTGGTAAGTGTTACCAAAGGAGGTAGCTCCCCTTATTGATTTGAAAAGAAAGATGACAACCTACCATACAATATCGATTAGTGATACAAATATCCCACCCCTTCTGTGATTTCAACTAGCCTAGCTACAACATTTTCCTCAATCAGCCTAGGATTACTCTCAAAGAAGTTCATAAAATCACTGATATTATATTCTGCTCAACCCCTTTCCTAAAGAGCCTCCATGCCTTGTGCAGTTTCAGATTTTTTTGTCCTTATTAAGGCTCAGTGTGGTTGGGAATAGGATGTCATTTAATTGCAATCCTAAACATTATGTATCTCCTAAGTCCTTGGAAAGTGTTCCCCAACCCTAGGATTAGAAAGAGATTAAATTTGAAAGAAATAAACATGTTAATTGGCATTTGTAATTAATTATAAATGATAGAAACATGTGGGGATGCCCATGAAGAGCTCCTACAAAATAGGAGCACCAGGGGTACCCACATGGAGGGTGGAACCCACCTTGAGTTTAAGTTAATTGTTGGGAGAAAAAAATAACACTTTTGCAATGCATGTAAAGATCCTAGAAGTTAGGGATTGATGTTTGCATGCATGAAGTTTAGTTCAGTATCAATTCAGTTCAGTTCAATTTAGTTTAGTTCAGTTCAGTTCAATCATGGTTAAATTAACTTTAGTTGCATGTATTTAGTTTTAGTTGAATGCTAGTTGACTTTAGTTAACTTGGAATGCATGACTAATGACTTGAGTTGCATGACAAATAAATAATGGTCAAGATAAAGAAATTGTCACCTAAATTTAGGAATTTGATCATTGATAGAGTCAACTTTGTCTTGCATTAGAAAATGACTCTTATAACAAAATAATTTTGCTCACTTAAAAATTCTCATGCTCTGTTGTGCTTTTAGGCATGAAGAAAGCACAATTTACATGTTGCGAGCATTATGTAAATATTTATGAGTTCAAAGATTTCCTTAACCATTTAGCATATATGATAAAATATCCTCTTTCAAAAAGTGAAGATTTTTAGAACTTTCATTGTACGTAGAGTCATGTATAACCAACTTGCTTAAATGTTACAGTTTTCTGCACAAATGAAAATGAAAGCATATAGTTCCAAGTCCTCTTATAGGTTCCTAATGTCTCCAAAAAATGCCTTACAATAGTAAATGATATTTTTATTCCATTCAGTAATTTAGATAACTCATTTATAAGCCTAATAAAACTTATAATGTGAATTCTATTGCAAAAGGCCTAAATCAAACATCAAAAATATCAATTGAACCCATATACCCATTTTGATGATTGTAGAGTAGTGGGAAAAAGCATTACAATAGTTATTGGACCAAGACCACATGGTAGATGATTAATTGTTGAAGCTATTTTTGAAGCCTCTTCATAGGAAAACATGATTGACTAATTTTGGTATTCTCTTTTAGCACTAGGATCATGCAAAAGTGGAAGCAATAGTTTTACTTTGCTATCTATTAACCATCTTTTACATACAATTTTTTTTTGAAAAAGGAAGTTATAAGGTGTCATACCTTTACTGCATGTAAGCCAAGATCAACTAGTACTACACTAGGTTTTAGCTAATGACCACGAACCAAATTTGGCACACCTGTTGCAACAATAAGAATATCTACTTCATGAGTAAAATCTGAATAGAAATTTCTTTTTGTTTTGAGTAGCTATCTAGTCTACATAATTTATTTGGAAACATGGTTTAAAACTTTAAATTAATACTTAAATAAAGATAGTCTACTATGTTTCAAATTTTAGAGCTATTCAATAGAATATGGCCCATATTCTAACATGTCAAAAAAAATTTAAAGAAGAGATAGTGTAGTCCACCCTTAATCAATGTGTATTTATTTATAGACTAAACATCTATACTTATAAATTTATACATATGTATTTTGCTCAAAGATAAATTTTGTCCTTATACCAAGCAATCTGAAAATCAACTAAGCATTGTTCATTTATCAATATTTGTTGACCATTTTGAAGTTGAGATAACTTATAAGGATTTGGGTGTGTTATCCTTTTCAAACCCAAATCTTCTATCATCTCATTAGACATTATTGTAACACAATTTAACTACTTGTGAGATTTTTTTATCCCAAGTTAACTCAACAAGTTTTTGATGAGCACAAATATGAATGGATTCCCTCTATCAATATTTATCACTGCCTCTTTCTAATTAATGTTGATTGCTATTTTCTTTCAAGTATTAATCAAACCTCATATAATATACATGAATTACAAGCAAGAAACTACTAAAGGGTAGCATGGGAAAGAAAGGCATTCCAACTGGTCAATGGATTGTTGTTCAAGCTGGGGCCCAACCAAGTATTAAAGTGTGTGGCACGGTAAGAGATTGGGAATGTACTTCAACATGCACATGAGAATTTTATTGGAGGCTATTGGTACTTCAAGTTCACGCTGCAACATGCAATGTACTCTTGGAAAGTCTATGGTGGCTTTGAAGCCAAAGAATGGGTAACGAAATATTGAATTGGCAAACCATTAAAACAAGATTGTATGCCCCTTTGGCCATCCCAACCACAAGAAATATTTGAAATATGAGGATTGAACTTCATTTTCCCATTAAATTTTATCCAAACACATTAGTGTAAATACATTGTCTTCACCACTAAAGTATGTGATGAAGTGAACTCAAGCAAGGGCCATGTAAAACAATAGAAAGGCTAAGTTGAGGCCATAAAAAAGTCCTCATTTTAGTTATAACATGTGGATTCTCTTGGTTTGGTTAAAGATTCTATGATCCTTGTTGTTCTTAATTCCAACCCACTTCCCATCCCCATTCCCCCTAGTGTCATGGATACCAAGACCAAACACTTGTCTATGAGAATACTATTACCATCACTCAATTCAATCAAGCTTTGATGAGAGGAATTGTAATGAAAAATGGATGAATGTCAGGGATCTTATTCAGAGGAACTTAAACTAGATGTTGAGGACTTCTCTATCTTGAAAGATCACAGTACTAAATTTATGTTCAAACCTTGTACTTTATTTCCTTGGATTTCCTCTACTTCCCCCCAAATGATGGTCGTGCTATCAATATGGCCTCTTGGGCTTATAATTGTCTAAAGAAATATAAGGATGACATTAAAGAAACTACCTATAAATAACAAAAGCAGGTTAGAGTTTTGTCTTCTAAGAATGAGTTATGAGAAAGTTTCTCTATAGAATTCCTATTCTCCTGAATATTTTCCTAAGTTTGATGACTTCAAACTGGATGTTGATAGTTTGCAACAAACTTATGACCTTCTGTCTATGACATATGTAACTGGGTTCATCATGAAATAGAAAGTTTGTGCAACCTCAACCTACATTTGGTTAATTATCCTTTTATGTAAGATAAGGTTTGTGATGAAGGTCTATGGTTAAGGGATGGTGTTGTAGAGAAGCTTATGATGGAACTTAGCATACAATGTGGCATTGGATTTATTCCAACTTGACAAATAGGCTTGGAACCTTGTGATTTTTATATCTTCTTGTAGTGTGATTAATATTGCAAGGGGGTGCACCCATTATGACCAACATTTAAATATGGAATCCTTAGATAGTTTTATAGCAGGATTTTTGTTTTAAATAGTAGGTTTATACTGACTATTGAAGGCATCTTCAATTTTTATATTTTGGTATACATTAATGATAGTCAATAGACAAGTAGTGTCCCAAATCAAGCTATTGGGTTTGGCTGAAAAACTAGATTTATGTTCCTCCAATTTATTGGAAGGATGATAAATTGATACTCTAACCTTATATTTAACCAAAATATTAAAGAAAGTTGAATCTAAGTTTAAAGTTTCAATAAATGGCATATATGAGAGACAAATCATATAAAAGTAGAGATCCCTATAATAATGACTAATGTTTAAT
Source organism: Sequoia sempervirens (assembly GCA_007258455.2). Classification (NCBI taxonomy): domain Eukaryota; kingdom Viridiplantae; phylum Streptophyta; class Pinopsida; order Cupressales; family Cupressaceae; genus Sequoia; species Sequoia sempervirens. The sequence continues at coordinate 240,743,116 of VDFB02271358.1, forward strand.
TTAATATATTTTACTTTTCTAATATTCGCCACCTTAGTTGTAGATATAATAGACATATTGGCTTATATATATCCGAACACTAATTAGCCATACAATTTTAGTCTTTCCATAATAGAAAATATATAAAATTTGCAAATTAAGATTTCCAATGATATATTGCATATCAATTTAAAAAAAAAAAACATATAGTTGAATTATATTTGAATAGGTCTTAATTCTTATAAATCTAATTTATGTTAACTATGAATTATTTGTAGGCACATCTTCAAAATTGAATTTAGATAAATAACATTTTACTTGGTTCAAAACTTTTATAAGATGAGAATCAATGATGAGTTATATTAATTATCATATCAAATTTTAATATTTTATTGTATTGTGTTATGTTTCCAAATGCAAGGTAGAAATAATTTATATTTTAATTCTATCTTATTATCTTATGATTTTTTAATTAAATTTGTTACTGCTTTGTTTAAATTTACTTTAGGTCTTTAGTCTATTTAAATATAGGAAAAATAATAATGAAAAGAATATAAAAATGTGAAAGAAACAAGATAAGGAATAAGTTTGTCATGAGTGAAATAATAGTATAATAGTATAATTATTTTACATTTAATTACAATTACAAATTAGAGGTTTAATTGAAATATTTCATTATTTAATAAATACTTTTATAAATGTATTATAAAAATTGAACACATCATTTTTATGAATTTGTTTAAATAATTTAAAATTAACATTATGTTTGATTCACCATATTTTTAATATCAACTCAACTATTTTTTAAATAATATAATATTTTTTTTATCTTAATTTTAAAATTATAATTAATAATTCACCACAAAATTATATGATTAAAGATTTTAAATTTATAAACATAAAAATCAAAGTCTGCTGCAATAGCTCTAACTTGGTCATTGATTTAAACAAATTTATTATTATTTCCCTGTCATTATTTCTTTTTCTTCCACTTGCTTACAATAATTTTAAGTAATTATATATTTTTATTATCAACCAACGTGGAGATTAAGCCATCTGCCGGACATTCGCGAATTAGTCAATTAAGTCCGCATCGCCTATGAGCTGTCCAAACCTCAGTATTGAATATTATACATTAGTGTGAATTAAAATGCATATTTTTTAAAGTGTTTATATTAATTTTTTTATCTCCATTACATTCCAAAGTCAAATATAACGTATTATATATTCAGTATTGGGCTGCTATTTAACTCTTCTGCTGGAACGGCTCTAACTTGGTCAATGATTGTTTCATTGGCTTGATTAAATTTATTATTATTTTTTATATTTCCCTTTCAACTAGTCTGCATATCATTTCTTTATTCTTTCCCTTTTAAAAATTATTTAAAGCTAACATCAAATTTTACTATCATCCAATTCGAAGATTATTTATTCATTTTTCTCACCTAATTCTCTAAAAAAAATTAAGCCATCTCTCCATTAATTTACCGATCAAGTCAATTAGATATCTAGTGATGGACCAATGTTTAACTTTATTAAAAAATCAATTAGAATCTAAGGGAGATGAGGGTAGGTTGGGTGATTAAGAATTGAGTTTTATTCATGTCAATTTACAACTTGACATGGTGCAAAATATTCCAAAATATCTAAGGTGTGTCATTTATGAGGTTGATTTTTTAATACAAAATATGTTGTCATCAACAAAATGAGAGTAGACGGCCTTGGATTTACTTAGAAGGGGAATCCCATGAATGAGATTAGTGGATAGAGCATGCTAAAAAAGATAGCCAAGAAAATTAATTTAGTTAAAACATATAGTAATGTGGCAAGAAGATAGCCAAGAAAATAACTTTTGCAAATGGATTTTTATAAAGTTTAAATTAAAGGGAGAGGGATTCATTGACCAAAATTCTAGCATTAGCATCAATGAATAATGTCCTAATGTGATTGCATATCATGGGTCTGTATCCAACCATTTTAGTATAATAAGTATAAAGGAGATAAATTATGATTATAATCTTTATCAAAGTCAATTTTGATGATTAAGGCATTTTGGATAGTTTTTTGTGCTCACCTAACCATTTCACTAGCAAGAGCAGCCTATCTAAAATAAAACTAGTCAATTTGCTATGGTCTAACAATCTATTGAATGATCAACTAAGAATAAAATTATTTTTCTAATTTCTTTTGGGGAAAGATGTGTAACAAAGGATATTTTTTATAATTTTTTTCTAAATATATTTTTTATTAACTTTTGTTGGTCTAATTGTTGTTTTTAAAAACATCATGTACGACAACCATAATTTGACCTACACTAATTATTTTTTTATTTTTTTCATTATGTAGAGAATTTTTTGTAGATTGATGTCATGTAATTTTAAAAAAAAAAGTTACCAAATTAAAAGTTATTAAAAAAAGTCTGACTTTCAAGTTTATGGACCTTAGAAATTAATTAAAAAATAGAAAACATAATCTAGTCATTAAAAATTACATATGTGAAAACTAGACATTATGATCTATAATGAGTTTTAATTTCATAAACTAATTAAAAAAAATTGTTAACTATATTGCCAAAGTTAGTTATTTCTCTTGACATTGTCTTATTAGTCTTTTAGTTGTAGTTCAAGGCTAAGGGTTGAGTTACCAAGCCATTCCCAAGCCTAAAACAAAATCAAAAAGTTGGTTGGGATTTTATGTTTTTAGAACACCTGCTTTAAAATGGACACCTATTATATTTTTTGAATGGGTATTTGTTTAGGAACAAGATGTCGGTCTAAGGATTGAGATCGCATACAAGTTTTAATTTATAAAAAAATATTAGTTTATAAATAATAAAGCTAAAATGTTAGTTTTGTGAAGTTACATTCATGAAAAATAACGAATTTATAAGTCATTGCAATATAAGTAAAAAAATAACTAGATTGAATATATTGAAATCTCCCAAAGATCAATTATTTTATATTGTAGATATTATTATTTTATAATTGTTAATGTTGAAATCAAGATATAGATTTTCTCAAAGACCTATCTTCTCTTCCATTTTAATACTTATGAAGGTCATTGCCAAAAAAAAATCCCAAAAGGACTTGTATAATTCACAAGGGAATTTTTCTAAACCAAGAGCTTTATTATTAGCCATCATAAAAATAGCTTCTTTTAAGCTTTCTTGGGTGAGGAGTTAGTAAATAAGAAGAAAAATTACTATATATATATATATATATATATATATATATATATATATATAGCCCATTATATTATAAATTATCCATATATCTAATATCACATTTTAATATGATTAATAATGTAAATAAATCTAATATATAACTTAAACATAATCATATATGTGTGGTAATATAATTATTATAGTCATAAATATATATTATAGGTATTATATTTACCTATAATATATTATTATAATAGAGAATAGTTATAATTATTATGACAAATTAATTTGGTAAATATATTATAATAATATATAGATTATACCTATATATTAATATTATAATCATATATTAATAAATATATATGATTAACCTATATATTATAAATATATTAATATCATAACCTATATATAGATTAAATATATAACTTATAATAATATCATATATTATAAGTTATAATCTATATTATAATAATAATAATAATAATAATAATAATAATAATAATAATAATAATAATAATAATAATAATAATAATAATAATAAATATATTATAGATTAAATAAATTATATATATTTATAAACTTATATTATTATATAAATTATTGTTTAATATAGATTATGATATTAATATTTATATATAATAATTAAAAATCTATATTAATATACTTATAATATATGGGTTAACCTATATATATTATAATTATAGGTTATATATTAACCTATATTAATAGCATAACCTATATATTTTATCTATATAGATAATATTTATATATCATATATATGATTAACCTATATATTTATTAAAGTATAGGTAATATTTGACCTATAATATCATAATATTACCTAATTATTACCCTTATTCTAACATTAATTTGAAATCTAATTATAATTCTATCTTAACCATATTTTTAATCCTAATTCTAACAATAATCCTAACCCTAACTCTAATCATATCTATAATTCTAACCATTAAACTAGTTAACCCTATTTCTAAACCTAATCATAATTATAATGATTTTAGAATTATAATTATTAATAATAATTAGGGCTCTAGAATTATAATTTAATTAATTTATAAAACTAATATTGTAATTAATTATTTGATTATAAAAATTCTTAGACTAATTATTTAATTAAATATTTAAAATTATAATTATTAAATAAGATATGGTTATAATATAATTGATTAAAACATCTATAGTTATTTTTATAATTATTTTAAATTTTAAAATAATAATTAATAAATTAGAATCATATTTATATATTCTAATCCTAAAGTTAAATAATTATATAATTCTAATTCTAATTCTAAATTACTAAAATATTTAATTGTATTTTGGTGAACTATAACCCTAATCATAATTTAATTAAAAAATAATTTTATTATAATTGTAAATTAATCTATATAATTATAATTATAATAAACTTAATTCTAAACCTAATTCTTAATTATTAATATTTTCCAATTAGAGTATATTTATGTAATATTAATTATAACACTCACCCATTATTATTGCACACCCTTGCAATTATATGGAAATCAACTTAACTAAGGTATATCATAAATTTTATCTATATGAAAATTTGCTAATACATTATGCAAATTTATGTATTAAAGCAAACAAATATTTTAACTGGTGTATCATTTTCATTAGTTGAATGAAGTTCACCTACAAACCCTCCTTAACCTTGCTTAATTGATTTTCTTTGGAATAATGAGATGAGGGGAAAAAAATCAAAAAGTAAAAAAAGTAAAAAATCAAACATTTTACTTTAAGAAAAATTAAATATAATGAAATTAACATTGTTGTGGAAAATATCTTAAAAAAATTAGTGCAATCATTGATCTTTTTTATATAATATTTTATTTCTTATAAATTAAAAAAAAAAAGATTATATATGTTACATATTATACAATATATATTATTATAATGCCATGTTAAAATTAATATATTACATATGAATTTAATAAATTAATATAATATATAATCAAATATAATATTTTAAAAACTAGCTATATTATATTATAAAACCATATTATTATCTTATATCATTATTAATAATAATTTATTTATTGACAAACAAAAAATTTACAACTAATCTCCCATGACTCACCAATTCTCTTCAAAATATAAAATTTATAATTTCACAGTAACACCTTTACATTGACAATTAAATAACTTCTAGCTTCCAAATTTTATGTTGGCACAACAAATCATGGAATGTTTTGCAAACACAAAACACACCCTCGAACTAGATGCTCCTCCATCAATTTATTATTATTATTAATTATTTTAAGAAATTAAATTTTATGCTATTTTATTATTATATATTATAGTTCTATATATTATATTGATATAATTTACTTTAATTTATATTATATTTATTTTATTCACAAATAATTAAAATTGTTGTTATACTTGTTAAAAAAAAATTGTTGTGTTCTAAAAATTGGGTGGTGCCAATAGTAGATTTTGTTATTTTACTCATAAATAATTGTACACTACATATTTGATTTGAATTGATTGTTTTATCTACAACTTATGTTGTTTAGGACAATAAGAATATCTATCAAACAGACTTGGATTTCATAAAAAATAATGAGAAGATCTTTCAATTATTGACATGGAGAATACATGTAATCTATTTAACAAAGTGCCTGAAAGAATATGACATAATTGTATTGTAAATGTATGCTATTCACTAATAAAAATATTAAATACACTTCATTCTTTTAAATGTTACTGTTGATATTCATTTGACTTCACTATTTAAAAAGATTATTGATAAGATACAAACAAAAATTTGCAGGCAAGACATAAGAGAACTTGAAAATACCTTTAAAATATGTAAAATTACATTGCACCCATGATATCCTTGCTTTGCAATTCTGACTATTATTCAAAATAGAACAATACACTAAGACACTTCAAAAGCACTAAAGGGGAAAAAAGAGCATATGACCAATACAAATGTTTAGAATGGTAATAAATTTGCAAAATGTACTCATGGAAAATGCATACTACATCCAAGGGCACTCTATTAATTTATATAAAATACAATATCAACAACTCAATGCACTACTATCCTTTTTACATTTCAACTATCCAACTCCAAAAAAGCATCTTGAAGTTTGTTACAATCAAGAATATGAGAGGACAAAAGAAAGAAATGAAACATCAAAGAATAAAATGGTTAGACAGATGAGAATTTAGATAAAAGCCTTATCATGCTAAAAAACCTTTTTTGAAAATCACAAATTAAGAATTTAAATAGAAGTCTATATTAAAATTTCAAAAAAGAAATTTAAAATAATAACTAGAAAAAATCATAAGTTTATAATTGTAATAGAAAATCAGGAAAAAAAATTGATTGTTTTTTAAGAAATATTTGATAATAGACCAATAAACTTTAGAATGATACTTAAATTAAATGGATAAGGAAAAATATTTAGTTAATTTTTTCATTATTTAGATAGATTTTATTTATCTAGATGCAAAAGTATATTAGTTAAAATTTTATTTTATAAATGGATTTATTATTTATTGACAAAGTAAATAGATTTAGTAAATTTATTTTTTAAATAAAATAGATCAAACGAATTTAGCATTTAATTTAGTATTAGCAAAAATAATATAGTTTAATTATTAAAATAATCAAATTATTATAAAAGTAATTATATTAAAATTATCTAGAAATTAATTATTTTCATATTGCATTTTTTTAAAAGAAAATTAGTTTAGTTCAATTTATCAAATTTCAAAAGATATTAGTATTAATTGATTTTATATTATAAAAATAGATTTCAAGAAATATATTTTAATTTATCAAAGGAAAATGAAAATTAATATAACCAAAAATTAATCTTAAAAAATATAGTTTGAATGTATAGATAAATTTATTTAACAAAAAACTAATCTTCAAAAAATTAGCATAGTTGAATTTATTAATATCAAGAATTAACAAGGTTTGTATTGCATAAACAAATTGAATAATTAACCTATATAATTTAAATTACATAGAATATTTAAGAAATTAGTATAGGGGAATTTATTAGCATTTAGAGTTAGTTAAATTTATATTACAAATGTCAATAGAATAGTTAAGTTAAAAGTAATTTTAATTTTCTCCTGCCCTTTCCATCTCCCACTATAATCGCAACTATGATAATGGATCTGGGAAAATCGCCCCTTATCGCTCAAAAGTTTTGAGCCAATAATATTCAAGAGAAATAATTTTGAAAATTAGAAAAGTTAAAAAAAATGCATTTAACTTTAGAAAAAAATTTAAATATAATGTATAAAGGAAAATAATCAATTTTGATTGGTTGAAGTTCAAAACATTAATAACTAGTTAAGGAAGAAGCGTGCCTATAGTTCCTTATTCGACATGGAGACACTTGAGCATGCTTCATAGACAACATCATCGTACATCATACATCTTGACATCCTGCATACATCCATGGTTTTGTTTCTTCCTAGGGGGAGGAATTTTGTTCGACAAGATTGGATCATCTTCAACATTCAATGTCGAGCTTCTACCATCATTGCAGAAGACTCAACATTGAGGGGGGGCTACCTTGTCTCTCTTCTACTTCTCTCTTATGGGGGGGTCTTTTTCCTCACATGGGGTTTTTACGTTCTCATTCTTCATTGAGAGCATTTCTTTTTGTATTTCATCTCTCTTTTGGGGAGGATTTTGTCCCACTGGGTTTTCTCCTTTTCTCCATTTGTGAGAGATTCCAATACCCACATTTATATCTCGGTGGGAAATACTCTCGGGTTCAGAGTGTTACCAGTTGAGCCGTTCCCTTGGGTGAGTACTTTTTCCCCAAGGCAGGCCCTCTAAGATAGAAAAAAGTGAGTAAATGTATTCATAGTTCAATCCACCTTCATTTAAAAGCAAAGGGAGAACACATGCAATAGATTTACTCACACTCACACAATTTTTTGCTCAATTTTAAACCCAAATTGAAGTGCGTATGGGTAATTATTTACACAACTTAGTGTCACCAATAGCCTTTTGATTCTCAAGATCGTTGTGAGGCACGAGAGAAGCGCATACATATTTTGGTGATATTACTTTATGTACGTAATTACAAATCAATGCAAACACTTGTTCATTTTAAGTCCATAAAGCAAAAGTGAATTTGTTTTAAAGCACCAAAGTAAGTGTGACAATTTTCCTTGTTTGATTATTAAACCCAAAACAAACTCTAGTAAATTTGAGTCCTGATGTTCTTTTTAAGCCTTTTTGTAACAAGAATTCAAAAGGTTCTTTTTAAAGCCCAAAATGAAATTAGTAAGTCCTAAGCATAAAGAGATAACAATTTTTTCCTTAAGAGGAATAGTGAATCCTCTAAGAGTGTTTAAACAAACACTGGAGTGTTTAAAAACACTTGTTTTTGTGAAATGACATCATCATGCTTCTTTTTCCTTTTCGTCTTTGATCGATCCAACCTACAAGAAATTTAGTTAGATTCTACAAAAATAGAAATCAAAAAAGTAGAAAATAGACAAAAGAACCATAATTTGAAAAAAAGCACATGCTACAAATAAAATTTCACTTCATACTCCCCTCTAGCAGTGCAATCCATGAAGGCGTCACAGTTTTATTTCACCAGCGGTGTTGTATAGCGTCGCTTGCCAGTCAATGTCACTCTACAACTAGGCCAAAGTGATTACTTTCAGTTAAAAAGGGATGATCATTCTTGCATGAATGGTGGAGAGATATGTTTTAGTTAACAGAGAATAATTTAGACCCACCTTGGGCACTCAAGTTGGCTTCTTGGAGTTAACACTTTTGCATGATAAGATATTTCAGAAGATTTAGTTAAGTGGGCCCATTCTTGGGTGCCAACTTTGAGGATAATCTTTGAAGATATCTTCAGAATAAAGGTTGAGTTATGACTTCAGTTTGGGACACCCAAATGGATGAAGGAGTTGATCTGACATTGTTCTTCATGGTTGAACTCTACTTGCAAGAGATAGGCATAGGTTTTTGGTGATAATCTTTGAGCTTTGTAATTTTAACTCTTTGGAGTTTACAAGGTTGATTATTGCCTATTTATCCTAAGCAAGTTGAAGAGAGTTTGTATTATTTATTATTGTAGGTTGTGAAGAAGATTTGTTGAAGGAAAAAGAAACATCTCAAGCAAGGATTGGAATTATTGTAATCTTATTCTAAGATTAAATAATACATTGATTCATGGTGGATTTTTTTCTCAAAAAGGTTTCTTCATGGTATACGTTGTGTATCTTCTAATATCATGTCTAATTCTTCTACAACCTTTTGTCTTCATTCTACAAATGGTAAAATGAATTAATCAAATTAATCACCCATAAAGAATCTATAACAAAGAATACATATTTAGATCAACAATCATATAGTTTTACAAAGTATTAAGATACATAAACACCTCAATTTTCAACAAGTATCCCAATAGCAAGCCCAAACTTGGGTTCATTTGAAATGGTGTCAATGGTCGTTGAAACAACCAAGTAGGTCTCATCACTCTTGTATCAAAGTGTAACATGAACACCCCAAAGTCATTTGTTGAGCACCTCCAGGCATAGTTCTAGAAAAACCCTTCCAACACCAAAACATCATGTCTGTGATTGATGCTCCAAAAGTCTTCTCCCGCCACCTTTATATCATAGCCACCTCCTTGTTCTGCACCCTTTGGTGTAACATTCCACTCATTCAAAAAATACTCAAGACTCTTACAAAATACAACAAAATACAATTGCAGAATAATTCAGATTAGTATGTCCCAAATGAGAGTGTAAACCTCTCTATTTATACAATAAAATAGGACTTCATAGCCTACAAAAAAGGCATGTAAGCTAACAACACTCTCCATGCAAGTTGACTCACTTCCCTTAGCCAAAAAGGTGGCAGCAAACTAAACACAAACTCAAATCATGAAGCTATAGGTCGACCTTTCTTATTTGACAGTAGCAAAGACTAATTCAAAAGTGTACATGTTTAAATGACGTTAGTTGAATTGCAACAACAATGGACTTCTACAAAAACTAGAACTTGATAAATTGGTGGCAAGTATGCAGCCTTCTCCCTAGTGCTTTGGCATGGTTATTATCATAAAAACTATCTATAATTTACAAACAACACTTGGAAAAAGTCAACTAAGTCATAGTTTCAATTTAGCAATAGAGGAAAGGTGAATCAGCCTTCAAAATAGCACTCAAAAGGTGTTTTTGACCATTTGTTGCCTTGCTTTTTATATAACCTATTCTCAAGCATTAATACTTTATGAGGTTTGGCTTATATTCTATCACTTTATCTCTTAGATAAAGACATTCTCAGCTTTGAATAAATTGCTATTAATATTTCCAAGTTGCATTAACAATAGTGTCAAATTATGGTTCTATCCATGTTGACCTTTTACTGCTGCATAATAATTCCCATATAGTTTGACCTTTATGCATTGTCATTCTATGTATTGTTCATGTGATAGTTCTGTGCTCATAAACAACCCATTCATAAGCATGCATAGGTACATCTACTTATGTACTCTCATGTACGCGTTCATGTGTATGGTCTATCATCATGTATATGTATACATATACATACATTTCCATGTGTAATCATCTCATCTTTACAAGCATAGTAATATAAAGAAGAACTCATAAGTTCTAAACATATAAACATCACCCAAGCATGCATTCAACAACAATAAAGACCCTTGCTAATGCAAACACATATACTAAGGATGACTTATCAAATTCCAACATAATAACTTGACTCAACCATTCTACAATGAGTGTGTGTAAGCTCAAATAGTTACATTACTAGTTACCTGACCAAAATCTTCTCTTAAGTGATACTTCCCCTCCACGTAGATGATTCAACATATACCTACATCCAACTAACACATTCCCATGGTAGTCAGTTGTTCAAAAAAATATGCATTACATAATATTTCTCCATAGTTAGAATAACTAATTCAATAACTATCCATTTCACATATATGCATTTCTTCACATATCATTAAATGAAATAACATTCATTCATAATTCACTGATAACAAAGAGCAAGCAAAATTTATTCTCATTCAGAATCCAAATTACATTAACATTTACCCTACATAGTAATTGTACAAATAGAAAATACACATTTGGGGTGTAACATACTTTCCCCCCTTATGAATCATTGTCTCTGATGATTTTATGTAGCAATATAAAGCATATACACAAACAAAATATCGTTTCAAGTACTCTCAAATGTATCTAAAACATGAGGAAACTTTTGTGGTATCTCAACATAATCTTCCCAAGTGGCAGTCTTCCACATACTGGTCCCACTGGACTTTGCATTGCAAAACTTCCCTATTACACAAGCAAAGCTTACATGTTTCGAGCACCTTGATGGGCTCAAGTGTTACCACTCCTAGGTCTTGTACCTATAAAGCATTCCAATAAATCACATGATTATCACCTAGTATATACTTCTTTAGGTAAGACACATAGAAGAGTTATGCATCCTGGCAAGAGCTGGTGGCAATGCAATTCGGTAAGCTACCAGATTCACTTCCTCAAGAATCTCAAAAGGTCCTACATAGTGCGGGGCTAATTTGGAAGACCTCCCAAGTTTAATGGAATTCTTGTGAGGTTTTACTCCCAAAAACACCTTGTCACCTATGACAAAATTTTAGGGCACTCTCTTAGCATCAACATAACTTTTATGTCCATCATTAGCTTCAGCCAACCGTTGCTTAACAATTCTCACTTTCTCTTCCATTTTAGCCAAAATCTCTTGCCCAAGACTCACTCTATCCTTAATTTTATCCCAACTTTTAGGATTTTGACACTTTCAACCATATAACACTTCAAAAGGAGCCATCTTTATTGCAGAATGGTAAGAATTGTTGTAAGAAAATTACACTAAAGGAAAGTAGTCTTCTCACTTGTACTGCTAGTCCATGCAATACATTCTAAGTAGGTCTTCCAAGACTTGATTTACCCTTTTGGTTTTTCCATCTATTTTTGAATGATATGTTGAACTGATATTCAGTTGAGTCCCAAATGCAAAAAACAAAGTTTTCCAAAACCTAGAAGTGATTTGTGCATCCTTATCTGAGATAATATTCTTAAGAATCCAATCCAATCTAAATACTTCTTGCACAAATTTCCTTGCTATTATAAGTTCTCCATAAATTAGATTCCCAAGTATGAAATGTGCTACTTTCGTAAGCTTATCAACCACCACAAGAATGGCATTGCACTGATTCCTTGATATAGGAAATCCTTGCACAAAGTCCATACTTATGACTTGTCAGTTTCTCTCTAGTATATCATGTGGATATAAAAATCTTGCAGGATGATGATGCTCTACTTTCACCCTTTATATTCAAGACACCTAGCCACAAATCTAGCAACATCTCCTTTCATCCCCTTCTAAAAATATAATGGCTTGACATTTGCCAAAATTTTCATCACACCAGACTATCTAGAGTATGGTGCTTCATGTACTTCTTTCCATACCATATCCCATGTATCATTCTTTTTCAAAGCTATCATTTCTTCATCCAATATTTTCTTAAATACCCATTTGTAACCAACAAGTTTTCGTCCTTTGGGAACTGGTATAACATCCCATGTATCATTCTTTTTCAAAGCTATAATTTCTTCATTCATATCAATCTTCTAGGATTATGCATCATTCATACCTAATGCATCTTCTACCGATCTTGGTTCATTCATGTTAGTATTCAAAGCAAAAATACATGTCCAATCATCAGGTGAATACCTTTTAGGTGTTTTTCTATTCCCTATAGACCTATGAACAAGTTGAGTTAGAGGTTCTTCCTCCTCTTCTAAAGATTCAGAGCTAGATGAGCTCTCCTTAACTTCTTGTCTATCCATGGGCCTCAATTCAACTTTCTCAGGTGTAGAAGGAAATTCAATCACATCTTTCTATTTACTTTGTTCTAACTACAATGTAACATAAAAAGGCTTAGTTTCTCTAAAAATAACATTGTTACTACATGTATTACCTTATGTGTAATAACATCAAAAAGCTTGTACCCTTTCACACCATAACTATATCTGATGAAGATACATTTCACAACCTTGTTCTCCAGCTTTTTCTACTTCTACTTTGGCACATGTACATATGCTTCACAACCAAAAACTCTAAGAATTCTTAATGAAGGCTTGTGTCCCGACCATGCCTCTATAGGTGTCTTATCAACAAGAGCTGATGTAGGAGACATGTTAATCATGCAACAAGTAGTGGCAATAGCTTCAGCCCAAAACCTTTTTTCTAGACTAGCACCACTCAACATATTCCTAACCTTCTCCATTAGTGTCTTGTTCATTCTTTCTACAACTCAATTCTTCTGTGGAGAATACAGAGTTTTCCTTTGTCTATGAATACCACAATCTTTACATAATCTGTCAAAATCATTAGAGAAAAATTCCCCACCATTATTAGACCTCAAACATTTTATTTTCTTTCTATTCTACAACTCAATCATTGCTATAAATTATTTAAATCTATTGAAAACTTCATATTTACTCTTTAGAAAGTATACCCATGTCCTACTATAATCATCAATAAATGAAACATAATATATGGATTTACCAATTGAAGGAAAATCTAGAGGACCAAACACATTAGAATGAATAAGATCCAATACACCACAATATTTATGAGAACTCGAGTAAAACTTAAAACAATTTTATTTTCTATAAATGCAATGCTCATAGAAATCAAATTCAAGATTACAATCAGATAACCTTTCAACAAGGTTTTTATTTTTCAATGTCTTTAGACCATTTTCTCCAATGTGACCAAGTATATGGTGTCATAACATAGTTCTTTCTATAGGTAACTTTGATTCAAAATAAAGAGCATCCTTGGGTACCCAAAAGCCATGACCATCTACTAAAGGTGAAACCCTCACTTCTTCCACATACTTTCTTTTCAAAGAAGTACTATTACACTCAAGTGTGCATGCATCAAGCTTATACAATGTGCCATATATTAAAACTCTAGAAATCACCATAGCACCTCTAACCATCTTGCAACCTACATCAAAATACTACCTACAAACCTGCACCTATTAATTTGCTCACATATAACAAATTTTGTGCTAAACTAGGGATATTCAACACACCATTAATCCTTTTTATTCTACCATTAGGAAACTTGATTTTAAATTTACCACGAGAAAAAATGTATATGAGAATCATCACCCATGTACACCTTACCTCCATCAAATTATTCATATACATAAAACCAATCTCTATTAGAGGTCATATGGAAAGATGCACCTGAGTCAATTAACCATGCATCATTACCTGCTCGAGTTGCCAAAGCTGCAATGAATGAATCACCATCTTCCTTCTCATACTCATAATCAAAATTAAATTTCTTCTTTTTCTTCTTCTTCTTTTCTTCTTTGTAGTCCTTATGAGCATTTCCATGCTTACTGTAGTTCCAACAAATAACTTTGAACTTTCTAAGAGACTTAGATCTCCCTTTGGACTTGGATTTGTCATGCTTCTCATTCTTCTTTCCTTTTTCCTTAGGTGTTCCATGAACATTCTGGGCCTCCTTGGTACTAATGGGTACCTTCCTCCTCATCTCTTCATAAAGAAAAGAACCCACCACATCTTCAATCTTCGATATAATAGAAGTACTCCCAATAGCCATAACAAGAGAATCCGATGAATTGGAAAAAAAATAAAGCAAGATTTGACATTTCTCTTCCTCATCCATTTTGACACCAACTGATGCCAATTGAGCCTCCAAAATATTGAATGCTTCTAGGTGGTCTATAATTCGTTCACCCCCTTTCATTCTCAAGGAATACAATTTCTTCCTCAAGAAAATATTAATCATTAAATATTTTTCTTGATACATCTCACCAAGCTTCTTCCATACTTTATGTGCATAGGTCTCTTCATGGACATTGATTAAAACATAGTCCTAAAAAAAAAAATGATTAGACCCTTGGATTTATGGTCCACAACATCATATTGAACAACTTGAGTAGGATTTGCAAGCCTTGAAACATTCTCATCAACAACATCCCACAGATCATCTTGATCTATCAATAGATCCTCCATCTTCAACTTCCACATTTCAAAATTATTTCTAGAAAAAAATTCCACCTATATTCTCTCTCATGAACTTTCCATCTAAAAATTCCTACAAAAATAGAAAATGGGCAATGTAATAATAGGTGAGGTATAGATTCCTCATTTTTTTTGCATAATGTGCATCTATTAAGGATCTAAAATTCTCTCCTCCTTAGGTTGTCATAGGTTAGGATTATGTTGTGGATAGTTTTCCACCAAAAGAAGTTAATCTAGGGAGTTAGATGTTAGTTCCATATTTTTGTCCAAAATCTACCATAGAAACTATGCTCATATAGTAAACTATAAGCTAATTTGGTTGTAAGGTTTCCTTTACTCTCCTTAGACTAGAAGAAGCTATCTTCCTTCTAGAACATAGGAATTCTAGTGAAGGAAATTTATTTTTAGAGGGATCAAGATTTTTTCCTTAACCCTTGAGTGTTGTGGCAACATCTCTCCGATAATTTCTTTTTTTGGGAGCTTCATCGTCTAATGAAGTAATCATCAATATTCCTACCAAAGTAGTTTGAAGCAGGACCCTAAACGTCCTTCAACTCTATTTGGTTGATGGGATGTCTTAAGTTCTAGGAATCATCTCAAAAAATAATTTTGTAACCATTCCCCATTTTCCATCTTAGATCACTCTAAAATAAATATTTTTATTTGATGATGTTCTAGATTAAATATCCATGGGGGTGTTTAGTGGTGTAAAGGCTCCTAATAAAGGGGGCATTGTTCAAATATTTGACAATCAGGATAGGACACCTATCTGTATTGTTCCTCAAAAGATCCCAACTAATCTTAGCTAGAAGAGCTTTATTGGTAATTTGAAATTTTCTAATCCCAAGCCCACCACTAGTTTTAGGAAGATAGATAGTATCCCAACTTAGTAGAGCCAACTTTCTCTTCTCCTTTGTACTAGACTAGAGGAATCTTCTTTAAATTCTTTGTAACTTTTCTACTATACATCTAAGAATTATTAACAGGGATAAGAAATAAATAGCAATCCCTACTAGAGTAGTAGAAAGGAGTTGTAATTTGCATGCATGATTCAATATAGATCCCTTCCAACCAACTAGATTTTTTGCAATCTTTCTAGCACTAAATTCCAGAAATTAAAGGTGACTTCCTTGATAGTTAGAGGAAGACCTAGATAGAATTTTGGAGAGGGGTACTATCATAGCGAAGGATAGAAATCACCTTATTTTGAAGAGCTCGACTAGTGTTAAAGAAGTATATCATGATTTTCATGTAATTTATGCATTAGACAAAAATCAAGGAATAGTTATTGATGCATGCCTTCCATTTACTACATTCTACAACTGAGGCTTTCCTAAAGAGAATAGTATCATCAACAAATTTTTGGAAAGTTGAGGGGTGTATAGAGGTAGCAAATTTGACCCCCTTGATAGCACCTTTTTGTAGAAGTTTAAGAATATTCTTGCTTAACACATCTACAACTATGATGAAGAGATATGGGGATAAGGGGTCACCTTGCCTAATCCACTTACTCACATAGAAGAAGTTGTAGGCCACACCATTAACAAGAATAGAATACTTGACCATGGAAATTTTGGCCTCGTGATTTTCGTTGTACCAAAAGGTCGACCTGTTAATGCTTGATACAACTACTAAAGTTAATAGATCCACAAGAGGTAATTAAGCCATGTCACAAATCTCGAGGAGAGCGCTAACCATTTTCCAACTATCTGCCCCTCAACATTACCTAAGGGGATTCAAACCTGACACCTTTGGCTCTGATACAAATTGTTGGCCCCATGGTTGTTGCTATGCCAAAAGGTCAGCTTGTGCCAAAAGGCTGACCTATTAATGCCCAATACAACTGCTAGAGATAACAAATCCACATGAGGTAGTTAAGCCATGCCACAAATCTCAAGCGGAGTGTTGACCATTTTCCAATAGGAAATACATTCTTTGATGAGGTTTACAATAGATTGATTGAAAAAAAACTTAGCAAGGATTCTTGAAATAAACTTCTATGAAACCTTGTCGTACGCTTTCTAGATATCAAGTTTAAAGGCCATACTTGCATTATTACTTCTATCCATAGAATGAAGGATTTCATGCATGGAGATAGTAGCATCTAGAATTTGACAACCTAGACAAAGCCTTTCTAACAAAGGGTTATTTTTTTCTCTAGAAGGGGTTTTAGTCTATTATGCATAATTTTGGAGAAGATTTTATAGACGGTATTACATAAGCTTGTGGGTTTGAATTCAACCACGACTTGAGGGATTGAATATTTAGGAATGAGAGCTATAAAGGTGTTGTTTAGTTACTTCAAAATCCTACCAGATTTAAAGTCTTTGAAAGAAATGAAAACATCTTCACCTAAGATTTCCAAGAACTCCTAAAAGAAGGAAAAGGGGAATCCATTAGGCCTAGGGGCTTTCTAAGCTCCTATGTTGAAAACAGCTAATTGTACTTCTTCCAAAGTAATAGGTCTGAGGATTGAGACATTATATTCATTAGTTATGGTGACAAGGGTGTTGTCCAACAACTATTATTCCAACACAATAGAATGGTTAACAGTAGACTCTAGGAAGTATTGTTGAAAGTATTTAGAGGAAAATTTTCATGTTGAATGCTATTTAGAAGCAATTATGTGAGTTTGATCATGATGCAACATAGATATTCATCAGTTACAATCTGTGTAGGAAATCACCCATAGCAGTTATTGGAGTTATTTGTAGAAATTAGTATTCACTTATTTTTTTGTCTATATAGGAGTTATTTCCAAATAAGCAGCCCTTAAATGTAATTGATTTTTATCATTTTTTTGTACTCAATCAATTAGGAAAATTTAGGATTCTCAACTGCTAAGAATTTAATGAGGAAAATCTAAAATAATGAACTACTTAATTTGAGATATGTAGGTTTGTTAAGTTGTATGTATGCTATTACATCAGTTAATTCAAGGACATGTAGGGGAAGCTCTATGCTACCTTCTAAAATTATCACCCTCTATGATACCATTAATTCTCAAATGGAATTAAGGATATTTATTTTAATGTTTAGAGAGATATCTCCAAAATATTTTTAAGTGACTTTGATAACTAACATACCTAATTACAACAATCATAGATGATAGGAAAATTTTAACAAATTCACTAGTAGGAAGACCTTTCTTTATGACTACAAATACACATATATTTCATATTGGCAATAATTGATACAACACATAAGTATACCGATGATTAAATACATGATACTATCTCCT
Organism: Sequoia sempervirens; assembly: GCA_007258455.2. Classification (NCBI taxonomy): domain Eukaryota; kingdom Viridiplantae; phylum Streptophyta; class Pinopsida; order Cupressales; family Cupressaceae; genus Sequoia; species Sequoia sempervirens. Next base: position 240,761,601 of record VDFB02271358.1, read on the forward strand.
CTTGAACAAGAATAGGAAAAGCTACAAATAGAATCTACATAATGCATACAACTTAGATGAGACCGCACTTGCTCTTCCAATATATGACAATAGATATATGTATGTGACTTTTCTAATATTCATTTTATTCTTTTATGTTTCACAATTTTGGTATAGTTGATAAAGAATGGTGAAAGGTGCACTATATGCATTTCAAAATCTCACAATAATGATGCACCTTACAAATTTTAATCTACCTTATAGAGGGTCAAATTCTATCAACTATTATTAATGACACTATGTATATGCCCTTCAAGCTCTTGAAAATAAATCAACACTATATATTGCTTGCTTATTTTAAGACCTTTATACTACATTTTCTTGCAAATGAATCTTTTACATCTTACAAGATCTAACATATTTTGTTTTTATTCTTATATACTCTTAATGGTTTGTAACTACCACTACCATTCTTCCTTTCATAATTTCTTCTGCAACAACTAGATATACTAGTTGTTGAAATTTTATGACTTAAATCTAGATTTGTGCTATTGTTAAACTTATAGATCCAAATATATTTAAATAGATAACATATGTAGATGAATGTGTTTCTTATGCTTTAACTATTATTTTTTAAATATGTCAACTGAACAAAAAAGACTAAACTTCAAAATTTAAAGATAAAAAATGTATTTGAGAATTTTATTTAAGAAATAAACATTTTTAATTATTGTGAATATTTTAGAGAAAAAGTAAATGAATAATAAATCATTTTGATTAGTTAAATAGTATCTTCAACAATGTTGACTCTATTGAAGCCACGTAGCCTACTGATTTTATTGTGACATCTCTTTTGATCGTTTTATCTAGTATAATGTTTGTATAGGTGTTCTCTACACAACGCATCAAACATGGATTGACATTGCTTTGGACAAGGAGGGGCTCCATTGTTGGGTTAAGTGAAGCCCAAATAAGCAAGTTTCTCCTTTAATTCAAAATAGTTTCTTACTTTGTAATTACTTCTATTGGCATGTATTGGCCAATTGAGAAGTTGTCTATTTCAAATGGATTTTTGATTTATAGTTAAGTTGTTGGTTGAATGCAATTAATTGAGAACTTGATAATAAGAGAGATAATCCTTGAGTGTGGACGTAGCCATCAAATTGATGGTGAACCACGATAAATCTAGTGTTCATATTTTTGTGATTGATTTTTAATCTTTTATTTTTTGCAATATTTTTTTCATTTGATTCTACAAATTATATTCAACAATTGGTATCAGAGCAGGTTGGAGAAATTTGGTTTAGGAAATTGTGAAGAACTTCTGCAGCCATGGAAGATGCAGACAAGTGGAAAATAGAAAAGTTTGCAGGACAAAATTTCGGCCTTTGGAAAGTGCAAATGTAATCCCTTCTCATCAAACAAGATCTTTCAAATGCATTGGTTGGAAAATCCAAAGGGAAAGGATCTCTATCAGATGAAAAATGGGAGAAGCTGGACAAAAAAGCAAGAGCTACAATTTTCTTGTCGCTATCCAACAATGTCTTATTTAATGTCTCTATAGAGAAGACAACACAGGAGTTGTGGGATAAACTGTCTTCAATGTACGAAATGGCATGTGCTTCCAATAAGGTATTTATTATGAAAAAACTATATAATTTAAAAATGTGATAAGGAGTTATGTCAAATGATTTGAATGAATTTAATACATTAGTTACCCAGCTAATTTTTGTAGGCATTAATTTGGATGATGAGATCAAAGCTATTTTATTATTGTGTTCTTTACCAAATAGCTGGGAAGGTGTTGTGATGGCAGTGAGCACTTCGGCAACTGCCAAAAGCAAGCTAAAATTTGATGATGTTGCAGCCACTTTACTAAGTGAAGATATGCGGAGAAAAAATCAGGAACCTTCATCTGGTGAGGTATTAACAGCTATAAGTATTGGGAATAGAGGTAGAAGTAAAGAAAGAGGCAAATATAATAATTGAAGGAGGTCAAAATCTAGATCACAGCCAAGAGGAAAAATAGGTTCATGTTGGTTTTGTAGCAAGCCAGGCCACAGAAGAAAAATTGTTGGAATTATAAGAAGGCACAAGACACAGTCATTAAAATTTCAAGCAAACACTGCAGCTGAAAAAAATGGAGTTTTAATTTTCGCTGTTAGTGACATGACTGCAGACTCTTGGGTACTTGATTCTGGCGCTTCTTTCCATGCTACTTCATGCAGAAAAGCTTTCACAAATTTCAAAGAAGGTGCTTTCGATAAGGTTTTTCTAGGTGACAATAAGGAGTGTGAAATTGTTGGTAAATGTGATATAGTTTTAAATTTAAAAAATGGCAGTCAATGGATTTTAAAGGATGTCAGATATATTTTTTTATTGACAAAAAATTTAATTTCTGTTAGTCAATTAATTGCTTCTGGGTGTGATGTTAAATTCTCTTTAGAAAATTGGCAAGTAACAAAAGGGGTTTTAGTGATTGCAAAAGGAAAGAAGTTGGGAAATCTTTATATTTTAAAATGCCATGGTGAAATGAGAGCTGCCATGACAGTCATGGACAACATTTCAGAAATTTGGCATAAGAGGCTCAGTCACATGAGCAAGAAAGGGCTTGAAGTAATGCTTCAACAAGATCAGCTTCCCAGCTTGCAATCGGTGGATTTATAGTTTTGCGAACATTGTCTTTATGGTAAACAAAGTCGGGTCAGCTGCTTGAGGACAGGCCATGATCAGAAAACTACTCCTTTGGAACTTGTGCATTCAAACGTTTTTGGTCCCACTGAGGTAACTTCATTTGGTGGTGCAAATTACTTTGTTACTTTCTTGGATGATTGCACTATAAAAGTTTGGATTTACATGCTCAATAAAAAATCATAAGGTTTTCAAAATTTAAAATTTTCAAGGCTCTTGTCAAAAATCAAATAGGGCATAAGATTAAATGTTTGAAAACTGATAATGGAGGAGAGTTTTTCTCCTTGGAGTTTGATAATTTCTATGCAGATAATGGTATTCATAGAATAAAGGTGGTCCCATTCACCCCTCAGGAAAATGAAGTAGTTGAGCAGTTGAATCGGACAATTTTAGAGAGAGCTCGTTGCATGTTCTCAAATGTCGGTTTGGGAAAATAGTTTTGGGCAGAGGCTTGCAACACTGCAATATATTTGATCAACCGTGCCCCGTCATCTCGTTTAGATTTTGACATTCCAGAGGAGAGATGGCTTGGGAAGAAAATTTTCTATCATCATTTGCGGTTGTTTGGCTGTGAAGCGTTCGTGCATATTCCAAAAGAACAATGAAAAAAGCTTGATTTCAAATCGAGGAGGTGCATTTTCCAAGGCTATGGAGAAGATCAATTTGGTTTTAGGCTGTAGGATCCCGTTGCAAAAAACATTGTTCACAGTCAGGATGTTATCTTCAATGAGAAAAAATTCTCAGGTTTGCAGCCTCTGGACGAATCTTCTAGACAAATCTTCTGATGAATATTTTGATGTTGATTTATTTGAAAATGGCCATGTTAAGAAAACTTCTGTCTCTTTGTCCCAGCCTTAAGTAATTTATTCAAATTTTGTACCTTCAAAGGCTGCTATGTCATCCCCTATTATTGCTATTTCATCTCGTATTGTTAGCACACAGTCTTTAAACATGGGTAATGAGCCTCCATTAATTGCAACGCAACCTCTGTCTATACATTCGCTGCCTAATTTGTTTGATAAGCAGCCCTATACACCTCTTGCGCAGCCTTCACAATGCTTACCTCAATCCACATTGATCAATGCGTTGCCTTCATTAACTTATGCACAGCCTTTACAAGTGAGAACGCAGACTTTCCAAGGCAATACGCCTTCCTCACATCATGCGCAGCCTTTACCAAGTGTGGAGCAGCCTATCCAAGGTTGTACGCAGCCACTCCTTACTACTACGCCTCCAGTAATTACTTTGGATTTTTCACAAAGTCATTCGCTGCCCTTAAACATGGTTCCACTGCCTTCACCAGTTATAGCGCAGTCTATAGAAGGACATCTACCTTTGATACACCATTCGCAACCCCCTCTAACACAAGACAAGTCCTTGTTAGATCATGCACAGCCTTTTAGGAGTGATATGCTGCCTCTGCTAGGTGATTCGCAGCCCTTGCAATTTCATTCGCTGCCTTCTAATAATCAATCGCAGCCTTCTCTATGTGATACGCAGCCAGCAACAATCATCAACTGATATATTTTCTCAGTGTTGTCTTCCTCTGAGCTCGTTTCTATAAATGTGGTGGTTTCACACATTGTAGTACAATGAATAGAAGTTTCACTACGTTTACTATATAACCAATTTGTCTTCCCCGTTTGGTCAACCTCCAAGACCCTTATACAAGTTAAAAGTTTGTCAAATACAAAACATAATTAAATATAAATCAAGAATATTATATTATTTTTAAATAATTTAAAATATTTTTCAGTTTAAAATTAAAAATACAATTATAATTATTATTTATAATAAAAATTAAAAAATATAAATATAAAAAAGATTTTAAAAAATTAAAAACGTAAATATATAAAAATTATTTGCAAGGTTATGTCGAAATTTGAAAGGATAGTTGACAGTGATCGTAGAAGTTTGCAGCTCAACCAACAAGGAGTGTTGAACAGAAAATGAGGCTGCATCATTGGAGCCATCAATCCAGATTATCCAAAACGACCGTTTCAAAGAGGATCGCTGCCAAAAGATAAAAAAAAAGAAGGCATGAGTAGATCATCAAGAGAGTTCTCAGTCTAGGAGATCAATGATGGAGCTGTTGAAGAAGGTAAATAAGATTGTGGTTTTGTTTGGATGGTTGCAGTTTTGAGTTGTAGTTTTGCGAGTATGTTTGAGAATTAGAGCACAAAAAAATCATTGAGAGATTGTGGGTGTACTTTTTGAAGTGAAGTCACTGTCAATTTTTATGTTTTTTTTGGTTGAAAAAAGGGTTTACTCCATGAAAAAAAGGAACAAACACTATTTGTATCAGTGTGTTTGTTGAATTGTCAAGAAGGTAGACATTGTGAAGTTGAAAAATAAATCCTTGGAATCAAAATAAAAGTAAAGTGAGTCAAAATGATTTGAATCAATGGGAAAAGTTGGTAAAAGAGTGTTAAAGAAAATGAAATTTTAATTTGTGAGAATGACTTTTTAAAGAAAAAATATAGTGAACTTTTGAAAGATTTGTGCCAAGTTGAGGAGGAAATGTTAGATGTTAAGAAACAAAATTCTGAATTGTTAAAAGATTTACACAAGATTTCAATTGAAAACAGTGGACAAGTGATAAAAGTTTATGATCTTGATATTGAATTAGATAAAGTTAAAAGAAAAAATGAAGAGCTAGAAGAAAAGCTAAAGCTATTTGATGAGATTATGAAATGGAATGAAGAATTAGAACAAAGAGTAAAATTGGTTAATGACTTAGAACACAAACTAAAGAGATTAAGAGAAGCAAATAATTTGCAAATGAAGGAAATCACAAAATTAGAAGAAGAGAATGGTTTATACAAAAAAGGAAATGCCAACATTAAATAAAGAAAATGAAAGTTTGAAGTCAAAGAAATTGGTATGTGATGTTTATTGTAGTACAAAAGATTTGAGCTCATCATTTGATAAGTGTGTGTTTGCTGAAATTGTTTGTGATGGAGATAAACATGTTAATGAGATTGAGAATCTTGTTAGTTGTGATGATAATACATTTGACTCTATAAATGTTGCTAGTGAAAATAATGTTGGTTTAAAAATCATGAAAAGAATGGGTTATAAAGGTAAAGGGTTAGGAAAGCATGAACAAGAAATGAAAAATCCTATTGAGCCAGTTATGAGGCCCAAGTATGAAGGCTTGGGGTATGTCACAGGTAGAGGATAGAATGATACAAAGGTTCCAAATTCGAGCAAATTCATTCAAGAAATGAAGTGTATGCAATGTTCACATTGTAACAGAAAAGGTCATACAAAGGAAAAATGTTGGAATTTACATCATTGCAATAAATGTGGATTAAAGAATCATTGTGAGAAAATGTGTTTGAACAAAGATTTGAAGAATGAATCAATGGAAAAATACATGAAAATGGATTGTGGATGGGTCTATGGACTAGGTTGGAAGAAGATCACACGTATGTTCAAAAGATTGTTCAAATATAAGAATTCATATGTCATCAAAGATAGCAAATAAGAGAAGTTTGATCATTGTGTTGCAACACATTACACAAATAGTGAGTGTACTTTTGGATTGAAGTTTTGAAGATTTAAAAATCAATGGTTTGAAAGACTACCGCAATAGCTTGAAGGAGCCAAAACAAAAGTTGAAAAATGGTTTCAAGACCTACATCCACATCAAGGCAATTCTCAGAGCCACTAGTCTTTATAAGCATTTTCAGGGAAAGATTCTTGATGACTATTTCAACTTGTTCATTTGGGTGTGAAGCTTTCCATAAAATAACAACCTCATGTTTCATTTCACCAACAAGGCAACAAGCTATATCAAGAAATATTGTCTTCTCAATGTGATTAAGTCCATCATAACTGATTTGAAGGACTGTAAATATGTCTGGATTTCCTCCAATGTTCAAGATAGCTTCTTTCCAACATCCGATGTCGTTGGGCTCCTCCTTACCAAATAAATATGCTCCACTGATTACTAATCTATGTTTCTAGAAACAAGAAATGGAACTCACAATGACAACGACAACGTGACAAGAAATGATATATATATATATATATATAGTGCATACAAGTTAAAAGTTTGTCAAATACAAAACATAATTGAATATAAATCAAGAATATTATATTATTTTTAAATAATTTAAAATACTTTTCAGTTCAAAATTAAAAATACAATTATAATTATTATTTATAATAAAAATTAAAAAATATAAATATAAAAAGATTTTAAAAAATTAAAAACATAAATATATAAAAACAGAAACATTTATATCTACTTTTTATTTATAAAATAATCTATATTATAAATAATTGAATACGTTATTATATTTTTCATTGAAATAGAATCAAATAATTTTTTATTTTCAATGAAAATAAAAAAACTATTTTGAAAATTTTGGAAGGACGATACAAGTTGGAATGATAAAAGGCATTGAGGTGAATAAATCTTAATCGCTTCTGCCTAGCTAATAATTTATTATTATAGCACAACAATTTTTAATAATATTATGCATGTAATTTGATCATTAAAAAATAATGTTGAACTATAACAGCTTTAATGTTTTATAATGCTCAACTTACGGATATCTGCGGAGATTATGCAACCATTATTTTAACTGGTTGTATATTCCATTGATCTGCTTGAAAATGGTCGTTCGTGACGGGGAACACGTTTCGGTCGTCCTGACGTGAAACGACGCTTTCCTGTTACATTTTTGGTAGCATAGCTACGAATGCAAGAGGAATCCCTCACAAGCCTTTTGCAATTCTTTCAGATAACTCTTTGTAGTGGTTTGCCGAGAATGCCCTAGAGAAAGCATGCCAACTAAACAACTCGAGAACTTCCTCCTCCCACAGTTCACTCACTTCACGGATTTGATAGACTTTAGCAAGGTTGAGTATGTGCTTGTCTCGAGAAGTAATGATGACTCTACTACCAGGGCCAAACCAATCCCCATACACCGCATCAAGCTGTAATCTGTGATCATCGTCCAAAATGACGAACCCGAACTTGCAATCGATCTCTCATCGGAACTTTCCCTGCATCAACACTTGAAACTTTTCTGTCGTAGTTTACCAAATCCCTTAAAATTCTTCACTGCAATTCCGCAAGTGTAGTGTTGTTCCGTGTAGTACCTCCAATGTCAAAGAGAAAGCAACTCGCCTTAAAGCTGCCGTGAATTTCATTGTAAACAGCCTTGGCCAAGGTAGTTTTCCCAACACCACCTAAACCGTTGATTCCCACTGATACTGTTATGCTCGTCGAACTCAGATGTAAAAGGTCGACTAGTTGACGTTTACACCTTTCAAGTCCAATGGGATACATAGCAACATCCAGTGGAGCATTCTTCTGCAGGGTGTCCAACATGTCTTTCGCAACATTTTTCACTAGTCTTGCTTTGTACCTGCAAGATCACCTTCCATAAGATACTCGGTTACACCTTATGATGCAAATTTAATGTTGTTACTAGGGGAGGGGACACAGTAGTTGTGCACCCTAATTTCGTGCTTCTAATTATCTTATGTGGAAATTTCAAATCATTCCCGATTTTTTACAGCAGCTTACTTGGCAAGTCCCTTGCTTATAACTTTCATTTCAAGGCCACATCATCAAATATGATGCCACATCAACATGTTTTTTGTTAAGGTGTCCAAAAAGGCCCAAAAGAAAGTGAGACCAATACTTGTGCATTCACATCATGGGTAGTTGAATGCTGATGTGGCATAACATGATTGGCTACTTTTTAGATCAAAGGAATACATTTTGTTTAATTATGGGTGGTCAAATCACAACTATTGGACATTATATAAACAAGTACTGGGTATTATAATCACAATTGACTGCACGACTATTGGCCCCTACATGACTATTAGCCCCTCTCCCCTAATTTGACAAAGATCATAGAAAGAAATATATAAAAGAAAAAAAAAAAAAATTAAGTTTGTATATTTTGAGATGATTATAACATAATAATGACCATTTACCATCATCAATTTGACATTAAATTGAAAAATTACAAAATGATTAAATTGAGCCTATTATTAGGAGGATGGCTTAGATTGATTTTAAAGAAGGATGGATGGGTTGATTTTAAGAGAACACACTCTTCTCACTTTGTTAACAAATAGTCAATAATTTGTTATAGATTTTTAAATAAAAAATAAATAATCTAATTAATTTTTTTTTTAATATACATGTTTATATAAGTTACATAAAAGATTACAAAAAATTAAAATTAAATTTAAACTGTCATCAATATGTTATTAATTTTTATATAATTATATAGTTAGAATGACTTATATAATTATATTTCAACATTAACATTATTAATTTCTATATAATCTATAAGTCATTATCAACTTGAACTAATAATTAAACAAGTATTGAATAGATAAGAAAAGACTAAATTTATCAAGATGTGTTGGTTTATCTCTAAATATGTCTACATATATATGAAGTTAGAAGTTCAAGCTTATTTGAAGGATTTAGTAAAAAAATAATTTGTAGCCTAAACAATTTGTTTATATAATGTTACAAATATTTAGATACACAAATTTACACACTAAAAACGTGAATCAACTTAGAATTTGATGATCATTTTTTTTATTTCATGTATTTTTTTATGACAATTTAATCATTTAAATTTTTGTATTGATATTTTGTAAAAGAACATAAATTATCAATAAAATTTATGAAAATGAAGTATTTTATTTTAAAAAAAAAACTAATTACAATATTATAAACAATTATTTATTATTTAAAAAAATCTATTATTTATAATTCATATTAACACATGTTTTGATTATAGTATTATTTATATAGAGATTTTGAATAGAAATATGCATATAAAATTTTTGAAATCTAAATATTAAATAATATTATTATCATTGCAAAAAAATTAGAAACATTTTATTTATTATCTCTTTTGAAAAAAAATCTTTCAAATATGATTGTCTTTTAAATTCGAATCATTTCATAAAAATTATAAAGAAACAAATAACTCAAAGTTTAACTTTTAATTTCAACATATTAATCATATTAGAAATTAAAAAATTTGATGAAAAATATATTTCTAATTTTTTTTATTTTTTTATCTTTTATAGATGAATGTTACCAAAAAATTGGGGGTAACACCTGAATACATCCCAACAAAATACATTCTACCCACAGTAATTTCAAATTGTCACTTTAGAACATCACAACCATCTCCTATATGCCAATAGGTACCCCTAATCACCAAAAAGAACCCCAACCTATACTGTTTAAAGAAAGGAGACAGCCCACTATCCAGACCAATGCTTATGCAGGGAATGTATCCAACACAAAGCAACCTCCTAAATCCCTAGACTATGGTTTAAGATAGCTAGAAGATTCCCCAATTCCATTAAGCACCTTAGGCTATTAGTACCGATCCATGCCCAATCCGAGTTCATAAACTGGGAAAAATCATTCATATTGTTGCTTTTAACCCCCACTCGAAAGACTTCCCAAGCATCCAACATGAATTTTTTTGTCACCTTGGCCTCAACATCCTCCATCCCCTCCTCTAGGGCCAGATTTGGGTCAAAGAATGCTCTTAGGAAGCTCACCTAGTTGCTTGCTCTCAGCTTGATTGTTGCGTTAGCAATTGCAGATACATTGAGGCCAAAAATAATCCTATTAAGCCACACCGCAACCCACTCCTTTGATTCGTGAACATCAACTAGGGCTCCACATACGATTTCATACACTCTGCCATCACACCAATGTTGACTCATCCTAATACCTTTGAAGCTAATGCAACAATTGCGTCATGAACCTGTCTAGTCTGGAGCATGAAGGGATGATAGCATTGGCTTGCTAAGGGCGCCTTAGCACAAGCACAGGCTACTCCAAATTGGAAAACCATGTTTTATGATTTCTCACTGACACCTCAGAACCCCATTCCTTGGGCCAAATATAGTTGAACAGAGACCTTGTAACCTACAAAAAATGGAGAGGTACAATGGTTCATTCTGCCGAAGCCAGTTAACTTAAGGCTATGATTGTCGATCCAAAATAACGCGTGACTAACAAGAGACAAGAGGCCACCATTTCCAGTTTGACCCATATGGGAGATCAAGTAGAGAGATCCATCATATGATATGACTAAATCTGCAATCGTACCAAGTTGTGAATCCTCCTACCATTGACACTCCAGTGCATTTCAATTTATAATCTATCTCCGTTTGTGGATGACCTTTGGCACCTCTCCTAGTCACTAATCACCAATTCTTGAAGTCCATTCCAATGTTCCACCTTGGAATTGATGATAATCTCATCCAATTGCTAGACCCCGACGTTCGCTAGACAATCGACAGCTTTTTTTGCTTCCCTAAAGGTGTGTCCGAGTTTAAAATATTCCAATTTCCCTATTTGTTCCTTGATTTGACCAACCCAGCCATCAAACTTCCAACTAGGAGATCTGCCATTTATAATTGCTTGGATGCAAATCATTGAGTCTCCCTCTATTTTGATTGATGTAATTCCCTTATTGATACATAATTGGACTCCCATTAACAATGCTTCAAACTCGGCAACATTATTGGTTCGCTCCCCCATATTTTTGGAGGCAGCCCAAACACATTCACCCATGCGATCTCAACTGATGCACCTGCCCCTGCAGCCCCAGGATTCCCTTTCGCAGCCCCATCAAAATTCAATTTCCAATGGAGATCCACAGGCCTCTAGGAACGTACTAATTTTCTATCAACCTTTTTTGTTAAGGGTGTGCATTTCTTTGGTCTTCTTAAGCTATCCCATGTTTTTTGAATTTCTTCATCCCATTTTGTGAACTTTGAGTGGGATTTTGACAATCTTGTCCTATTATTTTCCACCTCGATAATTGTGACCTTCAATTTTTCAATCAACCTAATATTTTTGAGAGCTTCACCTCTAAAAATTATCTTGTTCCTTTCTTTCCATATGTGCCATATTACCAATGATGCAGCCAACACCCAAAGGTTGTGCCAGTGTCCATTTCTATTACCCATATTCCATGAGTTGAGGAATTCACGTAGATTCTCCTGTCTCGGGCCTAGTATTGAAAACGAGTTTTGAAGCCAATCCCAACAAACCATTGCAGTTGGGCAAGAAAGGAATAAATGATCAACATCCTCTTCATTGTGTTTGCACATTACGTGCCTAGTTGGACCTGCAATTCCCATCATTTTTAAACATTCCATTGTTAAGTACCTCTTGTGAAAGACTACCCAAAGAAATGCCCCAGCTTTGGGTAGCACAACTTGGTCCCAACATAATTTCGCAAGCCAATCTATTCTTGTGCCAATTTCCACCTAAATTTGAAATCCCAATTTGCCAGAGTATTCTCTTGATTTTTCCCCACACCACACAATAGAATATTCTTCTCTGGATATCAAGACTACCCGATTGTTTGGTTCTTCTGTGATGGCCTTCAGTTTTATTTGATCTAAATGTAGATGCTGTAGACTAATCCATTTTTCCTTTCCGCCTTTTGAAGATACAACTTGGTTAAAATACCTGGCAATTTCAGTACCCCCTTCTCTCTCCAATTGTCCTACTTCCAATTCTAAATCAAATTGCTTAGCCAAGCTCTTGTAGCCATTCCAAGAATCAGTCCAAAACCTTGCCAGCTTGTTGTTTCCAATTCTCCAAGTTATATGTCTTGTAATCAACGGGCGGCACTTGTTAATGAATTTCTAGATTGTAGAGCCACCCCTTATTGTATCTGCCATTAAAATCCTAAAAGGAGAATCATTGTCAAGATATTTGCTTTGTACTATGCAGCACCATAGTTTCTCTAGATGTTTGTACATTTTCCATACTAGCTTTGCGCCCAAAACCGTGTTTTGTCTTTCGATACTCCTTAGTCCCACTCCCCCCTCAATTTTTGGCTTGCAGGCAGTATCCCACCTAATGAGTGGGATTCGCTTTACTTCATTTGACCCTTCCCATAAAAATATTTTTAAAATCTTCTCTAGACCCACTTCTATCTTCTTTGGGGCTTCATAGCAGGCAAGTGTAAAGATTGGGATTGCCAAGAGCACTGATTTAGTCATAGCCAATCTTCCCGCTAAAGTTAGCCATTTGTTTTTCCATGATAGTGCCTTATTTTTTCATTTATTCAAAACTTCATTCTAGTGCTTTGATTTATAGGCCCCTTCGAAAATCTATACTCCAAGAAACCTGGCCGAGAGCTTGTCTTCTTTGAATCCTAGAACTACTGCAATAACCTTCTGTAGATGGACCTTTGTGTTGAAGAAGTATATTCTTTTTTCTCTTTGTTCATTTTTTTCCCAGACTGTGTTTCATATTCTTCCAATGTTTCTTTGATACATTTTTCCTCCCACAAACTAACCTCACCAAGCAAGGTTGTATCCTCTACAAATTGGGTGTGAGTGATTTGCTTGACATTTAGAGCCGCAGTAATACCCCTCCATTCCTATTGATGGCAGTGCCTTTTGATTGCATAGTTTAGAGCTTATGCCATTATTACAAATAAGGAAGGGGATAGAGGGTCCCCTTGACACAGTCCATTGATCACCCTGAAGAAGCCATGCATTGAATCGTTTATCAAAACAAAAAATCTCACCGAGGATATACATTGTTTAATTAGTAAACACCAATGACTGTTGAAGCCCATATGCTACATTACTTTAATCAGAAAATCCCATGAGACTTTGTCATATGCTTTGCAGACATCTAGCTTTATTACCATGCCCACATATTTGTCTACTTTTAGCGAGTGCACAACCTCACTAATGAGAAGAATACTGTTTGATATCTCCCTCCCTGGAAGGAAACTAGTCTGCTTAGGGGCAATAATCTTACCTAGTATCTTTTTGAGTCTGTTTGCTAAAATTTTTGCTAATACCTTATAAATGGTATTGCAGAGGGAAATTGGCCTATAATCACCAAAGGTTCTAAATTCATTCTTTTTGGGAATGAGGACTATAACTGAATTATTGATGTCCCTAATTAATCTCCCTGTCTTCCTAAAGTCTTCTATCATTTTCCAAAAGTCTGACCCTAAGAAGTCCCAACAATTTTGGAAAAATTGAATAGGGAATCCATTTGACCCAGGTGCCTTGTTGGGGTGTAATTGAAATAAGGTTGCCTTTACTTCCTCCATTGATATTGACTCCGTTAACATGGCATTATCAACACTATCCACCCTTCTTTCTATTGCATCCAGGATGTTCCCCTCACCACATGTTCTAGTGTCTTCCCCTAGCAAGTTTTTAAAGAATGCCTCTACCTCTAACCCTATGTCCAGAGTGCCACTTTTCAAGGAGCCGTCTTGTGAGTAAATTGACTTGATTTTATTTGCCGCTCTTCGGGCCAACACTGAGGTGTGAAAAAGTTTTGTGTTCGAATCACCATCTGAAATCCAATCTTCTCTTGATTTGTCCCTCCAGTATATTTCTTCCCTCTTGAGTATTTTTTCTAGTTTTTTCTTTAGATCCTTCTCTCGAATGAATTCCTCATTTCTCATTCCATCTCTAATTACTTTTTCACTTAAGGCTTGCAATTCTAACTCCACTCTTGCCTTTTCTGTGAATATATCTAGAAATTTGTCCTTGTTCCAATCTTTAAGTTTAAGTTCCAGCAACTTCAATAGTTTTTCATCACGCCACCACATGTTCATGAATCTGAGTGTTGACTTTGGGCGGTCCAAACCTTTGTAGAGGTTTAGTTCAACAGGTAAATGATCCGAAATGGAATTTGGCAATATGTAAGCCTCAATGGTTGAACCAAGATTGTGCGATCCGGCTGATATCATGAATCTATCTAAATGCTCTAATATTGCCATGAAGACCTTGTGCCTATTGGTCCATGTGAATACACCATTCGATGTTTGACAATCTTCCAATCTTGAGCAAGCAACAAACTTCCTGAAATCTAACATTACTTGTGTTTCTAACCTTATCCTGCCACTTTTTTCTGAAATCTCTAAAACCACATTGAAATCACCTCCAACTATCATGTTTAAGCATGAGTGGTCATTAATGAAGCTCGATACCTCCATCCAAACAAGATCTTTCTCCTTCATTCCAATAGGGCCATAGATGTTGATGAGAATGAATGGAAGGTTGAGATCTGATGTATTTCAAAAAGCTATTCCAAGATCTGATGTATTTCAAAAATGCTCCTGCCTCTGATTGTGACAACCTGGTTTCTTCTATGAGAATTACATCGCTTACACAATTCTACATCTAACACCTTATGAGGCGTCTTTTGTCAAGGGCCATTAGGCCCATGACATTCTAGGTGGTGAGCTTCATTGTTTCCCAAGGGAGGTTGATCCTCCCTTGGTACTCAAAAATTCTTTGATGCTAGGATAATTTCTGATTGTTGCCTCTTCTTCCCTTAGTTGTTTGAACAATTTTCTACCCCAGGGTTTTCTTTGTTTGCTGAATTTACCTATACCCAAATGCAAATTACAATTTGAGTAATACTTCTTTCATTAATTATGTCTAGCTCATCTTCAGGTTCTAATTCAGCTTCAGAATCTGTCGAAGGAATATGTTTTCCCATCCAGTCTTCTTTCTGATTTTCCAATTTCACCATTTCTTCTAGTGTCTGGTGTGTCTTGATCCCATTAGTACCATCTTGATCCATGCATGATCCCTCAAATTCCTTTTCCTTGGAATCCTCTGAACCTAGTTTCAGCACACTTGACTCATATGGAACTAATTGCATTATACTGTTCTTGCTTGCCACTCGCCTGGGATCCCTGTCTCCTTGCCTGAGTTTGCATGACTTCTCATTATGCCTCCTTGAACTGCATTTTAGGCAGAATTTTTTGTCCTCTTCTATTTCAACAACCTGGTTCTGGATTTCCCCTTCCACTCATAATTTTATAAACCAGGGTATGATTTTTATTGCAGCGACTTGCAACCTTGCATATTTATATAAGTCACTATCTATAATGTCAATGTCAAGGTCCAACAAGGTTCCCAGTGATCTTCCTATCTTTTCCAAGCATCCACCATTCCAATATTTGAATGGAAGGTTATATAGGTGAATCCAGACTAGTTGATCATACGGCTTGAACTGGGTAGGATCGAAAGTTTTCTCCCAGGGTTGCATGTAAAGCGAAAGTATGCCCGTATGCCATATGCCTGCCTCTATTACTTTTTTCATTAACTCTTATCTGCAAAAACCACCACAAAATTTTTTTTTGGCAGAAATCTAAGTAATACTTCTGTCCTCCATTCCTTCTTTATCCAATCTCTGATATCTTCCCTACTAGGACAACCTCCAATGAAATGACATATTAGTGTGAATTCATTTAAAATTTCTACATCATTCTTTATTTCCTGTGATACATCAATCAATGGAATTGTTTTCTCTTTTGTTGAATTAGGGTTTCGTTCATTCTTTAGATCCTAATTCCTTGCAACGACATTCTCTTCTTTGTTGCGAATTCTTTCTTTTTTCCTCCATATTGATTTATTCTATGTTTTATGATAGCGAAGCCCAAGTTGCTTGGCCTTCTTTCCTGCATCACCCCACCATTGTTCTCTTGTGTCATCTAAAGGATAATCGTGTTGCACACGGATGGGACCCTACACCGCCTAGTCTTCACATGTCTGTTTACAATGTAGTGGGTGACAACGATCAATCCATTCTCCATTGATGAACACCCATTGTGGAGTGTAGTTATCATTCTGCAATATTGCTTTCTCTGGCTTTTCCCGAATCACTTCATCCACCCAGCTTTCTCTGCCTTCGCACTTCAGACCTGAAGTCACCTTGCTCCTCGCCATTATTTTTACCTGATTTATATAAATATATATTTCTAATTTTATTACTAACAAAAAGAAATTAAAATTAATTAAAGAAAAGAAACAATACTAAATTTTAAGATATATATAAATTAAATAAAAAGAGTTTAAAATTAATTACATTATTAACAAGTTAGTAGGCAATATTTTATTTGTAATTATAAATTTCTAATGCTTCAAAATAATATTTTAATTTGTTTTTTATTCTTTTAGGAAAGAAATGAAATTGTAGAAAATGAATAAATATTAAATAATATTATTATCATTTGAAAAAATTAGAATTTTTTTAATTATTATCATCTCTTTTGAAAAAAAGATCTTTAAAATATGATTGTCTTCTAAATCTGAATCATTTCATCGTTTCATCAAAATTACAAAGAAACAAATAATTCAAAACTTAAATTTTAATTTCAACATATTAATCATATTAGAAATTTGAAAATTTAATGAAAAATATATTTCTAATTTTATTACTAACAAAAAAGAATTTAAAATTAATTAAACAAAAGAAACATAACTAAATTAAAGAATATTAAACTTTAAGATATATATACATTAAATAAAAGAAAGCTTAAAATTAATTACATTATTGACAAGTTATTATGCAATATTTTATTTGAAATTGTAATTATAAATTTCTAATGCTTCAAAATAATATTTTAATGTATTTTTTATTCTTTTAAGAAAGAAATGAAATTGTAGAAAATGAAAAATAATATTTAATTTTAAAATTTATAGATTAATATGAAATCGCATCTAACAAAAATGTATTCTTCTTTTTCGGCGACGCCACCCCTGAAAGATGCTCTGGCTCCTGCAGCAAGGGATTGTTCGAATGGTGCCAATCAAGTGTCCTATGGAGAGCGGGCAAAGACCCCCAACCGTGATCCGCGGTAGCCAAACTATGGAGCAAATGGGAGCGTATGGAGTTTGACGAAGGATCGTTCCGCATCACGGATTGACGGTGGGTTTTGGCATTCGCAGACCGCCTATGTCCCTGCACCAGGGTTGTGCCCTCTGGGTGGGACAACAAACAAACTCAAGTACTCTGACATGGTGCAATCTGAGAGTTCCGGTGCCATGGCTTCGGATGAGTTTCATTCTATTCGGCCTCTACATGGAGCTGCCTTTTCTCCAACAGTGGAACTGAACGAAGAAATCAAGCGTGAAGTTGCAGAAAATGAAGCATATTTCACGGAGTTTGGTTTCGTGGGGAGATTTCGTGGATTTAGGCCGAGCCTTCCAGATCTACACAAATGGATTTCAAATACATGGCATCCCATTTAGGATGGGGAAATCCAAATATACCCCTACGCACGAAGGTTTTTTTTTGGTCGGTTTTTGATAATATCTGACTGAAATTCAATATTATGTGACTATCAATGGAGTTATGAACAGTATAGGTTGATGTTAAAACCGTGGCACCCCTCCTCCAATCCTGTCACATAATCTTTTGATGCTACTTTAATTTGGGTAGGCCCCTGAATCTTCCTTTACAATTCTGGTTTGACTCTTGCCTTGAAGCTATAGGCAATTCTTTGGGAAAGTTTCTCGGGGTGGATGAGGGCTCATCAAATTATATGCACACAACATTTGCTTGTATTCTAGTGGAGATGGATATTACCAAAGATTTATTGGTGGATATTTCTTTAAAATTTGTTGATGGGTGTTGGAACTAGTTGATTAACTATGAAGGATTACCATTTTGTTGTCAAAGATGTTTTAACACTGAACATATGGTTGCTCATTGTCTGAAGCATAAAACTGATAGCCAGGCCACTTGGTGGAAGGATTCTTCCCCACATTATTATTGGGTGGAAAAAGTCGTTCTTGATTAGAATGGTCAAACCCCCTATAACGAAATTAGAGTAGCGGAAACAATTTCCTACACCAATCTTGAGGAGAAACACTATGCAAAATTTTAAAACTGATCTAATAGTTACAGAAAATCAAGAAATACATACATAACATGAAATAAACAGTGCAAACACAAAACACTAGATACACATGGGGAAAACCCTTTCGGGTGAAAAATGCCACTCTCTAAAGCCTGCTCAATGTATTCCAAATCCAAAACCAAGATTACATACACTTGCAGAGAAAGTCTTTTAGAAGAGTATCACTAGTAAACATCTCTCGAAGAATTCTGACAACATTCCAGCAGCATAACAGTACCTGCAAACTCTCACACAAACTACTTCTCAAGCCTTCAATTTATAGACTTCTGGCAATAAAAGAAACCACCAACTGTTTACAAAACCATGTGCTTGGCTTCTCTACCAAGATCCTATTCTAAAATAAGCTCTCACATCCAAAATGGAATCCCCTATTTTTGACCCTTACAGATGTCATAAAAACTGTCATAGAATCTCTAAAAATAGTCCTTCCATGATATACTATCACATGGGCATCTTATGGCAACTAATTGTAGAGTGCGTGAAATTAGCATCATCCACCTAGGTCATATTCATCCACTCATTAAATAAATCAAACACAAAAAATTCATTCACTAGGTAAATTAGGTCTTTAGTCCTAAGGTTATAAATCAAAGACTCACATCATCCTTTAATTAAATAAATCAAAATCTATTTAAGTAAAACCTCAAAAGTCATTTTCCATCCTTTTCTGATTTAAATAAATCAAATATTAAGTCATGAAAGTCAAAATCATCTAAGCACCATTAAGCTAATATAATCTTGATTAAACTAACCTAACTACCCATCACATCCTCTAGATAATCCCTTTTGCACAAATAAATCCATTTATTGATTTATTAAAATCAGCATTTTCACTCAACATGGCATCTTCCCTCAAATTTAAATTCAAAAGCAAGTTGAAAGGTACATCCAACAAGGCATTTAATAAGTCTTACATGTCTCTTACATGTCCCTTGCACAAGTCAAACTCAACATTTATTTCACAATTTGAATTTGAAATTTCCCCCTCTTGGGCACATTTCCCAAATCTTGCACATGCATCAATCACTCACAGGTTGACACGTGGCCTCTTCCTATTGGCCAAATCTTTAGTCCCACATCCCCCATGTTTGGCACTCTTAGCATTTGAGAATCTACAAATAGAGGCATCATTCTTCAAGCAAATCCTCCACAAATCGTCACAATCTTGATGCAAGGTCATTCTCTTAAACTAAGAACTGATTTTCTCCATCCACTCCATTGTCATAGCATTTTCATATCATTTTCATATCATTTAGCTTATCTAAAGGGGTTGGGAAAGGGCTATTTTCCACATCAAAATAGCACCAATCCCCCTATAAGATGCCGATTTGGTCACTTGAATAATATTTTATTGGTTTAGTTTACTTTCATGCTTTATTTTCATTATTCTTGTGTTCAAATGAATTTTATAGGGAGCATTATATTTGCCTTGTTCAAACTAACCAAATGCTAATATTGGTCTTTGTTTGAGCTAGATTTGCAGGTTAGTGCTCACATTTTGGCACCTACTATTTTTGTCCATCTCAGTTTATTTCAAGCATTAAATTGGAAACATAAAGTTTATGCTTATCAATGAAACATAAAGTTTATGCTTATTGATATTCTTTTTGTTGTTCTCATATTTTTCCATATTTGACTAATCCACATTTACTAATGTTTGTGCTAATAGAGTCTGAAGTATACTAATGGTTGTTTGTGCTTCACTTGACTAAGATTCGGTTTCATTGTACCTTGTTTATGATCAAATAGATTTCAAAACTTTGGCACTCAACTATTATCACAAACTGTGCAAGTTCATCGTGTTTTTTGGTCAATAAACTGCAAGCTTACCGTAGAGTTTAAGTTTGTTGGTTATCCAAAAGAACTCCTCTGGAGTGGCACAAATTTCTAAAGTGCCTATGACGTTGAGAAGAATTTGCAGCGTGTTCTTTTGATAGTGAAGTTATTTCAATATTGATGATTGGTATGATTCGATACTCACTCAAAATGTGAATTTATTCCTCCAACCGTGGCTTGATGGGATCTCGATTTGAACAATAGGGTAAGTGCTCTCTGTTTGTTTTTAAAATATATATGTCTATCTCTCAGAAGATTTTATTATGTGATAGGCAGGTAAAATTGGCCCGCTTTTTGTCCTCTATGTCTCTCATATGAATTTTTCTACAGCTCTATTAATTTCCTTATGAAAACACCTCTGACTAAATTGACTCTGCGAATACTATCTTGACTATATATTAGACAATCATTTAATGTTAGTAGCCAATCCACTTTGTTGTGTATAACCCAGATTGATTATACAAATTTTGCGCCTGCAGCCTTTTCCTTGGCATTTAAATTTTAAACAAAACTTTGTGTGCTTTATTTATGACCTTGTTTTAGTCACCAAATTGATTATTGGAACGCATTTGTTGGAAAAGACTAGTTCAAATATCTAGTCTTAAAATTAAAGTCATCGTTTTGGGAAGAGGAGCATGTGTGAAACTATCGGCGTCAGAGAAATTCTATAGTTGAAGTACCCAAAAAGATATTGTTTTCTAACAAACTAGTGGGAGGAGTAAAAACAATGGCGTGCCTTGTTTAGGATTCAGATTTTGCATGCATTTCTACCAGGGTAGTTGCAACTATAGGATCTGACAAAAGATCTCAATCTATTATGCTAGAAAAAGGTTGTGAGGCTTGCTTGTCACACCCGCCAGTTGCATTGCATAAAAGTTTCAAGGGCCTTTGTAACAAATCCATTTTATGTACATCATGTAATCCTCGCATTCCATGAGATCGAGTGTATTGAAGCATTCTATCAAACAGTTCACGTGCGTTGTCTGTGCATCCACATTTTGCATACATTTCATCTAAGGCAGTTTCAATTCTTTGAGGCATTCTGTCAAACAATTCATGAGCCTTTTTTCTGCAACCACATCTTGCGTACATGTCTACCAAGCAATGTAATGTTTTTATATGATAACACTGCAACCCATTACTATTTCCTTACTTTGTTTCAAGCACCCATTCTACGATAGGCGGGTGGGACATGGGAAACAACGTGGAGTTAATATTTACGCTTGATAGTTGCATTTGCTTAAAAGTTTCTAAAGCCTTTTCAAACAAGTCCATTATGCGCATATGCTCCAAGATATATTATTTAGGAATTCTGTCAAAAGATTCACATGCTTATTTGAATTTATTTCTCCAGTTTCAAGTTCCCTCAGAGAGTGGTATGTATGGCAATGGAAACTCTTTCATTCTAAGGCAATAGCACGATTTCAGGTTTATATCTCTATTATTACTTTGATAAAACAAAACATTGGATACTGTACTTTTTGCTAATGAATATTTGATTATTTGGATTCTTTCTAACAACTAGTGGTGCGTTCATAATTATTAGATGTCTACTTTAAACTGAGTGTGTTGATCAAGCGTTGAGTTTGGTGGAGGGAAAAGACAAAGGGGTAGCCATCAACCACCACTGAGAAAGAAAGGAGTGATTGCTTTATCTGATGACCTGCTATCATTAATGCCACTGCTTCCATCATTCAATATTGCTCAACAAATTTATAAAAGATTTGAGTTAGTTGCTCTCAAAATTATTTATTAAGTAAATCAAATCAAGTGATTGTGCTAATAAATACCAAATCTTGTGCCTTCACTAAATCATTTCAATGATGATGCTCATTCAATTTTTAAATATCCCTTTTTGTTGCTAATACACTGGCGCATTTATAGCTGCAGATAAATGCTACACTAGTGAAGAACATCTATGGCGCTCTTCTTGAGGCAGTAAAATCTTTTGTGTGCTATGCAAGTTACATCCAAATCATTGTTTGCAGGAGTTGTGCTTACAAATTTACTTTTGTGGCTTTATAGCTTGAGCTTGCATGGTATACAAAGTAACCTTTGTTGTGGATTGAATCTAAACATTTCATATCAATTCCAAACGTGTATAGTTGTGGATATTTATCTCTCAGGGGATTTATTTTTTATTTTCATTTATTTTTATTTATTTTTGAAACTGTATTTATCATATTATTGTCATTAATTCATTGAATAACTTGTATTGTTTGCAAGGAGATGTGCATAAAGAAGATTGGCATTGGAATCAGGCATTCGAATTGAAGAACCATGAACAAATTTGAGCTAGGAAATTAAGCATTAAAATTGACAAAGCATTTTTAAATGCTTAGAGCATCCATTTCCCACTTTTTTTTTGTTTTAGGCCAATTAGATCATTGATTTTTTTTTTAAAATGGGCTAAAACTAAACATTAGAAACATACTAGACAGTGCCTTTTGGGGTTAAAATTGAGCAAATCAACTTCACACTTCATTTTGGTGCACTAAAAAGAACCAAATCATTGCTATGTGGATCTAAAATGAACAAATGCTTCTTTGTCTTGTAATTACTTACACAAAGTAATGTCAATAAAAGGACATATGCGCTTCTCTCGCGCCTCACGACGATCTTGAAAATCAGAAGGCTTTTGGTGACATTAAATTGTGTAAATTAATTACCCACACACTTCGTTTTGGGTTTAAAATTAAACAAAATCTTGTGCGAGTGTGAGTGAGCTTATTGCATGTGTTCTCCCTTTGTTTCTAAACAAAGGTCGATCAAACTATGAATAAGTTCATTCAATTTTGTCTATCTTAGAGGGACTACCTTGGGGAAAAAGTACTCACCCAAGGGAATGACTCAACCAGTAACAATCTAAAGCCAAGAGTACTTCCAGCCAGGATATAAATGTAGGTATTGGAAGAAACGCCAATACGACACAATTGATTCCGACGAGATGGATCCGAAAGGGGACTCTCGCCGTATGGGTCAATCTCCATGAACGGAAAGTCTGAACTAGATCTCTTGTTTGTAGTGACCTATTAACCCATTCATCGAGTTTATCAAAGTGGTGCATTGGAACTTAGATTCCAAGAAGTTACTTGCCATGTCTGATCTTGGTTGAAGTATAGAGGTTAAGACTTCATTCTTAACATACCTTTATACTCTTTCCTTGGTTGCATGTAAAATAATCTCTTCTACGAAGGGCATGAGGCAAGCCCACTAAGAAAAATGTACCAATTGAGCTAGGATGTCATATTGCTTGTCGTTTGAAAACATAGTGCTTTTATTAAAACATTTGAAAACCAACATTCAATGAATCATCAAAATTGCAAGCCCTTTTGGAGAAGAAAATATCCTTAAACAAATTCACATGTTATTGCTTGCCCTTGGGATTCATATCCTTATAGGCTTCTAAGCATTTGGATTTCATCTCAATTTTCTCCTACTAAGGTCAACAATAGGTAAATTTTGCCTCAAATTTCCTTGGTTTCCACATAAAACACTTTGAGGGATAAGGGGAAAGTTGAGACATTAGACATTTAGATTCAAAATCTAATCAAGAGTGTTCTTGTGGTAAAAAGAACTCATTAAGAAAAGATCAATTAAATTGGACCCCACATATGTGCTTGGAATATTTTGGTCATATGGTTTTCATGCAAACATTGGTCTTTTGATTTTGAATTACTTTTTGAGAAAGGTAGGTTCTTCACTATCTTGGCATAGTAAACAAGTCCTTCCTAGGTTCACTTAGGATCAAATCAAACATTTCACCCATCCCAAACATTTATCAAATCCATCCCACCAAACATCTTTAGAGATTTGAAAACATCATTCTAGACTTAGGTAAATCATCAAAATCTAAACCACCTTGTTTAGTTAGGTGTATGGGAATGCATCCTTTCCCATACATTTAATTGAATTAGCAATCCTTTTGAACAAGTTCATCCTAAGATCACATCTAACATCTTAGGGTTTACAAGTTCATTATCCAAATCTAATCAAACCCTAAGTCTAGCATTGATCCAAAGTCCCTAAACATTCAACACTCATATAATTTTACACCTTTCATCCTTTATCTTGTCATCAGTCCTAAGAACCTTAGAGGTAACTTTTGCAACAAGGTCAAAACACAAGAAGAACATGGAATACAAACTTGATCCATACATCATGAGTAATCCAAATCAATTGAACTTTCAAAGCCTTACAATGCCTACTGATTATCAACACTCACATCTATACAAATCGTACATGGGATCATTAACTTTAACAAATGTCAATGGGTGATCCCACAAAGCTGGTTTATAGTTTTTGGGAGGAACTAATTTTTGCTGAAATCACATATTTTTAGAAAATATAATGATTTAAGCCTTAAAAATTTCCATTTAAAGAATTCCAATTGAAGAGGGTTTGATCAAACTACATTAAATCAAATCCCCTTGGATAGAACCCCGCTAGTTTTAAACCATACCTATAACGGAGTCTCCTTTACACCTATCAAAATGCTAATAAAAAACCACTTTTGATTTACCTTTTGGGGGATCAAATGAATTCATTTAAAATTTAGTTTTTTTTATGTATGTAGTCCTTATTATAAGCTCCCCAAAAAGTATAATTTTAAATAAATTTAATTTTATTATTATATTTATTTTTTATTTCTTGTGAATGTAGGTTTTTCATCGAAAATCAAGCTCTCTGTTCTACACATGTGGAAAAATAGCGGATTATTAAAATATAAAAATAAAAAATATTAGTGCACCAGATATTGAAGTCCTTGATCTAAAAAATTAAAAACAATTGAATTTTGATACATGTACAAAAAAATTTACACGTTATACTGTCACGCTATGTCTGAATTATAAATTGTTTGAATTCAAAACTTGATTAAAGAAAATATATTCAATAAAAACCTATCTAACCAAGTGGAAGCATTATATATCAGAGTTATGAATCAACATCTTTAACCAAAGTCTAGCAATGGTCCTTTTCAAGACATATTGACATCCTTCGACCTCATGGTTACAAATACTGAAGGAACCTTGAACTTGACACTTGAGGATATTGAACCACTTACCATGTCTAATGACGACATACAAGAACCCTTTGTAAGTAATCCATCCTTTGAAACTGACCCATGTCAAAAACTTGATCCAAAGCATGTCGAAAGCAACTCCGAAAAAATTCAAAATCAAGAATTCGTATCTCCAAGATACTACAATAATTTAATGGACACTCTCCTATCTATGCAAGATGCACATACTCCTCCATCTACCCATGAGATGCCTTTTATGAATGGAAATGTAGATGATCATCATTTACAACAGGATTCCTTTTTCCCTGACATTGTTACACAAAAAGAGAAGGTTATCAATTCGTACAGTCAAACAGAGTTCTCAACATCAAGATCAGATATGTCCCAAACTCAAACTGAGGACATCATGAATAAAGATATCCAACATTATCTACTCAAGGAAACAAGTAAGATAGAACAATATAATTCAGAGTTAGCAGAGCAACAAATTGAAACAATGTCACCTATGGTGGTCATTTATCAGAGAATGCATTCTAAAAAAAGCTCTCAGAACATGCAGAATCAAAGAATGAAGGCACTACTTCCACAATACTAGGGGCAACTTTGTCCCAAGCAAATATCAACATAGGGAGCACAAAGATTCCTTATGATGAAATTAGTGTCAATACTACAACTAGCCACATCATGAATCTTCATCCACCCATCACCCCATCCACGAATTGGGACCAACATCAAAAGAAATAGTTGAATCAAAGTATGTAGAACATTATCAAAGTAAAAGAACCTGAGAAGGATAATGGAAAAATCAAATACAAATGGATACCAAAAAATACAAAGGAAGATCATCCCTATCAAACTCCATCAGTCAAAGAAACTATGGGGAAAAATAAAAAAAGGAAAAAGTATCCATCAAAGATATATACAAAAGCAAAATCAGGATTTTCAAGTAACATAAAAAGTGTATCAAGTAGTTGGTCCTAATTCCATGCACACTTTTATATCCACCCATCATTGCTCATCTTCCCAAGTTTGGAGAGTCAAAGATTCCAAACTGCCAACCAATCCATCTTTTATCCCTAAACACACTCCATCCATGCCTCCACACATAGTATCCAATTCTCACATTGACCATGTATTGGCAACAACCCTTCATCATAAGGATTTAGAAGGAACTCTATCGCGATGTGTGCACAAAGATACAGTTAACTACGGTATCGATGAAGCAGATCAAAAATCTCAAAAATTGTATTCAAGTGCACGTATCTTAGCAAAGCAACTTCTTCAAGCTAGATATCGATGGCACATTATGATAGGGGCATCTACATCAATACCACCAGGTAGGTTAGCATGCATCTTTCAAAAAAACCTAAAAAAGAAAAAAAGCAAAAATCCAAAAAAAAAAACTCAAAAAAGGATTAAAAACAGTAAAGAAAAAAAATTGACCTCTAGTGAAAACCGCATGGGTGGCGCTTTCAGCAAGTACCATGATGAAAACCTGGCAAATGGGCGTCATGTGTAGAATCGAGCATCTATGTGTGCCACTTCAGGTGAAAGCATCTCATCCCATCTATAATAAATCAAGCATTCCATCCATCTTAGCCATAATAAATCTATTCATCCATGAACCATTTATCCAATCCATTTTTCTTCCATCATCCAAGTTATCTTGATCTTGACAAAATTTTGGTGTACACTTTACACTTGCTTATGGAAAATGTCTTGACATGCGTCGTTGTCATTGATCTTATCCTATGCAACATTATCCAAATGAGCATTCTTTATCTAAATACCTTATCTTATCACAAGATAATCCTTGGAATCCTTGGCGTACTTACCTTATCCATCCATCCATACACCTATCTAAGCATCCAACCATGACATTCCATACATTGCTAAAACATTGGGGGCATATATTTAGATCTTGCTTCATGAATAAATCTTGATCTATATCCTTCACCTTATATGGTGGTCCAAACATTGGAAAACGTGAAACCAAATTGGTCAAACCACTTGTGAGCAATAATCCAAATCACTAGCCCATGGCATATTTTGATAGGAAGATATTCCTTATCATGTTTTATCTTCAATCGAACATCGATTCAAATGATCAATATTAGTCGCATCTAACACACCCTTCAAACATCACATCAAATCATTCAAACATCTTTTGTTCCAAATCAAGCTTCATCAATCATGATCAATCGACTCCAATCAAAAAAATCGTCATCGGGATAACCTTGTGTTGGTTAACACTATCCTTACATTGTTGTGCATCCTCAACAATGTTATCATCATCAATCCTAATCAATCATGATCAATCAAATCTTTGCATTTTTGTGTATCCTCAACAGTGTCATCATCATCATCAATCCATCGATTCAATCAATCAACCTTAGCTTGGTCTTCAACAAAATCCAAAATAGAGAACTGATATCATCACACATCCATATCCAAATTGTCAAAATCATGCAAAAATCTAAAAACATCAAAAAATTAGAAAATCCAAAAACATTTGAAAAACATCAAAATCCAAAAACATTCAAAAACATCAAAATCCAAAAACATTCAAAAAACATCAAAATCCAAAAACATTCAAAAAACACAAAATCCAAACATCTCATAAAATCTCAGAAACCCAAAACATTTGAAAAAATCAAAAATCAAAACATCTGAAAAACATCAAAATTCAAAAACAGCCTCAAAACATTTCAAAAAATATCAAAAATATCCAAATATTTGAAAAAATCCATCTGTCTCATCTCGCTTAGCACCCACAATAATCAATCATCCATAATAAACTGATCGTCACCCTCATCCTTTGGAAAAACAAATAGAAACAATCACAACAATCAACAAAAGCAAGCTTCAAATGCAAAATCGAAATCGAAACAACAAACCACTTAACGCAAAATCAAACTCTTGATCATTTCCAAACATGTCAGTCAACTTTATATCAACAGCCTATCAATCAACTTATCACACCATCATCATCCTATACAATGCATCTCCTAGGATATATCATTCCGACAATGGGCATCATTTTGGATATCACTTTGGATTCTTATCCTATCAAAACAAATCCCTTTGGCTAGAGATATGAAGAACATTGACTTTTTTGCATACTTGATCTTTTCTTTTGATTTATCTTATTGCGCTCAGTCCAACGACCTCTCGATGATATCCAAATGAAGGATTTAAAGAGATAGGAATGGGGAATTGATCATTATCCTTTTGTCTGTTGTACTTGTTGGACGCTCTTGTAAAATAACTTGGTGAATAATTGCTTTGTTAGGTATGTCCTAGCAAGGTTTTTGTATGTCAAGTGTGAACAAGAATACTCCTATCTGTTTGTCAAGTCAAAGTCCATCGCAATAGGTACAATGCCATCCTGGTTCTTTATACCTTGATGCATCATATCTACATGTGTTATCAAACATAAGGTAAGTAGCCCTTTTAAAGTCCCAATCCTTGATAAGTGAATCATCATCATCATCATCTATCTCTCATCATCATCTCTAATAAAGTCTCGTCAGATCATGGACTTGTTGGATCCTCTTATCATCATCTAATTTCTTGTTTTCTGCACTAACATCACATCATAAATAATTAATCATAACATCATCAATGCATCCATCATGCATCCATCATGCATCCATCATGCAGCCATCCTGCATCCACAAACTGTTAGCATATCACATATCATTCATATCATACATAATAGGAAACATCGATCATTTCACATGCATTGCATTTTCATCATCATCATAATATAGATCTATTAGTCTAAGCACCTGCATAAATCATACATTCTCATAATTATAGCATATCACATCATCAACCTCATCCATCTCATTTGCATCATCATCCATAACCATCTATTTTGAACCTCTTTATCGCAAGATTGACCCTCAAATCAAATCTTTTCGCTCGATCTCTCGAGGGAGCAATGTACCAGTGTACTTCTTTCCATGGGGGCATCCGAAAAATTAGAAAATTTTTGAATTTTGATTGTGGTAAGATTATTCTTTGAACCAACGTAACAAGTACATTGCTTCAAAGAGGGGAAAAATGTAGACACGTGAAATTAGCATTATCCACTTAGGTCATATTCATGATCCGCTTATTAAATAAATCAAATGCAACAAATTCATTCACCGGGTAAATCAGGTCTTTAGTCCTAAGGTTATAAATCAAAGGCTCACATCATCCTTTAATTAAATAAATCAAACTTTATTTAATTAAAACCTCAAAATTCATTTCCCATCCTTTTCTGATTTAAATAAATCAAATATTTAAGTCATAAAAGTCAAAATCATCTAAGAACCATTAAACTAATATAATCCTGATTAAACTAACCTAACTACCCATCACATCCTCTAGATAATCCCACTTGCACAAATAAATCCATTTATTGATTTATTAAAATCAACATTTTCACTCAACATGGCATCTTCCCTCAAATTTGAATTCAAAAGAAAGTTGAAAGGTACATCCAACAAGGCATTTAATAGGTCTTACATGTCTCTTACATGTCCCTTGCACAAGTCAAACTCAACATTTATTTCACAATTTGAATTTGAAATTTCCCCCTCTTGGGCACATTTCCCAAATCTTGCACATGCATCAATCACTCATAAGTTGACAAGTGGCCTCTTCCTATTGGCCAAATATTTAGTCCCACATCCTCCATGTTTAGCACTCTTAGCATTTGAGAATCTACAAATAGAGGCATCATTCTTCAAGCAAATCCTCCACAAATCGTCACAATCTTGATGCAAGGTCATTCTTTTAAACTGAGAACTGATTTTGTCCATCCACTCCATTCTCATACCATTTTCATATCATTTTTATATCATTTATCTTATCTAAAGGGGTTGGGAAAGGGCTATTTTCCACATCAAAATAGCACCAATCCCCCTATAAGATGCCGATTTGGTCACTTGAATAAAATTTTATTGGTTTAGTTTACTTTCATGCTTTATTTTCGTTATTCTTGTGTTCAAATGAATTTTATAGGGAGCATTATATTTTCCTTGTTCAATGTAATCAAATGCTTTAATATTGGTCTTTGTTTGAGCCAAATTTGTAGGTTAGTGCTCACATTTTGGTGCCTACCATTTCTGTCCATCTCAATTTATTTCAAGCATTAGATTAGAAGCATAAAGTTTATGCTTATCGATGAAACATAAAGTTTATGCTTATTGATGTTCTTTTTGTTGTTCTCATAGTTGTCCATATTTGACTAATCCAAATTTACTAATGTTTGCGTTGATAGAGTGTGAAGTATACTAATGGTTGTTTGTGCTTAACTTGACTAAGATTGGGTTTCATTGTACCTTGTTTATGATCAAATAGATTTCAAAACTTTGGCGCTCAGCTATTATCACAAACTATGCAAGTTCATCGTGCTTTCTAGTCAATAAGCTGCAAGCTTACCGCAGAGTTTAAGTTTATTGGTTATCCAAAATAACTCCTCTCGAGTGGCGTAAATTTCTATAGTGCCTATGATGCTGAGAGGAATTTGTAGTGAATTCTTTTGACAGTGAAGTTATTTCAATATTGATGATTGGTATGATTTGATACTCACTCAAAATGTGAATTTATCCCTCCAACTGTGGCTTGATGGGATCTCGATTTGAACAACAGGTTAAGTGCTCTTTGTTTGGTTTTAAAATATATATGTCTATCTCTCAGAAGATTTTATTATGTGGCAGGCAGGTAAAACTGGCCTTCATTTTGTCCTCCATGTCTCTCATATGCATTTTTCTACAACTCTATTAATTTCCTTATGAAGACACCTCTAACTAAATTGACTCTGTGAATACTATCTTGAATATATATTAGACAATCATTTAATGTTAGTAGGAAGTCAACTTCATTGTGTATAACCCCAATTGATTATACAAATTTCGCACCTGTAGCCTTTTCCTTAGCATTTAAATTTTAAACAAAACTTTGTGCGCTTTATTTATGACCTTGTTTTAGTCACCAAATTGATTACTCGAACACATTTGTTGGCAAAGACTAGTTCAAATATCTAGTCTTAAAATTAAAGTCATTGTTTTGGGAAGAGGAGCATGTGTGAAACTATCGGCGTCAGAGAAATTCTGCAGTTGAAGTACCCAAAAAGATATGTTTTTCTAACAAACCAGTGGGAGGAGTAAAAACAATGGCGTGCCTTGTTAAAGATCTAGATTTCACATGCATTTCTTCTAGGGTAGTTGCAACTATAGGATCTGAAAAAATATCTCAATCTATTATTCTAGAAAAAGGTTGTGAGGCTTGCTTGTCACACTCGCTAGTTGCATTGCTTAAAAGTTTCAAGGGCCTTTGCAACAAACCCATTTTATGTACATCATGTAATCCTCGCATTCCATGAGATCGAGTCTATTGAAGCATTATGTCAAACTGTTCACGTGCATTGTTTGTGCATTCACATTTTGCATACATTTCATCTAAGGCAGTTTCAATTCTTTGAGGAATTTTTTCAAACAATTCACGAGCCTTGTCTATGCAACCACATCTTGCATACATGTCTTCCAAAGCAATGTAATGTTGTTATCTGACAACACCACAACCCATTACTATTTCCTTACTTTGTTTCATGTGCCCATTCTGGGATAGGCGGGTGGGACATGGGAAACAGGGCAGAGTTAAGATTTACGCCTGACAATTGCATTTGCTTAAAAGTTTCTAAAGCCTTTTCAAACAAGTCCATTATGCGCATATGCTGCAAGATATCTTATTTAGGAATTCTGTCAAAAGATTCACGTGCTTATCTGAATTTATTTCTCCAGTTTCAAGCTGCCTCAGAGCACGGTATGTATGGCAATGGAAACTCTTTCATTCTAAGGCAATAGCACGATTTTAGGTTTATATCACTATTATTATTTTTATAAAACAAAACATTGTATACTGTACTTTTCGCTAATGAATATTTGATTATTTGGATTCTTTCTAACAACTAGTGGTACATTCATAATTATTAAATGTCTGCTTTAAACTGAGTGTGTTGATCAAGCGTTGAGTTTGGTGGAGGGAAAAGACAAAGGGGTAGCCATCGCCCACCACTGAGAAAGAAAGGAGTGATTGCTTTATCTGATGATCTGCTATCGTTAAGGCCACTACTTCCATCATTAAATATCGCTTTCTCATCAATATCTCTACTTATGTTATTAATATTATTGTCTCCATCATTAATGAATGGTTGTGTTGTGTAGTACATGTAGGAAGGTTTTAGAGTGCCGCTCTCTCATGGTGGTTTTGAATTGTCACCAACTGTGAGTTTTATGTGGAAAGCTTTGACGGTGGTCACAATTGTTTATTCATTTCTTTTTGCTTTGAGTCAACTATCAATCACATCATCATTGTAGAATGAAGAGATTATGCTACATTTCCAAATACTTCTAAGTACGCAAAATCGCGGTCAACAAATTTGTAAAAGATTTGAGTTAGTTGCTCTCAAAATTATTTATTAAGTAAAACAAATCAATTGATTGTGCTAATAAATACCAAATCTTGTGCCTTCACTAAATCATTTCAATGATGATGCTCATTCAATTTTTAAATATCCCTTTTTGCTGCTAATAAACTGGCGCATTTATAGCTGCAAATAAATGCTACACTAGTGAAGAACATCTATGGCGCTCTTCTTGAGATAGTAAAATCTTTTGTGTGCTATGCAAGTTACATCCAAATCATTGTTTGCAGGAGTTGTGCTTACAAATTTACTTTTGTGGCTTTATAGCTTGAGCTTGCATGGTATACAAAGTAACCTTTGTTGTGGATTGAATCTAAACATTTCATATCAATTCCAAACATGTATAGTTCTGGATATTTATCTCTTAGGGGATTTAATTTTTATTTTCATTTATTTTTATTTATTTTTGAAACTGTATTTATCATATTATTGTCATTAATTCATTGAATAACTTGTATTGTTTGCAAGGAGATGTGCATAAATAAGTTTGGCATTGGAATCAGGCATTCGAATTGAAGAACCACGAACAAATTTGAGCTAGAAAATTAAGCACTAAAATTGACAAAGCATTTTTAAATGCTTAGAGAATCCATTTCCAACTTTTTTTATTGTTTTCGGCCAATTAGATCATTTTTTTTTTTTCAAAAATGGGCTAAAACTGAACATTTGAAACATACTAGACACTGCCTTTTGGGCTTAAAACTGAGCAAATCAACTTCACACTTCATTTTGGTGCACTAAAAATAACCAAATCATTGCTATGTGGATCTAAAATGAGCAAATGCTTCTTTGTCTTGTAATTACTTACACAAAGTAATGTCATTAAAAGGACGTATGCACTTCTCTCACACCTCACAACGATCTTGACAATCAAAAGGATTTTGGTGACATTAAATTGTGTAAATTAATTACCCACACACTTAGTTTTGGGTTTAAAATTAAACAAAATCTTGTGCGAGTGTGAGTGAGCTTATTGCATGTGTTCTCCCTTTGTTTCTAAACAAGGGTCGATCAAACTATGAATAAGTTCATTCACTTTTGTCTATCTTAGAGGGGCTGCCTTGGGGAAACAGTACTCACCCAAGGGAACGACTCAACTGGTAACACTCTAAAGCCAAGAGTATTTCCAACCGGGATATAAATGTGGGTATTGGAAGAAACGCCAATATCACATGGTTGATTCCGATGAGATGGATCTGAAAGGGGACTCTCACCGTATGGGTAAATCTCCATGAACAGAAAGTCCAAACTACATCCCTTGTTTGTAGTGGCCTATTAACCTATTCATCAAGTTTATCAAAGTGGTGCATTGGAACTTAGATTCCAAGAAGTTACTTGCCATGTCCGATCTTGGTTGAAGTATAGAGGTTAAGACTTCATTCTTAACATACCTTTGTACTCTTTCCTTGGTTTCATGTAAAATAATCTCCTCTACAAAGGGCATGACGCAAGCCCACTAAGAAAAATGTACCAATTGAGCTAGGATGTCATATTGCTTGTGGTTTGAAAACACAGTGCTTTTATCGAAAACATTTGAAAACCAACATTCAATGAATCATCAAAATTGCAAGCCCTTTAGGAGAATCAAATATCCTTGAACAAATTCACATGTTATTGCTTGCCCTTGGGATTCCTATCCTTAGAGGCTTCTAAGCATTTGGATTTCATCTCAATTTGCTCCTACTAAGGTCAACAATAGGTAACTTTTGCCTCAAATTTCCTTGGTTCCCACATAACACACTTTGCGGCATAATGGGAAAGTTGAGACATTAGATATTTAGATTCAAAATCTAATCAAGAGTGTTCTTGTAGTAAAAAGAACTCATTAAGCAAAGATCAAATCAATTGGACCCTACATATGTGCTTGGCATCTTTTGGTCATATGGTTTTCATGCAAACATTGATCTTATGATTTTGAATTACTTTTAGAGAAAGGCAGGTTCTTCACTATCTTGGCATAGTAAACAAGTCCTTCCTAGGTTCACTTAGGATCAAATCGAGCATTTCACCCATCCCAAAAATTTATCAAATCCATCCCACCAAACAACTTTAGAGATTTTAAAACATCACTCTAGACTTAGGTAAATCATCAAAATCTAAACCACCTTGTTTAGTTAGGTGTATGGGAATGCATCCTTTCCCATACATTTAATTGAATTAGCAATCCTTTTGAACAAGTTAATCCTAAGATCACATCTAACATCTTAGGGTTTACAAGTTCATTATCCAAATCTAATCAAACCCTAAGTCTAGCATTGATCCAAAGTCCCTAAACATTCAACACTCATATCATTTTACACCTTTCATCCTTCATCTTGTCATTAGTCTTAAGAACCTTAGAGGTAACTTTTGCAACAAGGTCAAAACACAAGAAGAACATGGAATACAAACTTGATCCATACATCATGAGTAATCCAAATCAATTGAACTTTCAAAGCCTTACAATGCCTATTGATTATCAACACTCACATCTATACAAACCGTAATGGGATAATTACCTTCAACAAATGTCAATGGGTGATCCCATAAAGCTGGTTTACAATTTCTGGGAGGAAATAATTTTTGCTGAAATCACATATTTTTAGAAAATATAATGATTTAAGCCTTAAAAATTTCCATTGAAAGAATTCCAATTTAAGAGGGTTTGATCAAACTACCTTAAATCAAACCCCCTTGGATAGAACCCCGCTAGTTTTAAACCATACCTATAACGGAGTCTCTTTTACACCTATCAAAATGCTGATAAAAAACCACTTTTGATTTACCTTTTGGGGGATCAAATGAATTCATTTAAAATTTAGTTTTTTTAAGTATGTAGTCCTTATTATAAGCTCCCCAAAAAGAATAATTTTAAATAAATTTAATTTTATTATTATTTTTTTTATTTCTCGTGAATGTAGGTTTTTCACCGAAAATCAACCTCTCTGTTCTACACGTGGAAAAATAGAAGATTATTAAACTATAAAAATAAAAAATATTAGTGCACAATAAATTGAAGTCCTTGATCTAAAAAAAAAACAATTGAATTTTGATACATACAAAAAAATTTACACATTATACTGTCGCACTATGTCTGAATTATAATTGGTTTGAATTCAAAACTTGATTAAAGAAAAGATATTCAATAAAAAACTATCTAACCAAGTGGAAGCACTAGATGTCAGACTTATGAATCCAAATTAAAAAGAATTAAAATTTTATCCTTCATGGAAAAAAAAGTTACGCGTTATACGATGAGCATCACATTTTAAAAATCTCATTTTCTAAAAAAAAACTAGTTTTTGAGGGAGATGGAAAAAGAAGTGCATTTTGATTCCAAAAATTTTGAAAAAAGTATATTTAGAATCTATAGACAAAATTTCATGAAACTCTAGTTTGCATCATCTTCAAATTTCTCACGGTTTAGCTGCTATAGGTGCTTGAAAGTGAAGATTTAGTTAAAAAAAATTATTTCAGTGTCCAGTTTGGCCAAAAATTGTAAACCACTATTGTGGGATCACCCCAAAAGTACAACAAGTGTGAGTATTCCCAAATCAAAGATTGGAACACATTTCCTGATGGTAAATTTAAATCCAAACCTAAAAGTCTGTCAACCGAACAATCAATGCATGAGCCTTCAAATGAACAACATCATCCCACTAAATCCCTACATTCCAAATGAGAATGTACCAAGTAGAAGTTTTCCAAACATGAATCCGGAAAAATTTGGGATGGATACATTTGCAAATCATACAAATATTCCAAACATGAACAATGGTCAATTTCAACCTATCATGCCAAATTTGAACATCATCCCAAATCAGAACATTTTCCAAAATCAAACACAAGTATGCATCCCAAATCTGCATGAACAAAAGCCAAATCAACTATATCAAGGGAGTCAAGATCAAAATCAAGAACAAATTTGGCTAGATAAAATTGCTGCAATTACCAAGATAGTTGAGTCATTACGCCAAGAGACATCTCCACCACCATTACCCACATCAACATCATTCCTTTATTTAGGGCTTCCCCCTTTACCTAGCACCAATCACTCCATCCAAATCAATCCACCTAACACCAATCAGTTCATCACATAAAATACGTTGAATATATCACCAACATCGCACCAACAAATGGTATCTAATCAAATAACAACATCACTCATGAAAAATGAAAACATGGTCTCCCAAGGACCTATCATCTTGGTCATTCCGACCATTCCTATCATCTCGATCACTACAACCACCCCTATAGTGCTCATATCTCAACCCCTCACTACCATGATCACTCCAAGAATATCTCAACCACTTGTCACTACATCCAACACGATTCCAAATCCACCACCACTACCACCAAAACCAAACGCGGCAAGACAATATGACATTGCACTAAAAGATCACCATGCCTGCCAAAAGGCCATACAACAATATCTAGCCACACAAGCTCAAAAAGTGCAACAAGCCTCTCAAGCTGCCCAAGCCTCTCAAGCCACCCAACAAACACAAGCGCAAACATGAAAACTAATAACTATTGGGGATAACGATGAACATTCAACCACTGGTGATAACATTGACAATTTCCCCATCACAATTGTTGAAAACAATGATCAAAATCTATCCATCAAAGATCACATTGTTTCTATCTCATCCAAAGATCAAATCAACAGACGTCAAGAGTCACTTTTCAATCATGATCAAAATCCACTAACAATACTCGACAATGATCCAATTCAAGAAATTTCAACATCACTTGATCCTATAGTTGAAGACATTCACAATCTCTCCACCATAATTGTTGAAAACAATGTTCAAAATCTTTCAATTAAGGAGCACATTGAGGATGTTTCTACCCTAGATCCAATGATCAACTCACCATACATCAAGAGCCACTTTTTAGTGATCTCTTTCAAGGAGTGTTAGGATTATTTGATCCTATTGACATAATGCACAATCCAGCAACCAATGATCATGACGAAAATGTCTCTACATCACCTAATGAGTTAGTGGACATATCTCAATAATTTATTCCAAAGCATGATCAACATCTTTCACGAAAGTCTAGCAATGGTCCTTTTCAAGAAATATTGACATCCTTCGATCTCATGGTTACAGATACTAAAGGAACCTTGAACTCGACACTTGAGGATATTGAACCACTTACCATGTCTAAGGACGGCATACAAGAACCCTTTGTAAGTAATCCATCCTTTGAAACTGACCCATGTCAAAAACTTGATCCAAAGCATGTCGAAAGCAACTCCAAAAAAATTCAAGATCGAGAATTTGTATCTCCAAGATACTACAATAATATAATGGATACTCTCCTATCCATATAAGATGCACATACTCCTCCATCTACCCATGAGATGCCTTTTCTGAATGGACACATAGATGATCTTCATTTAGAACAGGATTCCTTTATTCCTGACATTGTTACACAAAAAGAGAAGGTTATCAATTCGTACAATCAAACAGAGTTGTCAACATCAAGATCAGATATGTCCCAAACTCAAACTGAGGACATCATGAATAAAGATATCCAACATTATCTAATCAAGGAAACAAGTAAGACAGAACAATATAATTCAGAGTTAGCATAGCAACAAATTGAAACGTCACCTACGGTGGTCATTTATTAGAGAATGCATTCTAAACAAAAGCTCTCAGAACAAGCAGAATCAAATCATGAAGGCACTACTTCCACAATATTGGGGGGAACTTCATCTCAAGCAAATATCAACATAGGGAGCACAAAGAGTCCTTATGATGAAATTAGTGTCAATACTACAACTAGCCACATCATGAATCTTCATCCACCCATCACCCCATCCATGAATTGGGACCAACATCAAAAGAAATATTTGAATGAAAGTACGAAGAACATTATCAAAGCAAAAGAACCTGAGAAGAATAATGGAAAAATCAAATACAAATGGATACCAAAAAATACAAAGGAAGATCATCCCTATCAAACTCCATCAGTCAAAGAAACTATGGGGAAAAATAAAAAAAGTGAAAAGTATCCATCAAAGATATCTGCAAAAGAAAAATTAGGCCTTTCAAGTAACGTATAAAATGTATCAAGCAGTTGGTCCTAATTCCATGCACACTTTCATATCCACCCATCATTTGCTCATTTTCCCAAGTTTGGAGAGTCAAAGATTCCAAACTATCAACCAATCCATCTTTTATCCCTAAACACACTCCATCCATGCCTCCACACATAATATCCAATTCTCACATCAAGACCATGTATTGGCAACAACCCTTCATCATAAAGATTCAAAAGGCACTCTATCGTGATGTGCGCACAAAGACAAAGTTAACTCCGGTATCGACGAAGCATATCAAAAATCTCAAAATTTGTATTCAAGTGCACGTATCTTAGCAAAGAAACTTCTTCAAGTAGGATATCGATGGCACATTATGATAGGGACATCTACATCAATACCACCAAGTGGATTAGCATGAATCTTTCAAAAAAAGCAAAAAATCCAAAAAAAAAAAACTCAAAAAAGGATTAAAAACAGTAAAGAATAAAAATCATCCTCTAGTGAAAACCGCATGGGCGGTGCTTTGGGCAGGTACCATGATGAAAACCTGGCAAAAGGGTGTCATGTGTAGAATCGAGCATCTATGTGTGCCACTTCAGGTGAAAGCATCTCATCCCATCTATAATAAATCGAGCATTCCATCCATCTTAGCCATAATAAATCTATTCATCCATGAACCATTTGTCCAATCCATTTTTCACCCATCATCCAAGTTATCTTGATCTTGACAAAATTTTGGTGTACACTTTACACTTGCTCATGGCAAATGTCTTGACATGCGTCATTTTCATTGATCTTACCCTATGCAGCATTATCTAAATGAGCATTCTTTGTCTAAATACCTTATCTTATCACAAGATAATCCTTGGCATACTTACCTTATCCATCCATCCATACACCTATATGAGCATCCAACCATGACATTCCATACATTGCTAGACATTGGGGGCAGATATCTAGATCTCGCTTCATAAATAAATCTTGATCTATATCCTTTGCCTTATATGGTGGTGCAAACATTGGAAAACGTGAAACCAAATTGGTCAAACCACTTGTGAGCAATAATCCAAATCACTAGCCCATGGCATATTTTGATAGGAAGATATTCCTTATCATGTTTTACCTTCAATCGAACATCAATTCAAATGATCAATATCAGTCGCATCTAACACACCCTTCAAACATCACATCAAATCATTCAAACATCTTTTGTTCCAAATCAAGCTTCATCAATCATGATCAATCGAATCCAATCAAAAAAATCATCATCAGGATACCCTTGTGTTGGTTAACACTATCCTTGCATTGTTGTGCATCCTCAACAATGTTATCATCATCAATCCTAATCAATAATTATCAATCAATCCTTGCATTGTTGTGTATCGTCAACAATGTCATCATCATCATCAATCCATCGATTCAATCAATCAACCTTAGCTTGGTCTTCAACAAAATCCAAAACAAAGAACTGATATCATCACACATATCCATATCCAAACCATCAAAATCATGTGATAATCCAAAAACATTAGAAATTCAAAAAATCCAAAAACATTCATAAAATCTCAGAAAAACCCAAAACATTTGAAAAAATCAAAAATCGAAACATCCAAAAAAACATCAAAATCCAAAAACACCCTCAAAACATTCCAAAAAATATCAAAAACATCCAAATATTTGAAAAAATTCATCTGTCTCATCTCGCTTAGCACCCGCAATAATCAATCATCCATAATAAACTGATCATGACCCTCATCCTTTGGCAAAACAAACATAAACAATCACAACAATCAGCAAAAGCAAGCTTCAAATAAAAAATCAAAATCGAGGCAACAAACCACTTAATGCAAAATCAAACTCTTGATCATTTCCAAACATGTCAGTCAACTTTATATCAACAGCCTATCAATCAATTTATCAAACCATCATCATCCTATACAATACATGTCCTAGGATATATCGTTCTGACAATGGACATCATTTTGGATATCACTTTGGATTCTTATTCTATCAAAACAAATCCCTTTGGCTAGAGATATGAAGAACATTGACTTGTTTGCGTACTTGATCTTTTCTTTTGATTTATCTTATTGCACTCAGTCCAACGACCTCTCGATGATATCCCAATGAAGGATTTAGAGAGATAGGAATGGGGCAATGATTATTATCCTTTTGTCTGTTGTACTTGTTGGATGCTCTTGTAAAATAACTTGGTGAATACTTGCTTTGTTAGGTACATTCTAGCAAGGTTTTCGTATGTCAAGTTTGAACAAGAATACTCCTATCTATTTTTCAAGTCAAAGTCCATCACCATAGGTGCAATGCCATTTTGGTTCTTTATACCTTGATGCATCATATCTACATGTGTTATCAAACATAAGGTAAGTAGCCCTTTTAAAGTCCCAATCCTTGATAAGTGAATCATCATCATCATCATCTATCTCTCATCATCATCTCTAATAAAGTCTCGCCAGATCATGGACTTGTTGGATCCTCTTGTCATCATCTAATTTCTTGTTTTCCACACTAACATCACATCATGAATAATTAATCATAACATCATCAATGCATCCATCATGCATCCATCCTGCATCCACAAACTATCAGCATACTATGTATCATTCATATCATACATAATAGGAAACATTGATCATTTCACATGCATTGGGGTGATCCCATAATAGTGGTTTACAATTTTTGGCCAAACTGGACACTGAAATTATTATTTTTAACTAAATCTTCCCATTTGGGCACCTATAGCGGCTAAACTGTGAGGAATTTGAAGATAGTGCAAACTAGAGTCTCATCAAATTTTGTCTGTAGATTCTAAAAATATTTTTTTCAAAATTTTTGGAATCAAATTGTACTTCTTTTTCCATCTCCCACGAAAATTGATTTTTTCAGAAAACAACATTTTTTAAAAGTGACGCACACCGGATAACACATAACTTTTTTTCCATGAAGGATAAAATTCTAATTCTTTCAAATTTAGATTTTTGACTATGATATGTAGTGCTTCCACTTGGTTAGATAGTTTTTTATTGAATATTTTTTCCTTAATCAACTTTCAAAGTCAAATGAATTACAATTCAGACACAACGCGACCGTATAACGCGTAACTTTTTTTTTATATGTCAAAATTTAATTTATTTATTTTTGTTGGATCAAGGACTTCAATATCTGGTGCACTCATATTTTACATTTTTTTTTTTTGATAATAT
Organism: Sequoia sempervirens; assembly: GCA_007258455.2. Lineage (NCBI taxonomy): Eukaryota > Viridiplantae > Streptophyta > Pinopsida > Cupressales > Cupressaceae > Sequoia > Sequoia sempervirens. Next base: position 240,803,593 of record VDFB02271358.1, read on the forward strand.
TCTATTTTTCCACATGTGAAGAACAAAGAAATTTATTTTCGATGAAAAACCTATGTTTAATAAAACTTAAAAAAAAATACATAACAAAACCAAAACATATTAAAATTATATTCATTGGATAGCTTGTTCTGAGGAATACCATAATCATTTGAAATAAATTTTAAATGAATTCATTTGATCCCCCAAGAGCTAAATCAAAAGTGATTTTTTATCAGCATTTTGATAGGTGTAAAGGAGACGCATTTATAGGTATGGTTTAAAACTAGCGAGGTTCTATCCAAGAGGGTTTGATCTAAGGTTATTTGATCAAACCCTCTTCAATTCAAATCCTTAAAATGGAACTTTTTAAGGCTTAAATCATTATATTTTTTAAAAATATGTGATTTCAGCTAAAATTCGTTCCTCTCAGGAATTGTAAACCACTATTATGACAGCACCGATTGCATTTGCATCATCATCCATAATCATCCATTTTGAACCTCTTTATCGCGAGATCGACCCTCAAATCAAATATTTTTGCTCGATCTCTTGAGGGAGCAATGTAACAATGTACTTCTTTCCACTGGGGCATCCGAAAAATTAGAAAAAATTTCAATTTTGATTGTGGTAAGATTATTCTTTGAACCAATGCAACAAGTACATTGCTTCAAAGAGGGGCAAAATGTAGACACATGAAATTAGCATTATCCACTTAGGTCATATTCATCCGCTCATTAAATAAATAAAATGTAGCAAATCCATTCACCAGGTAAATCAGGTCTTTAATCCTAAGGTTATAAATCAAAGGCTCACATCATCCTTTAATTAAATAAATCAAACTTTATTTAATTAAAACCTCAAAAGTCATTTTCCATCCTTTTTTGATTTAAATAAATCAAATATTTAATTCATAAAATTCAAAATCATCTAATCACCATTAAGCTAATATAATCTTGATTAAACTAACCTAACTACCCATCACATCCTCTAGATAATCCCACTTGCACAAATAAATCCATTTATTGATTTATTAAAAATAACATTTTCACTCAACATGGCATCTTCCCTCAAATTTGAATTCAAAAGCAAGTTGAAAGGTACATCCAACAAGGCATTTAATAGGTCTTACATGTCTCTTACATGTCCCTTGCACAAGTCAAACTCAACATTTATTTCACAATTTGAATTTGAAATTTCCCCCTCTTGGGCACATTTCCCAAATCTTGCACATGCATCAATCACTCACAAGTTGACAAGTGGCCTCTTCCTATTGGCCAAATCTTTAATCCCACATCCTCCATGTTTGGCACTCTTAGCATTTGAGAATCTACAAATAGAGGCATCATTCTTCAAGCAAATCGTCCACAAATCGCGACAATCTTGATGCAAGGTCATTATGTTAAACTGAGAACTGATTTTGTCCATCCACTCCATTCTCATAGCATTTTCATATCATTTTCATATCATTTAGCTTATATTAAGAGGTTGGGAAAGGGCTATTTTCCGCATTAAAATAGCACCAATCCCCCTATAAGATGCTAATTTGGTCACTTGAATAACGTTTTATTGGTTTAGTTTACTTTCATGCTTTATTTTCGTTATTCTTGTGTTCAAATGAATTTTATAGGGAGCATTATATTTGCCTCGTTCAAACTAACCAAATGTTAATATTGGTCTTTGTTTGAGCCAGATTTGCAGGTTAGTGCTCACACTAATAAACCAATTTTTAATGCACCAACAGTGTGGAATAGCTGTAGGAAAATATTAAATAAAAATAACTATTATGGGAAATATGCAGCAAGGTTGAGACACCTCATTTCCCAACATTATCCCACTTGTCGAATACTTTGTAGGGCCAAGGGAAAAATACCATGGATCAACTGCTAAGCCATATCTTTCTGTTCTCACGATCTCTTCTAATCTCCATCCCAAGTATGTGTTTTGTTGCACCAAGATATTTCATTTCAAATTTCATAAAGAGCTGAGATTTCAATTCTACAATCAAACCTTTGCTTTTTTCAATAAACAGCATGTCATCAACATATAAAGCAATTACCAAGAAATAATCACCATCAGATTTAAAATATACACAATGATCAGATTTAGACCGCAAAAATCCCAAAATCGATACATATGTATCAAACTTTTGGTACCACATCCTAGGACTTTGTTTAAGGCCATACAAAAATTTCTTAACTTACATACCAACTTGCTTTTACCTTTTACCATGTAGTGCTCTAGTTGTGTCATATAAATTTCTTCCTCCAAATCACCATGAAGGAACACAGTTTTCACATCCATTTGTTCCACCTCTAGATCATACGTTGCTGCAATAGATAATAAAAAACGAATGGATGTCATTTTAGCAACAGGAGGAAAAATCTCACCATAGTCAATACCCTCAACCTTAGAGTATCCCCTCACAACCAACTGTGCCTTATACTTTTCAACATTTCCATTTGAACCAATATTTTTCTTAAACACCCATTTACATCCAATAGATTTTTTACCTTTGGGAAATGGTACAAGGTCCCATGTTTCATTCCTTTTAAGAGTTGCCATCTCTTCATCCATGGCTAATTTCCAGGACTCTGCATCATTCATATCGAGTGCCTCTTGCACAGATCTCAATTCATCAACATTGGTACTCAAAGCAAATATACACTTCCAATCATCAGGTGAACACCCATACCTTTGAGGTGGTTGCCTTTGCCTTGTAGACCTTCAAACAAGCTAAGGTGGAGGTTCTTCCACTTCTTCCTCCTCTTCAGAGCTTGATGAGCTCTCCTCAACTTCTTGTCTATTTTGGAGTATCGTTTCAACTTCCTCGGGTGTAGAAGGAATTTGAACCACATCCTTTTCCTATTCAATTTCTTTATGCTATTCTAGCTGAAAACTAATAGGAGAAGATTTAGTCTCTCTAAAAATAACACTTTTGAAATAAATTACCTTTTGTGCAATAGGGTCCCAAAGCTTGTATCCTTTCACACCATAGCTGTAGCCGATGAAGATACATTTGACATCCTTAGAGTCCAATTTTGTTCTCTTCTCCTTAGAAACATGTGCATATGCCTCACAACCAAAAACTCTCAGATGTCTAAGTGAAGGATTTTTCCCCGACCATGCCTCCATTGGCGTTTTATCAACAAGCGCTGATGTAGGAGATCTATTTATCAAATAACTAGCAGTGGAAACAACTTCAGCCCATAAATTTTGTTCTAGATCAGCTCCACTCAACATACTCCTAGCCTTCTCCATCAATATTTTGTTCATTCTTTTTGCAACTCCATTCTACTGCGGAGAATACAAAGTTATCTTTTGTCATTTAATCCCACAATCTGTACAGAATCTGTCAAATTCTGTAGAACAGTACTCACTGCCAATGTCAGTTCTCAAACATTTAATTTTCTTTCCATTCTGAGTTTCTACCATAGCCTTGAACTCCTTAAAATGACTGAAAACTTCAGATTTACTCTTTAAAAAATATACCCGTGTTCTCCTACTAAAATCATTAATGAAAGTAACATAGTAAACTAATTTACCAATAGAAGAAACATCAATAGGACCAAATACATCAGAGTGAATTAGATCAAAGATACATGAAGACTAATGAGAAGACAAGTAAAACTAAATGTGGTTCTATTTACCATAAATACAATGTTCATATTTACCATAAATACAATGTTCACATAAATCAAACTCTAGATTTCAATCAACCCCTCAACGAGGTTCTTATTTTTCAGGGCTTTTAAACCGTTCTCTCCAATGTGGCCAAGCCTTTGGTGCCATAACATGGTCTTCTCTATAGGAAACTTTGATTTCGTAGATAGAGCACCCCTGGGTACCCAAAAGCCATGACCATCTAGAAAAGAGGAAACCTTCTCTTTTTTCAGTGAAGTAGTTTCTGGCTTAATCTTATCAGAAGTGCTATTGCACTCAACTGTGCATCCATCGAGCTAGTATAATGTACCCAATCTACTTCCTCTTGCTATCACCATAGCACCTCTCACCATTTTCAAACCTACTTCAGAAAATTATACATGCACACCCGCATCTATTAGCTTGCTAACAAATAATAAATTTCTTGCTAGTCCTGGGATATGCAAGACACCATCAAATCATCTAACTCTACCATCAGTAAACTTCACATGAATACTACCATGGCCAACAATATCAAGGAAAGAATCATCACCCAAATACACCTTACCACCGTCATAATTTTCATACTTACTAAACCAGTTTTTGTTAGGAGTCATGTGGAAAGATGCACCTAAGTCTATTAACCATACATTATCACCTGCACGAGTGGCCAAGGCTGCAATAAAGGAATCTCCATCTTCCTTTTCAGACTTAGAATCAGAATCTTGCTTCTTCTTCTTTTTCTTCTCTTCTTTACAGTCCTTTTGGAAGTATCCAGGTTTTCCACAGTTCCAGCATATTACCTTGGACTTACCAGGAGATTTTGATCTCCCCTTATTTTTGGACTTAGAATGGCCATGCTGCTTCTCATATTTTCCTCATTCCTTTTGTCTTCCTCGAACACTCAAAGCCTCTTTGGCGTTCAGAGAGACCTTCCTTCTCCACTCTTCAGAGAGTAGAGAACCAACAACATCCTCCATCTTCAAGATGACAAAAGTGCTCCCAATGGCCATGACAAGGTTGTCCCATGAGTTTGGCAGTGAACACAACAAAGTTTGGCACCATTCTTCTTCATCCATCTTAACCCCAACTGAGGTCAACTGAGTCACCAGCATATTGAATGTTTCAAGATGCTCAAAAATTCATCCACCTTCTTCCATTCTCAAGGAATACAACTTCTTCCTCAAGAAAATCTTATTTACTAGAGATTTGGCTTGGTATATCTCACCCAACTTCTTCCAAAGATCCTTCGAAGTGGGTTATTTGTGGACATTTATCAGGATTGAATCTGTAAGACATAGTCTAATGAGATCTTTAGCTTTTCTACCCATTACATCATATTTTGCACCCAAAGCCACATCCATAGGCCCCTAGACATTTGCATCCACTGCATCCCATAGATCCTGATTAATCAACAGATCTTCCATTTTCAGCTTCCACATTTCAAAGTTCGTATCAAAAAAATTCTCTACCTCAATCCTCCCAGATATGCTTGCCATTCAAAAAATATATCTACAACAAGATCACAAAGTATCCTCTACACAAGCTCCCACTCAAAACCTTGATTAGCTCAAAAAACGCAACAAACCCACAACTGAAACCAAAGGTGATCAAGCTCTGATACCACTTGTAAGGAAATTAGAGTAGAGAAAACAATTTCATATGCCAATCTTGAGGAGAAACACTATGCAAAACTTTAAACTGGTCTAATAGTTACAGAAAATCAAGAAACACATTCATAACATGAAATAAATAGTGCAAACACAAAACACTAGATATACATGGGGAAAACCCTTTTGGGTGAAAAACCCCACTCTCTAAAGCCTACTCAATGTATTCCAAATCCAAAACCAAGATTACATACATTTGCAAAGCAAGTCTTTTACAAGAGTATCACCAGTAAACATCTTTGGAAGAATTCTGGCAGCATTCCAGCAGCATAACAGTACCTGCAAACTCTCACACAAACTACTCCTCAAGCCTTCAATTTATAGACTTCTGAAAATACAAGAAACCACTAGTGGTTTACAAAACCATGTGCTTCACTTCTCTACCAAGATTCCAGTCTAAAATAAGCTCTCACGTCCAAAATGAAATCCCCTATTTTTGACCCTTATAGATGTCATAAAAACTGACATAGAATCTCTACAAATAGTCCTTCCATGATATACTATCACATGGGCATCTTATGACAACTAATAAACCAATTTTTAATGCACCAACAGTGTGGAAGAATTGTAGGAAAATATTAAATAAAAATAACTATTATGGGAAATATGCAGCAAGGTTGAGACACCTCATTTCCCAACACCCCCCTCGCTGCCTCAAAGGAAATCTGCGAAGAAGGCATCCATAAAGAAAAATCAAGTAGTTTATTGTGTAGACCCAGGGGATATGGTTGAACCTTCTCTTGTAAAGGGGGACAACGCTAAGGCTGCAAAGAATTCTAAGACAAATAGGGTGGGAGATGACCAGGGAAAGTGTTTAGAAATAATGTCTCCTTGGGAGGTCAAATAGCCTCAAATGAAATAAAAGAGGAAGTGAGTGCTAATACTCTCGAAGAAGTTGGACATGGTGTAGAGGAGGAGGAAGTATGAGGTAAAGTTTAACATGCATCTCCTTTCTCATTCCAAATGTGGAGATAATTTGTAAGTTTGTAATTGGTTGGGGGCCTTGTCCTTTGATTTGTGTTATGGGATTAGGGGACCTTAGGTGTGGGGATGAGGTTCCTCCTTTGTAACCTCATAGAGGAATCTCATAAATACATAGGCTTGTTAATAAGTTATGGATGTAATTTTTTCTATTCAATTTATGGATGTGGCCCCACAACACCACATTAAGCTTTAAAAAAATATATAAATTAATATTATTATTAGAATTAAATTTAAAATAGATGAATATTCTATTTTTGAAACATAATTTTAAATCAATATATATTTTTAAAAGTTAAATTCAAATTTTAAATTTATATTAATAGGTATGGGTTTTCCACATAGTATGGATATAGCAATATGAATTGCTTTTAGATTCAATTATGAGCATATTTATATCAACAATCATTGAGTAGGAGAGCAATAGTTTGGATTGTTAACAAGAACCTTTAAAAAGGAGGTAGGTTAGAGGAGATGATAAGAGAACTAGAAACAAAAGATGGAAGGAGAGAAAAGTTAAAAAATACTAATCATCTTGCTACTCCTACCTCTTATTATAAATATATTTGTCTACAATCCATACTATTACTCTTCTCTTTTTAATGATAAATCACTTTGAATAATCCTAAAAAATAATATAAAAATATGCATAATTAAATTAAATCTAAATATATTTACTATTGTTAAAAAATATATATATTTTTAAATTAATACTTTTATATAAATATAATATTGTTAGTCCAAAAGAATATGATATATTTGTTTGTAACAAATATTTACTAATTTACAATTTAATGCCATATATATAATTACATAAAAATATATCAAAATGAATTAATTCATACAGCCTAACAAATTTTAAAATTATAAAATATAACTTAAAATTGAAAAAAGCACACACAACCATCGAATTCCATGCCTGAGTGAATATATATATAAAAATTTAATTTATAGTAAATTTCTATAATATCTCGACCATATAATATTTAGAAAACATACAATTCACTCACCCAGATTCTGACCAGAGATGTGACAAAGAGCAATCTCCGAGTTCTGAATGGTACTTTCATTATGCCGATCTAAATTGTTGTAATGTTTTTGGAATGCCTTCTCAAATTTGCCTCCTGTTCTCTAAGGGTAGTGAACATTACAGGGCTCTAGATAATAAAAGAGAGAAATAATGAAACCTTTGGATCCATACATGCGGGCGCCTCTTCCAAAAACCAAGTTGATTCTGCATAGGTTGTGTGGATCCAAAGGTTTTCAATGGCTGTTTTCAAGCTGGAATCGATGTCTTTGCCCTTCCCCAGCTCTTCACTGTCCAAGAAAACCCGAAGCCCCGCTGCAGAGAGAGATTCATAGAGATTTTGGCGGTGGGAGGCTGATAGTGAGTGAAACTCTCCATCGCTTGTGGAGCTTAACAATATGATCTCAAGTGTGACACAGAAGAATATCAGAGAAGAGAAAGGGTGGATATGCAATCGCGAAGGTAACTTGAGGAGATGAACAAAGTTGAATGCAGTGGAACACAGAGTGTGGAAGTTACTGTGAACTCTTGAGATAATTTATAGAAACTCTTGAAGCTACATTGCCTGTACTAGTCGGCAGCGAAGGTGTTCAATCATTGATAGGACGTTTCACTATGTAAACCAGATCATCGTTCGCATTTTGTTTACATCGATTAAGATAACAAGAAGTCAATCTTCCCTCTTCTCGAGTGATCACTTTCCGAAGTGGGAGGTCGGTCACACCATCAAAGTGGCTCGCGCAGAAAAAGGTAGAAGCGACAGAGAAGGCGTGAGGGGAAGATTCCGTTCAATTGGAGTGGAGCCCGCACAAATTTCTGGAAGTTGGTGTCATTTTCAAACATCAGTTTGTGAGTGCAAGCTTGAAGCGGCCGGGCTTAACCGGCACACTCTAAGCAAAGACTGCTTAGGTGGCCGGGCCACTCCTAACCTCGACCTCTCCCCTTCGTACCGTTTCTGACCCAAGCTTAACCTCACCTTTCCCCTTCTTAGCTTTCCGTTACGGATTTGCCGTTGCAATCATTTGAGGGATACCGATTATGTTTTTGTATTTCCCGTTTCTCTTCAAGTTGCAGACAAACGCAGAAAATAGTAGGGGAGAGGGCCCAATAGTCGTGCGGGGTCCAATAGTCGTGCACCCAATCGTGAATATAATACCCAATAGTCGTTTATATAATGTCCAATAGTTGTGATTTGACTACCCATAATTAAACAAAATGTATGCTTTTGATCTAAAAAGCAACCAATCATGTGATACCACATCAGCGCTCAACTACTCATGATGTAATGCACGATAATTGGTCTCACTATTTTTTGGGGCCTTTTTGGACACCTTGACAAAAACGCATGCTGATGTGGCATGATATTTGATGATGTGGCCCTGAAACCTTAGTTATAAGCAGAGAACTTGCCAAGTAAGCTGCTGTAAAAAATTGGGAGTGATTTGAAATTTCGACATAGGATAATTTCGACGTAGGATAGTTATATGGGCATAGATAACATCATACAAAACCGTTATAAGGGGACCCACCAAGATGAGCAGAAGTGACAGACCAAGACGGAGCAGAAGTGACAGAGGGATGACGGAAATTGCAGCTCTGTTACTTAGTTTTGCCGCCCAAGTTAATTTAAATTCAATTTATTATATTATATTATGCTATTACATTGTTTAATATTTATTATTGTACTTATTATTATTATAATATTTTATAATATAATTAAATAATAATAATAATTATTATTATTATTATTATATTATATTGTTTATAATTATATTATAATTATATTTTAATAATAATATTGTTTTATAATTAAAATTATATTAAATTATATATTAGTTTTAGAATTTTTTTGTTAGATTGTAGGAATGGGGTAGCACAACCTCCTATAAACTCGTTGGTAAACTTTTTAATGTGAACGGTCGCGGCACCGACACTCCCTCCAGTACCATGGGGGTGGGGAAGACTAGACCTCGATTTAGCCAACCGAGTTAGGCCCTCGCCCATATTAGTTTTAGAATATTACAATTATTAAATTATTTTATTTTTATTATATTAAATATTTATTATTATTTTTACTATTATTATGTTTTTTACAATGTAATTAAATTTGTATTATTATTTTCTAATTATTATTATATCAAATTATATTATATTATATTATATTTATTATTATGCAAAGAAACTTATATGATGATTTTATAATTAATATGTTTTCTTTTTTATCGATAATAGGTAATTATATTATTAATATATTGAAACAACATTACAAAGCTAAAAAGATGTTCGATAACCAGACTCCCCCAGCAAACATCATCTAACTCTTAACCAGAAACACCAGAAAGAGCCACACGAAAACCCTTCCACCCATTACAACAGTCCCACCATTGATCCAGTTTCACATTTTTCTCAATGGAGATTGAAAAAATGAAACGTCTACTCCAAAAGGCATAATTCAAACACGTTGAAACTAATTTCTCCAATCTACTGCAATACAAAACATCGGCCTCCCTTCCACGCTATTCACCCTCCTATCCACCAACCAGTCTCTTCATTTCCTGCTCCATATCCATCCACTCCCCACCACCCTTCCACCCCAACAAAAAAACCTTTCTCCAAAAAGTTTTCACCATCGCAAAAAAGGCACCCACTTCACTTAAACTTCACACCTTCCTGACCTCCCTCTCTGAGCTCTTCCTCTACGCTCAAACTGCTTCCGCCTTGGGAACTGGTGGAGCTGGGTAATGTCCCCCCGTCGTTCTACAACTTCTTGTCGATGTAGTACCAACTTCAAATTCTCCTAAGCAGCTAGGATTCCCAGTTTGTAAGCATCCTAGTCAACTCTCCGCCGCCATCTCACAAAGGGAATTAACCCTTCTTCTGTGGCCTTGTCCATATCCTTGATGCCTTTCAAGATATCATATCCAACACCCGGTACAACCCATTCTAATAGGGACTCCATTTTCCTGAGCAAATCTTCCACAAAGATTGATTTTATCACCCATTTAACCACTTCTATTACTTCATTTACCTCGAGGCCCCACACAAATAACATTGAGGCAATATCCACATTCATTCAACCTCTATGAGTTTCCTCCATGAAATGCTCACCCAAAGTCTCCAGGACCACTTCCACCACATCGTCATGAGGACTTTTCAATACAAATTTCAATCTGAAAGCTGACACCAGACCAAAAAAACCCCTTTGTTGGAGTTTCGTTGAAAATCCATACATCACTTCCATTTTCTTTTTTTGTTTTGTTTGTTTGTTTGTTTTTTTATAAGCCTGCACCACTCAAACACTCCTTCACCAATAATAGAAAGAACAAAGGTTGCAACTCTTTTTAAAATCCCCCTCATTCTTGCCAAAGTTGTCATTCTGCTAGCATTGTCTTGCCTCTGTCACAACAATTACTTCACTCACCGCCACTACCACCTGATCGGACCCAAGAGCTACAAAAATGATTACCCCAAAAAGATCACACACGGATTATTTAGCCCAGACACCTAGACAAAGATAGATAAAGGCCAGCCGTGCGCTGCCCAACTAGCACCAAAGATCGGCTAAGAATTAATTCACCTAACTCTTTTTTAACCATTTGTACTAAGCAGTACAACCTTACTCCTCATGGAAGGTGGTGCAACCTTTGCTAACACCTAACACCTCTGAACGACACCAAACCCTAAGAAAAAGGAATTAAACCTGCTCATCTGACAAGAACACCTAGCAAAAATATTCTACACAAACTTCCCCTATCACATCAAAGGATGTCACCCACTTGGACAGGCTATTTGCTTCTCCATTGCCAACACGACAAATGTGACTAACTTTAAATCTATCAAAGGATTCTAGCTCTTTTAGAATTGAGCAAATATAAGCCTAAAGGTGCCAAGCCAGAACCCCACCATTTATGATTGCTTGGATGATAACCAAAGAGTCTCCCTCCAAGTGCAAATTTTTGACCCCCAACGATCTCGCCAGTCCAACAGCCAATAAGGCCGCTTTTTCTTTGGCAACATTGTTAGTCCCATCCTCCAACTTTTGAGCCCCAATAGCAATCAAATTGCCCTGACTGTCTCAGATAATTGCCCCTGCACCTGAGGACTTCGAGTTGCCTCTGGCAACCCCATCAAAATTTTCTTTGTGCCACCCTTCAAGTGGCTTTTCCCACACAACCTCCTTCACTAAATTATGCACCCCATTCAAAACCTCCTCTGATTGCCAAGGTTTTATCTTTAGCCCTAGCCACACACATTGGAACCTACTATCCTCCACATAAAAGGGACACTTTTGAAGCTGAAGTTGTGAAGCCACAAAACTCACAACTTCAGTGATTGCTTGATCAATTCTACTTAGAATCCTATGCACTGATTCTTTTGTATCCTCGAAGATCCTTCTATTATGCTCCTTCCATAGTTCCCATATCATATGAGACAGGCTTGCCACCCAAACACTTGAGAAGAGAGAATTTCTAAAGGGGCTTGTCTAGCCCTCAAAGACACCCTTCAAAAAGTTTTGAAGAGGACCAAGCCAACCAAGTTTTAGGCTAAGAGAATCCCAACATGCAGAAGCTACTTTGCAATGGAGAAGCAAGTGATTTGTTGATTCTTCTGCCTCCTCAAACAAGACACACTTTGTCGGACCAACAAACCCCAACTTCTTCCTCCTTTCACCAGAGAGGATTCGTCCCTTCACTGCTAACCAAGCAAAAACTCCTGCCTTGGGAAAACGCTCCTTGCTCTAGCATAATATTTTTGCCCAAACGTTCTCACCCTCTAAAGAGTCCAAAAGCTAATACCCAATCTTAACTGAGTAATTACCACTCACTAGGCCACACCAAACCACCTTGTTGTCAGTGTTAGTAGGTAAAACTTGTCTACCCCTAAAAATCTCCTTCATTTTTAGAATTTGAACATCTAAAAGCTCTGCAAAGGCAACTTCTTTCCACCCCCACTCCTAGCCAAAAGAACTCCTTTTAAGCTCTAAGTAATTTCCAACTTTGTCACCCCACCTTTGAATAAAAAACTGCCTTAGCTCTTGCACTCCCTCCTCCTCCCTCAAAATTGGATACCCATTCCACAAATCATCCCAAAACTTGGCATTTAACCCATCCCTGACCTACTAGGTAATCTGATTAATAATTATAGACCTACAAGAAACTATAAAGTTCCAAATAGCAGATCCCTTCGTAGGATTCCTAATAGTTAAAATCTGATTATCAGTCGTGGAATCCAAATATTTTGCTTTCAAGATTTTAACCCATAGGAGGCCAGGGTTTGTATAGATACTCCACACCAGCTTGGCACCCAAAGCTTCATTCATCAAATACCAGTCTCTCAGACCAAACCCCCCTTTTTCTTTGGCTCTAAAAGTTTTCTCCCATGCTAACAATGGGATTTTATCTTGTTCATTTGCTCCATTCCAGAAGAACTTCCACATTTGCTGCCCAATTGACTTCACCACCTTCTTCAGGATTTTCAAACACATCATAGAGGAGATTGGAATGGCCGAAATCACACTTTTTAACATGAGAATATGACAAGCATCCGTTAGCCATTTACTTTTCCAGCCATCCATCCTACTTAAGTAGCTATCCACCAAGTCTTTCCAAATACCTACTTTATTGGCTCCCCCAAAAAGGGGTATGCCTAAAAACATACTCAAAAGTGATCCTACATGCATCCCTAAAATTGTATAGATTTCAAGTTGTTTTGAAATGGGAACATGAAAGAAAAAAATCTCTAACTTCCACCAATTGATGCATTGACCAAAAGCCCTCCCATACTCATCTAGAGAAGGCCTTCTTGATATGGCCTTTCCCACACTTTTTCCAAATGGAAATGCACTTCAAAAGCAAGCACGAATAAGAGAAGTACAAATGCATGAATATGCATTACATTTAATGTGATTTCATGACCAAAGATTTGGAAGACATCCAAGATTTCGATATTTCATCTCTAATCTTATGATGCGTCATCGTAGCCAAGGACTTGCAACAGTTTTCCTTAAAAAAAATGCAAAAGACAACATACCAACAACTATTGAAAACCTTCATACACACCTAAAAAAACTACCAGATGAACAACTAGCTGAACAACTAACGCATTTTGGATCTTCAATGAGAGGAACAAGATCATATTGGAACAAGTGTCATGCTAAACTATCAAATATGATCAACCAAATAGGATCACCAACTCTATTCTTCACATTAAGTGTAGCAGATACAAAATGGCCATATTTACAATTACTAATCTCAAAAGACATAAGATTAACAATGCAATCAAATAAACTTCGTACAGATAACATAATCAATAACCCCCATAGTACATCCCTATATCTACATCAACGATTCACAATATTCCATCAAGAAGTCATTGAAAAGTTGCTACACACAAAAGAATACTAGTATAGGTATGAGTGGCAACATCGTGGAACTGCACATGTCCATGGATTTCTTTGGCTTCAAAATGCTCCAGACATGGACAAGCTTGATTGGGAAGATAACTTAGAAGTTGAAAGAGCATGGAATTTTTTTGACAATATTGTGACTGCTTGGAACCCTTGTATTATATCTCAAACCAACAACACAACACATCGCTCACCACTCGATGATCCATGTTTGTTAAACACAAATGAAATATTTAATACAAATGAAAATAACGACTATGAAGAACTAATTAACCGTGTCCAAAGGCACACAAAATGCACTGAAGGAAAATGCCTACATAAGAAAGGGAATAAAATAGAATGTCGATACAAAGCACCTTGGAAAGAATAACTTATCTCAACATTATCAATTGACATTGATGGGAAAAAAAAATATGAACCCAAAAGAAATGATGATAGATTAAATATTCATAACCCAGAAATGATATCAATATGGAGAGCTAATATAGATTGCCAACCAGTGATCTCACGAGCACTTGTTCTCAAATACATTGCCAAGTATGCTTCAAAAGCAGAAAGAACATCAGAGAGTTGTCTTAATATGCTAACAACAATTGTTGCAAAACAAAAACCTGAAGATGAAGCTTTAATAGCATATCGAAAATTCATGATTGAACTTGTGGTTGACCGTGATATTGGAGCACAAGAAACATGTCATATGCTCCAGAAATTGCCCCTTGTCATCTGCAATCGATCATTTATGTCATTGAACGTTGGGCAAAAAGTATTTCATTGCTTCAAAAGAACCCCAAACCAAAACAAACTCAAAACTAGCTACAAACATTCCTATATGCAACGCCCTCCCCAACTAGAAACAATAACATTGCTTGAATCTGCAAGATCCTTCACATACTCATCATGTCGCAAAGGATGTAAATGGAAAGAGAGGAGCACAAAATCAATCATCAATGTCTTCCCAAAGTTCTATACTATTCCAAACGAGGAATCAGAACAATATGAAACTTTTTGTTGGAGTGAATTACTCTTATACAAGAACTTTCGTGACATAGAAATTGACATAGGACTTACAAAAGACACAATAATAAAAAATTGGAAAAACATGAATACAAATAAATACGATGTATGGCACATAAATCGCACAATTGAAATGGAAGCTAATAGTGATAATGAAGAAGATACTTGTAATGAGGTAAACACAACATATACATCAAATTTGTATGAATGGGAATTGCTATCACAAATGGGACTTACTAATAATGTAAATGTAGATGAACTCCAAATGCTTGGTAGGCATGATTTTGATAACAACAACAACTAGGATCAACACAATGTACACCCTGATTTACATGCCACTGCAAATCACTTTATAAACATCAACAAAATTTCCAACCACAATGAAAACATGGCCACAAGTAACGATGTCCTAAATTATGAATTATCACCAAAACAAAACCTAACACTTACAATAATTACAAACCACTACAAAAATCAATCCTTAAACAAACCATTGCATATGATTATTCAAGGAACTACAGGAACTAGAAAATCATATCTTATCACTTGCATAAGGAATGCACTTCAAAGTAACCAACCACAAGAAAAGAACCCATTGATTGCATTAGCTCCCACGGGAATTGCAGCATTTAACATACAAGCAACAACTATACATTCAAAGCTTAGAATTCCAATAAAACAAATAAAGCCATTGCAAGGACAAACACTAACAACATACCAAGAAGAAATGAAACACATAAGATACATTCTCATAGATGAAATGAGTTTCACAGGCCCAAAGCTATTATTAAAAATAGATAGTAGACTACGCGAAGCATTTCCTCAAAAACAAAACAAGTGCTTTGGTGGTTTATCTATAATTCTAATAGGAGACCTCACACAACTGTCACCTGTCATGGAGAAACCCATCTATGCATCACATTCCAATGCCAAATTATTATGGGAACAAATTACTACAATAGTTACATTACAAACAATGTTTCGCCAACAAGGTGCCGATCAAACTCAAACACAATTTCGTGAAACACTTAAAAATATACGTAATGCAGAACCGAAAGAACTAGATTGGGAGACATTAATGACATGCACAAACAAAGCACATACAACTATTCAAAAAAAATAATTTGACAACTCAATTCACCTATTTGCAACAAATGATTTGGTCAAACTACACAACAAAACAATGTTAAAACAACTGAACCTACCAATTGCATTAAGTATTGCAATAAACACGAAATCCAAATCAGACATTGACGCACAATATGAGAAGCTTGAAAAACAACTTCTATTATGCAAAGGACAACAAATTATGCTGACAACAAACTTATGGACTCAAGCAGGACTTGTAAATGGATCACTTGGGGAGGTAATTGACATTATTTACAATGTAGGCTCTAAACCGCTAGATATTCCAATGTATGTAGTCGTCAGAATCAATAACTATAGTGGCCCACCATGGGACCAAAATGATCCAAAAACCATACCTATAATACCTATATCACTAGGTAATCATAGGCAAATACCATTATCCATGGCATGGGCAATTACTATTCATAAATCATAAGGACTAACCTTACAAAAAGCAACAATTGATATTGGTAAAGTTGAAAGACAAGGTCTAACACTTACAACACTATCAAGAGTAAAATCATTAAATGGACTACAAATCCAACCAACATTCTCCTTTGAGTGATACTCAAGAATGCAAAACAATCCATACACAATGATCAGAAAAAAAGAGGAGAATCGCCTACAATTAATTGCACTATGAAAAAATGAGGTATGCACTTACTAATCCAAATTCTTCACATAATTAGTAGTTCAAACTATATATCTTAAACAATATCTATTTTTGATGCTCATTTTGCAAACATTAACATTAAAAAAAAATTCTTATGCAGGTACACAAAAATAATACGTATAATAGCACTTATCAACCAAATTATACTTTGAAAGAGGAATTTATTGACCAATGAAATGCAAATCAACCACAATAAAAAAAAGGGTATGCAATGCCAAACAAAAGCTATTTTTGATATTATTTTTATTTATTTCAAATACTCATCATAATATTCCAGCTTCATTGCATATATTATATTTTGTATGGATAGTGCATAAAACATATTTTTAGCAATTTAGAAATGTCTTTAAAACAAGACTAACATTTTCATAATCACATAGTGAAGAGACTTCAAGGAGAACAATAAAGCAATGAAGTTTAGAGTACATATACCTATATTGTGAGTGTGAAAAGTGTAGCCAAGTCTATATTGAGAATGAAGTAAAATTAAACAGACTTATAAGCTACAGGTCTGACATGACATAATGCTACAAAGATACAAAAGCTTCATGATCATTTAATATATGAATTTTGTAATAAACATGAATGTTTGCATTTATGGTGATTGCAATGAAGTTTAGAATACATATACCTATATTGTGAGTGTGAAAGGTGTAGCCAAGAATATATTGAGAATGAAGTAAAATTAAACATACTTATAAGCTAAGCCTAACATGACATAATGCTACAGAGATACAAAAGCTTCATGATCATTTAATAAATGAATTTTGTAATAAACATGAATGTTTGCATGTATGGTGATTGTAAGAAACAAACAATGATAGAGTAGTGTATGACTGTTCTTGAATATTTTTTAAATCAAATGCTACAATTGCAAATGAATGCAATAAATCAATTAAATTCATCATTTGCCAAGAATGCATCAATATATAACAAAGATGTCAATATGTACTAAGATTAGGTTTACAAAAAAATTACAAAAATGGTTTAAGGATTCAAGCATCAACAAATGTATACAGCTATTAATTACTACTTATTCATATTTTTTTTATTTCATCTTGTTTTTTACAAACTCTTTACAATAGTCATAAAAAATTACAAACATTTATGAAAAATTGATAATATCCACAACCACCCCACCCTCTCCTCTTACTCCTCTGTCTACAACTCTTGTGCTTTCTATGAAATACCAATTAAGAAATATTTGATCACCAACTTGCTAAAGTGAAGATAAGAGAAATTGCATCCAAGTAAACAAAAATAATAACTATTTTAATACTGTATTTTAAGATCAAATATAGGACAAATATAATATTCATTGATTGTCAACTGGTGCTAAGGCTCAGATAATTAAATATATTATTCTAAGTAGTTGAAGCTTCCACATTAAACTATAATTGGATTTTTTTATTGGGCCAACACATCCTCCAATAGAGGAGATGTGTGGAACTTATCTGTGGGTACAAACTTCCACTTCCACCAACTAGAGGGAAATTACACTTGATCTGCCCTAATATCCAACATGTACAAACCCATTATCAAAATGGTGAATACAAATGCCTATTATTAAATATGTTCTACATGATTTATTTATTATTATAAAATTATCTTCGAAATCTTCAAACGTAACATGAGCTATAATGTAGAATGCCATTCATTTCTAAAAGATCATCTATATATGTATAAAGATAAAATTATTTATTTCTAAGATTAGTTTACTAAACATACTTAAATTTAACTCGATTAATTTTATTTATAATAATGTAATTACAGTATTAAAATGTTAAATTAAGACCTAACAAAATTTTTTGATATGCTTCAACTGACAAATCACTCAAAAAAGGTATTTTAATTTGACAAACACAAATATAAAAAACAATCGGCGTAATCATTGCCCTACACTAAAGAATATAGACCTATTTGGAGAGAAACCACTCTGTTCTATAGAGATCACCGAAGGTAGGAATTTTTTCAGCCTGTTAGCAATGACTTTGGAAATAACCTTGTAAATTGTGTTGCATAAGGAAATTGGCCGATAATCCTCAAAAGAATTCACCTCTGATCTTTTAGGGACCAAGGCAACGAAAGTGTTGTTTAAATCCTTCAAAACAAAGCCATTACTTATGGATTCTTCAACCACTTCCTAGATATCGTGAGCAAAAATATCCCATAATTTTTGGAAGAAAAAGGTTGGAAATCCATCCGGCCCTAGAGCCTTATCTCCCCTAGCTCGAACACAGCCTTTTTCACTTCTTTTAAAGAGACTTTTTCCATCAACATAACATTTTGAGCCTCTAAAACCACACTAGGAATGTTGTCCAAGATCTTCCAAGCTGGATCTTCCCCATAGTTGTTCCCCTTACATAAACCTGAGAAAAAATTAACTGCTTCCTTGTTTATCTGATCACTTTCAGACAAAACATTCCTAGCCATATCCTTGATTGAGAAAACCTTGTTGCTTGCTCTGCGAACTTTCACTGAATTGTGAAAGAACTTTTTATTTTTATCCCCCTCTTTTAACCAACATTCCCTTGATTTATGCTTCTAATAAACTTCCTCACGAGCTAAGATTTTCGAATATTCTTTGTTTAAAAATTTTTCCAGCTCAAAATCTTCTTCAAACATCCCCCTCTTAATGATTTTTGAATGAAGAACCTTTAACTCCCCTTCCAATCTTAGCTTCTTAGCAAAAATGTTCTTAAAAGACTCCCTATTCCACCTCTTTAGTTGCTCTTTGAGAAATTGTAGATTCTTAAAGAAGATATAGGCTTTATTTCCATACCTTTTAGGGGCACTTCTCCACCACCCAGCCACTAACTCCTTAAAACCTTCCACCCGCAATCACATTGCCTCAAACTTGAAGGGACATCTAACCAGGGTAACCTCCTCTTGGATTCTCAGCCCTATTGGATAATGATCTGATCCAGTTATAGGAGTTATCTCCTCTTCGCACAACCACATTTGAGTTGCCCAATCCCCAGCTAGGAAGAAACAATCTAGCTTCTCAACAATATTCAAGAAACTACCTCTTTTATTCATCCAGGTGAACTCACCATTCCTAAATGGAAGTTCAAAAAGATCATTCTTTACAACAAAAGCACTAAAGTCCCTCTGACTTTGGCTAGCCTAGCAAACACCACCAAGCTTATCAAACAGTTTCAAAATAGCTTTAAAATCACCACTTAAGAGAAACATACTGCCAACTTCACTATCTAGAACATAAGATAACTCCTACCAAAGTTGATTCTTCTGGACTGAGCCTATAGGACCATACATATTAAGAATAAAAAAGCTTGTTCGCAATTGCTTTGATTCAACACCCACCCATTGCCAATACCTTTCTTGCCTCACAACTCTAGCATTTACAAGAGCTTCATCCCAAAGGATGCCAAGATCCCCTAAAGCACCCACAGCTCTCGAGAGACAACATTTTCATCTACCAAAATGCTTGAAAAAGATGTCAAAATCCTATTCCTTGACTTTAGTTTCTTGTAGTAAAACTAAGCCCGACCTCATTTGATCAAAACAATGTAAGGGAAATTTAGGGCATCTCAGAGAAACCTCCAAGAACAATAGTGACTTCGGTAACTTTAATTCTGATTAGATTGCCTCAAAGACACATACAACTATGTCCTAAAGTGGAAATAGACACAGTTCATTTCCCACATGAATCCTTAAAAACTACACCCTCAGAACCATCAAGACTATAAACCACATCAAGATTTGGATCCTCCACTAGCCCTTGCATACCAACTCCTAAAGTCTTATGGGGAAAAACATCATCAAGTTTTTCTTCACGACCATTTCCAATAGCCTTAGAGGTATCCATTTTGGGAGGAGATTGTGGATTATCTTGGATTGGTTGCTTTTCAATTACATGTATATATACACAAACACCCGAGCCCCTACCTATCTCTTCCCCAAAGAGGGAAGAAGTTATCTTTTCAAACTCAACTACATCACTATTTCTACCACTATGCAAAACCCTTATGATCCCTTTTGGGGTAGATAGGTTCAACTCTTGTTCACCACATTCACTAACCCTCAGAGTGTCACTGGATACCAAAACCTCTTTAACCAACCTTTGAGATTTCATCTCACACTCAACTTCATGAAGATAATCAATTTCCTGTTTCCTAACAACACCCTAGGAGAAATTTTCCATAAAACCCTCATGACTATCATCTTTCAAAAAAAACTCTAGAGAACCCCAATCTTTCGACGACCTCAATTCTTCATTGGCGATAGCCTCCATGAGGGAAACCACTTCCTCCGCAGAAATATTTTGGGCAGCTCCTTTCCCTTTCGACACTTGACGACATTGGTCTTCAAGATGATCTTCTCCTAAACAACTCACACATGAAATCTTATGATCTTCCACCTCTAGTTTCTGACACCACATTCCTTCCCCAGATTTCAACTCTATCATTTTTGGTAAAGGATGTATTATCTGTATTAGAATGCATATCCTAGGGAACATGCTACAATTTGATTTCTCTACCACCACCTCCAACTTCACAAAAACACCCAGCTTGTTACCAATATTTCTTAGGGTTTCCTGATCCCAATATTCTTGGGGGAGGTTTTCCAAGCTAATCCAAATAGGCATTTCCTTAGTTTTTTCTGTATTAGGATCAAAATTTGGGGTCCAGTCTAGAATAAACAAACCCCTACCTTCCATCATGAAAGGAGCACTATTTAAGATCCATTCTTTATCCTGAGCTATTTGGCAAACAATCAGATAAAAACCATTCTCTAGTGTTTTTATTTCACATCCTTTTCCCTAGTTGTCATCACACCATGCCTTGAATTTAGTGAAGGCTAGCCATTGCCCACCCCACCACATAAAAAAGGCGTGAGCTTTAAAGACACTCACAGAGTCATTCCATTCATTATTGTCAACTAGAAGGGTAACCATAGTGGTGTGGAGAAATTTTTTAAGTACCTGACTTGACTCACCCTTCTCTAACTGATTCTTTGGATGCCAGAACTTCTTTTCCAACTATTTGAATTCCACTTTCCCTTTTGAGTATGTTGAACAAAACCTTCTCTCATTTTCCACTTCCTACTCATTCAAGCGAAAACTCACTCCTGTGACCCCATTTCTACCTTTCTGGTTAACTGGAGCCTACCAAGCCTTAAAGGTACCCTTTTGTCTACCTTCCTAAATGTTTCTCCCTCTCCTCCTATTGAAAGGCCACTGAGCTTGCCTTCCATCATGCTGAAAGCCATTGTGCCTGCGAAAATCCTGTCTAGACCATTGCTCTGCCATTTCCCTACTATTATTAACAATACCTATCCATTGTTAATTAATATGTTATTATATAAGTATTATATTATTATATCATTATACCATTATATTATATTATTCTATTATATTATTATTATACTTATGATTATTATAATTTGTTATAATGTAATTAAATTTGTATTATTATTTTATAATTATTCTTATATTATATTATATCATAATATTCTTATTATTATATGTTTATTAACTTGCAATTCACAACATATCAACCCATGTGTTTTTTAAACTATGTATATCTAGTTCTACAATTCAAATAGTAACAACACCATTCACTTAAACACCTCTTTAGATCATTCAATTTGACAACACTTAAAATTCACCAACTCAATAATTTAACTATAGATTCTATTTTCTCTAAAGGTTTCTCTTAGTTTTCCATGCTTACAATCACCCCTATGTGTATAATAAAAAATTGAAATAGACTTTATCTTTTTAGATCAAAGGCTAAATTCTAGAAATTTTAGAGTCATATATATTCACTTTTAACACACACATTTGGCATGATGAATCATGGTAAAATAAATGTATGTCTAGGTACATATCCTATTTTTATTATCAATTATAATTTTAACTTACTTTAGCTCTAAATAAATCCACTTAAGTACCCCAATCTATAAAATTTCCACATGTTTGTGTAGCCCATTAAAATAAGTACTCATGACTTCTCAAGTTAATGATTTCTTAGAAATTCTTATATGTAGAAAATGTAATTGTAATACACAAATCCAATAATTTAAAATTCAGACACTTTTTTCTCATAAGTGTGTCTGTATCATTCTACATATTTGATAATAATGCCATTAGTTTTTAATTAACTTCTAACATTGTATAGTCTTTCATACAAGTCTTCTTTGAAAAAAAAATTCATTTCTTTCTTACACAAAAAATAAATAAAACCCTAATAATAAATGCATTTTCTTGTTCTTCAATGCTCTCAATATCTCATCACCTTTCCATTTAAAGTAGAAAAAGAGATAGAAATGAAAGGTAGAACAAAATGTCAGTATGGATCCTTTTCTAGAGAAAGAGGAGGTTACAATTTTTTTTTTGGAAGGTGGTAAGGTGGATGGGATTCATTTTGAAGAATATAATAATGATATATTTAAGGATTTCATCTATTATTTGATGAATCTCACTACATTCTCAATAGAAAAAATGTAAAGTAACTCTTTCCACTTTCACTCCCATTTTTAGGTTGTTTTAAGAAGGATGTGATTTTTTCACTCTCAAGGGATTTCATATGATAAAGTAACTTAATTAGTTAAGACAATACTCTAGAGCCTTGGAAGACTACTATAATGTCGATGGTTAAATATTTTATGTGTGAGTCCCAATATAGAACCAGTGTAGAGAATAAGATGTGAATGTTGAATCATTACAATATAGTATAGAGAAGGATGAATTGAAGGTCAATTTATTAGGACATGTATTTTCATTTTTCTCATTTTAGTTAATGGTTGAAAAATATTATAAGGGAGTGGGGGCATTAATGTTTCATGACATCATCCATCTAATATGAAAACACGTTTTTGAAGAAACCATTATGAAACACATCAATAATTATCTATTGTTTAATAGAACGCCACATTTCTAAAATTATCTCTCTTGCTATCCATTGTAGGAGAAATTATATCATCCCAAGAAGTTAACCTCATGTGTAAGATAGAAATAAACCCATCTCATCCCTGTACCATAAAAATATAGTATTCATAGGTTTTGTTCAAGAATTAGTAGCATTTACTTTAGTGTTAGTATCCTCAATTTTTACTTTCCTTAACCCACCCATCTCCTTAATAAAAGGATATTGCATACATGTCCACATGTTTAGTTTAAGCATGGTAAAAAAATTATCTACCAAATAAATTACACTCTATGAGTCATAATTCAACAATATATATGACTTAAAATCAATATTGTAGCATAGTTTGTGTTACCAAACAACTTATTTGCAATCATATGGTGTTGTCATGTACTTATATTAAATAATTTAATGTACAATAATTATTTTTTTCTACTTCCACTTAATCATCTAGCTCACAACTATTTCAAATAGAGTAAAAATATAACCACTAATTGATATCTAGCTATCCAAATCTCTATCCCAATCAAATTTAATAATACCTCATACATTCAACAACTTTCCCACATTATTAGTGTCATGATAACATAACTATTAGTTTAGAGTTCCTTTCAAGTACATAAAAAAAATGTTCACCTACATCTAATTCTCTTTACAAAGATTTGGCATGAGCCTACTTAGAACTCCCCTTGCTCAAGTAATGTTTAAGCCTCATACATTTCAGCCCATACATAGAGCTATCAATTACAATTGTATAATATGTTTGTTGGTGTCCCTCAAAATGTCCAGTGATTCAATGCATTGTTATAGGTTCAACTTAGTGGCTATTGGAAAATTAATACTTATAGTATTATGATCATGCATGTTCAACCACTATAGAATAGTCTTAAGATACTTCCTCTAGTTTAACCATAGCTTCTTATTATTCATATTTTTGTGTATTTGTATACCAAATATGTACCTTATAGCACCTAGATCTTTCATTTCAAACTTGAAATGCAACTAAACCTTGACTTATCTAATCAACACTCCATTATTCCTAATTATTAGCATATCATCAACATGTAAAACTATGATTAACTCAACTTGGTTCCTTGGAAAACTCAATTCTAATTTTAATACAACATACAACATGACTACTTTAATCCATACAAAGGTTCTTTTAGTTTACAAACCAAATATTTTATACCCCTTATCTAAAATATTTTAGGTTAAAAAATATAGATTTCCTCATCTAAATCTCCCTATGATAATGTTGTATGAAAATTTATTTTGTCCACTTCAAAATCAAAAGATGTAGCTATACACAACAAAATCCTAATGAATTCAACATAGATACAAGGTAAAATATAGATCACTAAATTATATTCCTTCTACCTTAGAATAACCCATTGCACCAACTATCGTTGTACTTTTCTAATTTTATTTCTACTCTAAATTTTTGCTATTACACCCACTTGCAACCAATGGGTTCCTCACCTTCAAATAAATCAATCAAGTTCCAAGTCTTATTTTTTTTAGTGCCTCCATCTCCTCTTTTACTTATTAGAGTTTTTTAATTTCTTATAAGTTACATTGGATTTTTATAAAATATCAATTTTAAATTATTTACTCTAGAACTATTTTATTTTTTGAAGGGATTGTTCCTGTTGGGTGATCCCACAATACTAGTTTACAATTTTTGGCCAAACTAGACATTGAAATAATTTTTTCTAACTAAATTTTCACTTTTGGGCACCTATAGCGGCTAAACTATAAGGAATTTGAAGATGATGCAAACTAGTGATTTGTGAAATTTTGTCTATAGATTCTAAATATATTTTTTTCAAAACTTTTGGAATCAGATTAAACTTCTTTTTTCACCTCCTTTGAAAACTAGTTTTTTCAATAAACAACATTTTTAAGGAGTGACGCTCATTGTATAATGCATAACTTTTTTTCCATAAAGGATAAAATTCTAATTTTTTTGAATTTAGATTTGTAACTATGATATCTAGTTCTTCCAATTGGTTTCATAGTTTTTTATTGAATATTATTTCCTTAATCAAGTTTCAAAGTCAAACCAATTACAATTCAGACATAGGTGGACCGTATAACGCATAACTTTTTTTGTATGTATCGAAATTCAAATTTTTTTGTTGGATTAAGGACTTCAATATCTGGCGCACTCATATTTTTCAAATTTTATTTTTGATAATATGCTATTTTTCCACATGTGTAGAACAAAGAGCTTGATTTTTGGTGAAAACCTATGTTTAATAAAACTAAAAAACAAATACATAATAAAACCAAAACATATTAAAATTATATTCTTTGGATAGCTCGTTCTGAGGACTACCATCATCCAGTTGGTTCTGTGAAGTCTCCTCCATTTTCATCCTCAACCTGAGCTTCAAAGCCCAAAATTCTAGACTTTTTTGGTGCCTGAGGGGGAGGAGCAAAAATGGTGGTTCGGGCAAACCAGGAGGGTTCGCTTGAACCACCAAGGGTTCACTCGAACCAAGGTTTTAGCAAAACCCCTTTCCACAAGCCTTCACTTTTGGCTTTTTACCGGGAATGGTGAGCTCCATCATTAAGTGGGTTTGCTCGAAGGGGGATTCTATCGAACCCCCAAAAACCAATTTTTTTGTATAGGGTCTTTTTTTGCAACTTTTCCTTCCTCACTGGAATTGTAAACCACTTTTGTGGGTTTACCTTGTTATTGGGTAAATTGAATATACTTTTCCATAGTAGAGGTTACAAAACACGATGTGTTTTAGATACCATGTGAAGTGCATGTTACAAATCATGGTGTTTTTTAAAACATTATTTGGTTTTTAACATGCATGTCATGGCCTAGGGGTTTAACCTTCATAGTACACACTTCACATTACACAGGATGCTTGCTATAACAAATTGCATCCTTCAAACCCACTATGTTTTATAACCTACTCTTCACAACTTACCCAACCCATACGGTTTTCAACTGTCATTACATAGGTCTACATTTCAAATGGCAGCAACACCACTATTGTTGTTATTGGGTAAATTGAATATACTTCTCCATATTAGAGGTTACAAAATAATTCGTGTTATTGAGTACCTTATGAACTGCAAGTTACAAAAATAGTGGGTTTTGAAACCTACAATTTCTCATACCCAAACACAATATCATGAAATTGTGATGTTATTTAAAATTCCATGTAGATAAGTATAGTTATGAATATCTTATAAGAAATTTGAGGTGTCAAAACATTCTTTGGATTTTAGCCTACACATTATGGTATAAGTATTTAACCTTCACAGTACAGACACACTTCACATTACACACACTACCTACTATAACAAATTGCATGCTTAAAAATGCACTATGTTTATAGCCTAAACTTTGTCATACCGAAACACATTGTGTGGAAATTTTATTGTTATTTGAAATGCATATGTAAATAAGGGATAGATAAGTATAGTTATGAATATCTTATGTTTTATTCAAGCAAACTATAAATGTTTAATAAAAAAAATATTAAATTATTTTGAAAACTAGAGGCCAATATGCAATAAAGGTGTGACAATAATACATACTATATATATTATGTCTTAATTCCCCTGGTATCTAATGAAGATTATGTCCTGGAATATCAAGGGACTCAATAGCCCCCACAAGCAGGATTTTCTTTGTAATTTCGTTAGAGATCACAAGCTGGATATTCTCTTAATTCAAGAAACTAAAATGCCAAAGGAGAAAATTGAAAAGGTGAAACTTTTCCAGTATTACAGTAACCAGGGTAATAACTCGAGTGGAGCTTCTGGAGGTATTGTGACTTTTTGGAATAGCCACATAATCAGAGGTGTTCTAATCTTGGAAGGTACGAATCATCTTGCCACTAGATTTACTCATATAAGAGATAACTTCAGTTGGATTCAATTGAATATTTATGCTCCTAATGGAAAAGGCATGAGAAAATCTTTTTGGTTAGAATTAGCTGCTTTTAGGAGGATTTTTGATAGAGAAGCTTGGATTGTTATAGGGGATTTCAACACCCCCTAATGAATGGAGAAAAAATTGGGGGATCCCAGATTAATCTGGAAAGCAAAGAGGATCTTCAAAATTTCATTGATAATCAAGGATTGATCGACATGGATCTCCAAGGAGCCTCCTTCACCTGGTCTAATCATAGAAAGGGGTCAGATCTCATACAGGTCAGATTAGATAGATCTTTAATTTCCAATCATTGGTACTTTGACTATTACTGCTCCCTTAGAGCTCTTACTAGAATAGATTCCGATCATTTTCCTAGCTGTTTCATTGTGGGTCCAATAAAAAAGAAGAGGAACAATCCTTTCAGATTTGAAAAAATGTGGATCTCTCACCCTACTCTAAAAGAGGAAATAAGGAAATGGCAGAATATAAGAATTCAAGGAACTACTATGTTCAGAGTTGCTAAAAAGTTAAGGGAAGTGAAATGCAATCTAAAAAAATTGGAAAAATGAATCTTTTGGGAACATCTTTAGGATTAAGTCTGATCTTCGGATGGAATTGGGAGAAGTTCAATTTAAAATTCAGAGGGAGGGCTATTTGAATGATACTAAGGAAAAAGAGAATGAGATCCTCACGAAGATGCATGACATAATTGTAAAGGAAGAGGAGTTCTGGAGACAAAGATCTAGAGCTCTTTGGTTATCTACAGGAGACAGAAACAACAGGTACTTCATCTTTCAGCTTCAAAACACAGAGCTGTAAATAGAATATCTCATATAGAAGTGAATGGAACCAGGTTTGAGGAGGAGAGGACATTAGAAAGCAGGCGAGTTCCTTCTTTAAACACCTTCTATCGGCCAGTGAGGAAATAAACCAAAATGAGCAGGATCAGTTAGTGGAAGCTATACCAAGAATTATCAACCAGGAAAATAACTCTTTTTTGACTTCTATCCCCACCAATGAGGAAGTCAAGCAGGGTGTCTTTTCCTTTGAAGGGAGTAAAGCTCAGGGGCCTGATGGTTTCCCTTTATTTTTCTTTCAATGGCTATGGGAGATTGTTGAAGAAGATGTGGTAAATGCTGTTAAAGAATTTTTTGGCTCCAGAAATCTTCTAAAAGAATTAAATGCTACCTTCTTGGTTCTTATTCCCAAGAAACCTGGAGCTAATAATTTTGAGGCTTTTAGGCCTATAAGCCTTTGTAATTCTTTATATAAAATCATATCCAATGTCTTAACCTCAAGATTCTTAACTCTTTTGCCTTCCTTGATTTCTCCTCAACAGAATGGCTTTGTCCCTGGTAGACAAATTCTTGACTCTATTGTTATAGTTCATGAGAATATTCACTCCTTAGTTGAGTTGAAGACTGGAGACTTTTTATTAAAGCTCGATATTTCAAAAGCTTATGATAGAGCTGACTAGACTTTCTTATTTAAAATTTTAAAAGCTTTTGGTTTTTGCAACAGGGTTATCCAAATGGTTGAACAGCTTGTGTCCACAGCTTCCATATCGATTATGGTCAACAAATCCCCCACCTCCTTTTTCCAGAGCACCAGAGGTCTAAGGTAGGGTGATCTTATCTCTCCTATTTTATTCACTATTATGGCTGAAAGTTTAGGCAGGAACCTGAAAAAGTTGGTTGACTTCAAATTTCTATTTGGTCTTAAACCTTCTTCAGGCAATCTGGTGTGTTCCCATCAATAATTTGTTGATGACACTATGCTTATGGGTAAAGCCACAGTGGCTAAAGGTAGAGTTCTATAAAATAGTTGCTTGACAAGTATGGGAGAGTTTCTGGACAGTTGATCAATAATCAAAAAAGCTTGTTGTTCTTCTTCAACACTTCGGATCATAGACATGCTAAAATTGCTAGAATCCTAGGTTGTAGAGTGGATTCCTTTCCTGCCACCTACCTTGGTCTACCCTTAAGTTTGAAACCTCCATAGTCATTCTAAATCTCGTTGGTTGAAAGATTTAATAAAAATCTCATGGGTTGGAAATGAGCCATGCTAAGTCAAGCCGGAAAACTCCAGCTTCTCAAAGCCTCTCTCCAAAATTTTCCAATCTATGCCCTAAGTCTTTTTAAGATTCCTGCTAAATTTGTTGATGCCATTGAAAAAATCCAAAAAATATTTCTTTGGTCGGGTGTCGAGGAAAAAAAAAGACTTCCCTTAATTGGCTAGAATTTGGTTTGTAGACCTAAAAAGGTCGGAGGTCTAAGTTTAAGAAGAATAAGAACAGTTAACAAAATTCTCCATGCTAAACAAATTTGGAGAATCTCCTCTTCTTTTGGGGAGTGGATTGATATCCTGGCTAGCAAATACTTAGAAAACAATTGCTCTTCCATAATTAAGAAGGACATTCACCTTCTTCCCAGAGGGTCAACTTACTGGAATAATATAATCAATGGTAAAAATATTGTGGATGATGGTATTAGTTGGCAAGTTAGAAATGGTCATCATACTAGATTTTGGGAGGACAAATGGCTTTTAAAGGAACCCATTATAAAAATTAATTCCTTCAACGAATGGGCAGAGACCTGCAAGGAACGGTTTGGAAATTATGTGAAAGATTATAGAGTGAATGGTAAGTGGGTGGACTTGTGCAGTGTTAGTCAAGCTTTGGCTCCTATCCAGTCATCTCTATTAGCTATTAGACTTAATTCTGAGCAGTTGGATGACCGTGTGGTTTGGTTTGATGATCCCTCTAGCAATTTTTCCATGTCCTCTACTTTTGCCAGGATTAATTCTTCTCTGGATCATCCTCCCTTCTGGTCTAAAGCTTGGTTTAAACTTTTGATACCAAAAATCAATATATTCTTCTAGATCCTTCTCCAAAACAAAGTACTTACGATTGATAATCTATATAAATGCGGATTTCAAATTCCTAATAGATGCTTTCCTTGTAAGATGGAGGTTGAATCTATGCATCACTTATTCCTTCATTGTTCTTTTGCTACTTCTATTTAGGAAAAAATCATCAGGTCATGGAACATCCCATGGGTCTTCCCTTCGTCCATTGAAGACTTCTTCTCTCAATGGAAAGCTTTGACAAGAAATCCCATGCTTAGATCTTTTTGGGATCTAATATTCCCTCATGTTGCTTGGGGCCTCTGGAAAGAATGCAACAACAGAATTTATAGAAGTAAAGAAGCCTCTGAGGATATTATCTTTGATAAAATTGTCAGATTTCTGAAGGAAAATTTCAATGCTTTGGTTCAAAAGAATAGCTTGTCCTTGAAAGCTGAGAATTTGCTATATGACCTAACTATTGCTAAGGAGTGGAACATAAATCTTGTCCCGTCTAGAACCTCTAAGACAGCCAAGAAGGATAGAGAGGGTGTTCGCTAGTCTTTTCTGCCAAATGGTTGGATCAAAGCTAATTTTGATGGTGCGGCTAAAGGTAATCTAGGGGAGGCAGGCTATGGCAGAGTCATAAGGGATTCCTTTGGAAATTTCATAGGAGCGGTAGCTTCTCCTCTTGGCTCCCAAACCAATCATTTGGCAGAGGCTGTTGGAGCTTTTCATATCATAAATTTAGCTCAAAGTCTTAACATTAAACATTTATGGCTTGAAGGAGACTCCAAAAACATAATTGACTACCTTAAGGACAAGTCTCCCCCCTCGTGGACCATCAAGTCATGGATTGAGGAATCCAAGTTAACTTTGGCTAAATTTGATAAAGTTAAAATATCACATGCTTATAGAGACGCCAATGCTATAGCGGATTTTTTTGCCAACGAAGGAGTTAATAGTAAAGAGGTGCATACTTGGCTTAATACAAATGATCTAAACTCTAATGTTTGTGCCCTAATAAATTATGATAAATCACATGGAAAAGCTACGTGTTATCCCTTTAATGAAGACAGATAAGACCTTTCACATCACAATCATTAGATTGTATGGGACCGATCCCAGCAGCTTAATTTGCAAGAAAGGTCCACACGCTTTGTGGGTGCTAAGATGTGGCGGGGCCAATTTTAGAAAAGCTTTCATCTGGGTCTACCCCACTATGTCGGCTGAGATGGGGGGAGACAAAAAGTGAATTGAGTGGGACAGCTACGAAACACACATGAAAAACTCCAAGGCCTAGGAAAAAGTTAAAAGTGGTGGGCTGCTTCCTTTCCTGGAGAAGCTCCATGGCTCTAGCCAGGAGGCTACGGACCTCTTTGTTAAAAATTGGAATAAAGACAATTTGACCCTGTTTGGTAGGAATGTTAAGCTCAATGAAAATTTAATCACAAAAGTTACAGGCTTATCTACTAAAGGGAAGAAGTTTTTCAGGGACAGGGCTTTTTTTGATGAAGTTGTGATTAGATTTCCTAAAAAAGACAAAGAAAGGTTAAGCCTGGTCAAAATTGCTAGTAGTTACTTTGATGCAGATTCTATAAAGGCCATCTGGAGGAAGGTGCTACGGGTCATCATGGAGTACATTACGGTGGATGGGAATTTTACCAGAGTTTATGGCTACCACTTTGCTCTTCTCAACCACTTCCGCCACAAGGTTAGGATCTCTCTTCCCTATTATCTTTTCTATTCCCTTAAGAAAAGCTTGGACGATAATAAGAAAAACCCCAATAGATTTCCTATCTTGCATACGGGGCTTATAAGATTGTTTTTTGAGCATTTCCAAAACATGCCTGCCCCCACTACCCTGGATACCACTCCCAAATCTAAGAGTGATGACACAGAGCCTAGTGGGTCGAAGTATCTTCCTAACCCTAGTTCGGCTAGAAATGTCCTTAGCTTGCATGCTGGCCCTTCTGGGAAAATAAACCCTACTCCCCTTTCTGGTAAAGCCCGTGCTAAGCTTGAGCTTGATAGTCCCTCCTTTCATAAGAAACCCCAAGCTAAAAGTCTTGTTTCCTATTCTGAAGAATCCTCTGACTCAGAGGATTCTGATGCCAACAAAACTATGGTTAATGTTGAACCCCTACCGGAAAAACATGTTGAAGATGACTCCCCTGTTAACCTTAATTCTGAGAAAATTGTTCCTAATATCAGTGATGAGCCCTCTCTAGATTTTCTGAACCTAGCTAAAGCCAATTCTGAGTCCTACTCCAAACTCTTGGACTGGATTTTCACTAAAATTAATGAGCTAAAAATCAAAAACTGGGCCCTACAAAGCAAAATTGAAGTTCTAGTTGCTAAAATTGCTGAGATTAAAAAGAAAGATGGGGATAGGGGGGTCCATGGTCACAGTAACAAAGACATTTATTCTGAGGTTGATTATATTATGAACACTATCAAGACCGTCGCTGAGCAAAATAACAGAATGGCTAGACACAATGCCATTATCATTAATGCAATGGGAGAGAAGCTCGATAAAACCCAGCAGGGTTCTCTGGTGGTGGATCTAGAGGAAACAGAGGACAAAAGCTAGGACACAGACGTGGGTATTTCCAAAAAAACCAGAGCCAACCTAAAGTGCAAGGTCCCCCCTACTTCTAGTATGATTCAAACTTTTAAAAAGGGTGTCAATGATATGCAAAAGCTAGAGGAGACTGAGTTTGTCCTCAAGACTCTGAAGTAATGTCTAGGGTTTATGTGCTCTCTTTGCTTTTTCGCTGTTTTAGTCCTTTTGGTTTTGTTCAAATGGTTGCTGCTATTTTTTCTTGGGCAGCTAGTTTTTGTGGTTGGACATTTTTGTCCTCTCTTCTATTTTGTAAACTTTGTGGTTTCGGGTCCCTGTAAAACCCGTTTTACCCTTTTATCAAAAAATACATACTATATATATGTACAAAATATAATAGAGTAATCACCCTCTGAATTGTAGCAAGGCCAATATTTAATATGATGAAAAGGACATGCATTTCTTCAAATTTTAATGTAATGTACAACAAGCATTTGCATGTAGCAAATGAAATGAAAAAATTCTTAATATGAAACAATCAATTCAAGACCTTTAACATTGTTAAAAATAGAAAAAAATACATAAAAAACACACCAAGATATTGAATCAACTATTGAATGAAGTATCACAACAACATCAAAATATATCACATTTAATGACCATAATTATGAAGACCTAGATATGTATAATTATGAAGTTATTATGCGAATTAGGAGGTTTCAAAATGTGTTGTCTTTCAAAACATGTGCTATGTTTATTAACCTACAATTGACAACATACCCAACTCATGTGTTTTTAAACTATGTTATATCTAGGTCCGCAACTCAAATACAAATAACTTCATCATTTATTTTATTGGATAAATTGGATATACTTTTCTATAGTAGGCATTACAAAACACAATGTGTTTTGGGTACCATGTTAAGTGTGAGTTACAAATCATGGTATGTTTTGAAACCTGCAACTTTTAATCTCCAAAAATACTATCATGAAATGATGTTATTTGAAATGGAGACTTAGATATATATAATTATGAATTTATCATGAGAAATAAGAGGTTTCAAAATGTGTTGTGTTTCAAAACACATTGTGTTTATTAAACTAGAAAACGCATGTGTTTTTAAACCACATATATCTAGGTCTACAATTCAAATAAAAACAACACCATTGTTCATGTTATTAGGTAAATTGAATATAATTTTTGATAGTAAGGGTTACAAAAAATGATGTGTTTTATATACCATGTGAAGTGCAAGTTACAAATGACTCTCTATTTTGAATCCTGCATTTTTTCAAACCCAAACAATCTATCATGAAATGATGTTTTTATTTCAAATAGAGACCTAGTTATGTATAGTTATGCATTTATTGTGACAAATAGGAGGTTTCAAAATGTGTTGTGTTTCAAAACACATTGTTTTTTTAACATACAATTCACAATGTACCAAACCCATGTATTTTTAAATTATGTAAATCTAGGATTGCATTTCAAATAGAAACAACACCATTCACTTAAACAACTCTTTAGATTATTCACTTTAACAAAATTTACAAATGGAGAATCAAGTTACGATGAATAGTAAAATAGTAAAAGCTTGTACTTTAAGATTGAATATGTCCATTTTTTTCCTTAAGTCCAAGTCTCAATTTTTAATCTTTAGTTTTCAAATAAGGGAATTAGAAAAAGAGGTAAGAATCAAATGTTCATAAACCACATACAATATCCTCTATATATATCAAATATTTGGAGTATGTGATTAGGGTATACCAGGCAATGTTAAGGAAGTGGATGCAAGTGAATTACAACACTAATTGGAGATATAGATTAGTTTTTAAGACTTCCAACCAATCCAAATTACTAAGGAAGGAAATTTCACATGGGATCTTTCATTTCATTTAACAT
This sequence comes from Sequoia sempervirens, assembly GCA_007258455.2. Classification (NCBI taxonomy): domain Eukaryota; kingdom Viridiplantae; phylum Streptophyta; class Pinopsida; order Cupressales; family Cupressaceae; genus Sequoia; species Sequoia sempervirens. Next base: position 240,838,211 of record VDFB02271358.1, read on the forward strand.
TTAACTCTTTCCTCAAGAGTAACCTCGGTATAAGGATAATTGAGGGGTAAATGGTCAAACCTTTGACTATTAGGTCATATGCAATATTTAATAAAGTTGTTATTGAACATCACAATAAATATCAAGTTGCCCATCATTTCCTATCATTTTACCTTTGATATAATACCTATATGGATGGTTAGTATCAATGGAATAATTATAATTTAACAATGATATTTTTTCTTTTACATATTTATTCAAAAATTATAATTTAATAATGATATTTTTTCTTTTACATGTTTCATCATTATTAAACATCACAATAAATATTGATTCCTCTATTGGTGGATACTCATCACTTTCAACAACCCTCTTGGTGCACTCAATTGAGGCTTCTTTAGCCTTTTCCATCTTTTTTAGAATCTTCCTTATCTTATTTGGTTTTGTTTCAATATTTTTCTTCTTCCATGTGCATCTCATGAGCTATCTTAATTTCTTCAAAAAATTATCTTAATATCTTGCTATCTCCTTTTGGCATGGTATTTTTTATTTGGAATTTAATTAATCCTTTTATTCATCCCTAATGCCTATGTCAGACCTACTTTAGTGGCATCATCTTCTTAAGATCCCCCTTTATTCCTTGTATCAACCTATAGGTTCCTAACCCCTATCGTTTACTATAATAGTTATTATTAATAGAGAAATAAATAAAATGAGGAGGGAAACAAATGGTAATAGATCATAGAAAATATCCTCCAAATATATCAAATATTTGGATTATGTTCAATTAAGATATGTGGGGAAATGTTAAGGAAGTGGATGCATGTGAATTACAACAATTGTTGGGGATATAAATTACCCTAAGTTAAGACTTCCAACCAAACTAAAGTACCAAGGAAGGAAATGCCACACTAGCTCTTTTATTTCATTTGACATTTAACTCTTGCTCAAGAGTAACCTTAGGATAAGGACAATTGAGGGGAAAGTGGTCAAGCCTTTGACTATTAGGCCATATGCAATCTTTAATAAAGTTGTAAAGAATAATAGTGTGAAAGAAAATATAAGTTTGAAATAGATTAATGAAATAAATATAGTTAATTTTGATAATTTAATTTAGATTTGATAATTACAATAATTTATGAAAATTAAATGAGTGGGTTAGGTGTATTTAGTTTTAGAATTGATGATGAAAAAAGAAGTTTGTAATGTTGTTTTAAATCAATTTATCATTATTATGAATTTACTATTTTGATCCAATGAATGTCTTAGAGTCTAAAGTGGTCTAGGAATCTCTTGGATCAATTCTAAATATCATGAACTTGATACATCATGTAAGATTGATTTGAGTTGCATAAGATTGATCTAATAGAATGTGTGTTTGAAAATATTCTCACTTTTTCCTCTAGATATCTATGTTAAAGAGGTGTCTAGAGACATTGTTTAGGAGTTTCTCAACTAGATTAATGAATGTGTTATCCTAGGTCAAACCCGCTAGCAAATTAAATTAACTATAATGAGAGATATCAAAGAAAACATTCACAAACATGCAAGTGACCTATATGATATCAATACAAATTTAATTCCTTTATTTCCCTTTAAAATTGAAGTGTGCTCTAGTTGGCATGTGTGTGTCTATGTGTGTGTATTTAAGTATACATTGATTTTCCTTAAACATCATGGCATATTAACATCTTACATGGAATATGTGCTAGGTTGGTTCATAACAACCAATAGAAGGGAGCAAGAAAATTGGAATTTAAATTTCCACTATTGGAATTTAAGGATTATGCTTATGCTCCTCAGGATCAACTTGATCAATATTGGGACGTGTAGAAATGATCTACAATGACAAGGTAGAGATATTTGAGGGGGGAATAAATGTATGGAAATAAGTGTTAACAAGGATGAAATAGGGATACATAGACAACAAATACATGGAAATATGTGCAACAAGGTACAATGGAGATGGATACGCATTAAGCCATCAAGTAAACATGAGAATGTGTCACTTGTCAATATATTGTTGCACTAAGACATTCTCATCAAGGTGGGGATAAATGGGAAATGGTATGGATATAGAAACAATTAATATCTTGGTGAAAACTAAGTCACTTATTAATTGACTAATGTAGATGGTAACTTGTTTATATGCCGCAACCAAATCAACTTAAGATCTAAGTGAGAACCAAGTTTGGAATTTGATTCTAACATTCCTATGAATTGAAAAATTTGTTGACAATTGTAAATTTTCATTACCTATCATTTTACCTTTAAACAAAAATATTAAATTGGTAAAACCCTTTATGAAGACATTTCGCATTCCAAAAAATATTTGAGTCGTTGAATTTACACAATAAAAGTAGTAGTATCACATTGCATAATAAACACAAAACTAAAAAAAGTTGATTCAATAATGTAATGGTCATTTACAAAAAAATTAGTCATACCCTCTTTACCAGTAATAAGTTGTTAGAAATAATATGCAATTAAATTCATTGTGAAGAAAAAAAATGAAAGGGTGGGGGCCCTAGCTCGGTTAACTAAGTAATTCCGTTGCGGCTCTACTGGTCACGAGTTCTAGTCTCCCCCGTCCCGTGGTACCGGAGGGCGTGTCGCGCCAGCACCGCCGGTCAGGTTAAAAAGTTTACCAGGTGCACTGCAGTTTATAGGGGGTCGTGCTACCCGATTCCTGTAGTCTAATAAAATAAAATATATATAAAAATAAAAGAAAAAAAAAAGAAAAAAAGAAAATGAAAGAAACAATCTATTTTAAATAGACTTTTGAGCATTAAAGTTTGTATCAATACCAAGATCATGTGCTTTTTTACATATGCATTTCAAATAACAACATTTCAACACAGTGTGTTTGGGTATGACAAAGTGTAGGTTATAAAACACAATGCATTTTGAAGCATGCAATTTAATATAATAGGTAGTGTGTGCAATGTGAAGCATGTATTGTGAAGGTTAAACCCCTATGCTATAATTTGCAGGTTAAAAACCAAAGAATGTTTTGACACCTCAAATTTCTTATAAGATATTCATAATTATCAAGTGTTTATAACCTTGACCAAACTAAACCCAAAAAAAGAATATTAAATTGTTGCTCATAACATTGTCCAAATAACCATACGACAAAGTTCCAACAAAAATAACCATTGACATAAGAAATAAATGAAGAAAACAATACAAATGACCACTATATAAGAAACATATGCCATACCATTGATGAAATGGCTACTCATATAAGTATAATTAAAACCCCCCCAATTTCCATAAATTCTTGAGTGGTTGCTCTAATTGCTTACTATGTTTCCCTTAAATTCTATATACTGGTTGATTCCCTAGATTAATACTAAAAATCTACATAGCTGATTCATAGTTACCAAACACCAAATGTATATGTACAAGTCTTCACTTTAACTTGGAAGATATGTTTAAGGAAAAAATAGGTTTTTTTGATAAAAGAGTGCACAAAAAAATCATGACCAAGACTTTGAAATTCATTAATACAAGATAAGAAAAAAAATAATGCTATGAATTAATGTATGTGAGGAATCTATTGTACTTATAGAATTCTCCAAAAGTTTTATTAAAGGAAATCAACATGATTGTTTACATTGAAGATTAAACACAATATTTACAAGGGCTCTACTAGTGCCGCACAATTGCTCCACCATAACAATGTGAGCCAAGGCATCAATAACTAGTTGACATTAGGATTGACGTGGTTGTGCTCAAAATTCAACTCAAAGGCTCGCTAGATGATAGTGACAATGACATTAACCTCCAAGTGTCTTGTTGCCTCATTCCGCATTTATGCCTTAGATGCCTTATGCACATCCCTCATTCTCACTAGTTTGTTTAGCTCTGCTATGTCCTTAGCACACTGCCCAAAAAAACCTGTGAAGAAATCCACATATGTAAGCAAATTTGTGAACTATATTATTTTTCTTTCCTAGGGGACAAGACCCAATAGTTGAGCACCCTAATTTTGCACTTCTCAAAATCCTATGTGGAAATTTCAAATCAAATCACTCCCAATTTTTTACAACTTACTTGGCAAGTCTCATACTTATAACTAAGGTTTCAGGGCCACATCATCAAATATGATTCCACATCAACATGCTTTTTTTCAAGGTGTCCAAAAGGCCCAAAAAAGTTAGATCAATACTTGTGCATGTACATCATGTTTTATTGGACACTGATGTGGCATCACATGATTGGTTGCTTTTTAGATCTAAGGAATACATTTCATCTAATTATCAATGGTCATCATCAACACTAACAACTTTAAAGTCACAACTATTGGTCTAATATTGTCAAAAATATTGAACATTTTATAAATAAATGCTATCATGACTATTGGAACATGCTCAAATACATAATCGTTTCCCCTATATTCTCTATAATCATTTATGGATACAATTAAAATGTGATTGGGAAAATTGCAAGATTTATCTCATCACATTCTCGTTCCCAAAAGGGTTAGGAGTACATAGCAAAATAAATAAAATGAACTAAAATTTATGTTTGAGCATATATATCCATATGCACCTTGTCTCCTGATCAGATGGGAATGATGGCAGATGGTTTAGCTATCTCTTCCCTGGATTGGGTGGGGATTATAGTTGCACTGATCTCCCCCAACTCTATTCTCTACATTGAACTGATGGGTCATTGCCCCTGGGCGTACTGGGTCCATAGTTCATCGATCCCATCTTAACAACTATTGCTGCCAGAAGAGGGGGAATATTGCCATTATATTTATTCTAGTAACTAAATTATAGAAACATAATAACTATTTAAATCTCATTGTTGTAAATAGGCAGAGAGGCAGAGTATACATCTGGCTGTATGTTAAAATTGCAAATAATAGAGAAAACTTTCATTGTTGGTAACATTTGGTAAATAATAAGTTAAATCTAGTAGATTGGGCCAAAACCCTTACTTTGGAAACTTAGCTAGTAACAAACAACTATGGGTTGTAACCCCTTGGCCTTAAGGGGGTCGGCCACTATGGTATGTTCACTACCTTATGTTTACCCTTGAAGAAAATGAAATAGAACAGTATCAGTGTTTAATTAGATTATATCGTTACAGTTTGTGAAATATAGATAACAATGAAATATAAATAAAAATAAAATAAAACATGTCTATGTAGGTAGTAGCAATACTTTATTTAGAAGAAATGAAAAAAAAAAATTTAGTAATGCTAGATTCTGTATATGGTTATGCAAGGACTATACATCAACTGCAACATTAAATGTCACAACTATAATCTCAATTAAGAACACAGGCATAGCTTCTCAACATGCATTTGTAGCAAGTGAGTCCTCTATCTATTCTCTCCCTATTCTACACTTCAAAGAGAGGAAGAGCCCTTCTCTCCAATTGAGACTAAAACTAAACCACAGGAAACCTGAAAAAATGTAGCCATACAGATGGTCGTGGCCTCTCTCATGTCTACCACATTGAGAGCTAGATGAGACTTGTGTTGAGAGCTAATTAATACCCAGCTTGCCTTCTATCCTCACAAAAGTTTCTGGTTAGCCACCTTAATCCTCTTTAGTGCCCTCGCCCTCATCCACCATCAAGAAACTCTCTCCACCATTTCCCTGCATAGCAAAAAGAAGCATTTAAGGATGGATGAGGCTATTCTCCTGGCATGTCTATCATTTTAAAATTTTTGCTTTTAAAAATCCTGCTTCTTTTTTAAAGCTCTCAGAACTAAAATGTACATTCGGCTATGTCCATCTACTTATTATGCCTAATCTACCATTATCATGTCATCGTATGGGGATGGTTTTATATGTGATCATAAACATGCATTTTTGATGCAAGAAATGGGGTAGTTAATTCACACAAGAATGGAATCCCTCAAACGGAAAATCTGGAAACACAACAGAAGAGGTTAAAAGTGGGCCCAGCCACCTAAGCAGTCAACGCTTAGAGTGTGCTAGATAATTCATCCCGCTTGAAGCATCGTTCTAACAAGACCCCATAGAATTCTTTGTTGGAATGTCCAAAGGCAACCAAGTAAGGCTAGTTGGAGGTGTTATCAAGAATGAAGAAAGGAACTTAGTTGTTGCTTATTCTAGGGCTATTGATTTTCAAACCAATAATGAAGTTTAAACTACCATTACTTTCTAAGGCATAAAGTTGGTAGTTTTTCTTAATATCAACTACCTACAAGTGGAAGGAGACTCAAGACTCATCACTGGCCTCAAAAATGGTAGGGGAGAGGGGCCAATTGTCATGCAGGGTCCAATTGTCATGCACTCAATTGTGATTATAATACCTGGTAATTGTTTATATAATGCTTAATAGTTGTACTTTGACTACCCATAATTAAACAAAATGTATTCCTTTGATCTAAAAAGTGACTAATCATGTGATGCCACATGAGCGCTCAACTACTAATGATGTGAATGCACGAGAATTGGTCTCACTTTTTTTTTAGACCTTTTTGGACACCTTGATAAAAAACATGTTGATGTGGCATCATATTTGATGATGTGGCCATGAAACCTTAGTTATAACTAGGGGACTCACCAAGTAAGCTACTGTAAAAAGTTAGGAGTGATTTGAAATTTCCACATAGGATAATTAGAAGCGCGAAGTTAGGGTGCATGACTATTGGCCCCTCTCCCCTAATGTTCGTCATATTTGGAATTTGGTACTTATATTAATGATGCCAAAAAAATGATACAACAATTTTCAAGGGTCAATATTAGGCATACATCTAAAGAAGGTAACAAGACTACAAAAAGATTAGTGGTTGGAGGGTGTGAAAACTCTACTCCAATCTTTCTACAAATACAAACAACTTAATTAACAATGATGCCCAAAACCATCAAAGTGTATATCATACACCTAGTGTTAGGATTAGATCATTTACTTAGGTGTTTGTCTAATATCTTGTCATCATTCTATGATGAATTTCTTTGTTCCTACCTAATTGATTTCACATCGATATTTATGTAGAGTTATGATGAGTCAACTTGAAAGGATGTGTAATACCTAATGAGCATATATTATCACATAGGAAAGGCTCTCATTTTGGTATCTATGGGCACTTTTCCATCCCTAATTTTGGTCTCAAGGAATTAGGCTCAAATTAAAAAAAAAAAAAAGCCTTTCTCTACTATGTAGAGGGTTATAAGCAATGATTTTGTTTGGTGACTTGTGGTGAATGGTTGGTTTTAAATAGCACACACGGAGCATTGACTAGTGTGCATTGTTTTGTGTGGAGCCCATTTTTAAACTTTCTTTATGTTCATTGATGTATTTATGATCTAATCACTCAACATTTTTGTCACAATAATGTATAACTTTGCAAGTGTCATGCCTACCTAATTATTATGTATTATATTTAAACTTGAATATTTAAATTTATCTTACATATTTGAATTATTATTTAATAATATATATTATTTAAATTACATTTAATATTTTATAATATATTTAATAACTAATATAATATAATAATTATAAAATATTATTTATAATATAATAAAAAATTATATATAATATTATGTATAATTTAATATATAATAATATTATACAATATGATATAATATATTATATATTAATACAATATTTAATATATATAATATATATTATATTAATATACATATATAAAATTAATTAATGTAATAGTATATTATATATTATATATAAACAAATAATATTATATATGTATATTATGAATTGTAAATATAATATAATATAACAATTGTAAATATGTGTTATATAATATCATATATTATATTATATAATACATATATAAAATTAATTAATATATAATTAATATTATATTATATTATATATATTTATATTTATATTATGTATTATAAATATAACATACTAATTATAAAATATTATTTATAATATAATCATAAACTATATATAATTTAATATATAGTATATGTTATATAATATACATTAATTAATATATAATTAATGTTATTTTATATATTATATTATATATAAGCAAATAATATTATATGTATTTATATTATGTATTGTAAATATAATATAAATTATTATATATTATACTTTATACTAATGTAATATATATTAATATTATATAGATATAATATTCTCAAATTAATTTGCACCATTGAAAGATAATTTATGAAGATGCATATATGTATATTAATTTATATCATAGTATATATTATATATTATATAATATTATATGTTTAAGTCCAACTATATATGTGTGTGTGTGACAGAGAGAGGGGGGGGAGAGAGTGTGTGAGTAATGTGTGACACATTGGAAAATAAAAATAAAAATATGCAATAAATTATTGTACTTTTTAGCTTGGCAACATGTCTTTGAATGTTGTAAATTAAATTGAGAATATTATATAATTTCTTTTATAATATACTATAAATATATTAAATTTAATATATTTAATAATTATCATTAATATATTAAATAATTAATTAACAAAACTAAGTAAACCAAGTTATCATTTTCAAACATTAATTTGTGAGTGCAAGCTTGAAGAATTGTTCTAACAAGACCCCACATAATTCTTTGTATGGTTTTCACTTTTAATTTCTAGTATGTTCCAATAGTTGTTATAGCATTTGTTGATTTAATGCTCAATGTTTTTAAAAATATTGGATCAATATTGTGACTTTAAAGTTGCCAGTGTTGATGATGACTACTCATAATTGAATGAAATGTATTCCTTAGATCTAAAAAGCAACAATTCAAGCAATGCCACATCAGTGCACCAATAAAGGATGACTTAGTGCACAACTATTAGTCTTACCTTTTTGGGCATTTTTTGACACATCAACAAAAAGCATTCTAATGTCACATCATATTTGATGATGTGGACCATATTTGATGGTGTCCTCCAATAGTTGTTAGTGTTGATGATGACTACCCATTATTGAATGAAATGTATTCCTTAGATCTAAAAAGTAACAAATCATGTGATGCCACATCAACACACCAATGAAACATGATTTAGTGCACAACAATCAGTCTCACTTTTTTTGGGCTTTTATTGACACCTCAACAAAAGCATGTTGATGTGGCATCATATTTGATGATGTGGCCCTAAAGCCTTAGTTATAAGTAAGAAACTTGCCAAGTAAGTTGCTATAAAATTGAGAGTGATTTAAAATTTCCACATAGGATTTTGAGAAGCACAAAGTTAGGGTGCTCAACTATCGAGTCCTCTCCCCTATGTAAAGAAATGTTTGTTTAGCCTTTTAATGTTCCTCATTCCTCTTTCAAAACTATTAATTAGTGTTATATGGTTGTATTTATTTATTTATTCATTTTGTTGTGAAGAAGAGGATGCTCCTTAATTAACAATTTTTCCTTGAACTAATGGTTTTGAATTTAGTGTTGCTATTGAATATTTTTAAATATTTAAATTATTTGGTAATGAATAAAATGGTCAGATTGGAAAATAACTCAAATTGAAATACTAATAAAAAATTTATCATATTATTGTTAATGCTCTCCATCAAATCTAGAATATAGAGTGGTGAGAATTTAGGAATTAAAAAGGAGTAAAATATGGTGAACTCCTCTAAACAAGAACTTAGTAAGACTACTTGCTAGATCTATCCTTCATTTAGTTAGTTAAAGATAAATTTTGATGGTATGTTCAAAGGAAATCCTAGTAAGGCTAGTGTTGGAGGTACTATCAAGAATGAAGAAGGGAACTTAGTTGTTTCTTATCGTAGGGCTATTGGTTTTCAAACCAATAATGAAGTTGAAAGTACTGCTACTTTTTGAGGCATAAATTTGGTGATTTATTTTAATATCAACTACCTATAGGTGGAAGGAGACTTAAAAATCATCATTGGCCTTTAAAATGGTAATGTTCATCAAATTGGGAATTTGATAGGTACCTATATTAATGATGCCAAAAGATTGATACAATGGTTTTCAAAGGTCAATATTTGGAATACATTTAAAGGAGGTTACAAGACTACAAATGAATTGACTATTTTAGGAATAAGTTTTAATGGTTGGAGGGTGTGAAAAAACTACTCCAATCTTTCTACAAATACAACCAACTTAATTAACAAGGATTCCTAAAACTATCAAAGTTTACATCTTATACCTAGTTCTAGAATCAAGAGCTTTACTTAGGTGTTTGACTAGTGTCTTTTCATCACTCATTTCTTTGCTCTAGAATGGTAGGGTCGGAATTGACCCAGAATTCTCTGAAATGGTAGTTCTTTGTCAGATTTGGCAACCTCCCACTTCAATTTCCTAGAAATCTAGAGTTTAGTGTCTGATTATGACTTTTCACAAACAAAGTTACTTCGACCTGCAGGGTCATTGATTTTCGACAAGTTTTGTAAACTTCATACTGGCTTGCATATGCACTATTTTTTTGCAAAATTACACTTAATGCATCAAATTCACCTGTAGAGGTGCTAAAATTTAGTGACCTAACACCCATTTTATAAAAAATTTCTAACATTGGGGAAATTTTTCCTCTTTGTCAAATTTCTCGCTTTTTCTTTGATTTTCACCTCCATCATGCTCAAGCCCTCCAAACTCACATAATTGCTCTAAATTTTCCCACTAATAGAAATCCCAACTGTGCAAACTTTTCTAACATTGCAAAATGATGAACTTAATCATGCAATTTCTTATGCATGCATTTTGAGATTTTCACATCTATGTTCCTGTAAGATTATCTTCTTTGTCAATTTCTCCTCAAATGATAGATGCTTCTCCAAGAAATGAAAAAAATGAAGTATAATATCAAGGTGTGTTTCTGGTCACTTTAGTGTCATCAAAAAATGATGAAATTAAGGATACTGAGATCAAGCATGTTGACATGTCTAAGTTTGGGAAAATAACTCAAAAGAACCATTGGATTATGGCATGAGGCATTTGATTTAGAGCAATATTCAGATGGTATCAACTTTCCTAGCGGCTACACAATCCAAAATTTGTACTTCAAATTGCAACACATTATAAACAAGATGACTGAAGCATCAAGGATGCCAACAAAAATGTGGTTATAAGGTTAGATGTAGGGTTCCTAGATAAATCTTTCATATGCCCAAGTATTGATTCTTATGCAGATACCACCAAGGAATCTGCACAAGAATAATATGATAAAGACCTAGATATCGCCAAGAGGCTGATTAAAAACAAATGATTGAAAACCCTGAGGCCAACTATTTCAAGGTGGCCTAAGAGCTTTCTACGTAGTGATTTCATCAAAGAGGTAAATGATTTAAACACTCTTCTCAGTAGAGTGCAAGGTTTTCCTACCTCATCCACATTCCAAGATTAGATGTATCTATACATCAAAATCATAATGAGGGGAAAGTAACAGATCTTTTGGGGCCAACAAAGGGTGATCCCACAATAGTGGGTTACAGTTTTTGGCCAAACTTGACATTAAAATTAGGATTTTTCACCAGACATTCACTTTCTTACACCTATACCAGCTAAACCATTAAGGTTTTGAAGATGAATCAAACTAGTTATTTGTTAGATATTTCGTTTAGATTCTAATTATATTTTTTCAAAAAAATTAAAAAATAAATTGTGAATAATTTTATGTAATTTTTAATAACTTATTTTTTCTACTAATCAACATTTTTAAAAAGTGATGTTTACTTCGGCCCACATAAATTTTTTTATAGATAGGATACAATTCTGATTTTTAAAATACAATTTTTTCACACCAATATCTAGGGGATGGATATTTTTTCATAATTTTTTGTTACATATATTTTTTTTAATTAATTTTCCAAGTCAGCGTAATTATAATTTGGACAGAGGTGTACTTCGGCCGCATAACATTTTTTGTATTCATTTGAATTAACTTATTCTTTTTTTGTTGGAATAAGGACATCAATACCTAGGGCACATGTATTTTTCAGAATTTTTTTTCTCTATATTTCTATTTTTTCGTATGTGTGAAATAAAGAACTTGATGTTCATTGAAAATCCTACATTCACAAGAAATAAAAAATAAATATAATAATCAAATTGAACATAATTAAAATTATACTTTTTAGGAAGCTTATAATAAGGGTTGCATGCTTACAAAACATAATTTTTAAATGAATTCATTTGATCACCCAAAAGGTAAATCAAAAGTAGTTTTTTATCAGCATTTTGATAGGTGTAGAGGAGACTCAATTATAGGTATGGTTTAAATCTAACAAGGTTCTATTCAAGGCGCTTTGATCTAAGGGGGTTTGATCAATCCCTCTTTAATTAAAATAATTTAAATGGAACTTTTAAAGTCATAAATCATTGCATTTTCTAAAAATATGTGATTTCAGGAAAAAATTAGGATGTCCCAAAAAGTGTAACCCATTATTATGGCAGCACCCCAAATCAATAATGTAATTCATGAACAGTTGACCAAAGTACATACATCACTTGAGTTCTATATGAAATCCTAATTGGTGTATGTTGTTGTTGCAATGAGGAATTTTCCTAGCTTGAAAATAGGGGGAAATCAAAGGGTGACTCCATTGTATAATTATTTTCCATAGATTACTCTTAATGGAAGCATTCACCATTTCACAAGAGTGAATGATGCTTTCTTTTCTCCATTCATGTGTGCATTTGATCCTGACTTGGAAAGTAAAATGGTTTTTGATGAAGCCTGGACAATGGTGAATAAGTATGGTTTCCTCTACCTTTAGTTCCCCACATTCACATACTTGATAGTTGGTTGTTTCATGGGATATCCATACATTCTCCAAAAATAACCCAATGATAAAATTGTCTTCATGGAGTTGTGTAGAAAGATAATGGTAGTCCATAGCAAGCAAATGGAGTCTCACAAGCCAGGTTTCAATTTTCCCTTTACAATTGGTAGATATTCTATTCAAACATTTCCAAAGGCTAAGGCCATTGAATCTAAGAAACAATTGGTCACTTTGAATACTTTCAAAAGGAGATGTAATTTTGATTATGTATACACCTAAAAACAATCATCACCTTTAATTAATTAAATACTAGCTATTTGATTAATATTTCAACTATGTATAAATAAATGCTCAATTTGTTTATATTGTTCACCCTTCTCTAATTCTCCAAAATCTAAAACACTTTCTTCTAAATTAATTAATTAAACAAGGTTCCCTAAACCCATTTTATTTAATTAATCTTTACTAAATCCAATTAGGATTTAGAGTACAATTCTACAACTTTTTGTGTGCCACCTCATCAAGGTCACATGAAAATAAATAACCCTAATTTTTAATTAGAATTATCCTCCACCAATTTCAAAAGGAACATGGCTCATTTCGTCCCACACTTCCACCAACTTTGGAGCACATGACTTATTCTTCCCACACCTCCACCAATTTCAAAAAGTACATGGCTCATTTCCTCCCACACTTCCATGAACTTTGGAGCACATGACTTATTCTTCCCACACTTCCACCAATTTTGGAAGCACATGGTCTTCTCTTCCCACAGTTGAATCTTCCATCCAAATGGCATGTTGCTCATTGATCAAGAGATTCTTCCACACACATGGCATGTTGTCTTTGGTCAAGGGGACAACATCCTGATTCTCTTCATCTTCACCATCCATTTTTATTATTTGAATCTGGACCGTTGATTATTTCCACCTCACTATATGCTTGGAAAAGGCTATAAATACAACCCTTGGGCCTTGTACTTGGCATCCACATTTGAAATAAAGTTATTATGAAGGTTTATCATTGGAGCTTGGAGCATTCTTGGAGTCTTATAGCTAGTTTTTATATCATGTTTTGCATCATGTTTAGATCTTATATTAATATATATTGCATCATAGTTGCATTTTATCATCCATCTTGCATCATAGTTGCATTTTAGATTAGTTCATTTTAAGTTTGCATTTGAGCATATATAGAATCATGCATAGAATCATATAAATCACTACCATAGTATCCACCTCCACTTGTTCATTTATCATCAACATCATCCTTCACTCATCATAGCATTCATCATCATTGTTTGCACATAGTTTCATGTAGGCATATAGTTTCCTTGCATTTTTAATATCAATCTTGTTTCTTAATTGTCATTATAATGACCTTGTGCACATAGAAATATAAGGGCCAAAAAGGTTAACAAGAATCATTTAAGAATAGAGGAAAATGAGACATTCTTGGAAGATTTATCTTTATTGCAACTTAGAATAGTTTACTTTGCTTTGAATTTTTGAATATAAATTGTTTCATTAAGGTTTGTGTTGATACTAATTTTACACATTTCACACACACACATAAAATGGCACCCACCGTGGTGCCTTGCCCCATTTATTACTAACATGCTTGAAAATTTATGTTCATAGGTATGAATGTGAGCCTTTGGGAGCCTCTTGCACCCATCTTGGAGCCTCTTACACTCATTTCAAAGCCTTTTGGAGCCTCTTGGAGCCTTTTGGTGCCTTTTTCACCTATTCTAGCACCTTTGGTCTCTATTTTGGCGCCTTTGGGGTCCCAAGTGGCACCTTTGGTCTCTATTTTGGCACCTTTTGCATCATTCTAGAACACCCTATCTCTGTTTTGGAGCCTTTTGTCTCTATTTTGGTGCCTTTTGTCTTTGTTTTGGCACCTTTTGTCTTTATTTTGGTGCCTTTTGAAAAATCTAAAGGCTAATACTTTGTGTTGTTGATTTGTAGGTTTCCCAAAAATGCTTGTCAAAGACATTCTTATCAAACTACTAACATATTGCAGGGGCTAGAAGTGATTTACATGGTTTCCTTTTGGTTAAGATAGGAACATAACTTAATTAAGAGGTTAACAAACATCATGTTTCCTTTTAGTTAAGTTAGGAACATAGCTTAATAAAAGGATTAATGAACCCCATGTCTTTTGTGCTTGATGGATGGTAGGCATATGCTCTCCCCTTAATTGGGTGACCAAAAAGCTAGACCCATTTACTTTTTTGTGTGAGTGTGAGATGAGTATATCACATGTGTTCTCTCTTTATTCATGTGGAATAAAGATTAATCGAACCATGGGTATACTTGCTTGCATTTTTTATCTTAGAGGGCTTTCCTTGTGGGAAAAAGTACTCACCCAAGGGAATGACACAAGCAATAACACACCAAAGCCAAGCACATTTCCAACTAGTATATAAGTGTGGATACTGGAACAAAGGCCAGTATCACAAGGTTGGTTCTGATGAGAAGGGCAACAATGGTCTCTTGCCACATGGATCAACCCCCATGAATGGAAAGTCATTACTAAAACCCTTATTGTAGTTTGGCCAAATCCTTTATCTATTCTTTGGTGCAACAGCGGTCGTTGTGAAGGCATCCACATTTTTGCAATTCTTAGTAGAGATGAAAACTATGTCATGGGAGATTCATGGGTATTGGTGCTTGGCTGCCTTGAGAAGTGAGTATCATGGAGGGGAGCTAGTGGGGTCAAGCATCTAGTCATTCGCTAAGAAAAAGTGTGGTTGGGGTAAAACCCACATGGAGTCCAAGAGAATATAATATTTCACAACCTTAGGAGAGTACATTACTTGATGTGTCTTTATCAAAGTGTTTTCAAAACAAACAAAACCTCACGTAGCGAAAGTGTAAACCTTGATTCAGAATTTTAACTCCACAATTGAGAAATGCCTACACCATTGCATAGCTTATGAAATCATACCCATTTTTTAAAAAAAAGCTTCGAAAAAGACCTCTATATGACCAAGATATGACCATTTTCAAGAAAATTTCAAAAAAACCAAGTCTCAACATGTTATGGCACCTTTGGTTTATGTTTTGGCACATTTGGTCTCTGTTTTGGCACCTTTGGTCTTTTTTTTGGCACATTCAAGGTCCCAAATGGTGCCTTTTGTTAGTCCTAATTTTCATGTTTTGACATGTTTACTCTGAAATGGCACCTTTTTTCTTTGTTTTGGCACCTTTGGGGTCCCAAGTGGTGCCTTTTGTCTCTATTTTGGCACCTTTTGCAGAACACAAAATAATGACCTAGGTTCATTTCTTGTCCAATAATCAATCTCATCTTGGGAATCCTCAAAAGTATTCAACCAATGCTTAGGTAAAATAGAGTCTAAACATGTGTGTTACCAAATGATTTCATGAAAGATTAAAATTCAAAAACCAAATTCCATATCTCTTAGTCCAAAAGAACATCAAAGACTGTTATCAACACTTTATGAATTTAGAGATAGGTTGACCTTAAATTTCCACTGTAGACATCTAAATTTGGACACTTAATTTATCCAAATTCATCCCCTTTCGTCTTATTTTCGTTAATTAAGTAATACTACTATTATTTAATTAATAACTTTAATTCTGCCAAATCCCTAAGGTATTTAATCAATAATACCTTATCTCTTTAATCCTCCTTTCATCAATTGCATTAAATAAATATGCTATTTATTTAATCCCCTTTATGTCACATTCTCCATCTTTTATTATCTAATCTTAATCCTTCTTCTAATCCCATCATTAGGATGTGCACATGCCTAATCCTTGATTAGGATGTGTCACATCATCCAACTTTTGCAAGTTGACCTCTAATCTCTCTTAGCCACCTAACCCTCCTCTAATCCTTCATTACTCTTCCCCATGTGATCTTTGACTTGTCGCATCAAGTCACATGTGAAATCTAACCCTCTTCTAATCTTCATTAATCAATCTAATCAAGTACTTGCACAATCCTAATCACTTAATTGAGTCAACCCTATTAAATGCTTTTCTTTTTTGACAAGGCATCTCCATTCCCCATGTGAATTTTTAATTGACATTTAATCCCCAATGCATTTAAGGAATTTTAAATTCCTTCCCTCTTCCCCATGAGAATATTTGAGGAATTTTTAATTCCCCACTTGTCCTTTCATCCACATAGGGACAAGGACATTCTTTATGAGGATATCTTGACCAAATCCCAAGGTACTTTGTACCCCCCTCCATGTCATGTACCATCCTTCCACCTCATGTCCACTTCACCTTTTAGGGCTACATCACATGCCACATGTCAAGATGTGAGGGCTTGTGAGTTCTCAACTCACCTTAGCCCTACATCTTGATATTTGGTGGCTCAATCTTGACCATCCATCTCTTCTAGGAATTATCAAAATTCTTATAAATACCCCCTCTTTTCTCTCATTTTGGGGGGAGATCATTTTGCCAGCCAAACTCTTGCAATTTTGTTTCTCAATCTACGCTTAGCCATTTTCATGTTTTCATCCATTTGCACTCATCCTCACATCATCATTTAGCTTGCATCTTGTGTCATCCAAGGAGCATACACATCAAAGATCAAAGGGACAACCAAAGGATCGATTCGAGACAAGGTATAATGTTCCATTTGTTGCTTTTTATCTTGTGTTGATTCCAACTTAGGCTAATCTTGAGTTATAGGTTGTTTTGGTGTTTTATATTCAACCTATCACATCCACAAAAGAGCTTGCAAGAACAATCCTGAATTATACATCTTTTACTATTACCAAAATCCATAACTTTTTTGAAGATTTGAGTACCTCATTTAGGAAGAACATTTACTGTTGGTTTCATAGTTTGAACCAAAATTTCAAAAATTTCTCAAGTCCAAAATCATTCCTTAGATACCTTAGAATTCTAAACTTATTAAAATTGACCTCTACAAGTGTAATTTTCCAACCTAAACCAAGTTCTAACATCTCAAAGTACCAAAATCATCAAATTTAGCACACCTTTGATTATTAGGCCTAGTTTCATCATCAAGATTTATCATCCTCTCATCACGAAATGAAGCTACATAGTCAAATCAAACTTATTCTCATTAGAATTTGTCATTCTATTTGACTTAGTTGTAATCCTTGGTACTTTTTTGAAACCTTGATCAAAGTTTAGTCTAAACTATAACACTTCTATTCCCATTCAAACAAGGTTGCAAAAGAAAAACCTTAAGGGAAATGGACTTGAAAATCAAAACATTGAAGAGTTGAATCTTGAAACTCCAACCATTAGAACTCCAACCATTGAAACTCCAATCATTGAGACTCAAAACATTGAAACTCAAACTAGTGAAAGTCAAACTAGCATGGTTGAAATAGATGAGGATTAATTTAATGCTTTAGCTCATGAAATAAAGAACCTTCAATTACAACAAATCTAGGATATGCAAAGGGAAACAACCATAGAAGGATATTTTTTGTCAAACATATATTCTTATCCATCTGAAAAAAAATACAGACATGAAATCTTCTTCACCAACAACTACATCATCCAAGTTCAATTTCTATAAATTCCTAAAAAAGTTAAATGAGAAGCCCAAATCTCAATCCTTAAAAATAATTGATATTGAACAATCTTACCATGTCATGCATCTATCTTCATCTCCCATAAGTCAAAATAAATCTCAGGATTCTTTCACCTGAGTTAATGATTCCATCCAACCACCTTCTTCTATCATATCTTCTGCATCTAATTATTCATGTCAATATCTCAACATAGACTCATCTATACCTCAAGATCAAAGCATTCTTCCCACTTCATCTGATTATATCAAAATTCCACAAGTTCTTCCAATATTTGACCAAGACCCCATCTCTCAAGAATTATATGATGATCCCCTCCTTTCACTTTTCATCCACAATGATTCCCTTCCAACTGAAGAAAAAAGTATCATTCCAAATCCCTCTTCCACCCCATCTAATGAATCCATACCATCTCAAGATTCCATTACATCCCAGGAGCATGATAATTCTTCCATCCTATCTAGTTATCCACCACTTGATGATCAAGATATGCTTTCTACAAAATCTCATGACTCCCTTCCTAATCAAGATCAAGATATGCTTCCATCCGAGGATATCCCTTCATTTCATGAGGTTGTTCATCCTTCTCAAGATCAAGATATGCCTTTCATACCACTTCATGATGATTTCATATCTAGTAAAGAGAAAGCTACTCCATCTCCTACATCTCATGATCCTTTTCCAATTCAAGATCAAAGTACCCCATCATCCCCATGTCAAGATCCTATCACACCTAATGAAGCTATTCATGATCCACACACCTATAAATTGGGATCCTCCACCTTTATTCACTTTGGTTTACTTTCAACACCTATCCTTTCATCCATATCATATCATCTCCAAAATGAACTAGCATCTTGTTTCACAATAAATACATATCCCATTGGTAAAAAAATGTGTCAAAGTATGAACTGCAAAGGCAAAGGATTAGGCCTTCATGAACAAGGTATCCTGGAACCCCTTTCTATCCAACAAAATCCATATTATCATGGCCTTGGTTATACACCTAACTATCCTAGTCCTTCAAACCTTTCATCTATCTTAGGTCCTCATCCTAATCCACCAAACCTTCCATCTATCCTAGGTACTCATCCTAGTCCATGATCAAACCTTCCCTCTATCCTAGGTCCATATCCTATTCCTCAATAAAAAAAAGGCACACATCCTTGATGCCCTTTCAAAATTCTACTTATACTCACTCGTCCATAATACCTTCATACCATTCATCTCAATCCACCTCTCCCATTTCTCTTGGAATAAATTTGGGTGCCAAATTTCAAAAGCTTCCATATCAAAATCCACATGTGTCGAATGATCAACATGTCTCCTCAAAGAGGAATACAAAAATAAAATAAAATTTGATCCAAAATAAAAAAGGCCACAAAGGTCCATCAAAGAAAGAAGTAATTTTTCAAAGACCACAAAGGTCCATAAATCAAAAGAAAATTTTAAAAGGCCACAAAGGCCCATCAAAGCAAAAATAAAAATTCCCAAGGCCGCAAAGGCCCATAAATCAAAAAGAAAAATCTCAAAGGCCACAAAGGCCCACAAAGCAAAAATCAAAGTCAAAATTCATGTGGATTCCTAAAAGTCTCATATAAGCAATGAAACATAAATTGGCACCCACATTTGTTGAACCAAAAGTTTCCTCCACTCTTCCATCCAAAAACCTATCACCTTCCAAATCCATTTTTCCTCCATCACTCCACCACCCTTCAAGGTGTGTGCCAATGTTGATCTTGCAATCCTTTCCATCTATCCATCAACAAACCTTCCCACCTCCTATACATTATCCAACATTCATCCCCCATCATTCTCCTTTAATCCAAACCTTTGGATAAGTCCTTAGTTCTTCCATCATACCTTTAATAGGCTATAATTTATGAGTGTAATCCCCATTTCCATGGATGTTTATTAGAGGGATATTTGGTTGTGAAACTTGATGCTTAAGTCCTTCCATCTTTCTATCATGCATATATTATCTTCCACATTTCCAACTTTGATCTTGACAAAGTTAAGGATCTTCTTGAACATCATATATCTTAAATCCTATATTCTCTATCCATATCTTCCATACCATATCTTTTATCTTATCCATATTGTATCATTCTTTCTAGATACATCCTTTCTTCCCTTCCTTGGTCTTGATGAGGAAAAGGGGAAAAATACTTGGGCCTTGTGTTTGTATCTTATCTAGTTGATCTTGATCATCCCATTCATTATCTTTATCCTCACTTTCTTCCATTTCATATCTCTTAGCTTATCAAATTCCATGTCATCATGTCCCTTTGCAACCATGAATCTTATCATGCAAATCATATTTGAGCCTAGTTGTAAAACATTATCCAATCCTCATATCTTTTGTCAATCAATCATCAACAATCATCAATCTTATCATACTTAGAGGAAATCAGTGATCCTAGAAGTATCTATCATCATCATGCCTTATGTAATCAATCATTCCTAGCATCTTAATCAATCAACCATTATCATCTTTTAACAAAAGATATGTTTCTTGTGTGACATGTTTTGCAGTGAATCTTTCAATTTGACCTATCATTTATCCATGATTGCATTACCTCTTTTGTGGGACATCTTGTTTCTTCAATTAGTCATATCATATCATATCATCCATCACACTTCCATATCTGCGTCTATCATGCATCTATATCCACATTATAGCTTGATCCAGTGTTTGTATCATAAGCTCCCTTAGTACTACTCAGCCCATTCTAAAAACTAGTTTGTCCAATTACATCACACTGGGGACATGTCCTGCATTGGATCGGATTCATGTACATTATTGAGGTTGTAAAATAGAAAATCCAAAAACATTCAAAAAATATCAAAAACCAAAAATAAGTCAAAAAGTTGAAAAGTCAGAAAACATCATCATCTTGTCAAACTATGTCATCTCTAAGCTTTGAACGTACGAAATTTTTATCTTTGATTGTCCCTCGAGACATTTAGGTCAGTCTTCTAGGAGTTTGTCATAATAAACTAGAATTTTAACATTTGTGTCTTCATCTTCTAAAAATTGGTTGGGTCGTCAGTCGAACTACATGGTCGCTACATGTGCAACATAGGCAAGGCTAATCTGGTGATCAACCCCCGAGGCCCCTAGGATAGGTCTTTAGGTTAGGTTTTGGTCATCACGGTCGTGTCTCACCTTGGATTGGGGGAAAAATCCTAAACTCACTGGGGGAAAATAAAATTTGAGCTTAAAACAATAGACAAACAATAAGACAAACACAACAACAATAGTGATTAAAATGCAACCCAATGTTGAACATCAATCACCATCAAAAATTCATCAAACATCCATATCATATCAAAATCCAAAAATAGGTCAAAAAGTGAAAAAGTCAAAAAAATAGAGTTGTCAGTCGAACTACGTCATCTTTGAGCTTAAATGTAGGAAAGGCTAACCTTTGATCAGCCCCTGAGAAACCCTAGGTCAAGTCCTTAGTGGTCCATTGTAATTAGTTGTCATCTCTCATCTATTCATTTCTTAGTCCTGTAAATTGGTTGAGTCAATTGAACTACGTGGTCTCTACATGCATAATGTAGGAAAGGCTAATCATTGATCAGCCCCTAATCCCCCTAGGATAGGTCTTTAGGTCAGGTTCTTGGCCAAAATCTTAGAAAACACCTAAAAATTAGAAAATTGAAAAAATCCCAAAAACATCAGAAAATCAACCATAAAATCAAATCAAAAGGATGATGCTCTTATGAATCATAGTTTTATCACTTTAAACACAAATGTTCAATTGTTGTACCTTGATTTTTGTTATCATATTTGTAGAGTCCCTTGATGATGTATCAAACTAGAGGAGATAGGAAGGAGATTTTTTTTCTTTGTCTATTTTTTGTGAGTTGATCATTATTACTGTGCAAATTGTCATGAGATGTGTGCTACAAAGTATCACTTGTGACATTCTGAATTTGCATAGGAAAAGGATTAAATCTTGTCTATTTATGCAAGCAATGCTCAAGTCATCTTGGTTTAATTATACTTAGATGCTTGTGTTAACTTGCACTATCAAACATCATGGAAGTAGTACTCAGGTCATCATGGTCTAAATGTACCATCAATGCTTGCATTCGCTTTCCATATTTTAAAGGCCCAATGATGATAAAAAGCACGAAAAATCAGTTGTTATGAATGAAAAATTTTGCATATGATATTTTCATGTTTAGAGTAGATTGCATCCATGTTAGTTTACATTAGTTTTCATTATGGGATTTCCAAAGCTACAACAATGATGTTATCTCTTACATTAAGGGATTGAGTACACTTGACATTGCCAAAAACACATCATTTTCATATAATTAGAAAACATTCCTATTTAGTTGCATATCATTTGCATTGGAAAACATTACAACATCATTCATCCATTCATCCATCACATCATAATATTTTCATAAAAAAAAAAACAAAATGATATCCATCGCATCTCATTTACATAATCAAAATCATTTCATTTAGTGGCATTAGGGAAGCAGTTCACTAAGCTTAAATGAGTGAGTCTCTTCATATTTCCAAAAGAATTGGGAAATATGTCAGGTTTTGTAAAGCTTAAGATCCTAGAACATAATCATCTTCATAATCACTTGCATCACATAATAATAATTCATCATTATAAAACATCATGCATCATTTGCACAATCAAATCCATCATCCATAAAGCATATCAAATCGTCATTGCACAAATAAACATTAATAGAAATATGCATCATCATGTGATCATTTCATATACATATTCATTCATTCATTACATCATTTATTTGCATTATAAAAGAACAAAAACATAGAATACATCACATATCATTGGCATAACAAAATCCATCACAACATCATATAGACATCATTCATAAAGAATCATAGAATCACAACACATCAATTCCATCATCAATTGCATCCACGACATATCATATCACCATCATGCACATCATCGCATAAGCATCATCATTGCATAATCATCATAATCATCATTCATAAAACATCATAAAAAACACATTAGTTGCATTATAGTTTGCATCCATAGCATATCATATCATCAATTTCATATAGAACACCACATATCATCATAAGCAGAAATAAAATGCATCCATCATAGGCATCCATCATATAAACACATAGATCATAATCATCGTTTCATATCATATAACCTCAAAATCATAATTTCAAAGTGTACTAGGGGTAAGTGCACCAAGATGGTTCCCAAAAAGGGGGCTTAAGTGGCCACTTTTTTTCTAAAATTAGGAAATGATAACCTTGGACGTGAAATTGAGGATAGCTACACTCAAAATTTTGAGATGGAACACAAACAAGGATTGAAGTGCTTTGAGTCTACTTTCTAAACTACTAATTTATTTTAAAAATGGTTGAAATTAAGGGGTTGAAAAGGGGGATGTACACAAATTGTTGTTGTTTTTGTCTGAAAAACATAACATTAGTTTTTTTGCTTCTGGATTCAATTGTGTTCTAATTTTTTCATCAACGTTTTGGATCACACTCCGTGATCCATCATCAAGATAGAGAGCTAAAAAAAGGATGAGAAAATGTTAGTTGCAGACTGGCTAGAGAAGAAGATAAATAGACAAAAAATAGGGGGGAGAGAGGGGAGAGCACAACCCACGAGGGAAAGAATAAAAAATTAAATAAAAAGAAAAGAAGTAAAAGAGAGAAAAGACATACATCTAAGAACACTAACCAACCAAGACAACACAACCCCAATGAAAATTTAAAAATAAAGAGAAAGGAACAAAAGATAAAGGAAAAAATAATAAAATTAATAAAAGCACAAGAGGGAGAAAACCACAATGGCAATGGGGAAGGTGAGAATTCAAAAATAAAGATTAAATTACATCACTAAACTAACTAAATAAGCAAAAAGAAGAATGACAATGTCAATATAAGAATGCATGCATATGTTAAAGGATGAGAATAAACAATCGAGACAATTAATCATCTATATATGACCAAAAAAGCTAAAACAAACACATAAATTAAGTAAGAATAGAAATAAAAGAAAACAATAAAAACTTAGAAAGAGAACTAAGACAATAAAGAACAACAAAATCCGAAGTAAAAAAAAAATTATAGAAAAAGAAAAAATGAAAAATAAAAAGAATGCAAGGAAATAGAGATAAGAGAATAAAGGCTAAAAACATTTTTGAAAAGAAATAAATAACCAATGAAACTAAAAACAATAAAGTGGAAGGATAAGAAAGGAAGAAGCGAATGTAAGGAGATAAATCAATAAATGAAATAAGACAATCAAATGAAACAATAAATTTCCAAAACAAAGAATGCTACAAAAAAGATCAAAAAAGAGGACCAAGAAAATAAAGAGCGAAGAGCAATGCACAAAGTTATATTTATATATATATGTATATAGGGATAAATGTCCAAAGTAAATATTATAGAGAATGGAGTGTCATATATATAAGGATATATATATAACCGTTCAAAGGTTATATATATATATATATATGAACAATAAGAGGAAGGGAAATATATGAAAGAGAAAAATAACATGTTTATATTTATAAGAACTTAGAGAAATAAATACAATTAAGAAAGAAAGCAAAATAAATATGAACAATAAAAACAATCACATATATATATATATATATATATAAGAAAAGAGATATATGATAACATATGGAATACATAGAAAGAGATCTAAGGAAAAAAGAGTAAAGAAACAATGCCAGAAGATAAAATACATAGAACGAGAACCAAGAAAATAAAGAATGAAAAACAATGCACAAAGTTATATATGTATATAGAGAGAGGAAATAAATGAAAATAAATCACATAAATCAAATTAAGAAAAGAAATAAAAGGGAAAAAAAATACTTAGAAAGAGAACCAAGAAAATAAAGAATGAAGAACAAAGCACAAAGTTATATATATATATATATATGAAGAATAAGAGAAAGAGAAATATAAGAAAGAGAAAAATAACATATACATTTATAGGAAAGAGAAATAAATATGAACAATAAGAACAATCACCTATATTTATATAAGAAAAGAGATATATGAAAACAAATAGAATACATAGAAAAAGATCTAAGATAAAAAGAGTAAAGAAACAATGTCCAAAGTAAAAATTATAGAGAAGAGATAAATGACAATAAATAAATGAACAATAAAGCTAAAACACTTATAAATAATTAAATAAGAGAAGGGAGAAAAGAAAATAAATAAAATACGGAAAAAGAACCACGGAAATAAAGGACAAAGCACAGAAGTGGAAGGAAAGGAAAGAAGAAGCATATGCAAAGAATTAAATCAATAAGGAAAGAAGAAGAAAATGCAAAGAAATAAATCGATAAGGAAAGAAGAAGCAAATGCAAAGAAATAAATCAATAAGGAAAGAAGAAACAAAGGTTATATATAAACATGTTATTTTTCTCTTTCGTATATTTCCCTTCCTCTTATTGTTCATATATATATATATATATAACCTTATATATATATGACACTTGATTCTCTATAATCTTTACTTTGGACATTTATCCCTATATATATATATATCTTTGTGCATTTCTCTTCGCTCTTTATTTTATTGGTCCTCTTTTTTGATCTTTGTTGTAGCATTATTTGTTTTGGAAATTTATTGTTTCATTTGATTGTCTTATTTAATTTATTGATTTATCTCCTTACATTCGCTTCTTCCTTTCTTATCCTTCCACTTTATTGTTTTTAGTTTCATTGGTTACTTATTTCTTTTCAAAAATGTTTTTAGCCTTTATTCTCTTATCTCTATTTCCTTGAAATTCTTTTTTTTTTTCTTTTTTTCTTTTTCTATAAAAAATTTTTATTTCACATTTTGTTGTTCTTTATTGTCTTAGTTCTCTTTCTAAGTTTTTACTATTTTCTTTTATTTCTATTCTTAATTTATGTGTTTGTTTTAGCTTTTTTGGTCATATATAGATGATTAATTGTCTTGATTTTTATTCTCATCCTTTAACATATTCATGCATTCTTATATTGACGTTGCCATTCTTCTTTTTGCTTATTTAGTTAGTTTAGTGATGTAATTTAATCTGCATTTTTGAATTCTCACCTTCCTCATTGCCATTGTGGTTTTCTCACTCTTGTGCTTTTATTAATTTTATTATTTTTTCCTTTATCTTTTGTTCCTTTCTCTTTATTTTTAAATTTTCATTAGGGTTGTGTTGTCTTGGTTGGTTAGTGTTCTTAGATGTATGTCTTTTCTCTCTTTTACTTCTTTTCTTTTTATCTAATTTTTTATTCTTTCCCTCATGGGTTATGCTCTCCCCTCTCTCCCCCTTGTTTTTTGTCTATTTATCTTCTTCTCTAGCCAGTTTGCAACTAACATTTTCTCATCCTTTTTTCATCTCTCTATCCTGATGATGGATCATGGAGTGTGATCCGAAATGTTGATGAAAAAAATTAGAACACAATCGAATCCAGAAGCAAAAAAAACTAATTTCAAGAAAAGAGATATATGAAAACAAATAGAATACATAGAAAAAGATCTAAGACAAAAAGAGTAAAGAAACAATGTACAAAGTAAAAATTATAGAGAAGAAATAAATGACAATAAATAAATGAACAATAAAGCTAAAACACTTATAAATAATTAAATAAGAGAAGGGAGAAAATAAAATAAATAAAATATGGAAAAAGAACCATGGAAATAAAGGACAAAGCACGGAAGTGGAAGGAAAGGAAAGAAGAAGCATATGCAAAGAATTAAATCAATAAGGAAAGAAGAAGAAAATGCAAAGAAATAAATCAATAAGGAAAGAAGAAGCAAATGCAAAGAAATAAATCAATAAGGAAAGAAGAAACAAAGGTTATATATAAACATGTTATTTTTCTCTTTCGTATATTTCCCTTCCTCTTATTGTTCATATATATATATATATATATATATATATATATATATATATATATATATAACCTTATATATATATGACACTTTGTTCTCTATAATCTTTACTTTGGACATTTATACCTATATATATATATATATATAACTTTGTGCATTGCTCTTCGCTCTTTATTTTCTTGGTCCTCTTTTTTGATCTTTGTTGTAGCATTCTTTGTTTTGGAAATTTATTGTTTCATTTGATTGTCTTATTTCATTTATTGATTTATCTCCTTACATTCGCTTCTTCCTTTCTTATCCTTCCACTTTATTGTTTTTAGTTTCATTAGTTATTTATTTCTTTTCAAAAATGTTTTTAGCCTTTATTCTCTTATCTCTATTTCCTTGAAATTCTTTATATTTTTTATTTTTTATTTTTCTATAAAAAATTTTTACTTCAGATTTTGTTGTTCTTTATTGTCTTAGTTCTCTTTCTAAGTTTTTACTATTTTCTTTTATTTCTATTCTTAATTTATGTGTTTGTTTTAGCTTTTTTGGTCATATATAGATGATTAGCTATCTTGATTGTTTATTCTCATCCTTTAACATATTCATGCATTCTTATATTGACGTTGCCATTCTTCTTTTTGCTTATTTAGTTAGTTTAGTGATGTAATTTAATCTGCATTTTTGAATTCTCACCTTCCTTATTGCCATTGTGGTTTTCTCACTCTTGTGCTTTTATTAATTTTATTATTTTTTCCTTTATCTTTTGTTCCTTTCTCCTTATTTTTAAATTTTCATTAGGGTTGTGTTGTCTTGGTTGGTTAGTGTTCTTAGATGTATGTCTTTTCTCTCTTTTACTTCTTTTCTTTTTATTTAATTTTTTATTCTTTCCCTCGTGGGTTGTGCTCTCCCCTCTCTCCCCCTTGTTTTTTGTCTATTTATCTTCTTCTCTAACCAGATTGCAACTAACATTTTCTCATCCTTTTTTCATCTCTCTATCCTGATGATGGATCACGGAGTGTGATCCGAAATGTTGATGAAAAAAATTAGAACACAATCGAATCCAGAAGCAAAAAAACTAATTTCATATGGATTGTGGAAATCTTATTGCATTGATTAAAACATAACATAGCAACTCTTGTATGACCCTAGCACAATGAACTTTTTTGTAGTATTTTTAAAATCACTACAGTTAGAAGTTAGCTAATAGTATCTAGTTGATGCATGATTTTTCTGATAATTTTTTAATGAATATTTTATTTTTTACTAATTTTCTAAGTGGGCACTTCCTAAAAATCAGAATTTTCGCCGTGCTCCCTCTACAAATTTTGGAAAGTAATAGATTTTTTTTAATTTTTATTTTTTAAAATGTAGAATGGAGTCTAGTTTCTAAAAATGTAATTTATTTAAAATTTCAATGAATAGTTAATTTATAACGAAGAAAACACCAAACATTGCTTTTTGACAAAAAAAAAAAACAAACAAAAGAAATTATGGACAAAAGACCTAACATTTTTAGAAAGTGAAAAAAATTACATCGTTGGAAAGCTGAGAGAACCTAACATTACCCATGTGTTCGATTTTGTCGATATTGAACCAAATTGAATATTGACAATGAGCACAAACCTGATTATGTGAAAATTTGTAGAATTTGCAAAATCACGTCTCTGGTCATTGGGAATGCCCTCCAAGCCTTTGGTTTGGTATTCCAAGGAAAATACCAAAGCTAAGGCTTAGAGATTCCCAAAGAAAAATATAACGCGAGCGTGTTATAGCATGCGTGCATTATAATGTGTGTGCATTATGTGTTAGTTTTGACATTTTTTGCTTCTCTAGGGAACATGTCTAGCAACACATAACATGCTCACGTTATGTCTTCCTTTAGTTAAATGCCACTTTATTGAATGTTTGTTGACATGTTTGTATGTATATGTATGTTGTTGTGTCATGTATATATGTATGTATGCATGCTTGTATGTATGCCTATATGTATGTATGTATGTATGCTTGTGGGAGAGAGGGTAAGAGAGGGTGGGAGTGGGAGAGAGTGGAAGAGAGTGTGGGAGAGTGGGAGAGAGGGTGGGAGAGTGTGGGAGAGGGCGGGAGAGAGAGTGGGATAGTGTGGGAGAGGGGGAGTGTGAGGGAGTATGGGGGAGGAGAGTGAGAGAGTGGGAGGGGGTGGTAGAGAGTGGGAGAGAAAGTGGGAGATAAAGTGGGAGAGAGTGGGAGAGAGTGTGGGAGAGTGGGAGATAGTTGGAGAGTGTGGGAGAGGGTGGTTGAGAGTGAGAGAGTGGAAGAGGGTTTAGGTTTTAGGGTGGGAAAGCATGGGAGAGGATTGGAGAGAGTGGGAGAGAGTGGGGGAGAGTGGGAGGGAGAGGGAGGGAGAG
>VDFB02271358.1:240867766-240932493 GCA_007258455.2 Sequoia sempervirens
ACTCACATTATAATGCGAGTGCATTTTTTATTGCACTAAAAATGGTAAAAAAACACAATATACCCATGATGTTGGCCCACATTTTGTATATTCTCTTGGTTCTATGTGTGCACTGACAAAAAAGTAGATTTTTGGTGATTGAGTGAAGTGTGCATGCATGATTTTTAGATTCCACCACCTTTTTCATAATATTTCCATCACCTTTACCTGAAATAGTAGATTTTTCACATTGAAAGGCATATAATATGAATTCAAGTTTGAATTACAGTGATAACTAATATACAATTCAAGTTTGGAGGGGATCAAACTTTTGAAAAAGTCATATTTTTGATGAGTTTGAGGAAAGAAGAAGCAAAGGCTACATAATTGGGTAGAACTCCTCCATTTGAAACTTTGGTTTTTTAGGTATGTGAAGTCTTTGTACATTTTCTTTCATTCTATTATGGCTTGCGTTCATTTTTGTTGTTTTGTTTATTCCATGTTGATCAAATTGTTTGTTTGTCATGTTACAACCTTAGGTTGTCAATGGAAATTTTAAATTACACAATTCTATACAACTTCCTATTAAATTTTTAAAGCACATCTCTTTGAGGCATTTTTTTAAATTTAACAATTGACCTTCTTTTTGTATGCTACCAAAGCTTTCATTCAGGTATTTTTTCAAACAATTATACAAACCAGTTGATTTCCTTGTCTATGCTACCAAATTTTCAATACATGTCTCTAAAAAATTGGAATATACTCCTAATGCAGTAGGGGGAGGCCTGCAACATACAAACACACAACTCCAATCTACAAACAAATTTTTAATTTACAATTTCATCAGGACCTCTTCTTTCAACAAATTCACATTGTTCAGGTTGTAGCATATCAAAGTCACTCAATCGGGTATAATTCCCCACACAACCTTCTCACTTCTCAGCAGACCCCCAAATCCAAAAATAGCCTTTACTTAGGTCTCAAAAAAAAAGATTTTCTAGGTTTTAGGACCTTGCATGCTCAAATAGGTTTATAATACAAAAACCCTCAATTTGCTCATAAATATCTAGGGTTTTCTATATTTGTCTACAAAAACAAAATAAACCTTCACTACGCCTTTAGCCTCATTAGATCTCAAAAACACCACTTTGGTTCCTCCTTTTCATGCCAAAAACTCACATTCTCATCCTAAGATAACATCACCAACCCTATAGATTCCTTACCACTATTAAAAGAAACATGAAACTTGAAAACAACATATTATAGGCCTTTCCTCTGAATCACAGGTCACCATAGTAGGAGGAAAGGCTCCATCTTTAAATTAAAATAAAACTCATACCCTACTGGTCTGTACAGGATGATCATGAATAATGGAGTTTTTCATTCACTAAAACAACCAAAGGAGTCTCAAAATAGATTGCAGTCCAAGTTAAGACCTGCCACCATAATGATTTATGAATTTCTAATCATAGGAGGTCTATACTGGGCCGTACAAAGGAAAAAGAAACTGAAAACACAGAAAAAATACTTGAAACTCAACAGTTTAGGCATTGAGTAGAGCACCAAATCCTCAAAATAAATTCATTGAACCCTTTATTCAGGCTTGTATGATCTTTTTATACATTTTCAAATCAGGAGTCCCAACTTCCTTCAATGCCCATAACCACCCTTGAACCACCAAACCTTCATTAAGCCTAAAAGTACTAGTATTAGCAATGGTTTGCTTAATAAGCTTCATTATGCAAATTTGTTGTTCTATAGACTCAGGACAATTTAGAAACCTTTATTTTACCCATTACGAAGCTTTTCAACATATCCAACAATCTCCAATGCTTATTTTGTACCAAACTGCACAAATTATCAAGTTTTCTACACTTTTAAGGGCCCAAATTAGCCCACTTTTAGAAAGGGACCACCTTCAAAACTTGTCCAAATATCTTGAAACCTTGGGTAAGCACTTTATATCTATAAAAACTTCAAATTATAGCATTGGACTATAGAGATTCAATCATTTACCACCCAAACCATAAAACCATCTCCCTAGGCTTAGAAATCGTATGTTTTATTGAAAGTAGCACTTGCCAAACACTCCAAAACTTGAAAACTATTGAAACAATCCTAATATACCTTGATCATGCTCAATCTAATATAAAATAATGTTTCCCACTCAGAAACTCAATTTTAGTCACCAAAAGCTCAATTTTGTTAAGGAAAACTCAACATTTCCTCATTTGGTTTGACTTAACTTAGCACTTTTTGCACAGGTAAAATTATTCATCATGCCAAAGAAATGAACTGTTAAAAGGAAAAAACTAACAGATGATCAGCTCCAAGCCTTTAGAGATAAAGAGAAAAAATGGATGAGGGAATATCGTGAAAAGCAAAAATTGGGAATTATTGATGAAAACAAGCTAGTTGAAGAGGAACCTCAACCGTCAAAAAGAGAAAAGAAATTGGCAGCACAAATGACACGAATGCAAAAGAGTCATGCTAGGGGAGATGTAGATATCATAGTTGGAGACACACCCTCTACTGCAAGTGAATACGAAGGGACACCATTAAGCACAAGTGAATATGGATGGACACCATCTACCACAAGTGAGTATGGTTGGACACCATCCACCACATCTGAGTTGAGAGTACATCATCACTCAGATTTGATGAACAAGGTATGCCATCATCCCCACGTGAACCTCAAGGTATGTATTCTATTCCACCCTCAATCGAAGGTACACAATCTAGCCCACCTCAATTAAATATTGATGAAATTGCTAATGTTGAGATGTATGTACCTAAGGGAACACCACCTAGAATCTTGCGTAGAAAGCCAAAAAAAATTATTAATATTGATGAGGATATTTTGTAGCACATGGAAGGTAAGATTCCAGAATGCACTTGTAGAAGATATGTTGATAAGATTTGGAAAATGTTCTTTGAAAGGCTAAATGAGACCACAAGATGTCAACTATTTGTTGAAATGATGTGGGGTTTAAAGTACATAAACATCATGAAGACTCTTGGGTTGAGAAAATCGAATGCATCAAGTGAAAACACTATTGTGAAGAATCTAATGGATGCTTATGAGAGTGTGGGTAAGACCTCAGGCTCAAAAGATAGTAATGTCACCCGACATGTCATTACATCAACTTTGGTAAGCTATCAAACAAAGAGATCTCGTCTCATTAAAAAGACAAGCGAACAAATGGAAATTAGTAGAAAAACTTTATCAAAAGTCGTTCAAAGGTGACAAAGAATTGAGGGAACTAATTCAAATGAATTGTGGGCATTCTCAAGAAGACTGCCACATAAAGATAAAAAAATTGTTAAAGCATTGAGAACACTAATTGAATATTATTGGAAAAATAATACAAGGCCATCTTTGAATCAAAGGGATGTTGTAAGAAGGATAATCGATAGTCAGAACCGTGAGCCACATCCAAAGCATTTTTGGGATGCGACTCAAACCCAATTTTTTCATAAATTTCAAAATGCTTATCCTCAATTTAGTATTTCTCAAAGATTTCTTGAAATGCTTAAACCTTTTTATGTCAAGATAAATCACACATGCACTACTTGTTGTTGTAGTCTACATATTGAATTCACTAACCATTATGATGTTTATCATTCTATATGTTTAGATTTGCATACTAATGATATTTTGCAGGATTGTGGCATAGAAGCCCCACCAAAATCTTCAAGAGAGTTCTTATCAAAAAATTTATGTCAAATAGAAGATGGCCAAATATGCTACAGGACAACATGCTTGGATGGTTCATGTGAGCATTGTAGTGGCTTGCAATGAATGTTAGTATGTCAACATATGGAAAGCACATATGAGATGGGACATAAACTAGTAGATTTTGGGAAGTATAAAACAGTGGCATACGCTACAAAAGATGGGTCTCGAGAAAAAAGGTGTGATTTGGTTATTGAGAAGATTCTAGCGTATCAGTTTATGTCCATGTTTTGTCAGCATCTAGTGTATGAGTGTGCAAGGCATACCCATAGAGCCCGATGGTTGGACACGCAATTCAAGCTATGCAAGGACACCTTTCTAGTTGGAAGCATAATATCAGTGGTTGATTTTGTAGAGAACTAAACTCTACAGCCACAGTGTCAAGTGCAGTCATAGTATTACAACTCCACATAGGTTTAGATATTTTTGCACATAGCATTCATTCATGTAGCTAATAGTACAAAGGACCAAAGGAAGGTATTGAGGGAGTATCACTTTTATATTAGTGATGATTGCACACATTCTCCAGAGTTCGTGCAAGGTTTCTTCTAGATGTTATATAGTGATTTGGCTCGGAGGGGCATAGCATACGGTCAGCATATAATATGGTTGGAAAACTGTGCAACACAGTTCAAGAATGTGTGCATATTTTATTGGTTGTGCAAGATGCATCTCACTATAGGTGTTCAGGATATGTGGAAATTTTGTGAGGTCGGGCATGGAAAGGGGGAGCATGATGGTGCAGGAGCATGTGTGAAAAGAGAATTAGCACAAGAAGAGTTAAAGTATAAAGACAATGCATAATTGATAGATACAAGTTCAATCGTCGAGTGGTGTAATGCTTCGATGGATCTAGGTAATGAAGGTAAGTCTTCAATTCGTAGAATTTTTTGGTTAATAAAAGATACTAATACTACACCATATGAGGATTGTTGTACAGTAACAGGATCGAGTGAGCTACACTCTTTCCTTAGCTCAAATTCAAGTTCATGGAGTATCAATACACATAAGATGGCATGCTTTTTTTCTTCATGTACAATACAAGCCTAGAATGATTGTGAGTCAGGGGAGTGGGTTGAAAAATGGTTGACAAGCTATCTTAGCCCACTTCACACATATCGCCCTTCGACAACATTAGAACTAACACAGATGGAATCATCGGTCGACTTTGACCATGTATCAGATCTAGTTCAACCAGGTAATATATCTACTTGCTTAGCTTTTCAAATTCCATATTGTTATCTTACTTTGTACTATATTCATAATGTTGACTAATTTCAAGTGATTTTTTGCACATATCAATGTAAGGCATGTTTATGCAGTTATTGCAAATGAAGAAAATGAAGAGGGAATAGACTATTACTTGTGTCATTATGTTGAGGAAAAAAATAAATTGGAAGCCCCAGTTATAGATGGAGAAAACATCGAATACCCTATAGGCTCAGTTGTTGTTACTGGAATGTGGCTTCGAAGGTACCCATATAAGAGTGTTAAACATTGGTTGTTTGAGGACTTTGACATGCATCATAAGATTCTTCATTACTTGAACCTTTTCTTGGCATCCAATGTTCGTTTGAGAAAATATGGGGATAGACCTTTGAACAAGACCTTGTGGAAGGTTTGTAAGTCTGACCATGAGGCAATACTTGACTCAATAAAGAGTAGAGAAGATCCGGATGGTTCATTGGATTAATTTGTAAGTATATACACAATGGTTATGATTAATTTATACTTGTATCCACGTTAATTTGTTTGATACCAATACTATCGTGTCTTATTTTACTTTGCATATTTGTAAGTAACCCGGTAAACATTGATTGGTGTCCCCTTGCAAAAAATGTAGATTTATGAGCCATCCAAGAGAATCTCAGGCATAAAAGCAATGCAACATCCCTATTTTGATGATCTTGACAAATCTCAATTATGATTTTTAGCCATTACAAAAGTGTGTGCGAAGCTTGGTGAGGAAATTTCAAGTTATTCATTTGAAGTTAACCTTATCATGAGCACCTATGATGTATACATTATAGGAACATCTCAAATTTCAAGATATTCTAGATTCATGAGAGGTGTTGTGTGCAATAGGCATCTTGGAACTCACAATGAAGATGTATGAGTAGGAGTGACTAAGTTGATAGACTACCATGCCTATCTGTAAGTGCCTTCCATCTATTTTTATTTCATTTCCATTTTGGACATGAGTTGTTTCTTTTTATTCTTTTACTTTGCATACATTTGTAACTAAACTAGTAAAAATTGATTGGTCTCTCCTTGTAAAAAATGTTGATTTTTGAGCCATCGTAGAGA
Source organism: Sequoia sempervirens (assembly GCA_007258455.2). Lineage (NCBI taxonomy): Eukaryota > Viridiplantae > Streptophyta > Pinopsida > Cupressales > Cupressaceae > Sequoia > Sequoia sempervirens. Next base: position 240,873,789 of record VDFB02271358.1, read on the forward strand.
ATCTCAACCCAAAAAGCAATGCAACATCCTTATTTTGATGATCTTGAAAAATCTCAATTCTAATTTAAATCCATTATAAAAAAACATGTAAAGCTTTGTGAGGGAAACTAAAGTGACTCAGTTGAAGTTAACCTCTAAATGAGAACCTATGATGTAGAAATTATAAGAAAATCTTGAATGTATGAGTGACATTGTAAAATATCTGTGAGAATAGAGTACCTAAGGCATTGTAATGAAATTTGTACTTGTAATGAAATTTATTGAAATATTGAAATTTGGTGTAGGGGCACTAAGGTTATTGAACAAATTTGGTTCATGGAATTATTTTAGTAAATTATGTTTTGAGTAAATTGTCAATTGAATAAGGTCATATTACATGGTCAATTGATTTATAATGTAATAAGTCATGTTAGTTACAAGCTCAAAAGTTAGGTATGATTGGAAATATGTAGAATCATTTGTAAAGGCTATATTTAAAGCCTCTTGAAAGCTCGGGCACAATGTAATTTTCGTGCAGGAGAACCTAGTCTCCTAGTTGCAAAATTTCACTTTTTGAAGGTTGATAGGTGGTCAATAGATTATATTAAGGTATTTTGTTTTTATTTATGCTAAATAAGGTCAATCAAGACCATTTAAGGTGTATTAGGGTGAGTTTTTGAGTTTCGGTAGTCAAATGCACAAAAAAGTGTATTCTTGCTACAAAATTGTCAATATTTGAATTTGTAGCCTTTTAAAGGAAAATATTTGAATTTGGTTGTAAATGTGAAAGAATGAGGTCTAAGATTTTGATATACCATTTGGTTGTAAATGTGTAGTATTTATGTTGAGGAAATCTCCTTTAGATGCAAGGATTCAAAACACATCAAACACATGTGGTACAAATGATTAAATCCCATAGATGATCTGTAGCAATGAAAGAGTCTGAAAAGGAAGAGAGAGCAACATTGGTGACTAAGGAGAAACTTTAGATTTCGAAAACAAAGTCAATTAGGTTGCCAAATGTGTGGATTAGGCCAACATTTGGTGGAAGAGGAAGAAAGATGACTGGAACTCTGAAGCCCCATCATACTAGATTTCCATATTCAACCATGAGAGTAGATGAGAGAGCTAATATCATGTATCAAAACATTAAGCATGCATTCTTCTAGCCAGCAGAGAAGGAGATGATTACTTTGCTTCATTTTCATTTGCATAACCATATCAAGGCATGGGAACCAAGAATACCAAGGATGTCGAGTTTTATGTGGAGGTAATGGATGTGGCCCAAACTTTAGGAGGCGCAAGAAGGTCAATGTATGATTGTTAACCTTGAGAGAGTATGACTTGGGAAAAAGGAATTTGATATGGCTATTATTTTGAAAGACTTTAAGTGGGATGTACTTCCCATTGACGCCATTCCTCAATCTTCACTTGATGGCATGAAGGAATGGCTAGACTCCATGGATATAAAGTATTATGAAAGCAGAATGAACTTGAAGTGGTGGCCAATTTATTGAAGATGGTGGTTGGGAATTTTTGAATATGGAAGCTAGTGATTCTGATTCTGATAATTCAGAACAGTCAAGACAAGCATATATGAGTTCCCTCTAATGTAGAAGAGGAATCAAAATTAGATTTTATGTAGCCACCATCAAGAGTGTTACAAGCCAACAAGATGGAGGGAATTCTTATATAAGGATAATTTTCAATGTTGCAGGTAACATCTTTAATACCAACTACAATGGATACATTGAAATTCCCTAGCAGTATTCATGTTGAGAAAATTTCCTTTAGATGTAAGGATTCAAAGCACATCAACCACATGTGGTACAAATGATTAAATCCCAAAGATGATCTGTAGCAATGAAATATTTTCAAAAGTCAGAGAGAGCAACACTGGTGACTCAGGAGAAACTTCAACTTTCAAAAACAAATTCAATTAGGCTAGCAGATGTGTGGATCGGGCCAACATTTGGTGGAAGAGGAAGAAAGATGACTAGAACTCTGGAGGCCCACCATACTAGATTTTGGTACTCAACCATGAGAGTAGATGAGAGATCTGATATCATGTATCAAAACATTAAGCATGCATTCTTCCAGCCAGCAGAGAAGGAGATGATTACTTTGCTTCATTTTCATTTGCATAACCATATCAAGGCATGGGAACTAAGAAGACCAAGGATGTTGAGTTTTATGTGGAGGTAATGGATGTGGTCCAAACTTTAGGAGGGGAAAGAAGGTCTATGAAACCATTCTATTATATATTTATTCATATTTGAGCTATATTAGGTGTTTAGGATGTTGGGTTTTTCAAAAAGTGCAAATTTTTTAAAAATTACAAAATTTGCAAACTCAAACGTTGTAAAATTGAAAATTTTGCATTATGGAGGGAATGTGAAGATTCAAACAGGTTCAAAGGTCAGTTAGGAAGGTGAATCAGTTTTTAATTGGTGGTAAAGAGTTTAAAAACATGGAGAAATTGAATTGAAGGTTGGATTTTGTGATTTGAAGAAGAAAAAACAATAAAAACTCAAAAAAAATTGTATTTTTAGTTGTAGCAGCAGATTGTACAGCCTGTATTTCAATTAGTTGATCTATATTTTTTGATATTTTCATACTATATGGATTTAAATTTCTTTTGAATCCATTTAGAAGGTTTTCCATAACGTTTTGTGAATGTTATCATCAATTTACTAAAACTGGCTGAACTTGTACATTTGAAGGTTTTGAGTCAATAAAAATGGCTTTTTGACCCATCCCTCTTTCTCTAGCCTCTGTAACTTGAGTAATGGGTCTACACTAACATTATTAATGTATGGGAATGATGTGTTAGTGTTGGGGAGGTTTGAAAGTGAGATGGGTGTGAAAACCATGTGCATAAAAGTGAGTTTTCTTTAAGAAAAATGGTGGTTTTGAAGAGTCAAATTGTGTTTTTGTGTAGGAAAGTGTTATTTTATAATTTTTTGAGCTTGTGCAAGGTATCAAAAACTTTTTTGAGTAATTTTTAGGTTGTGGTTAGCTTTGGAAGTATCATTTTCAATAAACCCCTAGGGTTTAGGCTACAATAAAGGGTTTTGTGGTTTACCCATTGTACAGTGGTATAACTGAGATCTGATTGTGGATTTTGAATTTTTGACACCTTATAATTTCTGCCTCAAGAGTTGGTCAGGCTTGGATAAGTTTAGATTATAGACCCTTTGTTTAACCGAATCGGTCCCTTAAGCGTCCAAAGGGAAAAATGGCTGCAAACTTCAGCATGAGGTTACTTAGACACCATGATGCTTAGAAACTTCTCATCTAATCTTATGGCATCATTTTGGTCCCCTCTAAAATAACCTCTTTTAATTTTTGTTATCTCAGAGTGGTTTTCTTGTGGTGTCTAGTTTTCAGTTGATAGAAAAATTGTCAAATGCAAGCAATGGAAAGTTGCAAGGTGGTGCAACTTTCGTTCTACAACTTGTGTGACCAAACAGACTATTCCAATGCATCCAAATAGGAATTTTTACTCTATACATGGTCCTATTTCACATCCAAACGCGCGGAATCACTCTGAGCTATGTTCAACTAGATCGATCCCTTAAGGGTCTAAAGGGAAAAATGGCCTCAAACTTTAGCATGAGGTTACTCAGACACCATAATGCCTAAAAAATTCTCATCTAATCCTATGGGATTGAATTGGACCCCTCTACAATAACCTCTCTCTTCTTTCATTAATTCAGAGTGGTTTTCCCGTAGTGCCTAGTTTTCAATTGATGGAAAAAGTGTCAAATGGAAGCAGTGGAAAGTTGCAAAGTGGTGCAACTTTTGTTCTGCAACTCGTGTGACCAAAAAAACTATTCCAATGCATCCAAATAGGAATTTTTATGTTATAAATGGTTCTCTTTCACACCCAAACATGTGGAATTGCTCCGAGCTACATTCAACTAGATCGATCCCTTAAGGGTCCAAAGGGCAAAATGGCTACAAATTTTAGCATGAGGTTACTTGGACACTGTGATGCTTAGAAACTTATTGTCTAATCCCATGGGATCATGTTGGGCCACTCTACAATAACCTCTCTTAGTTTTTGTTATTTTGGAGTGGTTTACCCGTGGTGTCCAGTTTTTAGTTGATGAAAAAAGTGTCAAATGGAAGGAGTGGAAAGTTGCAAAGTGGTGCAACTTTCATTCTGCAACTCGTGTGACTAAACGGATTGTTCCAATGTGACCAAATAGGAATTTTTACTCTATTCATGGTCCTCTTTTGCACCCAAACATGCGGAATCGCTCCAAACTATGTTCAACCAGATTGATCCCTTAAGGGTTCAAAGGAAAAAATGAATGCAAACTTCAGCGTGAGGTTACTCGGACAACATGATACTTAGAAAATTCTCATCTAATCAAATGGGATTGCATTGCGCCCCTCGACAATAACCTCTCTTGGTTTTGGTTAACTTGGAGTGGTCTTCCTGTGGTGTCCAGTTTTTAGTTGATGGAAAAAGTGTCAAATGGAAGCAGTGAAAAGTTGCAAAGTGGTGCAAGTTTCATTTTGCAACTCCTGTGACCAAACGGACTGTTCCAACGCATCCAAATAGGCATTTTTATGCTAGGAATGGTCCTCTTTTTCACCCAAACATGCATAATCACTCCAAGCTACATTCAACAAGATCGATTGCTTAAGGGTCAAAAGGGAAAAATGGCTAAAAATTTCAGTATGAGGTTACTCAGACACCATGACACTTAGAAACTTCTCATCTGATCCCATGGGATCATGTTGGACCCCTCTAAAATAACCTCTCTCAGTTTTGGTTATCGCAAAATGGTTTTCCCGTGGTGTCTAGTTTTCAGTTGATAGAAAAAGTGTCAAATGGAAGCAGTGGAAAGTTGCAAAGTGGTGCAACTTTCATTCTGCAACTCATGTGACCAAACAGACTATTCCAACACATATGAATAGGCATTTTCACACTAGGTATGGTCCTATTTCTCACCCAAACACACGGAATCACTATGTGCTACTTTCAACTAGATTGATCCCTTAAGGGTTTGAGTGTAGTATGTTGAAATAGACCATTCCACCTATTGTTCAAGTTGTGTCTCGTGATATGGGCCTGATGTAACTAGGATAGGGAGTAAGAATAAGAAAATAGCATTAGTAAGGGCATTGGAAGATATTACTAATGCTACCCCTATTCAAAATTCAAAATTGAGGCCCCTTAAAAGCAAGGCTAGAAGAGGTGAAAAAAATAAATTGCTTGAAATAAGTTAGAATAGGTTGGAAATAGGGTGAGATTGTGGAGTTTGATGTGTTCAAAATGTTTTTAAGGATAGGGGAGGTCAAAAGTATGTTATGGCATGACATGCCCTAGTTGGGAAAATAGGGGTTTTGAATGAAAAGAGAGGTTTGAGGGAGTAAATGTGGGTAAAGTCAAGGGGCAACATAATTTGGTGGTCAATTAAGTTTGTGCAGGAAAAATGAAGAGTGTTGGAATAGTTTTTGAGGTTCAGGTTCAGGGGTTCAGTTCGCCAGTTTGGCCAAAAAAATTTGGAGGGGGGTTCAATTCATTTTGGGTTCGTTGGTACACAAAATATGTAAAAATATATATATATATCTATGCAAACTAGAAGCATGAATTAGGATTAGAATATCACATATCATCATATAAACAACAAAACTACCATAAACTTGAATTTTATTTAAAATAGCAAAATTTCCAAAAAAAAATTGTTTATAACCTGCAAAAAAATGTGATTAAATCATGTTGATTTTCACGTGAAAAGAAACCATGAGACCATAGCTTGTTGCTTACTATTATGCTTTGATATATTTTTTCCAAGCATCCATAGCTTGCTAAAAAGTACTTTTTTTAAGCTTTTAGCCATAGCAGCAAGGTAGTGAATTGTTTGATAAAATGCATTGGTAGACATGTATGAAAAATGTGGTAGCATAGACAAGGAAATGGACTTTTTGAAAAAATGCCTCAAAGAAATGTGGTCTCATGGTGATGGAATGCCATGACAATCAAATTATTTTCATTGTCATGGCATTCCATCACCATGAGACCTCATTTCTTTAAGGAATTTTTTCAAAGAGTTCATTGCCTTGTCTATGCTAACACATTTTTCATACATTTCTATCAAAGCATTTTATGAAACAGTTCATTGCCTTGTTGCTATGGCTAAAAGCCTAAAATAGGTGCTTTCGAACAATCTATGGATTGTTGGAAAAAATATATCATAGCATAATAGTAAGCAATAGCATAAAAAAGGCAATGAATTGTTTGAAAAAAATTCCTCAAAGAAATGTGGTCTCATGGTGATGGAATACCATGACAAGCAAATTTCTATGGACTGTCATGGCATTCCATCACCATGAGATCACATTTCTTTGAGGCATTTTTTCAAATAGTTCACTGCCTTGTCTATGCTACCACATTTTTCATACATGTTTACCAAAGCATTTTATCAAATAGTTCACTTCCTTGCCACTATGGCTAAAATCCAAAAATAGGTGCTTCCAAACAAGCTATGGATGCTTGGAAAAAATCTATCAAAGTGTAATAATAAACAATAGCATAGACAAGGCAGCGAATTGTTTGAAAAAAAAGCCTCATAGAAATGTGGTCTCAATGGTGATCGAATGCCATGACAATCCATAGCAATTTTCTTGTCATGCCATTCATCATGCCATTCCATCACCATGAAACCACATTTCTTTGAGGCATTTTTTTCAAATAGTCTATTGCCTTGTCTATGCTACCACATTTTTCATACATGTCTACCAAAGCATTTTATCAAACAATTCACTACCTTGTTGCTATGGCTAAAAGCTTAAAAAAATTACTTTCGAGCAAGCTATGGATGCTTGGAAAAAATCCATCAAAGCATAATAGTAAGCAACAAGATACGGTCTCATGGTTTCTTTTCACGTGAAAATCAACGTGATTTTATTCAAAAAAATTTGCAGGTTATAAACAATTTTTTTTTGGAAATTTTGCTATTTTAAATGGCATTCAATTTTATGGTGGTTTTGGTGTTTATATGATGATATGTGATATTCTAATCCTAATTCATGCTTCTAGGTTGCATAGATATATATTTTGTTTTTACATATTTTTTGTACCAACGAACCCAAAATGAATTGAAACCCCTCCAAAAAATTTTGGCCAAACCAGCGAATTGAACCCCAGAACCTGAACCTCAAAAACTATTCCAACACTCTTCATTTTTCCTGCACAAACTTAATTGACCACCAAATTATGTTGCCCCTTGACTTTAGACACATTTACTCCCTCAAACCTCTCTTTTTCATTCAAAACCCCTATTTTCCCAAATAGAGCATGTCATGCCATAACATAATTTTGACCTCCCCTGTCCTTATAGACCTTTTGAACACATCAAATTCCACAATCTCACCCTATTTCCAACCTATTCTAACTTATTTTCAAGCAATTTCTTCTTTTCACCTCTTCTAGCCTTGCTTTTAAGGGGTCTCAATTTTGAATTTTCAACAGGGGAAGCGTTAGTAATCTCTTCCAATGCCCTTACTAATGCTATTTTCTTATTCTTAATCCTTATCCTACTTACATCAGGCCCATATCACTGAGACATAGCCTGAACAATAGGTGGAATGGTCTATTTCAACATACTACACTCAAACCCTTAAGGGATCAATCCGATTGAACATAGCTCAGAGTGATTCCATGTGTTTGGGTGAGAAAGATGACCATGCCTAGTGTGAACATGCCTATTCAGACGTGTTGGAGTAGTCTGTTTGGTCACATGAGTTGCAGAATGAAAGTTGCACCACTTTGCAACTTTCCACTGCTTCCATTTGACACTTTTTCCATCAACTAAAAATTGGACACCATGGGAAAACCACTCTGAGATAACCAAAACTAAGAGAGGTTATTGTAGAGGGGCCCAACATGATCCCATGGGATCAGATGAGAAGTTTCTAAGTGTCATGGTGTCAGAGTAACCTCATGTTGAAATTTGCAGCCATTTTTCCCTTTAGACCATTAAGGAATTGATCTGACTGAATGTAGATTGGAGTGATTATGCATGTGTGGGTGCAAAAGAGGACCACGACTAGTGTAAAAATGCCAATTTGGATGTGTTGGAATAGTCTATTTGGTCACACAAGTTGCAAAATGAAATTTGCACCACTTTGCAACTTTCCACTGCTTTTATTTGACACTTTTTCCATCAACTGAAAATTGGACACCACGGGAAAACCACTCTGAGTTGACCAAAACCGAGAGAAGTTATTGTAGAGGGGCCCAATGCAATCCCATGGGATTAGATGAGAAGTTTCTAAGTATCATGTTGTCTGAGTAAACTCATGCTGAAGTTTGCATTCATTTTTCCCTTTGGAACCTTAAGGGATTGATTTGGTTGAACGTAGCTTCGAGCGATTTTGCATGTTTGGGTGTGAAAGAGGACCATGCCTAGAGTAAAAATTCCTATTTTGTCACGTTGGAATAGTCTGTTTGGTCACACGAGTTGCAAAATGAAAGTTGCACCACTTTGCAACTTTCCACTGCTTCCTTTTGACACTTTTTTCATCAACTAAAAACTGGATACCATGGGAAAACCACTCTGAAATAACGAAAATTGAGAGAGGTTATTATAGAGGGTCCCAACGCTATCCCATGGGATTAGAGGAGAATTTTCTAAGAATCACAGTGTCTGAATAATCTCATGCTAAAGTTTGCAGCCATTTTTCCATTTGGACCCTTAAGGGATCGATCCGGTTGAATGTAGCTTAGAGCGATTCCACGTGTTTAGATGTGAAAGAGGACCATTCCTAACGTAAAAGTTCCTATTTGGATGCATTGGAACAGTTCGTTTGGTCACATGAGTTGCAGAACGAAAGTTGCACCACTTTGCAACTTTCCACTGCTTCCATTTAACACTTTTTTGATCAATTGAAAACTGGACACCACAGGAAAACCACAGTGAGATAATAAAAAATGAGAGAGGTTATTGTAGAGGGGGCCAACACAATCCCATAGGATTAGACAAGAAGTTTCTAAGCATCACGGTGTCTGAGTAACCTCACGATGAAGTTTGCAGCCATTTTTCCCTTTAGACCCTTAAGGGATCAATCTGGTTGAGCGTAGCTCAGAGCGATTTCGTGAGTTTGGGTGTGAAATAGGACCATGCATAGCATAAAAATTCCTATTTGGATGCATTGGAATAGTCCGTTTGGTCACACAAGTTGTAGAACGAAAGTTGCACCACCTTGCAACTTTCCATTGCTGGCATTTGACACTTTTTCTATCAACTAAAAACTAGACACCACAGCAAAACCACTCTGAGATAATGAAAACTGAGAGAGGTTATTTTAGAGGGAACAAACATGATACCATAGGATCAGATGAGAAGTTTCTAAGCATCACGGTGTCTGAGTAACCTCATGCTGAAGTTTGTAGTCATTTTCCCCTTTGGACGCTTAAGGGATCGATTTGGTTAAACAAAGGGTCTATAATCTAAACTTATCCAAACCTTACCAAATCTTGGGGCAGCAATTCTAAGGTGTCAAAACTTCAAAATCCACAATCAGATCTCAGTTATACCACCGTACAATGGGTAAACCACAAAACCCTCTATTGTAGCCTAAACCCTAGGGGTTTATTGAAAATGATACTTCCAAAGCTAACCACAACCTAAAAATTAATCAAAAAAGTTTGTGATACCTTGCACAAGCTCAAACAATTATAAAATAACACTTCCCTACACAAAAACACAATTTGACTCTTCAAAACCACCATTTTTCTTAAAGAAAACTCACTTTTACGCACATGGGTTTCACACTGATCTCACTTTTAGACCTCCCCAGCACTAACAAATCATTCCCACACCTTAATAATGTTAGTGAAGACCCATTCCTCAAGATATATAGGCTAAAGAAAGAGGAATGGGTGAAAAAACTATTTTTATTTACTCAAAACCTTCAAATGTACAAGTTTAGACTGGTTTTAGTAAATTGATGATAAAATGCACAAAACGTTATGGAAAACCTTCTAAATGGATTCAAAAGAAAGGTGACTCCATATAATATGCAAATATCAACAAATCTAGATCAACTAATTGAAATACAGGCCATACAATCTGCTGCTACAGCTAAAAATATAGAAAATTCTGAGTTTTTATAATTTTTTATTCTTCAAATCACAAAATCCAACCTTCAATTCGATTTTTCCATGTTTTTAAACTCTTTACCACTAATTAAAAATTTATCCACCTTCCTAACTTACCTTTGAACTGGTTTGACTCTTCACATTCCCTCCATAATGCAAATTTTTTAATTTTACAATGTTTGAGTTTGTAAATTTTGCAATTTTTAAAAAAATTGCACTTTTTTGAGAAACCCAACCTCCTAAACACCTAATATAGCTCAAATATGAATAAATATATAATAGAATGGTTTCATATACATTATTTCCCCTCCTAAATTTTGGACCACATCCATTACCTCCACATAAAACTCAACATCCTTGGTCTTCTTGGTTCCCATGCCTTGATATGGTTATGCAAATGAAAATGAAGCAAAGTAATCATCTCCTTCTCTATTGGCTAGAAGAATGCATGTTTAATTTTTTGATACATGATATCAGATCTCTCATCGAATCTCATGGTTGAATACCAAAATCTAGTATGTTGGGCCTCCAAAGTTCTAGTCGTCTTTCTTCCTCTTCCACCAAATGTTGGCCTGATCCACATGTCTACCAGCCTAATTGACTTTGTTTTTGAAAGTTTAAGTTTCTCCTGAGTCACCAGTGTTGCTCTCTCTGCCTTTCCAGACTCTTTCATTGCTACAGATCATCTTTGGGATTTAATCATTTGTACCACATGTGGTTGATGTGCTTTGAATCCTTGCATCTAAAGGAAATTTCCTCAACATGAATACTGCTAGGGAATTTCAATGTTACCATTGTAGTTGGTATTAAAGATGTTACCTGCAACATTGAAAATTATCCTTATATAATAATTCCCTCCATCTTGTTGGTTTGTAACAATCTTCATGGTGGATACATGAAATCTAATTACAATTCCTCGTCTACATTAGAGGGAACTCATATATCCTTGTCTTGACTCTTCTGAATTATCAGAATCAAAATCACTAGCTTCCATATTTAAAAATTCCCAACCACCATCTTCAATAAATTGGCCACCAGTTCAAGTTCATTCTAATTTCATAATACTTTATATCCATGGAGTCCAACCATTCCTACATGCCATCAAGTGAAGATTGAGGAATGGCGTCAATGCGAAGTACATCCCACGCTTGAAGTCTTTTAAATTAATAGCTATATCAAATGCCTTTTTCCCAAGTCATACTCTCTCAAGGTTAACAATCATACATTGACCTTCTTTACCACCAATTAAAAACTGACTCACCTTCCTAACTAACCTTTGAACTGGTTTGAATCTTCACATTCTCTCCATAATGCAAATTTTTCAATTTTACAAAGTTTGAATTTGCAAATTTTGCAATTTTTAAAAAATTTGCACTTTTTGAAAAACCCAACCTCCTAAACACCTAATACAGCTCGAATATGAATAAATATATAATAGAATGGTTTCATAGACCTTCTTTCCCTTCCTAAAGTTTGTACCAAAACCATTACCTCCACATAAAACTCAACATCCTTCTGGTTATGCAAATGAAAATGAAGCAAAGTAATCATCTCCTTCTCTGTTGGCTGGCAGAATGCATGCTTAATGTTTTGATACATGATATTAGATATCTCATCTACTCTCATGGTTGAATACCAAAATCTAGTATGGTGGGCCTCTAGAGTTCTAGTCATCTTTCTTCCTCTTCCACCAAATGTTGGCCCGATCCACACATCTGCCAAAATAATTGAATTTGTTTTTGAAATGTGAAGTTTCTCCTGAGTCACCAATGTTGCTCTCTCTGCCTTTTCAAACTCTTTCATTGCTACAGATCATCTCTAGGATTTAATCATTTGTACCACATGTGGTTGGTGTGCTTTGAATCCTTGCATCTAAAGGAAATTTTCTCAACATGAATACTGCTAGGGAATTTCAATGTTGCCATTGTAGTTGGTATTAAAGATGTTACCTGCAACATTGAAAATTATCCTTATATAAGAATTCCCTCCACCTTGTTGGCTTGTAACACTCTTTATGGTGGCTACATCAAATCGAATTATGATTCCTCTTCTACATTAGAGGGAACTCATATATCCTTGTCTTGACTCTTCTGAATTATTAGAATCAGAATCACTAGCTTCCATCTTCAAAAATTTCCAACCACCATCTTCAATAAATTGGCCACCAGTTCAAGTTCATTTTGCTTTCATAATACTTTATATCCATGGAGTCCAGCCATTCCTTCATGCCATCAAGTGAAGATTGAGGAATGGCGTCAATGGGAAGTACATCCCGCTTAAAGTCTTTCAAAATAATAGCCATATCAAATGCCTTTTTCCCAAGTCGTACTCTCTCAAGGTTAACAATCATACATTGACCTTGTTGCCCCTCCTAAATTTTGGGCCACATCCATTACCTCCACATAAAACTCGACATCCTTGGTCTTCTTGGTTCCCATGCCTTGGTATGGTTTTGCAAATGAAAATGAAGCAAAGTAATTATCTCCTTCTCTGATGGCTGGAAGAATGCATGCTTAATGTTTTGATACATGATATCAACTCTCTCATCTACTCTCATGGTTGAATATTGAAATCTAGTATGGTGGGGCTCCAAAGTTCCAGTCATCTTTCTTCCTCTTCCACCAAATGTTGGCCTGATCCACACATCTGCCAGCCTAATTGAATTTGTTTTTGAAATCTAAATTTTCTCCTAAGTCACCAATGTTGCTCTCTCTTCCTTTTTAGACTCTTTCATTGCTATAGATCGTCTCTGGGAATTAATCATTTGTACCACATGTGTTTGATGTGTTTTGAATCCTTGCATCTAAAGGATATTTCCTCAACATAAATACTGTACATGTACAACCAAATGGTATATCAAACTCTTAGACCTCATTCTTGCACATTTACAACCAAATTCAAAGATTTTCCTTCAAAAAGCTACAAATTCAAATATTGACAATTTTGTAGCAAGAATACATTTTTTTGCACATTTGACTACCGAGACTCAAAAACTCACCCTAATACACCTTAAATAGTCTTGATTGACCTTATTTATCATAAATAAACACAAAATACCTTAATATAATCTATTGACCACCTATCAACCTTCAAAAAGTGAAATTTTGCAACTAGGAGACTAGGTTCTCCTGCACTAAAATTACATTGTGTCTGAGCCTTCAAGAGGCTTTAAATCTAGCCTTTACAAATGATTCTACATATTTCCAATCATGCCTAACTATTGAGCTTGTAACTAACATGACTTATTACATTATAAATCAATTGACCATGTAATATGACCTTATTCAATTGACAATTTACTCAAAACATAATTTACTAACTTAAAATAATTCCATGAACCAATTTTGTTCAATAACCTTGGTGCCCTTGCACCAAATTTCAATATTTAAATAAATTTCATTACAAGTAAAAATCTCATTACAATGCCTTAGGTAATTTTTTCTCATGGATATTTTACAATGTCACTCATACATTCAAGATTTTCTTATAATTTCTACATCATAGGTTCTCATTTAGAGGTTAACTTCAACTGAGTAACTTGAGATTCCCTCACAAAGCTTCACACGCTCTTTTATAATGGCTTCAAATTAGAATTGATATTTGTCAATATCATCAAAATAAGGATGTTGCATTGCTCTTTTGGCTAAGATTCTCTACGATGGCTCAAAAATCAACATTTTATACAAGGAGAGACCAATCAATTTTTACTAGTTTAGTTACAAATGTATGCAAAGTAAAAGAATAAAAAGAAACAGCTCATGTCCAAAATGGAAATGAAATGAAAATAGATGGAAGGAACTTAGAGATAGGCATGGCAGTCTATCAACTTAGTCAATCCTACTCATACATCTTCACTGCAAGTTCCAAGATACCTATTGCACACAACACCTCTCATGAATCTAGAATATCTTGAAATTTGAGATGTTCCTATAATGTCTACATCATTGGTGCTCATGATAAGGTTAACTTCAAATGAATAACTTGAAATTCCCTCACCAAGCTTCACACACACTTTTGTAATGGCTAAAAATCATAATTGAGATTTGTCAAGATTGTCAAAATAGGGATATTGCATTGCTTTTATGCCTAAGATTCTCTTGGATGGCTCATAAATCTACATTTTCTGCAAGGGGACACCAATCAATGTTTACCGGGTTACTCACAAATACGCAAAGTAAAATAACACATGATAGCATTGGAATCAAAAAAATTAACGTGGATACAAGTATAAATTAATAAGAACCATTGTGCATATACTTACAAATTAATCCAATGAACCATTTGGATTAGTTCTACTCTTTATTGAGTCAAGTATTGCCTCATGGTCAAACTTACGGACCTTCCACAAGGTCTTGTTCAAAGGTCTATCCCCATATTTTCTCAAACGAAAATTGGATGCCACAAAAAGGTTCAAGTAATGAAGAATCTTACGATGCATGTCAAAGTCCTCAAACAACCAATGTTTAACACTCTTATGTGGGTACCTTCGAAGCCGCGTTCCAGTAACAACAACTAAGCCCATAGGGTATTTGATATTTTCTCCATCTATAACTAGGGCTTCCAATTTATTTTTTTCCTCAACACAATGACACAAGTAATAGTTTGTTCCCTCTTCATTTTCTTCATTTGCAATAACTGCATAAACATGCACTACATTGATATGTGTAGAAAATCACTTGAAATTAGTCAACATTACGAATATAGTACAAAGTAAGATAACAATATGGAATTTCAAAAGCTAAGCAAGTAGATATATTACCTGGTTGAACTAGATCTAATACATGGTCAAAGTCGACCAATGATTCCATCTGTGTTAGTTCTAATGTCGTCAAAGGGCAATATGTGTGAAGTGGGCTAAGATAGCTTGTCAACCATTTGCAACCCACTCCCCTGACTCACAATCATTCTAGGATTATTGTACATGAAGAACAAAAGCATTCCATCTTATGTGTATCAATACTCCATGAACTTGCATTTGAGCTAAGGAAAGAGTGTATCTCACTCGATCCTATTAGTGTACAACAATCCTCATATGGTGCAGTATTAGTATCATCTATCAACTAAAAATTCTACGAAGTAAAGACTTACCTTCATTACTTGGACCCATCGAAGCATTACACCGCTCGACAATTGAACTTGTATCTATCAACTTTGCATTGTCTTTATACTTTAACTCTTCTCATGCTAATACTCTTTTCACGCATGCTCCTGCACCATCATGCTCCTCCTTTCCATGCCCAACCTCACAAAAGTTCCACATATCCTAAACACTTGTAGTGAGATGCATCCTACACAACCAATAAAACATGCACACATTCTTGAACTGTGTGCACAATTATCTGACCATATTATATGCCAACCGTATGCTATGCCTATCCAAGCCAAATCACTATAGAACATCTAGAAGAAACCTTGTACGAACTCTAGAGAATGTGTGTGATCATCACTAATATAAAGGTGATACTCCTCAATACCTTCCTTTGGTCCTCTATACTATGAGCTGCATGAATGAATGCTATGTGCACAAATATCGAAACCTGTGTGGAGTTGTAATACTATGACTGCACCTCACACTATGGCTATAGAGTTTAGTTCTCTAAAAAATCAACCACTGATACTATGTTGACAATTGGAAAGGTCTCCTTGCATAACTTGAATTGTGTGTCCAGCCATTGGGCTCTATGGGTATGCCTTGCATACTCATACACTAGATTCTGACGAAACATGGACATAAAATGATACACTAGAATCTTCTCAATAACCAAATCATACCTTTTTTCTTGAGATCCATCTTTTGTAGCTTATGCCACTATTTTATACTTCCCAAAATCTACTAGTTTATGTCCCACCTCATCTGTGCTTTCCATATGTTGACATACTGGCATTCGTTGCAAGCCACCGCAACACTCGCCTCAACCAACCAAGCATGTTGTCCTGTAGAATATTTGGCCATCTTCTATTTGACATAAACTTTTTGATAAGAATTATCTTGAAGATTTTGGTGGGGCTTCTATGCCACAATCCTACAAAACATCATTAGTATGCAAATCTAAACATATAGAATGATAAACATCATAATGGTTAGTGAATTCAATATGTAGTCTACAACAACAAGTAGTGCATGTGTGATTTATCTTGACATAAAAAGGTTAAATCATTTCAAAAAGCACTTTGGTAGATTTTTTCCAAGCATCCATAGCTTGTTCGAAAGCACTTGTTTTAGGCTTTCAGCCATAGCAACAAGGCAATGAACAATTTGACAAAAAAAATTGGTAGATATGTATAAAAAATGTGGTAGTATAGACAAAGGCTGAACTGTTTGAAAAAATGCCTCAAAGAAATGTGGTCTCATAGAATGCCATGACAAGCAAATGCAATTGGCAGCTGCTCCTAGTTATTAGTTATGCAATGTGAAGTAATTGCATAACTGCTTAGGTTGACTTTGTAAAAAGTATATTGTAATTGAAATTTTTCCATCTATCATCATCATCTAGTTATTAGTTATGCAATGTGAAGCAATGCAATGTAGTCAATGATATGAATATAAACTACAAAAGTCTATTTTTAACAATTTATTAGTTAAACTCTTTATTTTATTTTCTCTCTATATCTCTATGGTATGGAAATGCCTTTAAATTTTTTTAAACAAGTTTTTATCTCTTGTTCTACCTGTTTTTACTTTTTTTTTTTAAATCTATTTTTTTTTTAGACTTTTTCCCGATTTTTTCAAAAAATCTTATACTTTTGGTTTGTCAGATTTTTCCCCAAAATATTTTTGTTGCTATGGTATAAACACATATGCTTTTGTAATATCAAGGATACTTTTTGAAACTTCCATGCATTGCTAATCTAAAAGGAAAAGTCTTTTTCCTAATTTGTATGCAGCCATGCTTTTGACATTGTCAAAAAGAGAAAAACTTCCTGAATGATGCAAAGGCATGGCCAAGCAGTTCTAAATCTTCACATGAGAGAAGAGAGATGTTGGAGAGTACATCAAGTCAGTGAGAAAAAAAGTGTAATGTGTTTTAGTTTGTAGTATTCCTCTGTTTCTCTATAGATGTGTCATAAATTCTCAATTCAAATATGGACACCAAATATTGATAAAAAAGATTTGTATTAACCAAATAGCCATGTATGCATACATCAATATATGTCAATATAGTTATAAAATATAGATTTGTATTAATTTCTCACCACCTTTCCTATGATACCACATTTTTCATACATGTTCACCAAAGTATTTTATCAAACTACTCACTTCCTTGCAGTTGCTACTATGGCTAAAAGCCTAAAATAGACCTGCTTTCCAACAAACTATATGGATGCTTGGAAAAATATCTATCAAAGAATAATAGTAAGCAATAATACCATAGAGAAGGCAAAGAAATTTTTGAAAAAATGCCTGGAAGAAATGTGGTCTTATGGTGATGGAATGCGATGACATGCATTTGTATGTAATGGCATGCCATCACCACGAGACCCCATTTCTTTTGAGGATTTTTTTCAAATAGTTCACTGCTTTCTCTATGCCACTATAGTTATCGTACATGTCTACAAAAGTATTTAATCAAATGGTTCAACGGCTTGCTGCTATGGGTAAAAGCCTAAAAACATGTCCTTTCGAACAAGATATGGATAGGGAAAATAGTAAGCATGATAATAAAAAATACATAGTTTAATACTTGTACTCAAAATTTTGTTCATTAGATCTCATACATTATAAGTCATGTGATGTGGATCGCTATTGTATCTTTTTTGTGATTGAATAATTTGTTGTTTTATTTTCAGATGTTGGTTGTGGAAACACCTCCAAATGTTACAAGGGTAATGGATATTGGTGTTTCATCTGCTATACAATCCTCGATGGCTCTGATAGGAGAGGTATGAGGCAAATTGCTAAATTTCAATTTACATTCATTGTTATAGATGTTAGTTTTAGTGAAAAATCAAACCATTATTGATTTGTAGTTTAATTCCTATTTGGATGGTTTATACAGGGCTTGAGCACGCCTCAACATTAGCATACAAATATTTCCATCATGGAGAGTGATCGTGAGATGGCCATAAGTGATTATTTTGTTAAATATATCCTTTTTTATAATGTAATTTCTATATATTAATGTCTTTACTTCATATTGTAATAGTTAAAACTTCACCAAGAGCTAAACTCTAGGAGGAGCAACAAGAGCACTCCTCGAGCATAGTAGAAATGATTGACAGACTTATCGTCATCGGATCGCCAAACAAAGGGAAATAATTTATTTCTAGAGCATGGAGAGAAATGAATTTTGAATCCAGAGCCCTTTGTTGTATGCCTAGACATGGCAATTTTGTACATATTTTGTATTGGATATATTTGACATTGTATGCCTATATGGAATTCTCGTAAGCCTATATGGCTATTTTGTAACTATATTTTATACTTATATTGACATATATTGATGTATGCGTACATGTCTATTTGGTTAATACAAATCCTTTTTATCAATATTTGGTGTCCATATTTGAATTGAGAATTGTGTCCATTCCATCACCATGAGACCGCATTTCTTTGAGGCATTTTTTCAAACTCCTAACTAGTCCAGGAGCACCTAGGTTACTAGTTGCCTCTCATAGGAATTTTTTTGTCTAGATTGAATGCCCATTTCTAAATTCATGTAAGGGTCATATAAAGACCTAATTCATTATATTTAAGGTCCTTAGGTGGTCAAAAAAAAAAAAAATTCCAAATCTTGCTAAAGATGGGAAAAATTCTAAAAAAGGCAAAGAAGCATGGAATATTAAAATTCACAAGGCAATTTAGGTAGATTCACTCAATGAGGGAGATTCAAAAGATAGTTGTCTGATTGGGAATATATATAATAATCATGTAAAAGGTGGGCAAAAGAACAGATTTTGTATTCTTGAATCATTTTCAATAAACAAAGTTCCTTGTTCTTATTTTCACTGTGTTTCATTCTTGAATTCAGTTCTTGCACGGGCTATATATTTGTTTGTTCACTTTATGCAAGGTGTTAACAATCATCTAGTGATGTTTTGAAGAGTTACCATCAAATTTTAAATCCAAGGTTTTTGTGGTCTGTCAGATTAAACAATCAAGGGTTTTGAGGGTCATTTAAGGCTTAAATTCACCATTCCACCAATGTAGATTTAGGAGATTGGTGGGATGGAATGTATAGAAGGTTTTAGAATGTTTTAAGCAATTTGTGAGTGTACAGGAATAGGGAAATCAAGAAATATCTGATTGGTTGTTGAATCATATAGGAAATACAAATTTTCCTTCATGGAAAGCATAGTTTTAGGGTGGTGTTCAATGCAAAAGCATGCATGAAGGTGGGTGGTGAGTTTCTAAAGCTTATGAAAGACATTTCCATAGTTTTGTGGTGGTGGTAGGAGTATTTAGGGTGTGTAAGTACCTTATGCAATAAACCCTCCTTTGTAGGGCTTGACTTGTGCATAGAATAGGGGTTTTTTGGAACAATAATTTATGGAGCCTTTCTATCACTAAAAATGTTTGATTCTTCAATTTTGTGACATGATGAATGACTATTTTCAGTCCTTTGGTATTTTAGTGATAAACTATGAGCACTTTATTTGTAATTTAGGCCTAAATTAGTAGCCCTTTCCAAACAATTCAAGAATCTGGTAATTTATTTATGACAAGATACTAAGAAATTTTGATATGTTATGTTTTGTTAAAAAAGGCTCTTGAATGTACATTGGGAATGTGGATATACAAAGTGAATAGAAAGGAATCACCTGATTAAGGGTTATGTGACCTACAAGCAAAATGGTGGTAAGAATGTAAAAGTGTGTAATTCTATAAATACGAAAATTTAAATGTTTATTTTGGCATAGAACCATCAATGTGAAGATATAAAAGGTGTGTGAATGGTTTGGTGAAGGCCTCGAGGCCAAACATGATGATTTGATATGTTGTAGCAATATGTCCCTAGGTGGAAATGGTAATTTGACTACATAAGAACTTATGAATCTAATAAATCAGTATTATGTGGATATGAACCAGGTTTGTTTCAGTCAAAAACATGATGTGAGTAATGTCTTGGAAGTCAGATGAAATGATTGAGGTGTAAATGGTTGATTGTAGTATCTTGGTCTTGAGGAACTAGTTGGTAAAAGTGAAAATTTGGTGAGTTGTTTAAGAAATTGAAAGATTCAAAGCTCTTTATCAGGTTTTTTCTTTGAATTCAGATAAATTGATGATGACAAAGGTGTGTTAGGATCTGATGGATATAGGTTGTAACATGAAAGATTGGTTTTTGGTTATTTTTCCTAGTTAAAGAAAATTTAGTGGAAGGGTGTCTTGGTGAATGATGAAAGAGTGGATTGTTTAGTGACTCTAATTAGGTTTCTTGTGCACAGATCAGTCATTTTTGTTGATAAATAAGATGTTTGAAGCTTGAGGATGATAAGAAGAATTATTGAAATGAGTTGGCTTGTTGTTGCCTTGTGGTTTTCAAATGAAACAATGTGATTTTTGATGAAAAGAGAAATAAATTTTAGTTGTTTATTCAATTTGATCTTCTCTTGATTCAATCGGGTTAGATGTTGGTGCAGGAGCACCTAGGTCATCAAATACTCCTCAATTTTGCAAAAGGGATGAGTGTTCAAATTTGTATTGAGCCAATAACAAAAGGTAATGGAAAAATGATGTAAAGCATTTTTAAGGTAATATGAGGTCTTATTTGAATGTATTTAAGGTTATGGGTAGGTTCTAGGTGGTCAAAGTGGTAAAATGCAAACAATGCAATAATGTAATATTGTTAAAAGTTGTTAAATTGATAAAAACAAGGAAATGGGGCATATTAAGGGTTAAAAGGGGTAGTTTCAACTAATGGAAAGACAATTATGGAAAATGAAGTATCTTTGAAAGGCACATAAATGTGAGAAAAAGTAGAAGTTTGTGTTCTTGTAATTAGATTTTGAAATAAAAATTCTTTATTTTTGAGTTTGCAACATTACTCCATTGTTTTGTTTTCTTGTGTTGGTAATTTAGGAACACACAAAGTTAAATCATAGTGTGAATACATGTAAAGAGGAGTTAGTTTCCAATTTCAAGAGTGGGAAGGTTAGTTTTAGGAAGCAAAAGAATAAAAGGCAGTTTTCAGTGCCCGACAGAGGCCTTTTAGAAGCAAGTTTGAGAGTCCAATAGGGTTTTTCTTCACTACTCCACCAATGTAGGTCAAGTAAATTGGTGGAGTAGGTTAATGTTAGGATTTTTTGCATGTTTTGATGATTGTAAGTGCAGGGAAAAGCAAGAATACCATGGTGGAGTTGCTACTACACTGGAAAAATAGAGGATTTTCCTACACAAAGTGATGCTACAGTCATGGATCATGAATAAATAAAGCTTTTAGAGGCTTGGAAATGATGTATAAGGTCTTGGAAGACATAAAAAATCATGTTACAAGTGGTGGCTAGAGAAATAGAGGTTTGCAAGAGTATTTTTCACAAAACCCTCCTTGATTTGTGTTTTTACACCCTATAAACGAGGGTTTATTGGATGAGAACATTTTCATGGTTTTCAATCCCTATAAATGGTGAAATATTGAGTCATAAGACATGCTTGAAGACTTTTTTGAGGTTTTGAGTGATTTGGAATGGTTTTGAAGGGGTCTCCTTTGTAAAACAGGCCTAATCTATTAGCCTTTCTTCAGAGGATAGTCTGAAATTTGATGATTTTATTTATGTCAAACGTTTAAGAACTTTGATATGTTGTGATGTGATGGAAAGTGTTTCTAAATTTGAATTGATTTTTTTAATAAGCTTTGAGATAGGATTGTAACTACCCGATTCAATGGTTGACAGACCTACTAGAGGAATATGATATTGTCTGATAAAAAAAAAGGTGTTTGTTTAAACAATCGAAAGGATGATATTGAGTGCTTGGTTACTATCAAACTAATGATATGATTGATGTTACTAAATTTGGTTAAGGTGTATAAGACAGGTTTGGTGACTTTGATGGTTGGATGGATGAGTATTATGAAGCCTTTTGAGCAAATTGGTGAATAACCACAAGATGATAATCAAGATTCTGTTGTAGCAGGAGTTTGTAACCTTCAATGGTTGACAGACCTACTAGAGGAATATGATATTGTTTGATTAAAAAAAAGATGTTTGTTTAAACAATCGAAAGGATGATATTGAGCACTTGATTACTATCAAACTAATGATATGATTGATGTTACTAAATTTGGTTAAGGTGTATAAGACAGGTTTGGTGACTTTGATGGTTGGATGGATGAGTATTATGAAGCCTTTTGAGCAAATTGGTGATTAACCACAAGATGATAATCAAGATTCTGTTTTAGCAGGAGTTTGTAACTTGTAAATGGACTATTGTAGTCAAAATATGGTGCATAAAGTGCTTGATAATGGACTAATAACAATGAGGTATGGTTTAGTTGATTTGTTGCCTTGATGAATAAATGAAATGATGAATTTTTCAAGTGCCAATAATCAGGTTTATGTTGTTTTTATGGTGGTTGAGAATGATGTGAATCTAATTGATTAAGTAAAAGTTTTCTAATATGGTTTTTTCTTTGAATGATTCAATTGGAATACTGATTAGTGGAATGATGAATGATGGCCTATGGAATGGCTAAGAGAATTTGAGTGGATTTTGGTTGAATGAAAAGTAGATTTCTGATGAAATTATATTTGATCTTCTCCTGATTCTATTTAGGATTGAAATCCCTTGAAGAAATAATGTTGATGGTGTTTGTTGGATGCTCTGCATCAGATGTACCCTGATGATGAGTATTTTGATATGATGCTCTGCATCACTAACTACCTTGTCTATGATATTGCTTACTATTTCATATATTTTTTCCAAGCATCCATAGTTTTTCATGCTGGTGCACCTTTGCAAGAACATGCCTCCATGTGAAGTAATTGCATCATGCTACTTATGTTGAATTTCTAAACAACTATATTGTACAGTTGAAATTTTGTTATCTATCACATCTAGTTATTAGTTATGGAATTTGAAGTAATGCTTTGAGTTTGAATGATGTGTAATGCAACGTAACCAACAATATGAATATAAACTACACAAATATATTAAGTAGAATTCATTATTTAATTTCTCTTTATTCTATTACCTATGTGTATGTTTGAGTAAATCCACTGGCACTAGGAGGTGTTTGCTTGAAACCTCCACTATTAGCCTGTTCAACATCCAAAATCACATATTAAAATACCATTCATAAAACAATGCTATTAACATGTAATGAATTTATAATTGTTTACTAGTTACATACCCCACTAATAGGTGTACTACAGAAATAAGTAGGTGGAGGACCGGTGTATCCAATTTCAACACTGTGACCCTGCAATTTTATTAAAATAATAAAACTAAATTAGTTAATCTTGCATTTCAAAATCAATATTTAATAAATTAAATTCAATGAACACGTTGATTTTTACCTGACTATCAATGCCATATGCATGATGTAAAATGTTAGTCATCCTCTCCATCCCCGTAGATGCGTACAGATCTCACGTAGTAGCATATGGATCCTACATATTAGCCTTCTGAGTGTCGATGGGGTCATATGAACAAGTTTCCCCGCAAGATTGACACACATGGGTTTGAAGGAAACCACCTGAAGACTCCCCTGGATGGTGTTGTACAATAGGGCTAGTATGATGGATGACACTCTGAGTCAAAGTGTTGATCACATGCAATGTCTTTACGTCGACACTCTCCTTCGCAATGACAGGCATAAAAATGTGCTCACAAGGTAGCCTAGCGAGAGGTCGTCTCCCTTGCCGCGTAGGATCTAGTTGTGCACCGGGCCTATCCTAAGCCAAACCCCCACCTATCCCTTGTAACTCCCTCATATAAAAATAATTTGGGATTTGGTTCAATGCGAACTCACTGTATAGTTTCCTAAGAAAATATTGGGGGACTTCACAATTGTTGCATGGTGGGTAATCAAAGACCAAGTACCACCTATCATAAAAATGGTTCCTAATCTCTTGGTGGTGGCAACAATGAATAGGAAACCTCTTCACATTGAGGCTAATATTTTGATGTGTTCTAAGGTTAGTGAATAAAGAGTATAAATCACCTTTAGCAATTTTTAAATCTTTTACTTTTTTATATGATAGTTTATCTGCATAATATGCCCTACCTGCCTCCCTCCTATCTTTCCATCTAGTTATTTGTTGGGCTATTGAATCTACATTTTTTAACATTTCTTTCATTGAATTTTCTAGGGTCATTCTTTATGTGGTTGAAGCATTTGGATGACTCAACCTCCTAATAAAATCCTCAATATATCTTTTGTTTTTCTCAATTTCACTCCTCAAATTTTGTTGAGTTCCAGGAGGGTGTTGAGTGATTGGTGGGGGAGGTTGATTTTGTTGAGGATTTTTCTATTCTTCTTGTTGAGGATTTTGAGGATTTTTAGGATCATTTGCATCTCCTAAATTTTTTAAAAAAACATCAATTCTAATCTAAAACAAACAAAATCAACTTGAAACTAAGAAATTCAAAACAAATAGCAAACAATACTTACCTCTCGCACCTCTTCATCATCGTGGCACCATCTTTGCAGAGAAAATTCAACTATTGTTGATGATTTTTTTAGAATGCCTCCTCCTAGAATGAAAACACGAAAATGAGGGTTTTTGGTTGCAAGAAGAGCAGAAAAAAAGACAACATAAAATGAATCACTTTCACTTTTTTTTCTTTTAAAATGACATAATGCAAGCATGTTATAATGCACTCACATTATGTCATTTTCAATTTTTTTTGGAATTGGCCACAAAAGTGTAACCCAACTTCATGCACCCACCCCATAGATATCCAAGGGTATAAAGAGATACATCAATATAAAAAATGGCAGTGTAACACAATGCCCCAAATCAAGAGATACATCATCAATGTTTCAACTGAATCAGTGTATACATCAGGTCTTGGTAGATCATCAAGTCTCAGTACATTAATCAATCCTATACTGGGGCATATCAATCAATTAGAGAAATCAAACCACATCACACAATCAAATTTGAATCTTCCTGCACCAAATGTGGAATGATCATAACATATTGCAAATCAACAATCTTATCAATCAATCGACATCAATCAACCTATCAATCAATCAAATCAACCTTGCCTATCATGAGGTTCATCAATCAAATCAACCTCACCTATCATGAGGTTCATCAATCAGTAGATTCAACCTCACCTATCATGAGGTTCATCAATCAATCCAACCTCACCTATCATGAGGTTCATCTATCAATCCAACCTTGCCTATCATGAGGTTCATCAATCAATTCAACCTCGCCTATCATGAGGTTCATCAATCAATCAAACTTCACCTATCATGAGGTTCATCAATCAATCCAACCTCGCCTATCATGAGGTTCATCAATCAATGCACCTAGTCTATCATGAGGTCCATCAATCAATAAAACTATCATTGATCATCGCCTATCATGAGGTCAATCATCAAACTATCATTGATCCTCACCTATCATGAGGTCAATCATCAATCTATCATTAATCCTCACTTTTCATGAGGTCAATTATCAATCTATCATTGACCCTCACCTATCATGAGGGAAATCATCATCATCATATCATTGATCCTCACCTATCTTGAGCTCAATCATCATTATCCTATCATTGATCCTCACCTATCATGAAGTCAATCACCAACTATCACATCAACATCATCAAATCAATTGGTTGAATGCAATCATCAAACATCAAAAACAAGGAGGCAACATAAGGCACCAATTAATCAATTCGGCTGGCTCAATCATCTTTTTTTAGGAGATAAATCATCTCTACATCATAAAATGTTGAAATCATCATCAAAAATTTTAAAAATCCTAAAATTCAAAAATTCAACAATTTATCTCCCAAGGGGGCATATATCCGTCAATACCTAAAAATCAATGTTTGGGGAATTGAAATTTTTTCTAAGTATTGGTATCAAATTTTTCTTTGAAGCAATGTGTAAACACATTACTTCAAACAGGGGAAAAATGTATACACCTAAAAATGGTCATCACCTTTAATTAATTAAATACTAGCTATTTGATTAATATTTCAACTACATATAAATAAATGCTCAATTTATTTATATTGTTCACCCTTCTCTAATTCTCCAAAATCTAAAACACATTCTTCTCAATTAATTAAATAAATAAGGTTCCCTAAACCCATTTTATTTAATTAATCTTCACTAAATCCAATTAAGATTTAGAGCACATTTCTACAACTTTTTGTGTGCCACCTCATCAAGGTCACATGAAAATAAATAACTCTAATTTTTAATTAGAATTATCCTCCACCAATTTCAAAAAGCACATGGCTCATTTCCTCCCACATTTCCACCAACTTTGGAGCACATGACTTATTCTTCCCCCATTTCCACCAATTTCAAAAAGCACATGACTTATTCTTCCCACACTTCCACAAATTTTGGAAGCACATGGTCTTCTCTTCCCACACTTGAATCTTCCATCCAAATGGAATGTTTCCCATTGGTCAAGAGATTCTTCCACACACATGGCATGTTGTCTTTGGTCAAGGGGACAACATCCTGATTCTCTTCATCTTCACCATCCATTTTTCTTATTCGAATTTGGACCGTTGATTATTGCCACCTCACTATATGCTTGGAAAAGGCTATAAATACAAACCTTGGGCCTTGTATTTGGCATCCACATTTGAAGTAAAGTTATTATGCGGGTTTATCATTTGAGCTTGGAGCATTCTTGGAGTCTTATAGCTATTTTCTATATCATGTTTTGCATCATGTTTAGATCTTAGATTAATATATTGCATCATAGTTGCATTTTAGATTAGTTCATTTTAAGTTTGCATTTGAGTATATGTAGAATCATATAGATCACTACCATAGTATCCACCTCGACTTGTTCATTTATCATCAACATCATCCTTCACTCATCATAGCATTCATCATCATTGTTTGCACATAGTTTCATGTAGGAATATAGTTTGCTTGCATGTTGAATATGAATCTCGTTTCTTAAGTGTCATTCTAATGACCTTTGTGCACATAGAAATATAAGGGCCAAAAATGTTAAAAAGAATCATTTAAGAATAGAGGACAATGAGACATTCTTGGAAGATTTATTTTTATTGCAACTTAAAATAGTTTACTTTGCTTTGAATCTTTGAATATAAATTGTTTCATTAAGGTTTGTGTTGATACTAACTTTGCACATTTCACACACACAAATTATAATCGATCTATATAAAAGATAGGATCAAGAAAGATCATGTACATGTGCATAGAATTGAGGATGTGTTGACTAACTGAGGACAAAGGATGAAATAAGAAAGTTGGATTACTGCAGACTCACATTGGAACAAATTGAAGAGCTAGATTTGGTTGATATTCTTAAAGGCATGGAAGATGATGTGACATCCTCGATCCTGTCTATGAAAGGAATAATGTTGTGGGATCTCCTCTACCAAGGATCCAGTGGTCACAAAAAGAGATAACTTCAATTAGAAAAAGGTTTGAACCAATTCTTACTAACACAAATGTGTGGTTAGGAGAGAGGGGAATTCCATTGAAATGCTTTCTCACTGGATCAGAGGAAGAGGAACTAGATCCTACAAGTAGGAAATAAAAAATAAGGACGAAGAATAAAACTGATGCTCCTAGTTCCAACAAGCCTTCTAAGCCAAAGACCATGTTTGTTGTAAAATATGGTAAGAAAAAGAATAAAATAGTTAGAGAGGGGACATCTACTAAGGGGCAAGAAGAATCTACTCAAGAGGAAATGAAAGAAGAATAAGAATGGCATGACGAAGAGCGAATATATCCTCATGAAAACATTCTAGAGGAACCTCTTGTGTCTTCTTCTTCAATTGTATCTATCCCTACTCCTCATATTTCTTCACCAATTTCTACTATTACTCCTACCACTGTAATTCATGCAGTTACGGTCTATTCTTCCAACTATGTCAACCCAATCCATACATTCATCCCCTTCCTTGGGGTCTATCTTTGAAAGTCCCAAACATGGTTTGGAAATTTTTCAGTATCTCCTATGTCTCTACCAATTCTATCACCGTGCCTTCATTTGATATAACTTCTCATTATAACTTAGAATAATTCATGTTTGAGTATGTGCAAGTGTCAAGTGTGGAGATTCCTACTACCACTGCTCTTATTATTACAATAAATTTTGTGAGTGCAGCAACATCGACTAATGCCATAGCTACCAATCTTTAAGATATCTCACCACTTCCACCTTGGCTCTCATCTCAAACACCTAAGAGGAAGAAATAGGTCGCCAACCCAGAAAACTTTGATTTTGGGCAACTAGCACCTGTCATAACGCAATTTTATTACACATTTATCATAATATGGTAAATTAAATTATTGAATAAATTCAATTAAATAATAAATGGAGATCTTGGAATATTCAAAAATTGAATGAAAGAAGTTGATTGATGTTGACGTTGCAAACTTTTGAAAATTTATTTTAGATGTTGCCAAAAATTGAACGTTATTGATCAATTTGCAAGTGAAAGTGTGTGTAGATGCAAGGTGACAAGTTGAAGGATGAGAACATGATTGAAGTAGGATTGTTTAGCTAGATCGAATGGTAAGCTAGTTCGAATATGGGCACACACACCACAATGACATGATGACTTTTATTTGAACTAGTTTGCATATATAAGAGAATGAAATTTTCTTGGTTAGAATTATTTTAGTACTTGAAAATGAATGGTTTGTATATTAAATTTTCTATTCAATCTTCTGATTTGAAGGAAACAAAAGTGATCATTGTAAAGAAAATTCTTTTCTATAGTGTAGAAATATATATATATATAAAGTTATTGGAAATGAAAAGTCAAGTTCTTTATTTTAAAAGATAGTGTATGGAACCTAAAAGCCATTCCAAAACAAGCAACTTGTATAATAATGCATATGTAAATATACATATATATGTACGTGTATGTAAATCGAACACATACATACATACATATAGATATATACGTTACTCGAATACATGGTAGGTGTGAATGAAATTATATTTAAATATAGAACAATATATATATGTACATATATATGCACATACATATACATATAAACATATACATATTCAAATTTATATCAAATTCAAGTTTATAACCGATATATTCTAAATCATTATGTTTGAAATGAATAAGATATCATAAGGAAAATCCACTAAGGATGTGGACTGCCACCACTTAAATGTCAATAATAAAAAATTCAGAGGTGGCCGATGGTATGGCAGTAACACCATCGCTAGAAAAGCATGCAAAGATAGTGTATTTTTTCTATCCTTTTGGTGGTATATCCACGGGAAAAAAAAAATAGAGAAGAGGTGATGCATTGGGGAAATTTGAAAGGAAAAATTAGAGGACAAACTCAAATAGGGAAACATCAGAAGAAACACCACCAAAATTTTGATTGGAGGTAAATTGATTCCCTCTTTTTGAATAAACATTAGCTTTAATTCTATTATTGAATCAAGCAAGAAATGAAATTTCTTTCACCGTATGATTTCATAGTGTGCAGTATAATGTGTGGTTGTTGTCTCTGAAATGTATCGGCCTTGGGCCAAATGTGTTAAGGTCGCCAACCCACTATATGGTAATAGCATGGCCTACAACTTGCTAGTTGGAAATTATAATGTATTTTTAAGCCTTTGTGACTATGAGTAAGGTTAGGCCAAAGCTCGAAGCCTTATGGACTCAACCATCATCTCTAATATACAAGATAAATGTTAAGCCTTGAGAAGGCTATGAATTTTTTTCTATATAACTATGTCATTGGTAAGAATTGATCTTTGTAAGGGATCGGATACAATCCTGGAGAAGGGTATGAACTCTCTATTTTTTTTGTATTTTTTCTTATTTTATCCATGCTTGTTATTGAAAGGGGAATATTTGAATGTTTTAGAGAATTATATATGCATGTATGTTAATATTACTAAGTGAGCCAACTTTGTTCAACAAGAACGATGGTATAAATTTAAGTATGAGACACACCCAACTTGCTTGGGTGAATCTAGAAGATCGATAGGCTCATTTCCTTAATTTCAAAATTGTACAAACATAAGTTTGCATGTTGTAAATGGCTACATGCATAGGATAAACTAGTAAGCCCATAAGGGCAAAATTTTAATTTATAACTTTTGATGCTAAGACAAAGCACTCAACCATTGTGATTTGGTCGAATCTAGAGGGACATGATAGGCAAGAGTATTGTCTGAACCCGAAACCTCTATGCCCTCTTCGATTGAAATATATTTTCTCAAGAATTTCTTCAACAAACATGTCAAGCTTTTCTTTTTCTTTATAATATTAAATTTTCTCTTTGAATTTTCAGAGATGAAAGTGTTCAAGATCTGAATAATAGACATTTTGTCCTTATGATTGAAGCTGGGCTATTTGGTTTATTTATTCTCAAAAATTTATGGAAAAATTGTTCTATCTTAAAATAGAGAACATTTACTTGTAAAGTGATCATTTAGCATGTAAATAGCTTGAGAACAACAAAAAAAGTAAATGACAATATTTGTCTTTAAATGTAATTGTTTAGTTTGAAATGGTATAGTGTTGATGTAAATAGTGGATATTCTTTTGCAAATAATCTTGTTTTGTTAAAAAGTTATTTTTATAGTTGAAAACAACTTGCTTTATAATTGTTTAGTAGGAAACAACACATGTTTTGTTTAGAAAATGAATGTACATATGTGAATAGATTGCTTTCTAACTGTTTAGTAGGAAACAATATTGTATGGTTTTCAAACAATGAATGTACATAAGTAAACAACTAGAATTACAACTATTTAGAAGGAAATAGTACCTTTTTTACTTAAACAATGAATGTTCATATGTAAACAACTTATTTTATGATTGTTTGGTAGGAAACAATACTCGTTCTGTTTAAACAATGAATATTTTATGTAAACAACAATATTAGAGTATCACAGTTGTGAGAATGCAATAACAATATGTGTAAAAAAATTAGCATAGATTTGTGTTGATTATTAATTTTGACAAGAAATGTCAAGGGAATACTATTTTAAGATTGCAATCTAAATTTTATAATTATTTTAGAATGTATGCACAAATTTTAAACATAAGTAGACACATATGTGTATGCACATAGACCTCCTCTATGTACATACACATACTTGTGACATACCTTCTTTTGTTTTTAGTACATTTTAAAAAGGAAAATGCCTAAGATAATAAGTAGGAAATAGTCATAAGAATGATATGACTAATTGTTGAATTACTCTATGAATAAAAAATCTGATTTTTGTTTAGAGTATAAATTAGTATTTTGTCTCTTCTTTGAAGACATTTGTGAAAGAATAATTTGAATACTTGAACAAAACAATGATACCCTAGTTGACTAGAGCACCTATGGGTAGTTTTTGCTAGAGGGTAGATAGTTGTTATAGTAGAAAGTTACCTTTTGAGATGGGTGTTGAAATAGAGTTATGAGAGTATAGGTTTGTTTTACCAGAACCTATTGTTTTTTGTTATTGTAGCACATTTATTATGATTGACCAGGCAATATAGCTCATTATGTATGTATGAGTGAACTTTGTGATTTCACTCTTTACCATTCCTGGCATAGATATTGCACTTTATTTTCTAAATTGTAGATAGAAATTGTATGTTGATGTTTGGGCACACACCAGATTCAACCTTCCAGATTGTTCTCTTGCTAAACTTTCCATGCAAGGTCAAATTCTTCAAGTCAGGAGAATTCTAGGGAAGTTTAAGCTTCATGGTTAGGTGATAAAGCACTTCAACCATGTTCTCATCCACCTGTGGAGCCAAGCATTAAAGAAGAACCTTAGTTGTTCACCAGACTATTATAGTCTATGATGTAGCTTGATGTAATTCATTCATGCACTTAATGGAAAATGTGCTATGTAATGACTTTGTGGCCTCATGATCCAAGTCAAACCTGATTATAATTTGACTTTTGAAGTGAATATAAGAATATTTGACTCATTTAAATGGACATGTTTAGCTATGATTGACTTTAGCCACTAGTTATGTCTTTTTAATTTGGAGTATATTCATGTGTCATTTATAATAATATTAATTAAGTAATAATTTTAAATGGGTCATTACATTTGGTATCAAAGTTTAGGGTTAAGCTCTAGGCCTTTGAGTCTACCATAGTTGACTAGGGTAGTTGACCCTTGACCCAAAATTGGAAGTCTTGAGAATTAACCAAACTTAAATTGAATGTAGGAATGGGAAGGTCAAAGGCAACACGAAGGAAAAGGAAAACTATTAGAACCCCATGTAAAAATGATGTAAAGGAAGGAAACACCAAGACAGAGGTTTAATCAAAAATTTCGGATGTTGAAACTCTAGCTCAAGATCTTATGTGACTGAAGCTAAAGAGAGGCTTGAAGATTAAGGAGCAACAAACACCTAAGCTCAAAAATCTTTCCACAATCCGAGATTGGCCTCTAGGGTGTGGACCCAATGCACCCTTTTTGACTAAAGAGGAAAAGGAGAGCCTGCATGCTCAACTATCCTCTTCTATAAAGTTTGATGTAAACTCAAATGATGACCCAAAGGAATGTCCTTTACTTGATACCAAGAAATTAGAATGATGTAACTCAGAGCCTATTATAATAAGGGTCTATTGACTCACCTTAAATATTAATAAAGTCAAATGATATTTTTTTTGTGTGATCAATGAGAGACTCTAAAATGTGTGTTACGGGAATGTGCATGTCTTCTATGTTGAGGGATGTATGCATATGAAAATTATGAGATGTAGCATAAGAACATTTATTCATAGAACCTTGTGCTAACATGTGATGAATGTGATTGTGTTGCAACATAAGTGTGGGACAACATGGTGAGCACTAAGCAAGACAAGGGTGGTAGTGGTTACAATAATGGACCAAATAAGAGACTAGAGAAAATTCTATAGATTTTGAATTGACAAGTCTCACATGGATCAAATAGAGCAAGAAGTCCAAGTGGCACGTGAGGACTAGGAGTGCAAGAATGTAGAAGGCAATTAAGGAGATGGTAGTCCAGGGGCAGGTCTGTTGGCACCTTTAAATTTTGAAAATTTGAAGTGTCCATGTTGAAAAATTTGGCTTTGCACACTCATAAATGTCCTTGAAAAATTTACCCAAGTGACCTACTTTGGAGGGTTACAATTTGAAGCCAATTGATTTTCATGTCAAACCCCTTAGTAGACATACTCATGTGACACATGTGAACATGCATTTCAATTTTTAGGGTCTCATGATAAGATTTTCTATTTTTAGTAAGCCAAAAGCAAATGTAATTTGCTCTGTTTTCACATTTGCATTTTCAAAAAAATTTAAGGAGGTCCAGTTTGACCTTTAATATATTTTGATGAATGATGATTCAAAGAGAGCCCATTTGCACAAATACTCAATGTACCCAAATGACCTAGTGTTTCCAGTGGTAGTTCCCGAGAAGATGATTTGATATTTTTTCAAATTGGCAACTTGGTGAGCTTTAAATAGTTTTAAACTAGTGTAGTTGCAAAAAAGTCTGAGTGGGCCACTTTTTCAATTAATATCTTGCGCCTTGGGATATATTTTCTCAAGTCGTTTGTTGTAATGAATTATTGGGTCAAATTTCTACATGCTTTCTTAGTTTTAGGGTCTCAGGATAAGTGTTGATAGGTTATTTAATCATTTTTTTATTGCAATAGGGCCAAAAATGATGTTCTAGAAAGTGTCAAATTTTGCAAATCTAAGGACAATCCATTTCTTGTTTTGGCTTGAAATGTCTACAACTCCATTTTCAACAAAAATTGAGGTCATATGATGCAATATTTTACTGCATTTTAGTTGCGACAAAGGTGTCCTTGGGCCAGTTTACAAAGGAGGTACTTGAATTTTTAAGGATAAGAAAAATTTGAGGAAATGGGTTTTCTCTAAATAATTGATAATGTCCCTATATAAATTTTCATGGCTCCAAGTGTCCCGATTTTCCCACAGTGAATTTTCCCTATTTGGTCTACAAGTGAAATTGAAATTTGCAAAGTTCCTAAGGTCTTCAAATATAATATTTAAAATGTTTCAATATTTTAAATGTTATAAAGTGGAGTGCACATGAATTATGAGAATTTTAGGGAAAAGTTAATATTTACTTTAAACTTTCTAAAGTTTATCTTTTAATCTTTGCTTTCTCGCTTCGCCACAAAAAGTCACGAGCATGAGAAGATTGTTGGGAGTCTTGTAAAGGGAAGATTTTGATCTAGAGTCTGTGTTGCAATGCAAATTGATGTCTTTCCTCCCCTTTGGGGGTCTTTTGAGGCATTTTGATGTGGATTGAGATGTGTTGTTCTAAGTGGAATACTGCAATCACGTTTTTAAGCTTCCAGGCATCTTTTGGGGGTCAATTGGAGCTCAAATTTGTTGTTCTATGCTTGAAATTCATCTCCTAACCTATCCTATTACTTGGGAAGATCCTTTAAGCATTTTTGAAATGGATTTTGAGTG
The DNA here is from genome assembly GCA_007258455.2 of Sequoia sempervirens. NCBI lineage: Eukaryota > Viridiplantae > Streptophyta > Pinopsida > Cupressales > Cupressaceae > Sequoia > Sequoia sempervirens. Next base: position 240,908,419 of record VDFB02271358.1, read on the forward strand.
CTAGTATGGTCAAAAAGTCCCTCTCATTCAGAAAAAACGACCCCAGCTTGCATTTACAGTCAAAATGTATCAAAATTGTTAAAGGAAATTCTTACACAGGTCATTGAATCTCATTAATGAAGGTAGCCAAAGATGTAGAGCGGGAAATAAGCATTCCCCTCTAGCCTATGAAGAGAAGAGATGATGTCATCACAAAGGCACGAGGGCACGGGGATTGGTTTCTCCAAAGAGATATTTCAAGTTTTAAAAATACTTCACTTTATTATCTATGGCTCCCCCCGCCAGCTTGAGTAGAATTTCAATGTCATCATCAATAGCAATGGAGAAGCAGGGATTGAAGGATAGAAGCCAAGATGGAGCTCATGAAAACTTTTACTTGCAATGTTTTGAGCTTTTATTATCAGTGTTAAACCTTTATTTAAATCTTTAAATGAATGTTTTCCCATGAGCCCATGAATTTGATAATGTTGTGCAAGAAGAGTGACGAGCACGGAGAGCCTCATGTTGGGCCCACACAAAGTCTTTTAAAAGCATTTTTAGAACGTTATTGTTGACGGTGGAGAAATGGAGAAATATGGAGAATAAAAGGCCCACGGGTAAATACTTTTGTAGCTCAATATAAATTTTAAAATGGCCTCCAAAAGTTAAAGTGAAATTTTAAAGCAAAAATTTTATAATATGAGGTGAAATGGTAAGGCACGGGTAAGATAAAATATTGCCCAATTATATGATTTTTTAAAATCTTTACCATTTTAAAAGGATTTCACTTAAGGATTAAAAGCTATTTGTTGTGGGGCAAATGCCAAGATTTTAAAGGCATGAGAGAATATTTTATAAAGTGAATAAAGTATTCGCTTTGTAAGATAAAAGTATTTATTTATTGGAAGTGTAAAATGTTACACTTGAAATAAGAGGGTAGAATAAGCAAAGCTTTCATAGAAGAGTGAAATAAATTTTCAACTTCAAGGAAAAACAAATGGTTGGAGTTTTTATATAAAGAAGCTAAAAGTTTTTTTTTTACCACAGGGGTAATTGAATAGTGATTTTCACCACATCGATAAAATGGAGTGAGACTTTGTCAGTGGTCAAGAAATATTTTCTACAACAAGGCATGGATGAAGAAGGTCATCATGAAGGGATTTTTTTTGTTACAGGGCAAGGGTAGCAAATGCAAGATGCATGAATCTAGGAGAAAATTGAAACTTCTTCTAGAAGCAAACGGAAGTTATGGATCAATGAGAGCTAAAGATGTCAAGTATCAATTGAAGATGTAGTTTTAGGGTTTGAAGATGTAGTTTTGGTTTAGGGGAAGGGAATAGAGAATGCTTAGCCAGGAATCAAGGTTTTACTTACAGTAAATAAATGTATAGAATTTTGTAAAAGTTTCAATTAGATTGAGCAAAACAATAAAAATATTGCAGAAGTTATATCCATTTTGTGTTCTCAAATTGCATATGGATTAAATATATCAATGATATGTTGATTTGTCATTGCAATCTCTTTGCAATTGTGCAATTTTGTATATGGGTTTCTTCAAGTAAGAATTAAATTTTGTATGAAAATTATTGTGGGTTTGGGGGAATGGAATGTATCTTCAAGTATGATCATGTAGTAATATGAGGTCACATTAATGTAAAGCATTAATTGTCAAAGGGCTATAAGTTTTTGTTTAAGTTTGTATTCAGGAGCTTAGATTTGACTACATGCCTTAGGATTAGGCACTGATTTGTGATATTACCTAGATCATGTTGAGAAACTAATTTTGTTACTTTGGTTCTTTTTTTTTTGTTGTTTAAGTTATTTATGTTCCTTATATCTTCATGGAATATGAAAGAGAATAGAGGTTGAATTTGAGAGAATTTAATCTATTAACCCTCTATATGTTTGAGATGAAGATATTTAAGTTATTTGTTCTCAATAATGTTCAATACAAATGGGATTATGCTTGAACCTGGTAGAATACACAATACCCATCACTCATACACCTAAGAACCATCCACTTTCATAGGTTTGTAGTTTGTTGTTTGACAAGCTTATCATATGATTGGACCTAATATTAGGATCACCCTCCTGAGTCCTATGGAGCTCAAAGTGCAAAAGGCTTTCATAGCCTTGTTTGTTGGTTTTTCTTGTCTTCAATCTCCTAATAATGCAGATTCCTTGTCCTAAACACTTAATACCCTAGTTTAGGCTTTGTGTTTCTCCCTAGGATTGAAGGTTGCAAGAAAAATAACCAACATATTGGCGACTCTATTGGGGATCATTTGAAAAGAGTCATTCAGTTTCTTGATCTATAGTTTTGGGTTAGTATGATCCAAGGACCTACATACTTCAAGGAGATTGCTGCAACATTTCTGATGTATTCTTGAAGTTTGGTGCTCTACTGGTGGAGAGAACTCAGAAATATTTAGATCTTGGAAAAAGTTTTTTGCTGCTTGAAAATATTTTCCTCTTTCAAAGAGGTGGTGATTCTACATAATTTTCTACATCATTAGAAGAGTTAGTTGCAACAACTCTTAGGTATTCTTCTATTGTAATATTCTTGTATGAAGGTTTTCAACAAAAAATTCTAGTTGATATTGTCCCGTATTTAGTATTTTAATATACTAGTAGAAAGGGAAATGAGAAAATATGATATTCTGAAAAAGATATTGAGGAGAAATTAGTTGTAGAGGGAACAAATTCTTAATTTCAAAATGTATTGATGTCCTATTTCTCCCTCTACAAGTTGTAATATCATGTTTAGAACATAGCCATGTCCTTAAAGGAAGGTGTTCACTAGTGAGAGATATGACCCTCTAAATTTTAGTAAAATTTAGGGTTACCCACATTTTGTCCCAAAAAGAATTAATGAGTATTTTTCTAAGTTTAGAGGAGGCATTGAAGAGTCAACATCACAACATGTTCAAGGTTTTCTTGATGTGATGGAATATTGTCAAATAGTAGAGGAAGATGTTGTCATGAAGTTTTTTGTAAGAACTTTAGAAAATACTAATGAATATTGGTTTTCTAGTCTACCAATGCATTCAATATGTTCATGGCAAGAGCTTGAGAAACTATTCATGGATGATTTTGGTGAAGTGAATGATGAATCTTTGTCTGAAGATAGAAATTTGCATGCCCCAAGAAGAATATGAAGAGAAAACTGAAAATGAGGTTGAACTTATATGCCACCTATTGATGCATTGTATGATATAGAGAGGTTTGAGGATGAATCCATCTATGATTTTCATGATAGATTCATGAAATTTTTGCTTGTTATACCAGAATCAAAAAGACCTGATGAATTATTTTGTATTGATTTGTTATGTGAGAATTGTGAGTCAAATTTGAGTACTATGCTAGCTCACTTAAAGCCCCCTAATCTTAAATGCATATATCAATGGATTTCAATAATTAAGGAAATGATAGATAAATATGGAAGTAATCTCCTAACTCTATTATGTGATGGTGCTTTTTTAAGATAGTCCAATAGATGTAGATGGTATAGTAGAAGACAAGAATGATGCATCATCAGGGGATGAGGAAGTTGTTTTTGAAGAACCTATAGAAGAAATATACCCAAATGAAGATTGCAGCCATAATGGACATGATGAGATAGATAAAACATCTGAAGTTTCTTCTATTTGCTCTAAAAATACAGATATAGAGAGAAAATTTTTTGTATTAGATGAATTCTACAATGATGCAGATGATACTGAAAGTATTTTCTTTTCTATGGACTTTGAATATACAGTTGAATATTATGTTGATTCTGAAGTTTCATGTCTTCATGATGAGACAAATGAGCTTGCATATTTGAAGAATTATTTTGAAAGCATCAGCGTATCAGATGCAAATGATAAAGCAAGTAATGAATTTCAGTTGGAACAATCATTCACAAGCAGTTGCAATAAAGAAATCATTGACGGTTTTCATTTTGACAGTGAAGAATGTAGCCATGCTAATTGTTGAAGCAGTGTGAATGAAGGAGATATTGACTTCAAGCTCCATATGAGGTTTGCATGTATTTAGAATAAGAATTTGATATTGTTGTTTTTAAATTTTGGATTTATTCTAAATACATTGCATATATTTTGGCATGTCTAAAGGGACCATACTCCTTCATCCATGTTCTATATTTTTTATATATTGTGTTAAAATTAGAAAAAAAAAAGAAATATAATTTTTATTTTTCTCATGATGGTTATCCTATTATCTTTTTCTTAGATTTTAATGTCTTCTTTTGAGATTCCATCTTTCTATTTAATTTTATATTTATTATGGTATCTAATAATTTCAATGTCATTTGATTCATTGTTAAAATTTGACACATATCGTAGTGAAATATTCAACATATTTGCTATTTTAGTTGAGCAGATCTACTTCCCCTTCTAAAATAATTAAATATATATTTTTACAATCCATTGATAGATTGAGTGCTTGTAGTAAGGGTGAAGAGATTTTAGAGTATGCTCCATCTATGAGAAGTGATACAAATTAGTAGTGAAAGAAGATTGTAAATAAGCAAGCATGAGGAAATTAGTAAAAGACAATCATTTAGAATTGATTTATAATTCTTGCACGTGTGAGGAGAATTCCACAAGTTGATAGGGGTTATAAAGATATATGGTATCTTTATTAAAGGAGACCACCTTTGGTTATCTTACAAATTATCATTTTGGTTAATAGCTGAGAGGATTAATTTATGTTTGTCTAAAATAAAAAGGTTTTGGGTGTGAGTAGGGTGGGTGGAGTATTTGTATTATTATTTGCAGAGTGGAATTGTGTTGCCATTATTTTGTCCACTTCGCTCTATATCTATGGTTGACAATTTCTAGCAAGTCCTACAAGTGGAAAGACTGAGTTTGCAAAAGATGGTTGTCTTAAGCTTGTTTTTTTCTTTGGAATAGACTATATGCTAATATGTGTTTTTGATGCCAATAGTGAGCAACCCCGCATATATGCATTTTCATTATTTATATAATTCACATTTTCTTATCATGTAAATAATAGTGAGACAAAACTAATATTTGTCTATTTATTACTATTTTTTAATTCATTTCCCTCCACATCATTGGTCACTGAATCCTACACTAGTTGTAAGCCTACCGATGAGTAAAGGACTTATCAATTCTCTAGCTAGATCTCTGCATCCATCACTATTAGGAAATTTAAGAATTCTAGCATGAAAAATTTCTTAATATCCCTCTCTATAGGCTTGCAACAACAATGATCTCTTCTAGAAGTGAAGTTGTTGAAGTTTATGTAAGTGTAGTGTAATACTATTGTTTCTTCTAGTTTGATCTCATTATGTATTTTCATGAAAGCATGCCAACCATGTGCACCATTAGTAAAAAGGTGATCTTGGAATTATACAAATACCTTTCCACTATAACATATTAAAAAATAAATTAGATTGTCATTCTTACTAGGCACACTAGAGATTTTTTATTGATTAGTCAACATTTCAAAATAAGAGTGGTCTTGTGTCCCATAAAGTAACATGTCAAGAAATGTTAGCACCAACCATAATTGCTACACCATTGTCCCTTGGTAAAGTCTTCTAGTCTCCAATCTCCACATTTTGCATTCTTTAAATATTGGCCATATCTAACTACAACGAGCTACAAGATTGAATTATCATTTGGAATTTCTACTTGTCCTAATTTGGGATCTATGCATGATTGATTTGAGATTTATTTAGGGCGGGTGCATGGAAATGAGTAGCCGATTTGTGGCCACTTTCAAAAACAAAATTGAAAAGTCAGAATGCAAGCGTGTTATAATGTGCTTGCATTATGGCTTGGTTGGATGAGCCCAAGGCTCAACCACAACAAGCCCATAATACACTCATGTTATGGCATGTTAAAAGAAAAAAAAAAAATGAAACTCATTCATTCTTCATTTTTACTATGTTTTTTGCTGTGCCCACAACCAAAACCCCCATTTTTTCATGCTCGCGTTCTAGGAGGAGGCATTGTGCAAAAATATTCACCAATATTTGCTATTTCTTCGTAAGGATGGTGCCATGATGATAGAGAGGTAAGGAATGTTTTCTTTTTGTTTTGAATTTGCTAGTTTTAGGTTGAAATTGTTAGTTTTAGGTTGTATTTAAATTATTTTTTTTAATTTTTAGGAGATGCAGATCAACCTACAAACCCTCAATATCCTCAACAAGAAGAGCAACCAAATCCTCAAGAAAAAAATCAACCACAACAACAACCTCCTCCACCAATCACTCAACAAAATTTAATGAGTGAAAATGAGAACAATAAAAAGAAAATTGAAGATTTAATCAATAGGTTGAGTGATCCAAATGGTTCAACCGCAGAAATAATGACCCTAGCAAGTTCATTGAAAGATATGTTAAAAAATGTAGATTCAATTAGCAAAAAAATAACTGGATGGCAAGATAGGCGGCTAGGACTTATTTTGCAGATAAACTATCATATAAAGATGTAAAGGATGTAAAAATTACAAAAGGTGATTTGTGCTTATTATTCACTAACCCACACACAGATCAAAATCTTACCCTCAATGCGAAGAGGTTTCCTATTCATTGGTGCCACCACCAACAGATTAGGAACTATTTTAATGATAGGTGGTACATGGTCTTTGATTACCCACCATGCAACAATTGTGAAGTCTCGCAGTATTTTCTTAGGAAACTATACAATGATTTCATATTGAATAAAATCTCAAATTATTTTGATATGAGGGACTTCCAAGGGAGAGGTGGGGGGTCATCTTAGGATAGACCCAGTGCAGAGTTGGATCCTACATGGAAGGGAGATGAGCTCTCGCTAGGCCGCCTCATGAGCACGTTGTTATGCCTTCCATCATGAAGGAGAGTGATGACGTAAAGACATTGTAGGTAATCAACACTTTGACCCAGAGTGTCATCCATCATACTAGCCCTATTCTATAGTGCCATCCACAAGAGTCTTCAAGTGGTGGCCTTCGAACCCAAGTGTGTCAATCATACAGGGCAACTTGTTCATATGACCCCATTGATACTCAGGAGGCTACTACACAAGATCCATATGCAGCTATGGAGATGGAGAGGGCATCTGAAATTTTGCATGAGGTATATGGCATTGATAGTCAAACAAAAGTTAGCATCTTCATTGAATATAATTTATTAAATTTCAATTTTGAAATGCAAGATTAACTAATTTAGTTTTATTATTTTAATAAAATTGCAATGTCACAGTGTTGAGACTAGATACATCAGCCCTATACCTACTTATTTCTACAGTACACCTATTGATGGGGTATGTAACTAGTAAATAATTATAAATTTATTACATGTTAATAGCATTATTTTATGAATGGTATTTTAATATGTAATTTTGGATGTTGAACAGGCTAATATTGGAGGTTTCGATGGAACACCTCCCAATGCCAGTGGATTTACTCAAACTTACATGCAAGTAATAGAATAAAAAGTTTAACTAATGAATTATACATAATAGATTTGTGTAGTTTATATTCATATCATTGATTACATTGCATTGCACATCATTCAAACTCAAAGAATTACTTCACATTCCATAACTAATAACTAGGTGTTGATACATGACAAAAATTCAACTACAATATAGTTGTTTAGAAAGTCAACATAAGCAATGATGCAATTACTTCAAATAACATAAGTAATAAGTCTAGTCCTAGTAGCTGCCAATTGCATTTGCTTGTCATGGCATTCCATGAGACCACTTTTTACTGCTCAGCTTCTTTTCAAATAGTTCATTGCCTTGTCTATGCTATGGATGCTTGGAAGGAATATATGAAAGAATAATAGTAAGCAATAGCATAGACAAGGCAATGATTTTTTTGAAAAAATGCCTCAAATAAATGCAGTCTCATGGTGATGTCCATCACCATGACACCCAATTTATTTTATGCACTTTTTCAAACAACCCATCACCTTTTCTATGCTACCACATTTTCCATACATGTCTACCAAAGCATTTTATCAAATAGTTCATTTCCTCACTACTATGGCTAAGAGCTTAAAAAGGGTGCTTTCCAACAAACTGATGCAATGCAGGGCAATCAAATAACTTAACTTCATCATTCAAATGGATTCAATCCACTTTGCAACTCAAAAACTCAATTCTTTCTTTGTTTTCAACCTTCTACCTAGTCTTCCTACTATGTGAGCCAACCCACTTTTCCTATCAAAACTTTCAATTTTCTCAAACAATCTTGTCAACAAATCCCTAAATCAAGCACCCATCATGGCCTACTTTCACATATCAAAAAATCAATACCAACTCCTTTGGATCGGTGATATTTTATTAGTTTTCTCCTTCAATCTCTCTAAGAACAACTTACACCGATGGATCATATCATTTTTAAAAATTTCCCAACCTTTCCAACTTCCTACAATGACTCAATAACCTCTACAACTACTTTGACCCTTGGCATTTCATGCCTTTACAAATTTTTTGTATTTTTACAACATTTGAAATTGACAACTTTGTCAATATTTTACAATTTTGCACTTTATGCCTAAATTAACAAACTAAGACAATTACAACCTCCAAAATGGCTATTTAAGCCTTATTACATCATCAAAACACCTTAACCAATTCAAACTCCTAAATTTTCCTCATGGAGGAATTTGCTTGCAAAGGTGCACCTACATGACAAACTATGGATGCTTGGAAAAAATCTATCAAAGCATAATAGTAAGCAATAGCATAAACAAGGCAGTTGGTAGTTTGAAAAAATTCCATGAAGAAATGTGGTCTCGGTGATGGAATTCCATTCCATCACCATGAGACCACATTTCTTTGAGGCATTTCTTCAAATAGCTCACCACCTTTTCTATGATACCACATTTTCCATACATGTGTACCAAAGCATTCTATCAAACTACTCACTTCCTTGCTACTATGGCTAAAATCCTAAAATAGGCACTTTCCAACAAACTATGGATGCTTGGAAAAATATCTATCAAAGCATAATAGTAAGCAATAATACCATAGAGAAGGCAATGAACTTTATGAAAAAATGCATGAAAGAAATGTGGTCTTATGGTGATGGAATGCCATGACGTGCATTTGTTTGTAATGGAATTCCATCACCATGAGACCCCATTTCTTTGAGGCATTTTTTCAAATAGTTCACTGCCTTCTTTATGTCGCCATAGTTATTGTACATGTCTACAAAATAATTTGATCAAATGGTTCACCGACTTGCTACCATGGGTAAAAGCCTAAAAAAAAGTCCTTTCCAACAAGATATGGATAGGGAAAATAGTAAGCATGATAATCATAAATATATAGTTTAATAAGTGCTCCAAATTTTGTTCATTATCTCATACATTAAAGTCATGACGTGGATCGCTATTGTAGTTTTTGTGATTGAATAATTTGTTGTTTTATTTTTAGATGTTGCAAGTTGAAACACCTCCAAATGTGACAAGGGCAATGGAGATCAGTGTTTCATCTGCTATACAATCCTCAATGGCTCTAATAGGGGAGGTATGAGGCAAATTAGTAAATTTCAATTTACATTAGGTATGAGGCAAATTAGTAAATTTCAATTTACATTCATTCTTATAGATGTTAGTTAGTGAGAAATCAAAGCATTATTGATTCGTAGTTTAATTTCTATTTGGATAGTTTATACAGGACTGAGCATGCCTCATCATGGGCGTGTGAATACTTCCCTCGTGGAGAGTGATTGTGAGATGGTGGTAAGTGATTATTTTGTTAAATATATCACTTTTTATAATGTAGTTTCTATATATTAATGTATTTACTTCTTATTGTAATAGTTAAAACTTCACCATGAACTAAATAATAGGAGTAGCAGGAGCCCTCCTCAAGCACAACACAAATGAGTGATAGACCTATCACCATCTAATTGACAAGCAAAGGGAAATAATTTATTTCCAGAGCAATGGATTTTGATTCTATAGCCCTTTGTTGTATGCCTACATGATAGTTTGTACATATTTTGTATCGGATATATTTGACATTGTATGCCTATATAGCATTCTCGTAAGCCTATATGGCTATTTTGTACCTATATTTCATACTTATATCGACATATATTGATGTATGCCTACATGGCTATTTGGTTAATACAAATATTTTTTACTGATGGTGTCCATATTTGCATTCTAAATTGATGGTTCAATAGATATGAGTTATGTGTATTCAAGTGTATACTTTACAACTTACATGTATACTTTGCGACTTAAATTTTTTCATGTGTATACCTCGTATTCATGCATATACTTTGTATTAATTTGTGTATACTATGTATTCATGTGTATACTTCAAGGCTTACATGTTTTTGAGTACTTGTGCTTCCCTTATTCACATGTACATGCTTGACTTATTCACATGTATGCTTATTAATTGGCTATCCTTAGCATTGATCATTGTTGTCCTTCATGGTTTGTCTTGAATATTAATTGATTGATGCTAAAAAACTTTATCTAAAAGCAAAAAACATGTTTTCAATTGGTATTCCATGAAATGATACATAAAAATATTATTCATAAAAATATTCCAATATGTTCTTGATGCGTCACCATATAAACACATCGAAGATTTATATGTCAACTTTTTGCAATATTATTTCTTGTATACGAAATGGACTCAAGAGAAAGCAAGTTATAATTTATAATAAAACTAAGAAATAGACTCAATTTTATCCTAGACCCCCGAATAGGTCTATTTAACAAAGCAATATGCTCTTTTTCACTCTTCCAATTGCAAAACACCATTGAGCAACATTTACCAATCTGCAAACCCATAAAATCCACAATTTTTAGGGCATGATTGGCCCTCTAACCCCACTATGAACTCTAAACACTCACTTTTCTCAAATTTCACTAGGTTTTATTGAAAACTCCATATAAAGATGTCATACAACCTCAAAACCTCTTCCAACACTCTTCATTCTACCTGCACAAAATTAATTGACCACCAAATTATGTTGTCCCTTGACTTTATCCACTTTTACTCCTTCAAACCTCTCTTTTTCATTCAAAACCCCTCTATTCACAATTAGGGTATCATGCCATAACATAATTTTTACCTCCCTTGTCCTTACAAACCATTTGAACACATCAAACTCCACAGCCTCTCCCTATTTCCAACCTATTCTAACTTATTCTCAAGCAATTTCTTCTTTTCACCCCATCTAGCCTTGCTTTCAAGGCCTAAATTCTAAATTTTGAACAAGGGAAGCATTAGTAATCTCTTCCAATGCTTTTACCAATGCTATTTTCTTATTTTTACTTACATAATTCACTCAAATGACCCCACACTAACTCAAAACTAAAAGAAAGATTACAAAATGGCCTATCATGGCCTTATTTGACATTACAATGACTAAAACCATTAAAATAGACCTTCTTCATCAAATGGAGGAACAAGGTGCTCTGCACCAATGATCATACACTTTTTGTGTGGAATACTCAAACTTCTCAACTATTGTGTGTATGTTTCTCTTTTCCATTGTTTTGCATGCCATCATAAGGGATCAAGTCGGTTGAACGTAGCTTAGATCAATTTTGTGTGTTTGGGTACAAAAGAGGACCATTCCTAGTGTAAACCTACCTATTGGGACATGTTGGAGTAGTTAGTTTGGTCACACAAATTGTAAAATGAAAGTTGAACCACTTTGCAACTTTACACTGCTTCCATTTGACACTTTTTCCATCAAGTGAAAACTGGACACCACAAGAAAATGACTCTGAGATAACAAAAACCAAGAGAGGTTATTGTAGAGGGGCCCAACACAATTCCATAGGCTTAGACAGAGAGTTCGCAAACATCATGGTTTCTGAGTAATAGCCCGTCAAAGTTTGCTTCCCTTTTGCACTTTGGAATCTTAAGAGATTGATCCAACTGAGCGCAGCTTAGAGCGATTCCATGTGTTTGGGTGTGAAAGAGTACCATACCTAGTATAAACATACCTATTCGAATGAATTGGAATAGTCTGTTTGGTCACACAAGTTACAGAACGAAAGTTGCACCACTTTGTAACTTTGCACTACTTGCATTTGACACATTTTCCATCAAATGAAAAATTTGCCACCATGGGAAAACCACTATGAGATATCCAAAATCAATAGAGGTTTTTATAGAGGGGTCCAACATGATCCTATAAGATTATATGAGAAGTTTCTAAGCATCACGGTATCTGAGTAACAACATGCTGAAGTTTGCAGCCATTTTGCACTTTTGACTCTTAAGGGATCGATCCGGTTGAACATAGCTCAAAGCGATTCCGTGTGTTTAGGTATGAAAGAGGACCATGCCTAGCATAAACACACCTATTCAAATATGTTGGAATAGTCCGCTTGGTTACATGAGTTGCAGAACGAAAGTTGCACCACTTTGCAACTTTTCACTACTTGCATTTGACACTTTTTCTATCAAGTGAAAATCCGCCACCATGAGAAAACCACTCCAAGAAATCCAAAACCAAGAGAATTTTTTGTAAAGGGTCCCATCATGATCTTATAGGATTAGATGATAATTTTCTAAGAGTCATGGTATCCGAGTAACAACATGCTAAAGTTTGCAACCATTTTGCACTTTGGACCCTTAAGGGATTGATCTAGTTGAACGTAGCTCAGAGTGATTCTGTGTTTGGGTGAAAAAGAGGACCATACCTAGCATAAACATACATATTCAGATGCGTTGGAATAGTTCACTTGGTCACATGAGTTGCAAAATGAAAGTTGCACCACTTTCGAACTTTGCACTGCTTGCATTTGACACTTTTTCCATCAAGTGAAAATCCACTGCCACGGGAAAACCACTCCGAGATAGCCAAAACCAAGAGAGGTTTTTGTAGAGGGCCCCAACATTATCTTGTAGGATTAGATGAAAATTTTCTAACCATCACAATATCCAAGTAGCAATATTTTTTTGATAGGAGGAGAAATAAGCTTTGAATGGACCCGAAACCATATACAACAGGTTTTGAATGGACTTGAAACCATCAGGTTTTGATTTGACCCAAAACCTAAACAAAGGTGGACAAGCTGCCTAAAGAGAATATAATAAATCCCAACAATGAAACAAAGACAAACCAACAACTGAAAATAGTTGTCCAACATAGAACCAAGATACTACATGGATCTTGAACCCATTGGTTTTGACGGGACCAACAACCCAATATAACCAAGTTTTGGCAAGGACCTTGAACCCAAGAGAAAAGCCTACAAGAACTAGGCAATAGCATACCAATCACTTAGGAAGATTATTATCTCCATACCACTGGCATAAACAATTACGTTATAGGTCTATAGAAGCAGAGCCCCAAAATTAGAGAAAATCTTACCCAACAACATACCCTCTCCACCTCTATAGAAGAGATCATCACAAGAGCTCAAAGCTCCAAGCATGTTCCATAAAAACCAATTGCTCACTCCACCTCTATAGGATACAAGACCAATCTCGTCCAACCCATCACAACCACAACACCCTAGCACACCAACATTCCACCTTAATAGAAATGGGATCCCCCTCAATGGGAAAAGTCAGAAGAGACCTTCATCCATAGAATACACCTCAATCCAAGAGGGAGAGGAATCCACCTCCAAAGGAGAGGCCTTCACCTCAAAAGAAGACTTGTTATTTAGAGAGAAGGAAGAGATTGCATTGAGAAGGAGGACCTTAGCAAGCAACAACAACAACAACAACATCTAGGTCTTCAAAATTATCTCTAAAAACCACCCAACCCTCAGACCTTCAGCACAAAACAAAGTTGGTACAACACCAAATCCATACCCATAGAAGGGTCCAGCCAAAGAATCAACCCCCAAACACCATCAAAGATCAACAAGGCACATGGGGAGAAAACCTTGAACAAGGGATGAAGAAAGGCACCTGCTCTCAACAATGGGAAAAGTCAGAAGAGACCTTCGTCTGTAGAATACACCTCAATCCAAGAGGGAGAGGAATCCACCTCCAAAGGAGAGGCCTTCACCTCAAAAGAAGACTTATTATTTAGAGAGAAGGAAGAGATTGCATTGAGGAGGACCTTAGCAAGCAACAACAACAACAACATCTAGGTCTTCAAAATTATCTCTAAAAACCACCCAACCCTCAGACCTTCAACACAAAACAAAGTTGGTACAACACCAAATCCATACCCCTAGAAGGGTCCAGCCAAAGAACCAACCCCCAAATACCATCAAAGATCAACAAGGCACATGGTGAGAAAACCTTGAACAAGGGATGAAGAAAGGCACCTGCTCTCAACAAGAAAAACCCCTGATAACACCAACGCAGGCCCACACCAAACCCAGTAGAGCATAGGGAAGAGAACAACCTCATTGAGGAGCACAACTACTCCATCTTATGGGCCAACCACCCAAAATAGGCTCCAAACCAAGATAATAGGCTTGAAATTTTATTTTCCATTTGGAAACCACAACCATGCCGACAAAACTCCCAAAAGATAACCCCAAAATAGAGAACACACAGACACAAGGAACAACCCAAAGGAAGTGAGAAGAAGAAAAAGACAACAAATAAAGACCCCAAGCCATCCTACTACACTGAGCAGAACCAGAAATAAGCCTCTTCTTCAACCCAGAAACCCCAAGGACACCCGAGCAACTGCACACTCCCTACAAGGAATAGCAAAGCAAAAGGGGAAAATGCACCGCACCAAAAAACACAAAAGTCTATAGACTTTCCATGCCAACAAAACCCCAAAAAGATAGCCCCCAAATAGAGAGCAGACAAACACAACAAACAACCCAGAGGAAGTGAGAAGAAGAAAAGGCCAACAAGTAAAGCCCCCAAGCCATCATACTACATCAAGCAGAACTAGAAATAAGCCTCTTCTTCAACCCAGAAACCCCAAGGAAACTCGAGCAGCCACACACTCCCTGCAAGGAACAGTAGAGTGGAAGGGGAAAATGCACCACACCAAAAAACACAAAGGGCCACAAACTAGCCCTCCAACACTAAATGTTAACCACACCAACATCGAAAGTAGTAATGCTAAGGGAGAAGCCAAAAACCAACATAGGGAAACCAAAGACCCCACCAACCACTACATCTCTCACCTCAGAGAAACCCCCAACCTCTTCTAAGGCCCTCTCAACACTGCACCCACCAGATTTTCCACTTTCCCTTCTTGGCTCTAAAATAGATGACTCTCGCATAGCAATCCAAAGGAGCATGAACCTTCACACAGGCTTTCCACCATAGCTAATGCTCCCAAATATTTGCTTCCCCTCGCTATCATCATCCTCCAATTTAGATTCCTCCTCTCCCACCTCTGCAGATTTCAAACTGCCATATGTTAAAGTTTGCAGTTGTTTTGCACTTTGGACTCTTAAGGGATCCATCCGATTGAACGTAGCTCAGAGAAATTCCATGTGTTTGGGTGAAAAAGATGACCATTCCTAGCATAAACATACCTATTTGGACGTGTTGGAATAGTTTGCTTGGTCACATGAGCTACATAACGAAAGTTGCACCACTTTGCAACTTTGCACTGCTTGCATTTGACACTTTTTCCATCAAATGAAAAATTTTCGCCATAGGAAAACCACTCCAAGATAGCCAAAACTGAGAGAGGTTTTTATAGAGTGGCCCAATGTGATCCTGTAGGATTAGATGAGAGGTTTCTAATCATCACATTATCCAAGTAATAGCATGATAAAGTTTGCAACCATTTTGCACTTTGGACCCTTGAGGGATCGATTTGGTTGAACGTAGTTTGGAGCAATTCCGCGTGTTTGGGTGTGAAAAATGACCATTCCTAGTGTAAAAATACTCATTCAAATGCATTTGAATAGTCTACTTGGTCACACAAGTTGCAGAATGAAAGTTGCACCACTTTGTAACTTTGCACTACTTGCATTTGACACTTTTTCCATCAAGTGAAAATCCGCCGCCACGAGAAAACCACTCTGAGATATCTAAAACTGAGAGAGATTTTGTAGAGGATCTCAATGCAATATTGTAGGATCAGACGAGAATTTATAAGCATCATCGTATCCAAGTAACAACATGCTAAAGTTTGCAGCCATTTCGCACTTTGGACTCTTAAGGAATCCATCTGGTTAAACATAGCTTGGACTAATTATGTGTGTTTCGGTGCAAAAGAGGACCATGTCTAGCATAAAAATACCTATTCAAACACATTGGAATAGTTTTTTTGGTTACATG
Source organism: Sequoia sempervirens (assembly GCA_007258455.2). NCBI lineage: Eukaryota > Viridiplantae > Streptophyta > Pinopsida > Cupressales > Cupressaceae > Sequoia > Sequoia sempervirens. Next base: position 240,924,573 of record VDFB02271358.1, read on the forward strand.
AGTTGCAGAACAAAATTTGCACCACTTTGCAACTTTACACTACTTGCATTTGACACTTTTTCCATCAAGTGAAAATCCACCGCCACAAGAAAACCACTCTGAGATAGCCATAACTGAGAGAGGGTTTTGTAGAGGAGCATAATGTGATCTTGAAGGATCATATGAGAAATTTCTAAGTGTCATGGTATCTGAATAATAGTATGCTGAAGTTTGCTGTCATTTTGCACTTTGGAACCACTCCAAGATAGCGAAAATTGAGAGAGGTTTTTGTAGAGGGGCCCAACATGATCTCATAGGCTTAGATGTAGATTTTGTAATCTACATGGTTTCTAATTGATACCTCGTCAAATATTTTTTCCCTTTTGCACTTTGGGCCCTTAAGGGATCGAGTCAGTTGAACATAACTCAAAGCAATTCCACATATTTTGGTGTGAAAGAGGACCATTATTACCGTAAATATACCATGTCTAGCATAAATGTACCATTTACTTAGAAGAAGACTAATAAAATTCATTGTTTCTTTGCAATTTTCTATATTTTTACCAAAAATCTTACGTTCCCTTGAAGTGTACGATTTTGTACAGGGTGATTGTGTTCTCTTTTTCAATCTCTTTATGTTTCCATAGACCCAATACATATTTAGAAACCCATTTTGATGTTAGGGTGCTTATTTGGTGAAAGGGATTAAGTTTTATGGGTTTTTTATTGCTACCCCTATAGATTTTGATGGAAAAGGGCATGATAAATGAGGTTTCACCCTAGGGTTTGATAAAATATTGCATGTAGAGGTTGGGTGATTGTCTTTTGAGTTTGTGCAAGTTATTCTAAGAAGGTTTGAGGTGGTGGCATGTTCTGGTAAGTTGTGCAGCCATTCCTTTCAATAAACCCTCCTCATACTAGCATAAAATAAGGTTTTTGTGGTTTTCCATGGTGGATTGAGTTTCTCCTTAGAAAAATTGTGGATCTGAGGGTTTGGATACATGAGAATTGCTACCCCAACAAGTTCAGGGGGTTGTTGAATGTTTAAAGGTATGTTCCTTTGTAAATTAGGCCTAGTTAGCCTAATGAGGACAATGAAGAAGGTCATTTTTTATGCACATGTTCCAAGACAATCACTATTGATTTTGAAGTATGTGTTGTAACTCAATAATAGCTATCCAAATTAGTCATTTGTTTGTGAAGTCATTTCAGAAATTTGTGAAAAAAAATTATTCAAACTAATGATAAACTTAATGGATACCCTCCTAAATAGATTCAAATAAAAGCTACTTCATTATTCTACCTTAAACAATAAGATTCAAGGCCTTAAACTACTGTACAAGTCATACTTGAGTTAATGAACAACTGGAAAAACTCATAAAATCACTAAAACAAGGACTTTATTGATTGTAAATCTTCAAGAATACAAAAGATCTTTGTTTTGCCCAACCTTACATGCTTTATATCACTTCTCTAATCACCTAATGACCTCTTTGAGACTTTTAATACATTACATGTGGCCTTCACATGACCTTTTTCACATTGTTTACAATTCAAAATTCATATTTTGCAAATTTTCCTATTGGAGGCATTTAGATAACAAGGTGCTACTGCACCAAATATGAACTCCAAAATTACAATATTTGAGTAAATCTCATTACAAGTAAATCTCATTACAATTCCTTAGGTACTTCATTCTCACAAATCTTTTACAATGCCACTCATACATTTGAGATTCTCTTTAAATGTCCACATCATAGGTGCTTATTATGGAGATTCCCTCACTAAGCTTCACATGCTCTTTTATAATGGCTTCAAATCAGAATTAAGATTTGTCAAGATCATCAAAATAAGGATGTTTCATTGCTTTTTTGGCTGAGATTATCTTTGATGGTTCATAAATCAACATTTTCTGCAATGAGAGACCAATCAAGTTTTAGTAATTTACTTACAAACATGCAAAGTAAAAGAGAAAAAGAAAGAGCATCCAAAATGGAAATGAAATGAAAATAGATGGAAGGCACTTATAGATAGGCATGTCAGTCTCACAAATTAGTCACTCCTAGTCATACATCTTCACTAGAATTCCAAGATACCTATTGCACACAACACCTCTCATGAATAGAGTAAGTTGAAATTTGAGATGCTCTTATAATGTCTACATCATAGTTGTTCATGATAAGGTTAACTTAAAATGAATAACTTGAAATTCCCTCACCAAGATTTGCACACACTTTTTTAATGGCTTAAAATCATGATTGAGATTTTTCAAGATCATCAAAATAAGGATGTTGCATTGCTTTTCTGGTTGACATTCTCTTGGGTGGTTCATAAATCTGCATTTTCTGCAAGGAGACACCAATCACTTTGTATTAGGTTACTTACAAATAAGAAAAATAAAAGAAGATATCATTTCCATCAAACAAATTAATGTGTATACAAGTATAAATTAATAAGAACCAATGTGCATACTTACAAATTAATCCAACGAACCATCTGGGTTTGCTCTACTCTTTATTGTGTCAAGTATTACTTCGTGGTCAAACTCACTAACCTTCCACAAGACCTTGTTTAAAAGTCTATCCCCATATTTGGTCAAACAAACACTAGATGCCACGACAAGGTTCGAGTAATGAAGAATCATACGATGCATGTCAAAGTCTTGAAATAGCCAATGTTTAACACTCTTATGTGGGTACCTCCTAAGCCACATTCTATTAACAACAACTAAGCCTATAGGGTATTTGATATTTTCTCCATCTACAACTACGGCCTCCAATTTCTTTTTGGCCTCAACACAACAACACAAGTAATAGTTTGTTCCCTCTTCATTGTCTTCATCTACAATAACTACATAAACTTTCCCTTCATTGATATGTGTAGCAAATCTCTTGAAATTAGTCAACATTACGAATACACTATAAAGTAATATAACAATATGGAATTTCAAAAACTAAGCAAGCAAATATATAACCTGGTTGAACTAGATCTAATACACGGTCAAAGTCAATCGATGATTCTATCTGTGTTAGTTCTAATGTCGTCGGAGGGTGATATGTGTGAAGTGGGATGAGATAACTTGTCAGCCATTTGTCAACCAACTCCCCCAACTCACAATCATTCAAGCCTTGCATTGTACATGAAGAACAAAAGAATGCCATCTTCTATGTATCGATACTCCATTAACCTACATTTGAGCTAAGGAAAGAGTGTAGCTCACTCGATCTTGTTAGTGTACAACAATCTTCATATGGTGCAATGTTAGTATCATCTATCAACCAAAAATACCTATGAACTAAAGGTGTAACTTCATTACCTGGACCCATTAAAGCATTACAGCACTCGATAAATGATCTTGCATTTGTCAACTTTGCACTGTCTTTATACTTTAACTCTTCTTGTGCTAATGCTCTTTTCACACATGCTCCTACACCATCATGCTCCCCCTTTCCATGTTCGGCCTCACAAAATTTCCACATATGTTGTACACCTATAATGACATGCATCCTGCTCAACTAGTAGAACATGCGCGAGTTCTTGAACTTTGTTGCATAGTTATCTGACCATATTATATGCCAACCGTATGCTATGCCCCTCTAAGCCAAATCACTATAGAACATCTAGAGGTAACCTTGCACGAACTTTGGAGAATGTGTGTGATCATCACTAATATAAAAGTGATGCTCCCTCAATACCTTCCTTTGGTCCTTTGTACTATCAGTTGCGTGAATGAATGCTATTTGCACAACTATCGAAACCTGCGTGAAGTTATAATATTGTGACTACACCTCACATTGTGGCTGTAGAGTATAGTTCTCTGCAAATTCAACCATTGATACTATGCTACCAACTAGAAAGGTGTCCTTGCATAGCTTGAATTGCATGTCCAGCCATCGGGCTCTATGGGTATGCCTTACATACTCATACACTATATTGTCACGAAACATGCACATAAACTGATACACTAGAATCTTCTGAATAACCAAATCACACCTTTTTTATACTTCCTAAACTATACTAGTTTTTGTCTCACCTCATCTGTACTTTCCATATGTTGATATACTGGCATACACTACAAGCCACTACAATGCTTGCATGAACCATCCAAGCATGTTGTCCTTATATAGAATATTTGGCCATCCTCTATTTCACATAATTTTTTTGATAAGAACTCTCTTGAAGATTTTGGTGGGGCTTTTATGCCACAATCCTACAAAACATTATTAGTATGTAAATTAGAATATATAGAATGATAAGCATCACAATGGCTAGAGAATTCAATATGTAGTCTACAACAATAAGTAGTGTGTGTGTGATTTATCTTGACATAAAAAGGTTTAATCATTTCAAAAAATCTTTGACAAATATTAATTTGACGATAATCCATTTGAAATTTATAAAAAAATTAGGTTTGAGTCATATCCAAAAAATGCTTTGCATGTGGCTCACTATTCTGACTACCGATTCTCCTTCTTACCACATCCCTTTGATTCAGATATGGCCTTGTGTTATTCTTCCAATAATCTTCAATTAGTGTTCTCAATGCTTCAATAACTTTTTATATTTTTGTGGCAGTCTCCCTAAGAATGCCCATAATTCATTTCAATTAGTGCCCTCAATTCTTTGTTGCCTTTGAATGACTTTTGATAAAAAAATTATACTAATTCTCATTTGTTCACTCATCTTTCTAATGAGACGAGCTCTTTTGGTTTGACTACTTACCAAATTCAATGTAATGACACGTCGTGTGACATTACTATCCTTTGAGCGTGAGGTCTTACCCACACTCTCATATGCATCCATTAGATTCTTCACAATAGTGTTTTCACTCGATGCATTCGATGTTCTCAACCCAAGAATCTTTATGATGTCTCTATACTTTATACCCCGCATAATTTCTTAACAAATAGTTGACATCTTGCAGTCTCATTTAGCCTTTCAAAGTAGAATTTCCAAATCTTATCAACATATCTTCTACAAGTGCATGTTGGAATCTTACCTTCCATGTGCTGCAAAATATCCTCATCAATATTAATCAAATACTTTGGCTTTCCTACACAAAATTATAGGTGGTGTTCTCCTAGGTACATACATCTCAACATTACGAATTTCATCAATATTTAATTGAGGTGGGATAGATTGCGTACCTTTGATCAATGGTGGAGTAGAAGACATACCTTGAGGTTTCTCGTGGGGATGATGGCATTCCTTTTTTGTCAAATCTAATTGATGATGTACTCTCAACTTGAGATGCGCTCAATGGTGTCCAACCATATTCACTTGCGATAGATGGCGTCCCTCCATATTCACTTGTGGTAGCTGGTTTCCCTCCATATTCACTTGTGGTAGCTGGTTTCCCTCCATATTCACTTTTCGTAGAGGGTATGTCTCCAACTACGGTATTTGAATCTGTCTTACCACGATGCTTTCACATTTGTTCCCTTTGTGCTACCAAATCTTACTCTCTTTTTTATAGTTGAGTTACCTTTGAACAATTGGCTTGTTTTCATCAATAGTACCCAATTTCTTCTTTTCACGATATTTCCTCAACCATTCTCTCTCCTTTTCTTTGAAGTTTTCATACTCTTCATCTGTTGGTTTATTCTTTCTTTATTTCTTTGGCATGGTAGATAATTTTACCTGTAGCATGGTAATGAGATGAATATTATTTCCTAAAATATTTATCCATTCAAATAAATGAAATATATGTCATTCAAGGCTTCATAAAAAATACTTACAATCATCTTGTACAAGACTATTTCTAGCATAAACAAAGTTGGTGCAGGGGTATGCCATGATTACAAGATAGGAAAAATTACATTGTTTTCCTTGTGTAAATGGGGTGTTAAAGAAGGGTTTTGATGAAATGTTGAAGGAACCTTCCATGTAATGGTTGTTTGAGTTTTTGCAAGGAATTTTTGAAGTGTTGTTGGTATTGGTGAGGTCTGGTAAGACCAGTTTTCAGGACTTTCAATAAAACCTAGGTTATTTGCATGAAGTTGGGGGTTTTGTGGTACAACATTTTAGAGGTCAAGGCTCTGGGAAACAATGGTTGAATTTGTTATTTTTTAATAAAATTAGTGACTGTTAGTTGATATTTTGTGAAAACAAAGAGTTTTGGAGGTACCTCCTTTGTAAAAGAGGGCTATTTGGTGGCCTACAAGGCAAGGCAACCTATTGGTTTTCAATATTGTTGAAAAGAAACCTCTTGAAACCTTTTGGTATGTTGTGTTAGGAGTTGAAGTGTGTCTCAGATGATTTTTGTTACGTCTTTGTACATACTTCTCTGAAATATATTGAGAAAAAGTTGTGTTGGAGGGCTACAAGCCTTTAGGTGTGTGTTTGGGATAAGTTGAGTGTATAGTGTTTAAGGGGCTGGTTTTTTGTTTTAGTTTGATCATTTTGAGTCGGTTGGGGTCTTCACCACCTAGGTTGCTACCATGCTTCCCCTACCTTCTCAACCCTACCCTATTGGCAAGCTAGTGGAGCGTTAGCAAGCTAGCTCACTCACTAGCTTACCAATGCGGTAGGGTTGAGAAGGTAGGGGCAGTGTATGCCTCATAGAAATGGGGTGCCACGGTGATGTACCAGGGTTGAGAAGGTAGGGGTAGTGTATGCCTCATAGAAATGGGTGATGCACTAGGGTTGAAAGGTAGGGGCAATGTATGCCTCATAGAAATGGGGTGCCACGGCAATGTACATCATTGTGGCATCCCATTTCTATGAGGCATACATTGCCCCTACCTTCTCAACCCTACCGCATTGGCAAGCTAGTGGAGTGTTGGCAAGTTAGCTCACTCACTAGCTTGCCAATGCAGTAGGGTTGATAAGGTAGGGGAAGCGTATGCCTCATAGAAATGGGGTGTCATGGTTATTACATCACTTTGACACCTCATTTCTATGACGCATATGTTGCCCCTACCATGTCAACCATTTCTAAGACTGGCTTGAACACATAGTTTTAAGGTTTGAAAGTCATTTAAAATGTTGTATTGACCCATTCCCCTCATTGTGGCCACTCTAACTCAAGGAGTGGGTTTTCAACATCAATAAAAAAGGTGTGGGAGTGTTGAGTGTGTAAGGGGAGGTCAAGATTTGAGTTGGGCATGAAGCCCTAGAGTGAAATTTGGTGTTTTCTAGGTGAATTTGAGAGGTTTTGACATGCTAAAGTGAGTATTGTGTTAGGGAAGCATTGTCTCTTGTTGAATTGAGTTTTTTTGTGCCATTTTAGACCTATTTGAGGTGGTGGCATGTTTTGATAAGGTTGGGAAGTGTGTTTTCCAAGAAGCCCTAGGTTATTTTCCTTAAAAAGAGGGTTTTTGGTTTTGGCATATTGGTGGATGAATTTCTAAGAACTAATTGTGAATTATTTGTTTTGAATACATATAAATTTATTCCCACATGTGTTTGGAGGTTTTTTTCAAGTTTTGAGATAAGTTTCTTTGCTAAAGTGTCCTAATTTGAGGCCTAGTTGGCATAGAAACCCTGATTTGAGAAAGTTGTTACAAAGTAACCAATAGTGGTTTGTTGGCATGTGATTGTGTACCCTGAAAGGTCCTTGAAATGGTTCAATTCTTGGTTTGAAATAATCTTATCGAGAAGAAATACCCAATTGAATGAGTTGGCAATGGTACAAGGAAGAGTGTTGATTTGGTGAAAAGTGAAGAGTTTTGAGAATTGTGACTTGTGAATTGTTGTTGTTGGTTGATTTTTTGTGTTCAGTTGTGTTGCAAGACCTCCCCTATTTGCATCACAATTCAAATGCTTTTTCCATTCTTCCATTTTGATGACAACCTAAGGTTATAATGGAAAACAAAAAATGATCAACATGGAATATAATTGTTTGACAAAATACCTCAATGAAAGCTCCGGAGAGTGGTATGCACTTCCATAATAAAGGATTGAGAAATGAAGTTTTATTTAACTTCTTTAAAATGTATTT
>VDFB02271358.1:240935021-240983684 GCA_007258455.2 Sequoia sempervirens
TCAATTCCATCCCCTCTCCCTCTCTCCCTCTCCCCTACCCCCTCCCTCTCCCTCTCCCTCTCCCACTCCCCCTCCCAGCCTACCTGGACAACTCTAGATCTCTCTCTCTTAAAATTATCCCTCCCTCTAAAGACATACATAAATACATATATACAAGCATAATGCATATGTACATACAATCCTACATACATACAAGCATACATGTACATGCACATACATGCAATATTACATACAAGCATGCATACATACAATATACATGCATTGATACATATAGGCATACATACATACATACATACATGCCATACAAGCATACATGTGCATACAAGCATACAAATATATAAACATACATTCAATATGCATTTAACATAAAGCAAGACATAACACAAGCACATTATACCATGCTCGCATTATGTCTTGCTAGACATACTCCCCATAAGCAAAAAACCATGTAAAAACTGACATATAATGTGAGCGCGTTATAAAGTGCTCATGTTATATCTTGCTTTGGTCCCCAAGCCTTGAGATTGGTATTTTCCTTGGAATACCAACCCAAAGGCTTAGACTCGGGCATTCTCAACGATCAGAGACATGTTTTTGCAATTTCTATAATCAGGTTCATGCTCACCATCAGGATTGCACGTCATTCAATATCAAACAAATCGAACATCTGGGTAATGTTAGGTTCTCTCTTAGCTATCTAATGATGCAATTTTTTTTTACTTTCTGACAATGTTAAGTTGATCATCCATAATTTATTTTGTTTGTATGTCTTTTTTTTGGCAAAAAGTAGTGTTTGGTGTTTTTTTCATTATAAATTAACCGTTCATCAAAATTTCAAATAAATTACATTTTTAGAAACTAGACAAGTCATTCTACAAATTTAAAAAATAAAAAATAAATTCAATTAGTTTCCAAAATTTGTAGGGGTAACATGGCCAAAATTCTATTTTTCAGGAAGTGTCCACTTCGAAAATTAGTAAAAAATAAAATATTCATTAAAAAATTATCATAAAAATTGTGCATCAACTACATACTGTTAGCTAACTTCTAACTGTAGTGATTTTAAAATACTAAAAAAATTTCACCGTACGAGGGTCGTACAAGAGTTTCTATGTTATGTTTTTCTAACAAAAACAACACCAATTTGTGTACGTCCCTCGTTTGAATCCCTTAATCTCAACCATTTTCAAAATAAATTAGTAGTCTGGAAAAGACTCGGAGCACTTGAATCCTTCTTTTTGTTCCATCTCAAAATTTGTAGTGTAAGTATCCTCAATTTCACGTCCAATATCAGTATTTCTTAATTTAAAAAAAAAAGTGGCCACTTAAGCCCCCTTTTTGGGAACCATCTTGGTCAACTTACCCTTTAGTATTACTAATCCTTTTTTGTTGTAGAAGCCATCATACATTAAAAGTTTCAACTTCATAACTACTAATATTTGTGCTATGCAACTATGTTGGAAGAAGATTTTAGAAAATGAAACAAATTTGAAAATAATTTAAAAAATTATATCTTGTTTGCTTATACCTATTTTCATGATTGAGCCATGTGTCCTCTTCTATTGCATTGTAATACAATCTTGAGAATAAAAAATAGTTTATTTTACTTGCATAAACTAAATATTGAATTCTTCTATAATTTCATGATCTTGGGAATAAAAAATAATCGTCTCTTCCTCTTTTTAATTTTTTAGTTATCTCAGATTAGATTCCATCACCAAGTGTTAATGTGAATCCATGTGTTGTAGTGGGGTATACAAATATAGGGATTAGAATTGAAAGACTCTCTTGAAATAGTTGATTTGTCATTTTTGGCACAACTATGTTCAAGAGAACAAAGTGAAGCAAGGATAGATTTTAACCCAATGGCATGCCTTAGATAGACATCCTAATTTCATGGACTTGGTCCTCATATAAATTTAGTTATATATAGAGGATTTAGTTGAGACCTTACAACCCTAGCTTAGGGAACCTTTCAATTGTTTGGTCCTTGAGATGCACTAGTAAGTGGCTAGCTCTAGGAAGTTACTACATGCATTTGGAAATATAATAGTGGGTTATGGGTACAATCCTAATATCCCATAGTTAGCGCTCTAAGATATTGGGCTAACACTATTTATGACCAAGTTTAGGTAACATTGGTGGGCTCACAAGCCAAACACTCAACTTGCATAGAAAACATAAAAGAAGTGTAAAAAATAGAAAATAACCTTGACAAGTACTTTCACTAGACACTAGATAGTGAGTTATCTCCTTCTTACCAACTCTAAGATTATAAATGAAGTGTAAAAGAACATTCCACGCATGCTTAATAGTCTACTAAGAAAGAATAAAGATATGTCACAAAACTAGGTGGAATAGTCAACACCATTTGAGAGCAACCATGTTATCAAAAATAAATGACATCCTAGGACTATTACAACAACAATTTAAGTTAGTATTAACCTAAAAAATAACCCAACACAATAGAGGTTAGTTACTTAGCCCAAAAATTTACCATCCAAAATAATTCTTCACTTGCAATAACACTATTGAAAACATAGGCACAAGATGTTATACAATGACTAATGGGCTATAAAATTTCTTAGGCTATCCTAATGACACCATGGGGGAATATCACACCTTTAGGATATTTGTATGGTATCCATAGAGCTATTATTGACTCTAGGAATTTTCAAGAGGGAGGACAACAAAGAATATTGTAATTAAGTGGATTTTATCATGAAAAGACATAGAATATAGTCATGCATCACTTCTATAGGTTTTATGCCTCTTATCAACATGAGTAACAATTAGGAGTGCCAATGTTTCTAGAAGATAACATTCAGGGTAGGTTACTAGCATAATAAGGTTAGATGCACACTTAATTTCCTATGTATTATTATTGTGTCATCATAGAGAACAACAATGAGATATGCTTGGGAAATAACTAAAGCCATAAACATTTAGGATACTCATGGTTATTAGGGCTACTATAAATCTTATAGGATGGTCATGTGCCTAGATAATCTTATTAAGGTTATCATAATCAACAACAATAATAATAATATGTTCCATGTAAGATTTCATTAGCTAATAAATTATGAAGGTTTCCACCATATTATTAGGAATCAAGGGTAAGAGTATCATAGGTGCTAGTATGAAGACTAAGACCATTTCATTTATCAATCTCCTTACCATTTGACCTCACATGACTTGCCCATGTCTACATAGATTTTTGGGAGAACATCAATCAACATTTTTAGGATTCAAATAAAAAAAGTAGTGTCACTGTAAATACTACTAACCTATATCCACATGTGATATGCAAGTACCAAGAAAACACATCCACAAAGCTACTGCAAGTATAATTGGTATCTTAATAACAAAATTTAGGGTGTCATCAAGATACTCAACACAGACAAGAAGCTAAACCATACACACAATGATCAATTGTAGGTGTAATGCAATAAGGGTTAAGTGTGATTGAAGTGTGCACAACCCTCCACTAAACTTGAATAGCTATATGAGCAAAAGCTTATATGTTAAGATATGTTCCAAAGTCCGTCGTTAATTTTAACATTTTGAGAGCATCTTTGTAAAATCCGTTTTGTGAATGTCCTGCAAGCATATCATTCCATGAGAGCACATTTCTTTGAGACATTTCCTTAAATAGTTCACTTCCACATTTTCCATACATGTCTAACAGAGCATTTCCAACTATAAAATTTGACAAAAAGAACCTGGGCATTCCATTACGGTTTTATGGATATCCATACCGTCTCCCCAAGTTCCCATTTTGGCACAGGGGGGGAGAATACTGGTTTTATAGCTACCAATTTCATTTTCTTAGAAAGTTTATAAATGTTTGTCAACAAATCTATTTTTCATATTATGAAATCATGGCATTCCATGAAACCAAATTTCTTTGAGGCACACTATCAAACAGTTCGTGTGCCTTGTCTATGTTTTCGCATTTTGCATATATGTCTACCTGCAATAACAACATCTAACAAAATTTCTCTATCCTTTATGCTTTGATGCATGCCAATACCCTGTTCCAGTGCTCCCGTTCGGCACAGGCTGGGAGTATGGTGGCAAAGGTTGTAGAGTCTGGCTTACACCTGCCAATTGCATTCGCTTGAAAGTTTCTAAAGCCTTTTCAACAAATCCATTTTGTGAATACCCTACAGTCAGCGCATTCCAGGAGAGGCATTCTGTCAAACAGTTTGCGTGCCTTGTCTATGCTACCACATTTTGCATACATGTTTACCAAGGTAGTTGCAGCTATATCATCTGACAAAATTTCTCTTTCCTTTGTCCTGTGATGGATGTCCATACCCTGTTCCATAGCTCCCATTTTGGCACATGCAGGGAGGATGCCGGCAAAGATTGGAGGGTTTAGCTTTATATCTGCGAATTACATTTTATGAGAATTTCTAAATCCATTTCAACAAATGCATTTTGTGCATATCTTGCGATCATACCATTCCACGAGATCGCATTTCTTTGAGGCATCCTGTCAAACAGTTCATGTGCCTTATCTATGCTTCCACATTTTGCATAAATGTGTACCAGAACATTTCAACCTATAATATCTGAATAATTCCTACGCGCTGGCAAATGAAACCTGTTTTTTATGTATGGTGAAATGGTGACTGCATCGTGTGGATACCCATGTCTTCTGAAATAGTGCGACTGCAGCAAGAAAACTTTACCTAAATTTCTACAGCACGGATGGGCGGGATAAACATTTGAAAAACACTAAACGTACAGTGGTCCTCGGGGCGGGATCAACTGCGATCGAAAACAGCAAACGGAAAGAGGATCAGTTAAGAGGGCCCACACCAGCCACCTAAGCGGTCAACGCTTAGTGTGCTGGGTTACGCCAGAACCCTCCTAGCCACTAAGGTTCTCCACGACCTTTCCGTTGGATTGTTGAATTATTAGACTTTGACAAGTTCCCTTGCTCCCTTATCTTCTGGAAACAAAACGGATCGTGTGGTGAACTTGAATTAGTAAGATGCACCTGAAAACTAAAGTACATCTGTGCAGCAGGGATGTTCATACGTATGGAGTGCGACAAGCGTTCATTCCCCAAATTAGGAAAGAAAGGGATAATTAGGGCATCCGAGTTGCACATAGCGAATATCCTAGTTATCCAATACTGGTAAATTGGAATGCCTTTGGCAAATACAGGAACAATAATATCACTCTTAGAAATTGCCTCCCCACTTTCGTCATCATCCCAACCCCTGCATATACGAAGTGAGCTAGTGGCCAAAAATTCATACAGACGACCAGCCGGACCCGGTGCCAGATTCGCGAGAAAACCCAGGTAGACATTGAACTCCTTTTGCGCTAAGCTCCTTAACCCGGTACCTCTGTAAAAAATTTGATCATTTTAAGTACTACATGCTGAGAGAAAAAATTCAAAAAACATAAAGTTAATCTAGTTTCAAATTTCTCAAAAAGTCTCTCTACATCAAATTAAATGTGACCACCAAATGGTCATTTACCTGTTGCTTAACTTCCTAAGAATAGCTAACTTGCCAAGGATATGTTCAAAGCTTCCAAGACCTGAGCCCGCTTGAAAGAATAACGACCTCAACTGAGCCAACTTGCCCAACGTGCAAGGAAGGCTTTGTAAGTTTGAACAATCAAGCAAGTTCAACATCCGGAGTTGTGCCAAGTCGCCCATAGTTTGGGGAAGAACGCTTAAGCTTGCACATCTGCACAAATTCAAAACTCATAGTTTACCCAGATTACCTATTGTCCCGGGAAGTCCTCTAAGACATGCACAGCCCTCCAAACACAAATATTCTAGCCGCTCCAAGTTGCCCACAGTATCGGGAAGTCTTGTTAAACTTGCACAGTGGCACAACAGAAGCATGTAGAGTTGTGTCATCTTACCAAGTGTGTTTGGAAGAGTTGCGAGAGCTGGACAATTTATCAGACGCAAGCATTTGAGGTTCACTAAGCAATTACCGAGTCCGTTTGGAAGAGTTGTGAGAGCTGGACAATCCACCAGACTCAAGTGTTGGAGGTTCACAAAGCCTAGTTCCGTGCAGTACCTCCAATGTCGAAGAGAAAGCAACTCGCCCTAAAGCTGCCTTGAATTTCATTGTAAACAGCCTTGGCCAAGGTGGTTTTCCCAACACCGCCTAAACCGTTGATTCCCACTGTTATTGTTACGTTCGTCGAATTCAAATGTAAAAGGTCGACTAGGTGACGTTTACCCCTTTCAAGTCCAGTGGGATACATGGCAACATCCAGTGGAGCATTCTTCTGCAGGGTGTCCAACACGTCTTTCACAACTCTTTTCACTAGTCTTGCCTCATACCTGCAAAATCACCTTGCATAGGCTACTCGGTTACAACTTACGATGCAAATTTAATGCTATTACTAATATGGCAAAGATGATAGAAAGAAATTTATAAAAGAAAAAAGAAAAAGTCGAGTGTATATTTCGAGATGATTATAGCATAATAATGACCATTTACTACCATCAATTTGACATTAAATTGAAAACTTGCAAAATGTTTAAATTGAGACTATTATTAGGAGAATGGCTTAGATTGATTTTAAAGCATGGTTGGGTTGATTTTAAGAGAAACATACCCTTCTCACTTTGTTAACAAATAGTCAATCATTTGTTATAGATTTTTAAATTAATTCTAATTAAAATTATTTTTTAATATACATGTTTATATTAGTTACATAAAAGATTACAATAAATTAAAATTTAAATATAAACCTTCATCAACACGTTATTAATTTTTATATAATTATATAATTAGACTTATATAATTATATTTAACATTATATTATTAGTTTCTATATAATTTATAAGTTATAATTAACTTGAATTAATAATTATACAAGCACAGAATAATAGATGAAGTATAAGAAATGATTAAATTTATCAAGATGTGTTGGTTTATCTTCAAATATGTCTATATATCTATGAAGTTAGAAGTTCAAGTGTATTTGAAAGATTTAGTAAACAAATAATTTGTAGCCTAAACAAATTATTTATATAATGTTACAAATGTTTATATACACAAATTCACACAATAAAATTTTTCAAATTTTGATAACACTAATCAATTTAGAAGTTGATGATCATTTTTTCTTTCATATTTTATTTTTGATAATTTAATCATTTAAACTTTTTGTATATTGCAACTAACGAAAATATAATCTTCTTTTTTCGGCGATGCCGCCCCGGAAAGATACTCTGGCTCCTGCAGCAAGAGATTGTGCGAATGGTGCCGATCGAGTGTCCTACGGAGGGCGGGCAAAGATCCGCGGCAGCAAAACTATGGACCGAATGGGAGCGTATGGAGTTTGACTAAGGATCCTGCCGCATCACGGATTGATGGTAGGTTTTGGCATTCGCAGACCGCCTATGTCCCTGCACCAGGGCTGTGCCCTCTGGGTGGGACAACAAACAAACCCAAGTACTCTGACATGGTGCAATCTGAGAGTTTCGGTGCCATGGCTTTGGATGAGTTCCATTCTATTCGGCCTCTTCATTGAGCTGCCTTTTCTCCGACATTGGAACTGAACGAAGAAATCAAGCGTGAAGTTGCAGAAAATGAAGCCTTTTCATGGATTTAGGCCGAGCCTTTCAGATCTGCACAAACGGACTTCAGATACATGGCATCCCATTTAGGATGGGGAAATCCAAATATACCCCTGTGCACGAGGGTTTTTTTTTATGGTGACTTTTTATAA
This sequence comes from Sequoia sempervirens, assembly GCA_007258455.2. Taxonomy (NCBI): domain Eukaryota; kingdom Viridiplantae; phylum Streptophyta; class Pinopsida; order Cupressales; family Cupressaceae; genus Sequoia; species Sequoia sempervirens. The sequence goes on from VDFB02271358.1 coordinate 240,942,741, forward strand.
TATCCAAGACAGACATTAAATATTATGTGACTATCAATGGAGTTATGAACAGTATATGCTATGTTAAAACCATGGCACCCATCCTCCAATCCTACCACAGAATCTTTTGATGCTACTCCGATTTGGGTAAGGCTACTGAAACTTCCTTTATAATTCTGGTTTGACTCTTGCTTTGAAGTTATAGGCAATTCATTGGGAAAAGTTTTTGGGAGTGGATGAGGGCTCATCAAATTATTTGCACACAACATTTGCCTGTATTCTAGTGTAGATGGATATTACGAAAGATTTACTGGTGGATATTTCTTTAAAATTTGTTGATGGGTGTTGGAACCAGCTGATTGACTATGTGTTGAAATAAATTAATTACTCCAACTACTTCCATGGTCGGCACAAGCAAGAGAAGGTTCCAGATCATCCATGAAATACATGTGCAGCCGTCTATAGCCGCCCTACCGTTTTTTCTGACCTATCTTTCATTAATATGCTATCGAACTATATTCTAGAGTTCTCTATACATTTAATGCTTATTTGGTTATAAATTGAAAGGCTCGGTCTGCCAGTTTCAGCGTTCCAGTTAGCAGTATTTTCTGTGTTTTGGTTATCTCTATTGTGCTTGCCTTTTTGTCATGCTATCAGAGCCATGAATTAGGAATGGTGACTGCAATTCTCCAAAGTGTTATGCTGTTAGAAGGTTGTGTTTGCTAAGTATTAGAACTGAAGAATTCAGGGAGACTACTGTTAGAAAGCTACCCCAGTTATAGTGCATGCAAGCTGCTAAAGATAATACCATCTACGCGGATCAGAGCTAGCCAACATATGACTTGCAACAAAAACATCTTTAGCTCTTTAGAAGAAACAAAAGGTGCAAGAATATTTCTTGGTGATAATAGTTCACATGAAATTGAAGGAATAGGTACAGTTTCAATGAAAGGAAATGATGGTAAACAATTGGAAATAATTAATGTGAATCTTGTATCTAAGTTAACCAAAAATCTTCTTTCAGTAAGTCAAATAACTCAACATGGTTATAAGGTGGAGTTCTATTCAGATAAGTGTTTAATCAAGAATATTAATGATGGATATAAAATAGTGGCAACAGGAGTTGAGAATGATGGCATATACAATTTTTTAGCATTTGTTGATAAGAAAGCTTATATTACTACAAAATCCTCCACAAGTGAGCTATGGCATCAAAGATATGGTCATTTAAACTATCAAAGTTTGGCTATGCTTTCTAAAATGAATATGGTTGATGGACTATCTTGGATAAAGGTAAACACAAATGTGTGTGAAGGATGCATGTTTGGTAAACAACATAGAGACACTTTTGAAAGGTCTACATGGAGGGTAAGTAAATGTCTTGAACTTATCCATAGTGATTTGTGTGGCCCTATGAATCCCACATCAAAGGGAGGAGCTAGGTACATTTTAACATTCATTGATGATTTTTCAAGGAAAGTTTGGGTTTACTTCCTCAAAAGGATGAAGTGTTTAACAAATTTGAAATGTTTAAAGCACTTGTAGAAAATGAAAGTAGGAATAAGATTAAGTGAATAAAAACTGACAATGGTGGAGAATATGTCAACAAGAAGTTCAAATCTTTTTGTGAGTATCATGGGATCAAGAGAGAAATGACTATTAGATATACTCCTCAACAAAATGGTGTTGTTGAAAGGAAAAATAGGACCCTAGTGGAAATGGCACGATGTATGATACAATCTAAGGATCTTCCCTTGTTTCTATGGGTTGAGGCTGTCAATACTGCATCTCATGTTTTAAATAGATCTCCCACAAGTTGTTTGCAAAACATCACTCCTGAAGAAGCATGGAGTGGAAGGAAACCAAATGTTAGGTATTTTAGAGTGTTTGGATGTGAAGCATATACTCACGTACCAAATGAGATTAGAGAAAGGAAATTTTATAAGAAAAGTATTGAGTGCATCTTTGTGGGCTATGATGATCAAAGGAAAGGATATATGTTGTATGATCCTAGTGTAAAAGATGTGTTTACAAGTAGGGATGTGAAGTTTAATGAGGGGTTTGATGATATGACAAAATCCTCACCTATTCCACAAGTGGCCATAGATAATCATGAATCTTCTAATGATTTTGGTATGGGTGAAAGTTCTAAAGAAACCTTTGATAGAGTTGAGGAATCAGTCCTCCTCCAAAGACCAACGAACGGTCTCTCTAGAACCATCCAGGATAGTCCATAGTTGACCACGTACTGCCGCCTTCCCCATCCAGAACCTTCATGTTGAGTCTATTTCACCTGTCCTCATTAAATACTGCATCTAACAACAATCTACAATGAAGGAAGAATTTAATATGTATTTTCCTATAAATTGTAAGTAATGAGAAAAACTCTACAGAGCTCATCTTTATGGGTTTCTCCTCTATACCATAGTTTTTTAACTCTATGAAGGGTTTTCATTTCATTGTCGAAGATGTTTTTAACACTGGGCATATGGTTGGTCAATGTCTGAAGCGTAAAACTGACAGCCAGGCCACTAGGTGGAAAGATTCCTCCCTGCATCATAATTCGATGGAAATAGCAGTTCTGGATCAAAATGGTTAAACCCCCATCGCTGCCCCAAAGGAAATCTGTGAAGAAGGCATCCATAAAGAAAATTAAGTAGTTTTTTGTGTAGACCCAGGCGATATGGTTGAATCTTATCCTGTGAAACGGGACAACGTTGAGGTTGTAGAGAATTCGAAGACAAATAGGGTGGGAGAGGACCAGGGAAAATTTTCAGAAGTAATGTTTCCTGGGGAAGGTCAAATAGCCTCAAATGAAATAAAAGAGGAAGCGAGTGCTAGTACTCCCGAAGAAGTTGGACGTGGTGCAAAGGAGGAAGAATGAGGTAAAGTTTAACATGCATCTCCTCTCCCATTTCAAATGTGGAGATAATTTGTAAGTTTATAATTGGTTGGGGGCCTTGCCCTTTGGTTTGTGGTATGGGATTTGGGGATCTTTACGTTTGGGGATGAGGTTCATCTTTTGTAATCTCATAAATACACACGCTTGTTAATAAATTTCAAATGTAATTTTTTCTATTCAGTTTATGGATGTGGCCTCACAAGACCACATTAAGTCTTAAAAAATATAGATTAATATTATTATTAAAATTAATTTTAAAATAGATGAATATTTTATCTTTGAAACATAATTTTAAATCAATATATATTTTTTAAATTGAAATTGCAATTGAAATTTTAAATTTATATTAGTAGGTATGGGCTTTACACAATCTATGGATATGGCAATATCAATTGCTTTTAGATTCAATTATGTGCATTTTTACATCAACAATCACACTCAATGATAGGAGTAATAGTTTGGATTGTTAGCAAAAACCTTTAAAAAGCGGTAGGTTAGAGGAGGTGATAGGAGAACTAGAAACAAAAGATGGAAGGAGGAAAAACTTAAAAGTACTAATCATCTTGCTACTCCTACCTCTTTTTTAAATATATTTGTTTACAATCCATACCATCCCTCTTATCTTCTTAATGATAAATCACTTTGAATAATCCTAAAAAATAATGTGAAAATATACATTAATTAAATCTAAATATATATACTATTGTTAAAATATATTTTTCTAAAAATTAATACTTTTACATAAATATAATATTGTTAGATCAAAAGAATATGATATATTTGTTTGTAACAAATATTTACTAATTTACAATTTAATGCCATATATATAATTATATAAAAATATATCAAATTGAATTAAATCATATAGCCTAACAAATTTTAAAATTTTAAAATATAACTTAAAATCGGAAAAAAGCGCACACTCACCATGGAATTCCATGCCTGAGTGCCTGAGTGAATATATATAAAAATTTAATCTATAGTAGATTTCTATAATATCTCGACCCCTATAAAATTTAGAAAATATACAATTCACTTACCCAGATTCTGCTTCTGCTGTCCAACCCGATAGATCAGAGATATGACGAAGAGCAGTCTCCCACTTTTGAATGGTACTTTCATTCTGCCGTTCTAAATGGGTGTAATGTTTTTTGAAAGCCTTTTCGAATTTACCTCCTGCTCTTAGAGGGTAGCGAACATCATAGAGCTCTACATCATAAAAGAGAGGAATAATAAAAACTTTGGATTCACACATCCGTGCCGCCTCTTGCAGACACCAAGTTGATTCTGCATAGCTTTTGGAAAATATGGGTATGTGAATGTCACTTTTTTCAATGGCAGTTTTCAAGCTGGAATCGATGTCTTTGCCCTTCTCCAGCTCTTCACTGTCCAAGAAAACCCGAAGCACCGCTGCAGAGAGAGATTCATAGAGATGATAGACAAATGTTTTTCTCACATCTTTTCTGCGAAAGCTGAGAAACGCATGATAGATGTTGTTGACATCAAAGGAGATTTTGGTGGTGGGAGGGTGATACTGACTGAAACTCTCCATCGCTTGTGGAGCTTAACAATATGATCTAAGTGTGACACAAGAATATTTGAGAAGAGAAAGGATGGATATGCAATCGCAAAGGCAACTTGAGGAGATAGAACAAAGTTGAATGCAGTGGAACACAGAGTGTGGAATTTATTGTGAACTCTTGAGATAATTTATAGAAACTCTTGAAGCTACATTGCCAATAGTCATTCCACGCGCACTAAAGTCATTTCTCGAAATTTAAAGGCAATTTCAATTACAATATTTAAAAGAATGCAACTGCCGAGAAAATAGTAACTGGTCGGCAGCGAAGGTGTTTAATCATTGATACGATGTTTCACTGAAGATGACTTACCTCGCTAGTACTACCCATAATAATTTTCGTTGCATGTTCTCACCTTACGTGAGTGGGGGTACACCCTATCTTATCATCTGCACACTTACAATGAAAGTGAAATAACTTTCACTGTTCGTTGCCGACAAAACTACTTTTACAAGTCGACTGATTATTTTGTTTTCTCTTGTAAATTTGATGGAAAGTGGAATAAGAAATTGGAAACCGCGTAAAGATAATTGCGTGGGATTTTCCTAGATCGATGTTTGTCCCTCTCAAATTAAAGTTTGAAAATGACCACCACTCAAGAAATTTCGATGTTGTCCTCTACATTTGTTCAGATTCTTCCTAATCACGCCTTCCCTGTTGTTTATACCATTTTTCTCCCTTCGCTAAGAAAAGAATATGTAACAGTTTTTGCTGTTGCTATCCATTAACCCACTTCCTGGAGATAGGAAAAAGGCCGAGCCGAATCCCTCCCCTCTCCTGTCTACATTGGGAATTGGATGAAGCTTTTCCGTATGTAAACCAGATCAACGTTCGCTTTTTGTTTACATTGAGGAAGATATCAAGAAGCTCATCTTACCTCTTCTCGAATCATCTCTTTCCGAAGTGGGAGGTCGATCACAACGTCAACGTGGCTAGCCAGGAAAAATCGTTGAAGCAACGGAGATGGCGTGAGTGGGAAGATTCTGTTCAATTCGAGAGGACCCCACACAAATTTCTGGAAGTTGGTGTCATTTTCAAACATTAGTTTGTGAGTGCAAGCTTGAAGGGGGAAAACTAAAGTGTAGACAAAACGCACCTATGTATGTAACTTTATAACATAACACCCTATTCCCATCCCCATCCCAAGCGCTAGACAAAACACACATAACAGATTTGGAAGACAAAGAGAGTTTTATTGTGGTTCACCAAATGGCTACATCCACACTGAGTAGGGGATTGCTCTCTATATTATTTTAAAATACAAACTCTCATACATAATACATTAACCAGCAGCTCAATATCAATAATATTATATATCCAGTTGTTTCCTGCAGCTACCTCTAATTAACTCCACTGTAGACTAATAATAGTCAATTAAACATGCAAATGGCTGATGCATCAGTGAGTGGAGACTAATAATAGTCAATTAAATATGCAAATGGTCAATGCATCAGTGAGTGGAAGAAATGGGCTGACAAAGCCGTTACTCAACAGTTAATAGATTGGACTGAAAAAAAATACGTTACACTAACAATCTCCCACTTGAAGTCCAATCTGAGTTGCAGGAGAGTTGCCAAGAGAAATCCCCTACACCAGGCTTATTGTCAAAACTTGACAATGCTAAGAGAAGTCCAACAGAACTCAAACTTCTCCCTTGGAACAATCTTCGTCAAAGCATCTGTCGAGTTCACTTTGGTGTCAATCTTCTTTACCTGCAACTTACCCTCTTCAAGTGCATGCTGAATGAAATGATATCTCAACTCAATATGTTTTTGCAATTATGAAAAGCGAAGTTCTTTTTCAAGTGAATAGCACTATTGCTATCACAAAACAAAAGAGAAACATTTTGATTACATCACAATTCGCCCAATAACCGATGTAGCCATATCATCTCCTTTACTCCCTCAATGAGAGCAATGTATTCAGCCTCAGTGGAAGAGAGTGCAACTACTTGTTGCAAACATGAAATCCAACTAATTGTAGCCCCAACAAAAGCAAACACATACCCAGTTGTAGACCTTTGTTTGTCCAAGTCTCCAGCCATATCAGAGTCAACATACCCCTACAGCTGAGTATCCTATCCTCCAAAGCATAAAACATAATCTAAAGTACCTCTGAGATACCTGAAAATCCATTGAACCGCCTGCCAATGAGGTTTGTCAGGATTGCTCAGAAATCTGCTCACAACTCCCACTACTTGGGCAATATCTGGATGAGTGCAAATCATGGCATAAATAAGATTGTCAACTGCAAATGAATAGGGAACATTCTTCATGTGTGTAAGGTCTTCTTCAGTTGTAGGACACATAGTTGATGACAACAAAAAATGATCAGCCAAGGGAGTACAAACAAATTTTGCATTCAACATGTTGAATCTATGCAATTTTTCGTCAATGTGTGTCTTTTGAGACAATCTAATTTGTCTCTTATATCTATCCCTGATTATTGTCATACCAAGAATCCTCTTGGCTGCCCCTAGATCTTTCATAGCAAACCACTGAGCTAAATGATGTTTCAATTCCCTAACAACTCTCATTTTGCTACCAATGACTAACATATCATCAACATAAAGTAAAAGTATGAAAAACTCACCACTTGCAAGTCACTTGTAGTAGAGACACAAATCAAATTCATAGTGAATGAAGTTGTGCTCAGCCATGAAGCTATCAAACTTACGATACCATTGCCTTGGGGCTTGTTTGAGCCCATATAGATTGCACTTCAACTTGCAATATAAATGCTCTTGACCCTATTGTACAAAACCTTCAGGCTACTCCATATACAAATCCTCTTCAATATCTCCATGAAGAAACATTGTTTTAACATCAAGTTGCTCAAGCTCGAGATTCCAAACTGCTACAATGCCCAAAACAACATGAATTGTTTGCATCTTTACAAATGGTGAAAAAATTTCATTAAAATCAATGTCTTTTTGCTAAGAAAAACCCTTCACAACCAATCTGGCCCTGTATCGTTGATGACCTCCATCTTCTTCTTTCAAATGAGACCCATTTATTTTTCAGATGTTTTCAATTTGGTGGAAGGGGAACCAAATCCCATGTATCATTCACTCTCAAAGACTCCATTTCTTCTTGCATGGTTGTCATCCATTGCACTGAGTTTGCATCTTTGTAGGCTTGTTTAAATGTCATCGGCTCTGGCTAATCAAAAAATAAAAGTTCATAGTCATCAAGTTTAGACGGACACCTCTTCTCCCAGGTAGATCTTCTTAATTGAGGAACCTGCTCTTTCAAATTTGTGTCTTCCAAATTTAATTGTTGTACCTAATGTTGAACTCCTTCTAAATCAAACTGTAAATGTTTCCTTTCTTGAACATTGTCTCCAATATTCTAACTCTGTGCTCCAATATTTTTTCTTTGCACATTAAATCTACCTTGTTCTTACAAAGTTCAACCAACAATTTCCCTCTGTTCAACAATATCTTATGGAAAACCACCTTGCTCTTGTATTCTCTCTCCAAATAGGGTATTAGATCCCTCTCTAGGCCATATGCTCACATGTGAAGGCAACATAGGAAGTTGTGAAGGTTGTGCATGAATTAAAGAGGGGTGCAATGTATTAACTGGCTACGTGCAAAGTATAGGAGGCTATGTTTGACCATGAGGAGGTAGCGATTCACGTGGTATAGGTTTCGTTGAAGTTTGCAAAGACAGCACATGTTGAAGAGGCTATGTAGTATGTCCATCAGGGTACGATGGAATTGAAACACCCATTTTGGGTTGTGAACAAATATGTGGGGGTTGTGCATGAACATTGCAAGGCTACTCATTTGATTGTAAGGGATATGAATAAACTATTGAAGTTTGCAAATTAACAAGTGGCGGTAGAGGAGCATGTGAAGGCTGCATATAAATGGAAGAAGACTCAAAACTTACACGTGGAGGCTGGGTAACATTTTACAAAGGTTGAGAAGAAACAATAAGAGGCTAGGAAAAGGAAACAGAGGATTTGCAAATAGTGTCATTATCAAACAAATCAATCTCAATACATTCATTTGGAGAGGAGTTCTGTTTTTGCAAACCTAGGAAAGATTTTTTGTTGAAAACGACATCCCAATTGTGAACAATCTTTTTGGAAACGAGATCCCATAGCCCGAAACCGAATTGATCTTCTCCATAACCAAGAAAAATACATCTTTTAGATTTCATATCCAACTTTGTCCTCTACTCTTATGGAATATGTACAAAGGCCTCACAACCAAACACACATAAATGATGAAAAGAGATTTTTTTTTGAGCCATCTTTCCTATGGAATATCAAAAGCTAAACAAAATGAAGGAGTTTGATTGATTAAATAAACTATAGTATTACAAGCCTCTACCCAAAACTCTTTCCCCAATCCGACATTCGAGAACATACACCGAGCTCTCTCAAGAATCATTCAATTCGACCTCTCAACTACACCATTTTCTTGAGGGGCAAATGGAACCACCTTAATTCTATGAATGCCGTTATCTACACAAAAAATTTCAAACTCCAAAGAACAAAACTCTCCCCTATTGTCTGTTAGTAGGCATTTAATTTTGTGTCCAATCTAATTTTCAACAACCTTAAAAATTTTAAATTTTGAAAACACTTATGATTTTCTATTCAACATATAAATCCAAACTTTGTGAGTGCAATCATCAAGAAAAATAACAAAATAGTTTGCACCTCCAAAAGAGGTTACCTCGGTTGGACCAAAGACATCAGAATGCACGAGCTCCAAAGGTGTAGTTTTCTTCTCATGACCAACCTTCACGAAACTGGCCCAACTCTGCTTGCCATAAAGGCAATGCTCACATAATGCTAAATCAACTGATTTGAGGCTTGGAAGTTGATCCCTTTGAAGCATGACTTCAAGTCCCCTTTTGCTCATATGTCTGAGCCTCTTATGTCAAAGCTCCAAACCACTGTCCATAACCATCAGTGTAGCTCTCACTTCATCATTACACTCTAAAACATAAAGACTTCCCAATTTTTTTACTTTTGCAAGCACCATCACACCCTTGGTTACTTTCCAATTATCGAATGAAAATTTCCCATCGCACCCATGAGCATAAATTTGGCTCACATAAATTAAATTTTGTTTCAAAGTGGGAAGATGGCATACATCTTTCAAAATCCACTTATTTCCATTTTTCAAAGACAAAATCACATCATCTTTACCTATGATTGCACATTCTTTATCTCCAAGAAACACTCTACCAAACGTACCTTCTTGGTAGTTAGTTAAAGCAGCCTGACACAGAGTAGCATGGAAAGAGGCACCAGAATCGAGCACCAAGAATTTGCAGTCATGTCACTAGCATCCAAAACCAAAACACCATCATCTACAACATTTACTTCATTCTTTCTTACCTTGTCTTGGGCCTTTTTGTAATTTCAACAATTTCTCTTTGTGTGGCATGGTTTGCCACAAAACCAACAAGCATCGTTTTGCCTCTTGAATTCGATCTTGGTGTAGATTTTGACCTTCTCCTATTATTGTTTCTGCCTCTTTCTTGACTCATTCCCCTATTGTCAGTACTCATTGCAATCAAAGCATCTCCTTATGAGGGATCTTGATTTCTTTCTTCTCATGTCTTCACTAAGAAGTGTGGCTACAACATCATCAAATTTTAATTTTCTTTTCATAGCCATTGAAGTGCTAACTGCCATCACCACTCCTTCCCAGCTATTTGGTAATGAACATAACAAAAGAATTGTTTTGATTTCATCATCTAAATTAATACCAACATAAATCAACTAGGTTACCAAAGTATTCAATTTTTTGAGATGGTTTGACATAATCCCTCCTTTCATTTTCAAAAATTATATATTTTTCATAATGAATACCATATTAGATGTCGATGTGATCTCGTACATGTTGGAAAGTTTATCCCATAGCTCTTTTGTAGTATTCTCCACTAAAACATTAAATAACACATTGTTAGAAAATGAAAGAAAGATAGTTTCCCTCACTTTCATATCCAAACTCTCCCAATCTTCATCTGACATTGAACTGGGCTTTCTCTTGGTTTTTCCAAGCAACACTTTGAAGAGATCTTACTTTATCAATAGTGATTTGATTTGAACCTTCCATGGTTCAAAATTTTTCCCTAAGAACTTCTCGATTTTCCATTTGTCTGCTTTGTGGACATTCTTGTGAAATTCTTCACCGATTTTCAACTAACTTCACCACTAAGCTGCTTTGTCGAGCTTTTCAATCAGAGCTCTGATACCACTTGTTGAGAAGAAGAATAATAGTACAGACCAAATAGAAGAGATTAAATCAAAAATACATAAGCAAAACACACATAACTTATTTAGAAGACAAAGCAAAGTTTTATTGTGGTTCACCAAATGGCTACGTCCACATTGAGCAAGGGATTGCTCTCTATATTATTTCAGAATACAAACTCGCATAAATAATGCATTAACCAGCAGCTCAATATCAATAATATTATGTATCTAGTTGTTTCCTATCTAGCTACCTCCATTTAACTCCACTCTAGACTAATAATAGTCAATTAAACATGCAAATGGTCTCGAATGCATCAGTGAGTGGAACAAATGGGATGACAAAGTCGTTACTCAACAGTAAATAGATTGGACTACAAAAAGATACGTTACACTAACAATGGTTCCCAATTGATTCAAGTGTCTTCTGTGGTGAAATTTTTAGCACATTTTTCCTAAGGCTTACTTTACATGGAATTTTTGTGTAGTGAAGAGCAAAAGTGAAATAACTAATTCACTTTCCTAGATGACTTGCTAATTTGATGTCTGTTCTTGAATATATTCAAGACTCAAGGTATGTCTTCAATTTTTCAATGTAGATTAGTGTATTTTTTTGTCAAATGGAGATGTTTGTGATTTAAAGGTTAGTTCACTTTGTGGCTTGAACAAAATAAAATGGTAGAACATTGGAAAACCTAGTATATAAATTTTTCATTTCTTTGCAATTGATTGGGAATGCCAGAGATAAGATTTTCCAATTGAGATTTACCCCGTTATGAAGATTCTTTTCGTTTATATGGATTTATTAGGTAATTGTTGATATGCATGTGGTGTGTTATGTAATAAAAGCATGTGTGGTGTGTTATGGAATGAGGAAAATAGAGGAATTTAGTCCTCAAAAAAGGTCTCGTTTCCTATTTGGTTGGATTTGTTTGGCTTTTCATTCCTATCATCTATGCCTATATAGAAATCTTTGCCTTTTCTTTTTATATATTTGACTCCATTGTGAGAAATTCTTGGGAGATTAGTGTTTGAAGTGGCAGAACAAAAGTAGGTATTACTTCTTAGTTATATGACATGCAATTTTTTAAATCCAAATGTGCTCTTTTGTTACTTGTAGGAATACAAATTCTTGAAGCTAAACCCAGCATAGGTATTGAAATAAAATGCCATAATAGAACTTGATATTCTTGATTGAACTTATGGGGTTTATGATTGTGATTCTCATTCAATGTAATATCCCAAATTGAATATTATCTTATATATGATCAATTTGAATTCATATAAATAGTTTTCAAGGGTTAGCTCCACAAACACACCAAACGTGGTTGTATGATTAAAAGTATGTATGGATAATAAATCTCCATAAATGAATAATAATAATTTCAATACTTAGCCCTGCAGAAGTGGCTCTTAAACACACCCAAAATTAACTTTATTTAGTGCACAATTTGACCCACAAACGGGTTTGATCAGGTGCTTATTAGAGTGCAGTCAGAATTCAATCAAAACAATTGAAATATTTAGACAACCTTATTGTAGCAGCTTGACCAATGGAATGCACAACAAATTTAGAAATTGCAGCCTCCTAGAAGAATGGTCAATTCACCATCAATTTAATGGGTTGTGCATACTTGGCAATAGTAGAAATTGTCTTAGTTAATGGCATAAGTCAATTGGTATGGTTGACAATTACTACTATCAAACCCTTGGCACAATTTGATCCTTAGAACATTCACTACGAAAGGTTGAATGTGAATCATAGACAAATATTGAATGGTAGATATGAAGTGAAGATTTCAAATATATATATCGCCATACAGAAGGAATATAGTTGGCCAATCCCAATCAATTCACTTACATATAATCATTGATTCTATGCCAATGTGTTGAATTGGCTCTGTACAAGTAGTTTAAATTATTAGAGATAATCTTTAATGTAGATTCACTAAGATTTCACCATGATTTCAATTTCCTTGTCACTTCGAAGCTCATCTGCAATCTTTGGGTGAGATTGTCTGAATACTGCATTAGGATTTTTTCATCCACTAATTCAATAATGGAAAGTAGGTGGTTTTTCCCTCTAATTACATACCTAGAGGGATTTTGTCCTCAGGCTAATTGAACTAAAGTTCAAGGCTCAAACAAGGAGTAAAAATCAGAAAATAGAATGGTTGATCAATGATTTAAAAAAAAGGGTATTGTAGTGAAACAAGAAATAAAAACAAATAATTTCATCTATTAGATCTTGCTCATCACATGCAAACTATTCCCCCTCACATGGGTGTAATTAGTAAGGAGATTAGTTCAACATTCAGAATTCTATTTTATTAAGTTCAGTAAGCAAGCTTTTTGTTTTTGGTTTCTCTATAGTCAGCCTTACTTATTAAACTGCCCACTCTAGATTATTCTTTGCTTAACTATGGGTAAAGATAAGTATGATCTTTATTCAATATTTTCTTTCCTATGGGTTGCTATATACTTATCCTTTCTATATAGCTATTGGAATAAGCTACTTGTGAGTAGGCCTGGGATTTCAAACCACACATTGATTGAAATATAAAATAGTTAAGTTATCAAACATGTCAGATAAAGATTCATTCCATAGATAATAGATATGATATTTTCCCAATAGAGTAGCATTATCTAAAGCAATCAAATGATTCTGACTGATACTCACACGAACTGAGTGAAATAAAATAGTTAATCTCTATGGACACTCTCGAGATATGGACAGGTTTGATATGTTGGAGATATTGTACCAAATGTTCATGGGCATGTTTAGGCTTGCTATGGACCCTCTTGAGATCAAAACAAGTGTGGGAAAATGGGAAAATGAAGGTACAAAAAATGTCAATGTCACTTTCTGATTATCTAATTTTTATGGTTGTAGCATAAGGAGTAGTGGAATGGTTTACATATCTATATTTTTACAAGTACTAAATTGGCAATAGAAAATTTCACATTTTTTGGAGCCAAATTCATAGATGGGAAAGAGGAGAAGTTTGATACTATAATTGTATATAGAATTAATGTGTCCTCTTGGCTAAAGGTAAAGAAATGGACCCAATCAAAATCCCACTTTTCTCTTATCTTATTATTTAGATTTGAATTGCTACTACTCACAAGATTCTTTGTAGTCTAAATCTGATCTTCTTTCATATCTTTTTTAGGAATGTGATTTTTTTCAGAAGATTGGATTTTGAACACACCCTTTTTCGACAAATGGAAGGGAAAAAGTTAGTAGCACATTGTGAAGAGAATTAAATCGAATATCAATTCAAAAAATTATAATCTATATAATGGTTGTGTATGTGATTCATTAAAGGTCGAGGTATTACGTTGTAAGCCCTTGAGGCAAGATAGTAAATTTAATTATATAAATTAATAATTCATATTTTTTATTAATTTATTATGTCATCAAATTCTATTGTGATTGTTTGTGTAATTGATTTTATGGTTGGATAATCCTTAACTAGTTCCTCTAGTCATAATTCTATCAAATGGTTTTAAATCCAAAGGAAGGACATCCATTGGAATTATATTTAAGTTATATCTTCTAATATTTATATTCGGGTAGGTGTTAAAAGAGTTATGCTTGTAAATAGATTATTGAACCTAAGATAGTTTGGAAAGGAATACTTTAAATATACCATCAAATTTTAGAACTTTTTGGTACAATAAAAATGGCATTTCACTTTCTTCATTTGATTGGAACAAAAAATGCTCACATTATTTTTATTGTTAAAAAACAATCTATACCCTGTCAGTTTTTTTCTTATGAAAAGTTTTTGTTTTGTATGCATTCAAATGTAATGAAATACACCTTCAAGCTTTAGAACAACTCTTTGGTATAGTAAAAATGGCATTTCACTTTCTCCATTTGATTGGAACAAAACAATCTCACGTTATTTGTAGTGTTGGAAAACACACTATCCTTAGGGTGAAGCCACAATAGTGGTTTACAATTCAAGTGAAGAAGGAAAAGTCACAAAAAAAAAACCCAAAGAAAAAAAGGTGATTTTGGGGGTTCATACGAACCTATTGGTTCGAGAAACCCATTAGAGGTTCCCAAACCAGGGTTCAACCAAACCCCTTTGAATTTTAACCACCAAAAAACCAAAAAAAATGCATAGCAAAGGGGTTCGAGCTAACTCCTAGGGGTTTACTCAAACCTTGCTTATCCCTCTCCCCCCCCAAGACACAAAAAAAACCTAAATTTTGGCACTTCGGAGCTTGGGTTGAGGATGGAAATGGAGGAATCTTCACAAACCCAACTAGAATTAGGTAGTCCTTGGAATGAGCTATCCAACAAATATAATTTTAATATGTTTTGGTTTTATTATGTATTTATTTTTTTAGTTTTATTAAACATAGGTTTTTCATCAAAAATGAAGGTCTATGTTCTGCACATGTGGAAAAATAGCAGATTATGAAAAAAAAATTGAATTTCAATATATACAAAAAATGTTATGCGTTATACGGTCCCACTATGTCTAAATTCTAATTGGTTTGACTTTGAAACTTGATTAAGGAAAAAAATTCAATAAAAAACTATCTAACTAAGTGGAAGTACTAGATATCAGAGTTACAAATCTAAATTTGATAGAATTAGAATTTTATCCTTCATGGAAAAAAATTATGCATTATACGGTGTGCGCCACTTTTTAAAAATGTTGTTAAATCTAAAAAAAGCCAGTTTTCGTGGGAGCTGGAAAAAAATGTACAATTTGATTCCAAAAATTTTGAAAAATATATTTTTAGAATCTATAGACAAAATGTGACGAGACTCTAGTTTGAATCATCTTCAAATTCCTCATGGTTTAGCCGCTATAGGTGCTCGATTATGAAGATTTAGTTAAAAGTAATAATTTCAATGTCTAGTTTGGCCAAAAATTGTAAACCACTATTGTAGGATCACCCCTTAGTTAATTATATCCTTATGAAGAAAAAAAAAATCGTACATGTACCAACAATGTAATGAATTCCACCTTCAAATTTTAGAACAACTCTTTGGTACATTAAAAATGACATTTCATTTTCTTCATCTAATTGGAACAAAAAATGCTCACATTATTTGCAATGTTGGAATACACACTATCCCTCGTCAGTTATTTCCTTATGATTTTTTTTTGTTTTGTATGCACCAACAATGTAATGAATCCCACCTACAAATTTTAGAAGAACTCTTTCATACAGTAAAAATGAAATTACACTTTCTTCATCTATTTTGAACAAAAAAATGCTCACATTATTTGCCATGTTAGAAAACACACTATCTATCAGTTATTTCCTTATGAATTTTTTTTATGTACACACTAACAATGTAATAGAGTCCACCTTCAAATTTTAAAACAAAGTGACATTTCACTTTCTTCATCTAATTGGAACAAAAAAATGTTCACATTATTTGCACTGTTAGAGAATATATTATCCCCTGTCAATTATTTCTTTATAAAAATTTTTTGTTTCGTACGCAACAATGTAATGAAGTCCACCTTCAAATTTTAAAACAAATCTTTGGTATAGTAAAAATGACATTTCACTTTCTTCATCTAATTGGAATAAAAAAAATCTCACATTATTTACAGTGTTGCAAAACACACTGTTCCATATCAGTTATTTTCTTATGAATTTTTTTTTGTTTCGTACGCACCAACAATGTAATGGAGTCCACCTTCAAATTTTATCTAAACAAATTTTTCGTACAATAAAAATGACATTTCACTTTCTTCATCTAATTGGAACAAAAAAATGCTCACATTATTTGCAGCGTTGGGAAACACACTGTCCCTTGTCAATTATTTCCTTATGAAAAGTTTTTGTTTTGTATGCACCAACAATGTAATGAAATCCACCTCCAAATTTTAGAACAACTATTTAGTGCATTAAAAATGGCATTTCACTTCATCTGATTGGAACAAAAAAATGGTCACATTATTTGCAATGTTGGAAAACACGTTGTCCCCTGTTAGTTATTTCCTTATGAAAAAAATTTGTTTCATACACACCAAGAATGTAATGAATTCCACCTTCAAATTTCAGAACAACTCTTTGGTTATAGTAAAGATGACATTTCACTTTCTTCATATGATTGGAACAAAAAAAATGTTCACATTATTTGTAGTGTTGGAAAACACACTATCCCTTGCCAATTATTTCCTTATGATTTTTTTTTTTGTTTCATACGTGCTAAGAATGTAATGAATTCCACATTCAAATTTTAGAGCAACTCTTTGGTAAAGTAAAAATGACATTTCACTTTCTTCATCTAATTGGAACAAAAAAATGTTCACATTATTTGCAGTGTTTGAAAACACTATCCCCTATCCATTATTTCCTTATAAATTTTCTTTTGCTTCATACGTACCAAGAATGTAATGAAGTCCACCTTCAAATTTTAGAATAGCTCTTTGGTATAGTAAAAATGACATTTCACTTTCTTCATCTAATTGAAACAAAAAAATGCTCACATTATTTGCAGTGTTGGAACACACTATCCCTTGTCAGATATTTCCTTATGAATTTTTTTTGTTTTATACACACCAACAATGTAATGAATTCTACCTTAAAATTTTAGAACAACTATTTGGTACATTAAAAATGAAATTTCACTTTCTTCATTTGATTAGAACAAAAAAAAGTTCACATTATTTGCAGTGTTGGAAAACACATTGTCCCTTGTCTCTTATTTCCTTATGAAAAGTTTTTGTTTCGTACACACCAAGAATGTAATGAATTCCACCTTCAAATTTTAGAAAAACTCTTTGGTACAGTAAAAATGACATTTCATTTTCATCATCTAATTGGAACAAAAACATGCTCACATTATTTGTAGTGTTGGAACACACTATCCCCTATTAGTTATTTTCTTATGAATTTTTTTTGTTTCATATGCACCAACAATGTAATGAAGTCCACATAAAAATTTTAGAACAACTCTTTGGTATAATAAAAATGGCATTTCACTTTCTTCATATGATTGGAACAAAAAATGCTCACATTATTTGCAGTTTTGGAAAACACAATGCCCCCTGTCATTTATTTCCTTATGAAAAGTTTTTGTTTCGTACACACCAAGAATGTGTGTGTGTGTGTGTGCAGTATGTGCAATGGAAAAATGGAAATAAAAAAGTGGATAAATTCAAGAAGTTTTGTATTACATATGAATTTGTGCAACGAAAGAAAGTGAGAGATGATGCTATAAGCAGATTTGAACAAATGAAGGCAAAGATTCTTGAACTTAAGAATTCCATGGAATCAATACAATTGGAAATACTTCTATCTATCTTTCATCTCTCACTATCCCTCCTAACCTTCCTCTCCCTCCCTTTCTCCCTCTTTCACCCATCTCTCTTTCCATTTGTACCCCTCCCTTTATTGTTCACTACCTCCTTCCCTCTCTCCCTTACCAAATTTGAGTGATATGAGTGATATGATTGTCCCTCTTTCCCCCATCTCTCTCTTACCAAATTTATCATAATTTTGTAATTCAAATGACAATAAGGTATATGCTCCAATTAACCACTTATAAAAGGTTTTCATTATAATAATAAAAAATGTGTATACAAAAGATGTGTACATACTAACACAAAGTCTATGTAACAGGTAGGCAATAACATTTATATTATTGAAAAAATATGTGCCACAAATTGTTTGGGTTCATCTACCAAATTAATGTCATCATCATATGAACAAGGTATGGGTACATTATTAGACGATAGTGATGGCACCTATATCAATTAGGTGTTGTATTTATGTTTTGGTGATTTGCATTGATTATCAAAATGAACTATCACTTAATGATATACACAAGAGAGCGGTGTTGAATGGCAATGCTTAGGACCTTTCTTATTCACATGAGGAACTAGGATGATCAATTGAGATTCTAAAATAATGTATAGGACATGTGCTTAGGGAGGTCACCATGATGTGTATAGGATCATTGGTTATGTTTGGATGAAATCAAAGGAGGTTGGTTACTTGATAGAGGCTTGCAAGAAATAAAAGTTATTATTGGAAAACACTAGGCATTATGAAACCTACAACCTGCATACTATTGTAAAACCTTTACACATAGCAACCCAATTGGTTAGTCACCCCTTAGGTCAATTTGATTAGTTTTATGTATCCCCCACTTGCAACTCCTCCCCAATCTCTCCACCCTTGAGCTTAGAAAACTTAGAAAATGAAGTAAAAATTATAAGGAAACATGTATATTTAAAAAATTTAGAAAATGAAGTAAAAGATAAGAACAATATTTTATCATCAAAAGAAAAGGAGGTTAATGATGTTGAAAGAGAGCTGCAATCTAAAATACATGAAGTTGAGAAAATAAAGACAATAGTGGAAGTTGTTGCTTATGAAGAAGGGTGCATGGGGATATTAGAAAGAGTGTTTGCAAGAGTCTAAGGTAGTATAGAAGTTGAAGGCTAATATTAGGCATATCAAGGCTAAATTAGGAAATGTTTAATTTACTTATAATGATTTTGTAAAGCATTTTGCTATATCAAAAGTGAAAGGTGTTGTTGCACAATTTATAAAAGTTTAAACTACATTAATGGAAAATTTTGAAGTTTCCTTTCATTACACTCGTGTTGTGTAAATAAAAAAGGTCTTAATTACATTAATATTGTTTTCTAAAATTGGAGGTTGGAAAACATTGGGACTTATGGAACCTACAACACACATACTATTTAAAACCCTCTACACATAACAACCCAATTGGTTAGTCACCCCTCAATTCAATTTTGTTAGTTTTATTTATCCCTCACTTAGAACCCCTCCCCAATCTCTCCTCCCTTGAGCTTAGAACAAGCACAATGAAAAATAAGAAAAGGTTTTCGTTACAATAATTATAGGTTGGAAAACACTAGGTGTTATGAAACCTGCAACCTACATACAGTTGTAAAACTCTCTTCACATAACAACCCAATTAGTTAGTCACCCCTTAGGTAAATTTGGTTAGTTTTATGTATCCCCCACCTACAACTCCTCCCCAAGCTCTCCACCCTTGAGCTAGTCATATAACATGAAATCCTAAAATTAGCAAATAGAAATTAGTTAACCATATGATATGATTGGAAAACATAGTGGGGTTGAGTGAGATGATTGTGCTTTTCCTAAGCTGAAGGGTGGAGAGCTTGGGGAGGATTTGTAGATGGGGGATATATAAAACTAATCAAATTAACCTACAAGAAGAGACCAAAGTGAATGAGATAGATAATGTATTGATAGAAGAGATTCTTCCTTATCTTAAGATGTTGAGGAAGGTGTGTGTGTAGTATGTGCAATGGTAAAATAGAAACATAGAACTCAAGTAGCAAGACTTGTTGTGAGCATTGATCCAACACTAATTTCCATCACCAATATGTATCCTTCCTAATCCTTGTGGTGTTTCAATATGTATCATTCTTATATCAAAAACACTCATTCATTGTCATTAGAATGTATCCTTTCCAATTATTGTAGGTTTTCGGATTTAACGTTTTGCATCAAAAACACTCCATCCATCATCAATAGGTAGGTAGAGAGAGGGATCTAGGTAGGGTGGGAGAGGTAGAGAGGTGGTGTGAGAGATAGAGGAGGGGAGGTAGAGGTAGAGAGAGATGGTTAGGTAGAGTGAGGGAGATGTGGGGTAGGATGGATGGAGGGAGGGAGAGATGGGAGGAGGGAGTGAGCGATAAAGGGAGGGGTAGGTGGAAAGATAGAGAGGGGGGAAAGAGGGACACAAGGAGGGAGGGGAAGATTAGGAGGGATGGTGAGAGGGGAGAGATAGAGAGAAGTGTAGATGGATGGGGGGATGGAGAGGTCTAGCAAGGTAGCATGTTATGTTTTGTTATTCTAACCTACAATTTGAGTTGAGGGGTGACTAACCAATTGGGTTGTTATGTGTTTACAATTTTAAAAAATTATGTGGGTTACAGGTTTTATAACACCCAGTGTTTTCCAACCTACAGTTTTACATAACATTATGAATGTAATAGAAATTTTTTGTTATTTAAACAATAATAATGCAATTAAAGTTACCTTAAAAATGTATCACAACTAATAGTTTGAGTAAAATTTGTATTTTATTTTTTTCATATGATTGAAAAATAAATGTGCAAAATAATGGCAAGTTGGAAAACATAATGGGTTGTGATTTATTTCATTTTTCTTATTCAAAACTAACCAAATTGACCTGAGGTGCGACTAACCAACTGGGTTGTTATGTGTAGAGGGTTTTACAATAGTATGTGGGTTGCAGGTTTCATAACACCTACTATTTTCCAACCTCCAATTTTAGAAAATAGTATTAATTTAATTTAAAAAAAATTATTTATACAACATGAATGTAATGAAAGTCACCTTCAAAATTTACATCTAATGCAGTTTAAAATTTTATATGTTCTACAACAACACCTTTGTATTTTGATCTATCAAAATGCTTTACAAGATCATTATAGGTAAATTGAACATTTCCTAATTGAGCCTCGAGGTGCCTAATACCAGTCTTCAACTTTTGAACTACCTCAAATTCTTGCAAAAACTTGTTTTCTAATGTCTATATGTGCCCTTCTTCATAAGCAACACCCTCCATTGGTGTCTTTATTTTCTAAAATTCATGTATTTTAGACTATGCAACTCTCTCTCAACAACATGAACCTCCTTTTCTTTTGATAATAAAATATTCTTCTTATCTTTTACTTCCTTTTCTAAGTGGTTAATTTTAGTCTTCTATTATTTTTCTACAGTTTCAACACTTCAAACTATTTCTTTTTTTGTGCTTAGATTTGATTTTTCCTTTTCCTTATCATTTATTTCCAATTGTATTTGTTCCATGGAATTCCTAAGTTCAATAATCTTTGACTTCATTTATTCAACTCCACTTATGCAATCATCTCACTTTATTTTCTTGCACAAATTCATATGCAATACAAAACCTCTTGAGTTTATCCACTTTTGTATTGACATTTCCCATTGCATATACAATACACACACCTTCCTCAACTTCTCAATAATGAGAAGAATGTGTTTTTAGAACATATTCCTTTTTTTTTTATCAAGACTATTGGTAGAAGGCATAAAGGTTGCAAAAGAGTTACAATGCTTATGAAGAGTCAAGCAAATAAAAAATCCCAATAAATAAATTAGAGAGAAGTGAGTCATTTATCATGAAAATATTTTTGTTAAACAGTGATGGAATCGATAAAGATATAGTACAAAGGAGAAGTATCTTTAGAAATATATACAAGACTAGATATAAGTATATTTAGAATATCCAAATCAATATAAAAACTCACAATTGTAGAAATAACATATAAGGTACAAGTAAGTCAGTAATGCTTGTTAAAATTTAAGATAGGTACATATCACGAGGAAGTATTGCATCGTGTTAAAGGATATATGTCATTTCTTTTGTGAATCTTGGCCATGGTAGTATGAGAGAGAGGGAAGGAGGGAGTGAGCGATAAAGGGATAGGTAGGTGGAAAGAGAGAGAGGAGAAAAAGGGACAAAGGGAGTGTTTGGTGTGGAGCCTGATCAGTCTCCAAGTGGGAGATTGTTGATATGTGGTGAATGATCATACAAATAGTGTACACTCATAACGTATCCTCACCAGGGTTTGAGGCTAGGTTGGGCTACGAGTGAGGGTTTGGAGGCGGCAACCCCCAATAGTGGGGGTTTTAGGGTGGTAGGGCTTGATAGCAAGGGTCTGGGGGTGCAACCCCCGAAAAAAATTTCCCGTTAACATGACAAGGTTTTCCCACTCACAAGTCAAATGAAAAAAATGACTTTGTAAAACCATAATTCTAGAAGCTTCCAAAAAGCTTGTTATAAGCAGCTAAGATGTAAGTTGTGATGTGTGGAATTCGTGAGATTGTAATCTATTTTGCACTAGATAATAAAATCATTGGGTGGCCGAGTTTCTATGGATGTAGCCCATATCGGGTGAACCATGTTAAATTCCTATGTTGATCTCTTTTGTGTTATTCTTCATTTTTATTTCTAGGTTATTTAATCTGCATATAATTGTTAATGTTTATTGCTCCAATCTTCCTGAATCCTAACAACTGGTATCAGAGTCGTGTGTATTTTGGTTGATTGGTAGGAAACCTATATATTTGAGTGGGAGAAATGGAAGAAGGAAAATTAAAGGTTGAGAAGTTCAACGGCCAGAATTATCAATTATGAAAGATGCAAATGGAAAATTATTTGTATCAAAAGGATCTATGGCAACCATTGCAAGGAAAAAAAAAGAAAGAGGCCACTAATATGTCTAATTAAAAATGGGATATTTTGGATAGAAAGGCACTGGGACCATTCAGTTGTGCCTGGAACCATCTGTGGCATTCAATATAATAGAATCAAAGAAAACAATGGATTTGATGGAACATTTGGCTAAATTATATGAAAAAACATCAACCTCAAATAAGATATTTCTCATGAAGCATTTGTTTAATTTAAAAATGATTGAAGGTGGATTTGTGATAGATCATTTAAATGAGTTTAATATGATTACCATTCAATTAACTTATGTAAAATTTAATTTTGATGAAGAGGTGAGGGCTCTCTTAGTTTTATGTTATTTGATAGAAAGTTGGAATAGCTTGGTAATGGTTATAAGTAAATTTGTCTCTGGTTCAAGTACATTGAAATTTGATGATGTTGTTGGTGTTATCCTTAGTGAGGAAATGTGACAAAAAATCATAGGTGATACTTCAACATTGGGTAATTCTTTGACTATAGAGAATAGGGAAAGAACAAAGGAGAGAGAAAAAATCCCTACAAATAGTGGGAAGTCACAAGGGAAGTCAAAGAAAGGAAAATCTAAATCCAGAGGAAAAATGGATTGCTGGCACTATGAAAAGCTAGGACACTTGAAGAAGGATGGTTGGTCTCAAAAAGGAAAACAAGGAGATGGAAAACATGATGACAGTAATGAAGCTAATGTTGCAAGTAATAAATTGTAGGATGCTTTAATTCTATGTTTAGATAATGCTAATGATTCCTAGGTAATAGATTCAGGGGCTTCATGTCATGCCACACCCCATATGAAATATTTTGTAGATTACATGTTCAAGGTGATTTTGGATAGGTATATTTGGGTGATGATGAACCCTACTAGATTATTGGAAAAGGAAAAATAAAAAACAAGTTGTAGAATGGAAATGAATGGTTGCTATAGGAGGTAAGGCATGTTCCAAATTTGAGAAGAATTTTAATCTTTTTAGGACAACTGGGTAGTGAAGGCTGCATAGTTACCTTTTCAGAAAAAGTCTGGAAGGTCACTAAAGGTGCATTAGTAGTAGCTAAAGGTGAAAAGGTAGGAACATTGTATTTGTGTACTGGTAATACTTATTCTACCTTAGCTGTTATATAAAAAATTGATATTGAGACAATTAGAGCACTTGCTACAAGGACATAAATAGAATTGTGGTACCATAGACTTGGGCACATGAGTGAGAAAGGGATGAAGATCCTTCACTCTAGAAAGTTGCTACCATGTCTAAAGCAGATTCACTTGGAGTTCTAAAAAAAATGTGTTTATGGAAAACAAAAAAGAGTTTGATTTCTCAAAGTTGGGAAAGAGAAGAAGAGTGAGAAATTAGGTCTTGTCCATTTAGATGTATGAGGACTAGCTCAGGTATCCTATCTTGGTGGCTCTTGCCATTATGTCACTTTTATCGATGATGCAACTAAGAAAACATGGGTGTGTTTCTTAAAAAAAAAATCAAAAGTATTTGAAACTTTTAAAAAGTGGAAAGCTTTGGTTGAGAATGAGATAGGAAAAAATTTGAAGTGTCTCATATATGATAATGAAGGCAAGTATTGCAATAGAGAATTTGAAAATTACTATTCATACAATGAAATTCGTAGACAGAAAATGGTTCCTAGAACCCCACAAGAAAATGGTGTGTCTGAGATGATGAATAGGACCATTATGGAGCATGCAAGGAGCATGAGATTGCATGTTGGACTACCCTTACAATTTTGGGTAGATGTTGTACATACCATTGTTTATTTGATAAATAAATGACATTCAAATCCTTTGGATCATGGCATTCCAGAGGAGGCATGGATGGGTAAAAAGGTAAACTATTTATTTCTAAAAACCTTTGGTTGTGAAGCTTTTTTCTATGTTGATATCGAAAATAGAACCAAGCTTGAAGCTAAGTCTAAAAAATGTACCTTCATTGGATATGGAGTAGATGAATTTGGTTAATCGATTATGGGATTATGAAAATCATAAAATCATTAGGAGCAGAGATGTTATATTCAATGAGAAGGTTATGTATAAGGATCAACTGTAGGAAAAGAAACATGAACAAGCCAAAAAGGAATATGTGGTGTTGGATGAGATTCTAGAAAATAAAATGCTAGTGGTACTTGATGCTCAACAACAACAAGTTATCTCACAAACTCTTGCAAGTGTTAGACATTCTACAAGGATAACTAGACCTCCAAAAATATTTTCTCCATCGTTATATTCTATATTATTAACTGATTATGGTGAACCTGAAGGTTATGAATAATCAATGCAAGTAGATACCAAAAAGCAATGGGAGCTAGGCATGAAAGAGGAAATGGATTTCTTGCTGCAGAATCAAAATTGTGACTTAGTCCAATTTCCTGCAGGTAAAAGAGCACTGCCAAATAAATGGGTTTATAGGTTGAAGGAAGAAGATGGAGGAAAGAAAATATATGAGGCAGCCAGACTTGTGGTAAAAGGTTTTGCATAGAAAAAGGGTATAGATTTTGATGAAATATTTTCTTCGGTTGTAAAGATGACTTCTATTAGAACTATTCTAAGTCTTGTGGTTGTGGAAGACTTGCATCTTGAACAACTGGATGTGAAAACAACATTTCTCCATGGGGATTTAGAAGAGGAAATATACATGCAACAACCACAGGGATATGAGGTCAAGGGTAAGGAGGAATTTGTGTGCAGGTTAAAGAAGAGTTTGTAAAGCATGCAAGTGAATGGTAGCATGAAGCATACACATGGAATGGTAGATGTCTTCCTCAATGATATAAAGCATGAAGCATACACATGAAACATGAAGCATGAAGCATACACATGAATTTCATTCATGAAGCACATGAAGCATGAAGCATAAATCATTACTATATTCATATGATTAATTTAATGTTCAATAATCTTACAGGAGAATAATGTTCAAAATTTATTTTATATTTACAATTATAGAAAAGAAGAGTGCATGGAAAACACTTGGATTTTAAATATTTGAAGTAAACCATCTACAAATTTATCTATTGAAGCGTTAATTTATAATGTAAATATGGACACCATCAATAAAAAATATTTGTATTAACCAAATATCCATGTAGGCATACATCAATATATGTCAATATAAGTATAAAATATATACAAAATAGCCATATAGGCTTACAAGAATGTCATATAGGCATACAATGTCAAGTATATGCAATACAAAATATGTCTAAAAATGGCATATAGACATACAACAAAGGAATCCAAACAAAATTCATTCCCCTCTAGGTGAAGAAAATAGACAGGTGTACTTTGTTGGTTAAGGGGATGGAGATGCATATGACACTCATCTACTTTGAATTCGAGGGATTCTCCTCCTATTTAGTTCCTGGTCAAGCTTCAATTGTTACAATAACAAGTAAAGACATTAATATATAGAAATTACATTATAAAAAATGATATATTTAACAAAATAATCACTTACCGTTTCCAAATGATCTATATCCTCAAGAAGAAGATCCACATGCTCAAGTGTTGGCATGCCAAAGTCCTATAGAAACCATCCAAATAGAAATTAAACTACAAATCAATAATCATTTGATTTTTCAATAATAAATAGCTATAACAACGAATGTAATTTGAAATTTACTAATATGCCTCATACCCTCGTGAGAGCCATCGAGCTATCTATTGTGGAAGATACACTGTGCACCATTTCCATATCAACATCGGGAGGTGTTTCTGTTGAACCATCATTTGAAAATAAAGCAACAAATTATTCAATCACAAAAACTAGAATAGTGATGTAGGTCATGGCTTATAATGTATGAGATAACAAAATTTTGAGTACTTATTGAACTATAAATTTCTTAATATTATGCTTACTATTTTCCCTATCCATAGCTTGTTCAAAAGCACCTGTTTTAGGCTTTTATCCATAGCAGCAAGGCATTGAATTTTTTGATAAAATGCTTTGGTAGACATGTATGAAAATGTGGTAGCATACAGAAGGCAGTGAATTGTTTGTCATGGCTTTCCATCACCATGAGACTGCATTTCTTTGAGGCATTTTTTCAAACATTCCATTGCCTTCTCTATGCTATTATGTTGGGATGAGGTGGATGGTATAGTGTGGTATTGGTTATGAGATGGAAGGAGATCATGACATGAAGAGGGAGGGGTGTTTTGATCATGAGGGGAAGAGGATCATTAGATGGGGTGGAAGGTGTACTTTGAGACCACAGTTTGAGAGTGATCATACAATAGAGTGGAAGAGGTACTTTGATATGGACACAAAAGGATTTCATTAGATGAAGTGGGGGAGAGGGGATTGTGAGAGGGCGACGAAGGGATATCTTGCTATTGAGATGGAAATTTATCATTAGATGAGATGGAAAGGATATGTTGTTCTTGATTGGAAATGGGATCATGAGATGGAAGGGGATCATATGATGGAGGAAAAGGGTTTCCTTGATTTTTATATGAAGGAGAATCTATGTTAGCATGCTTTGGATAAGGAGATGGAAATAGTTTGAACATTTGATATGGATGGTGTGATGAGGGATGAAGGTTTTATAGACTCTTCAACTTGGATAGATGGATTGATAGGGGATTCATTTAAGATTTAGGGTATTATAGTTTATCTTGATGTGGGGGTGATGAAGGTGGTTGCATCATATAGGAAGATTGCACCACTTTTTTTTTGAATGGGGAAACAACTGTTGGAAATAGGATGCCATTTAATTGCAAATCCTAAACATTAATTATTTCATGTATCTCCTAGATTCTTGGAATGTGTTCAACAACACTAAGATTAGGATGAGATTAATTATTTGGATGAAATAAATCATGAAATTGACATTTGTAGTTATTCCTAAATAATAGGAGCATGTGGGTGCACACATGGTAAGGTGACACTCACCTTGTGTCCAGTTAACTATACAAAGTAACAGTTAACACTTTTGAATGCATGAAAAGATCCTAGGAGTTAGGATTTAATGTTTGCATGCTTGAAGTTCAGTTAAGTTCAATTCAGATCAGTTCAGTTCAGTTCAGTTTAGTTCAGTTCAGTTCAGAATCAGTTTAGTTTAGTTTAGTTAAGTTAAGTTCAGTCCAGTTCAGTTATCTTTAGTTGCATGCACGTTAGTTATTTTGAGTTGCATATAGTTAGCTTCAGTTAACTTGTAATGCATGGCTAATAACATTGAGTTGTATGATAGATAACAGGGACTACCTCCATTTAACAAGGGATGACCATTCTTTGGGAATGGTGTTGAGTAAATGTTTCAGTTAACTATAAAGCACTTGAAGCCAACTTGGGCACCCAAGATGATTTATTGGATTTACCTCTCATGCATGATAAGATATTTATGAAGGCTCAGTTAAGTAGCTTTACTTAAGGGCGCCAACTTTGAGGAAGAGCTTTGAAATTATCACCGAAGTGAAGGAGAAGTTGTAGCTTTAGTTTGGGATGCCCAAATGCATGAAGCACATGTTGTAAGCTTTAGTATTCACTGAATAACTCGACTTGAAGGAAGATGGCATACGTTTTCAAGGGCTTGAGCTTGTGCATTGTAATTATCACCATTTGGAGATTACAAGGTTGCATATTGTCTATATATCTCATTCAAGTTGAGTAGAGTTTTCATAATTGTTATTGCAGGTGTGAAGAAGATTGGTAAAGATAGAAGAAGCATTCTCAAGCAACAATTGGAGCTATTGTAATTCAAGGATTGAATAATAGAATAATTCTTGGTGGAGTTTTTTCCCGAAAGGGTTTTCTCCATGGTATATCTTGTGTGATCTTTCTAATATCCTGTCTAGTTCTTCTATCAAATTCTCTCTACATTCTACAACAGTAAAATGAATTAATCAAGATAATCACCCACAAAGAATATATGTAACAAAGAAAAGACTTACTTAGATCAACAATATTAAAGTTTTACAAAGCATTAAGCTAAGAAAACACCTCATTTTTCAACAACAACCACCTTTGCAAAGAGTCCTTAGAGGAAGTTATTTTGAGAGACATGAGATGCCTTTTCTTGGTAATAGTGGGGTGATGTGGATTTTAAGGATGTGGGATATGAACAAGTGGAATAAGAGGTGGAAGCTTCCATGAATTGGTAAATTGAGGATGAGGATGAGAACCTTGAAAAGGATTTGGAGGGGAATTTTAGCTAAAGGCTCAGTTTCTATTGTCAAAGGAAGGGGAAGGATAATCAAGAGCAGATGGATTGGGATTGGATGAAGGTAGGGAGGATGGAAGCTTAGCACCAATGCGAAGGAGACATCTAAGCATGAAATCCTTATAATTATGGAAGTAGTAGGTGAGGATAAAATTAGTGGTGGTGGATGGGGATTATATGGATGGGACTTTAGGGGAGATTTGGATGGGGGATTGGTGGAAAATTGGAGTATTTTTTCTATTGAAAATGGATTCAAGGTGATCCACAATTTTCTCATTGTCATCATTGGGATTATATTCAGGTTGGTCAAAAAGGATATCATCATCGCCATCATTGATATGTTTAGGGTTGGTTGGAATGGATAAACTTGGATTAGAATAGATTAGGTTGGATGGAGGATAGATTAGATGTTTAGACATGGTGGAGGATTGATTGGAAGAAATAGTGGTATTGATTTTGGACAAGGATGGAAATTAGGATGATGGATTAGAAATGAACTTGGGGGTTGGAAGAATAGGATCTAAGGATGAAGATGGAGGATGGGATAAGATTTGGGGATCAAATCCAAGACTTTTAAATGATTTGATTTGATTAAAGAGGACTATCTATTCTTAAGGCAGTGAGTTATTTGAAAAAAATCGTTAAAGAAATGTGGTCTCATGGTGATGGAATGGCATTCCATCACCATGAGACCACATTTATTCGAGGCATTTATTCACACGATTCACTGCCTTGTCTATGTTATTTCTTACTATTATTCTTTGATAAAAAAATTTTCCAAGCATCCATAGTTTGTTGGAAAGCACTTGTTTTAGGCTATTAGACATAGTAGCAAGGAAGTGAACTGTTTGATAAAATGCTTTGGTAGAAATGTATGGAAAATGTAGTAGCATAGATAAAGTGGTGAGTTGTTTGAAAAAGTACCTCAAAGAATTTTGGTATCATGGTGATTTCCATCACCATGAGACCACACTTCTTTGAGGCATTTTTTCAAATAGCTCATTGCATTGTCTATGCTATTGCTTACTATTATGCTTTAATAGATATTTTCCAAGCATCCATAGCATAGACAAGGAAGTGAACTATTTTGAAAAAATTCCTCAATAAAATGTAGTCTCATAGAATTCCATGACAAGCAAATGCAATTGGAAGTTGCTCCTAGTTATTAGTTATGCTATGTGAAGTAATTACATAACTGCTTATGCTAAGTTTCTAAAAAACTATAGTGTAATTGAGATTTTTTCATCTATCAACATCTAGTTATTAGTTATGCAATGTGAAGTAATGCTTTGATTTTAAAATATGTGCAATGCAATTTAATCAATGACATGTATATAAACTACACAAATCTATTAAGTACAATTCATTAGTTAAGCTCTTTATTCTATTCCCAGAGTGAAGCTTTGAACTCCACCACCACTGGGAGGTGTTGTAAAATCTCCAAGATTAACCTATTCAACATCAAAAATTGGATATTAGAATACCATTCATATAAAAATGTTATTCACATGTAATATTTATAATTGTTTACTAGTTACATACCATGACAGTATGAACACTATGACAGGTTGAAATTTCATTACAATCATTAAAATAAATTAGTTAATCTTGCATTTCAAAAATGAAATTTAATATATTAAATTCAATGAACTTGCTAACATTTACCTAAGTATCAAGGCATAAAGCCTCATTCAAGAGGGAATTTTTCATCACCAACTGGTCAATTGTAGATGTAGCCTACATACCTACCTCTTGACTATCTGTGGGGTCATAAGGACACGTGAACCTGTAAGCTTGAAAAATATGAGGTGGAACCCTACCCCTTGAAGCCTCCCATAGCTCACACTATACTACAAGACTAGCACACTCTATGATACTCTGGGTCAAAGAACTAATAGACTATAGAGTCTCGACCTCAGCAATCCCCTTCACAACAAAATGGATAGTCACATGCTCATAAGCTGATCTAGTGAGTGCTCATATCGATGGCCACCAAAGATCAAGACATGCTCTTGGTCTATCATATGTAGACCCACCACTTCTACCTTGGAAGTCTTGCATATAAAAATAGTTGGGAATTTTGTTATGGACAAACTCGCAGTAGAGTTTCCTCAAGAAATAGTATGGAACCTCGTTATTGTTGCATGGAGGATGGTCATAAACCATCCACCACCTTTGCCAAAAATGGTCCTTTATCCCTTGGTGGTTGCACCAATGGATAGGAAACCACTTGCTTGTAGGGTGTATAGGTTGATTTGTTCATGGGTTAGTGAAAAGTGAACACAAGTCAATTTTTTTAATTTTTTAATTTTTGACTTGTGTGTAGTATAGTTTATCTGCATATTATTCTTTATACTACTGTCTCTTCTCCACCCAGCCACTTAATTGATTTCTAATTGAATCTACATGTTTTAACACAGCTTCAAGTGATTCTACAAGCGTGTTTCTTTATGAGGTTGAACTTGCAAGATCTTTCAGCCTCGCAATTAACTCAATTTTTTTTTGTTCTTTTCAATTTCCCCCATTAAATTTTGTTGAGTTCCAAGGGATGTTGAGGAATTGTTGGAGGATTTTGTTGTTGGATTTAGGGTTGTTCTTCACCAGGTATTTCATGTTGAGGTGAACAAGGATTTTGAAGATTTGGAGGTAGATTATCATTTCTTGTAAATTAAATAAATTTTCATAAAAAAACCTATTAAATCTACCTATTTAGAAACAAAATCACAAAATATAAACAAAAATTACTCCTAACACTTCCCCGACATTGTGGCAGCATTTTGGTGAAGAATCGGCTACAATTTGATGAAGAATTTGGTCTCCAAGAATGTGAGTGCTCTTTTGAGGGTTTGAAGGCCACGAGCTTAGAGAGAAACATAGAAATGAAAAATGACGAATGTTTTTTTCTTGTTATAAATAGTTATAACGTGTTTGCATTATAATGTGAGCACGTTATAGGCTCGGTGTGGCTGAGCCTTAGGCTCGATACACCAAAGCTATAATGCAAGTGCATTATAATGTGCTCACATTATGGCTTTTCAATTTATTTTTTAAAAAGTTGGCCTCTTTTTGGCCCCCCATCTTTTTGCACCCATCCAATAGGATGTTCCTATTAAAGTTTGGAGAACATTACAACAATCTTTTCAATAAGGCATATGAGGACAAAATTTGGTTGTGGCATCTCAGGTATGGGCATTTGAGTTTCCATATTTTGAAGATTCTAACATCAAAAGCATTAGTTTCTAGCTTTCCTAACCTATTGAAGAACATAAAGAAGTTTGTGAAGGTTGTGCTAAAGGAAAAAATGCAAGAGAATTTTTTTCAAAAGGCAATGCATGGAGGGCCCATTATCCACTTCAGTTAGTTCATTCAGATATTTGTGGTCCTATGTAGATAAATAGTTTGGTTAAGGCATCATATTGCATTAATTTTATTGATTCATGATTACTCATGAAAGTGTTGGGTTTATTTTTTGAAGACCAAGGATGAAGCCTTTGATGTACATTAAAGCAATTTAAAGCTCTTGTGGAAAATGAAAGTGGTTACAAAATAAAGTCTTTAAGGACTAATCATGGAGGAGAATTTTTTTCAAGAGATTTTCAAAAAATTTGTGATATGAATGACATCAAAAGACAACTCACCACTTCTTACACACCTCGACAAAATGGAGTAGCTGAAAGGAAAAACCATATAGTGGTGGAAATGACAAGAAGTATGTTATAGACTAAGGGACTAAGTAATTCTTTTTGGGGTGATGCAGTTGCTATAGTAGTATATATTCTTAATCGGAGTCCCACCAGTGCACTTGATATGATGACTCCATACAAAGCCTAGTATGAGAAAAAACCTAATTTCAAGCATTTTAATGTTTTGGGTGTTTAGCGTATGTTCATGTAGCAGAATAAAAGAGGAAAACATTATATCCAAAAAGTGAATCATGTATTTTCGTTGGATATAGTGAGAAAATTAAGGCTTACAAGTTGTATAATCCTCTCACCCATAGCATTGTTATCTCTAGAGATGTGATTTTTGATGAGGGGAAGTTTATGGTCATCAAAAATGTCATGTTAAGATGCCACAATATGTTTTGAATGATGGAATTATTGATAATATTGATCATGGGAAGCCCACTAACATTTCAGTTCCAAGAACTACATGTCCACCAAGTAGCCCCTCATCAATTTGAAATGCAAATCTAGCTTCAAGTCCAAGTTCTACAAGGAAGGTAACAATCTTAAGTGACATTTATCAAAGGAGTACAAATCAAGCACATGAAGAAAATCCAATAGGTGAGGTAGTAAATTTTTCTTTACTTTCTATAATGGGGGAAAATGTGATGTGATGGATTTTGAATAGGGGTATGCACCTACACTTTCCCTCCTACTTTCATTAGGAAAAAGAGATCCTCTAGGGAAAGATTGACTTTCAACCCTTAGGTGAGTCAATCTTAATGGAGATCTTGTTGTTTTCCTTATGACTTAAGATGGGGTAAATCATCCTGAAATGCACTTTTGGGAGATGAATGAAAAATAATAAATGAATACAATTATGCAAGGTGAAACATGAATAATCATAATTAAACCTTAATCTAATAGAATCCAAAAACATTAGTAGATCTGAGAGGGATGTGATTTTATGCACTTGTTACTAAAGGTTGTGTTGAGTGTCCTCTTGGGACTTATTCGCCCAAGGGTGAATGGGTCTTGATACAAGGGATGAAAATTTTCTTTTATAGTCCTCTGCTCCTAGGTTTCCACTCCTGATTCCTCCATGCTTCACAGTTGGATATTCATAATTAAATTCTGAAAGTGAGTTTAAGTGGCTTGATGACAATGTTGACAACTTTGCAACTTTGACAACTTTTACCATTTTTCTCCTTTGATCAATCTTCAATCCTTCTTCAACCTAAGATCTCCAAACACAAAGAGAGGGAAAAATTGTTTATTTTTGGTGAATGGGAGTTTACCTTGGTCAAACCCTGTTTTGGTAATTAAACCTTGAAATGAAACAATGAAACATGAAAGGAATGGTGAATGAACACTTGTTATGTTGCAACTCACCAAACCCTTGATTGAAACCCTTGAAGGATTGAAACTTAACACATATCTACAAGGCCTTGCTCTTGCATGAAATGGCTTGATTGATGTTGTGATTTTGATGCTTGAATCTTGACTTGAATGCTTGAAACCTACATCACAATGTTATCTCCAAAAACATGCATGAATGATGATAAATTCAACATGATGCTTGAGATCTTGAATGTTGCCAAAACACTTGATAAATCTTCCCTTGAACACCTTTGAAAATAATCTTACTTTTGTGAAATTTTCCTTCATGCTTCTAGGATTTGAATTGATAAAAAGACCTTGTATTTATTGGTAATTTTCTAATTTCCCAAAAATTAAACAGTACAAACAAACATTTGAAATTGAATTTTGGATGATAAAAAGGTTTCCAAAAACATATTTTAAATTTGAATTTATCAACTAAAGGGGACCCTTTTGTGGCAAATGGGTCTTGACCTAAATTGCCAGGACATTCATTTTGGGGTGTTAAAAAAATGATAATTGCATTAGCTAAATCATGATTCCCCTTTCAAAATTGCAATTAATTAGGCTTGTAGATGCATAATTGATCCAATTAGAGGCTTAATTAAGTCTAGTTAAATTAGGGTACCCAAACATCATGTCACACTAAAGTAGTCAAACAAGCATCAAGAGAGGTCTAATTGTACAATTGTTGGAAAGATAAGACAAAAAAGGTCAAGGAGGATGATCAAGCCCCCAAGATCTAAGATCTCATGAAAAACCAACAAAGGCACAAAGAGACACATACATATGTTAAATATGTAGCAACAAGACAAGATACACAAGCATACAATGCCAAAATTAATGAGAAGAGAAAGAAGGGGTGGATCAAACCTCAACTATTTGTCCAATTGGTATGGATCAACCCTTAGTTTTTTTTCTAGGAATTTTTACAAGTGGAAACCTGTTGTCCACTATGCAAACAAAATTCCCTCACATGGGCTAGTGAAATCCATTGTCCACTAGGTGAGCCCAAAAGGTGGCTAATGGGAAAGTCATGCCAGGTCTATAGACTCCCATTGTACTAACCATACCAAAGTTATACCTCTTGATAAATTTGATAAGGCACCACAAAAACTTGGTCACAAGGCTAAGAAGTTGCATTATGCTAGGAACTCATGAAAAACAAGGCTCCACAAGCAAGCAAGTTGTGTTATGCTTGGTGGCTTTGATACATGCAATAGGATATTCAAAGGGGTTTTACTTAGTTCGTGAAAGTTCCTCACCTTAGAGAACATCATGCTTAATGACACCAAGAGAGGACTAGTCAAGGATAAAAGATTTTTTTCTTAGGGAATTCAAGTCATACCATCACCACTAAGAGGAATGTCATATGCCAAGAAAGGTCATTATCTTGAAGGAACATCAAACCTAATGTCACCACAAAGAAGACATCACATGAATTGAGAAGACCACACTTTGGATAAAAATTTCACACTTCCTAGGAGATGTATGATATCATCACTAAGAAGGGACATGCAAAAAATGAACAAGGGACAATATGCCCCCTACTTAAAATGTCAAGATACTTGATATGTTGGTATTTTAAGTAGAAAGAGAGAAAGAGGTGATCCTTGAAAAGAATGCATACCTCCAAAAATTAGTTATCCTTGCCCCCCAATCATAGAGACAAACACAACCACCAAGAACTATCATGTTGCTACCAAGAAAAATATGGTTGCACCTAATACTATACCACCATGAATGGCAATGAGAAAGACACATAAATCTACTAATGCCACATAGTGATGAGCAATATGATAGGATGGAAATCATTATCAATTAGAGGAAATAGGTGCATCAACACAAGAAAGAGCACTACAATCCTTAAGATGTTGAATTTTATCACTCAAAGCCTTGCATTCATTGGTAGAATTACCATGAACTCTATGATATGCACAAAATGAATTTTTTTTGTAAAATTTATTTCATGTTCTTGGAGAGAGAGATATCAATCGAGCTTGGAGAATCTTCGACAAGGTACTCTCTTGATTAATGGTAGAAGATGTGGATTTCTTTTGTGACCAAGATATTTCTTGCTTCATACAAGGTGTCATACATACACAAGATTCTTTAGATTGTGATATTTTATACTCTCCCATAAAGGAGGGTGTAAATCTAATGAACCCCAATCTTTACTAAGACATGTGTTTGAAGATGTCCTAGGATTTTTTTTTTGTTATTATGTATTGATATTAAGTGAAGGTTTATTTCATGCTTTCATTTCTTTCGAAGGACAATAGTCAAGACCGCTAGCTGTTTCTTGTGTGTTAGGCTCTATAGGGACAAAAATACCTTTTCATTTAGCATCACATCCTTTTCCATTATAGCCAAGGTGTTTCAAAAGTTCATAACCTCTTCCATAAATCTTTTCCATCTCTTTTGGATTTGATGGCTTCTCATGATCACATTCTTCATATGTGGATGTGTAATTGTTATTTTCCTCTTTTCTAAAATTTGTGGACTCACATGCTTTTGATAAATCAACTTGTCTTGATCTTATGTCGGCTTCTTCTTTTTTCCTAGTTTGTGTGTAATCTTGTATTCTCCCATGAATGTAGGTGTGAAATCCAATGAACCCCAATCATCATCCAATAGCTTTGTGGCTTCTTCAATATTCTTCTCTTTTTCTTCCTCTTGCATGGGTTCTATTTTTGTAGTTGGTTTCAATGTTGTAAGAGGATTAGTCATTCTTTTTTCAATTTTTAAACAACTCCCAGGCTCAAGATCAACTTTTATTTATAAACCTTGTTATAAGTGTACTTCACTAGACAATGTAACATGGAAGGCACCACATTCATTGCATGAATCCATGGTCTACCTAAGAGAAGATTATATGAAAGATCATTGGGCATAACATGGATGGGATTTTGTAACGTAACCCTACCAACTTTAATAGGTAATATTATCACACCAAGTTTTTGTTTTCCCATATTGTCAAAACCATGGATAGATAAAAAATCTGGTTGAATTTTAGTCTTGTCCACTCCAATTTTATCCAAAAGGTTTACATTACAACCATTAAGAGTCAAACCATTGTCAATGAGAATTTGTTTCATCACACACTTATTAGTGGTAGTCATTACCATGAAAGCCTCATTTTATTTTTGTGTTTCCAATGGAGGTAACTCATCTTGATGAAAGGTAATGTCTAAGTTGACTGAGTTCATACCTTGAGTTAGTGCTGCTACATCATTTGGCTGCACAATAGGAGGGACAACAACTTATTGTAAGGCATTTTGAAGCATGATATGATAATTAGGTGATGCTCAAATCAAAACCCATAAGGATATCTTAGTAAGAGTGTTGTGAATTTGTTCTACAAGGTCATATTCTTTACCACTATGCTGGGAGCTATGGTTGAGGTAATGGAATGGATGTTGGAGTTTGTCTTGGTTGTTTATTGTTTCTAGTGTTATATGTATGAGCAATGATATTATAGCTTGGTTGTTGTGAAACATTGTTACTAATGAGTTTCCTTGCAAAATTTAAGATAGCTCTCGGAGGTTTTGGTTGGTGTTGTGGTAGTCTTATGATAAGAAGTGGCTTAGGAGATGACTTGGGAGGTCTAATAATTAAAGGAATCGTAAGAGGTCCAATGATTAGATGAATCTTAGGAGGTCCAATGATTAGAGGACTCTCAAGATGTCTAATAATCAAGGGAGATATAATGTTCAAAACCTCAACAAAATTTTCTTCAATTTGATGATATTTTAGCGAAGGGGAGTTTAATGTTACCTTATCATCTTCATCTAATGAAGCCACATTACTATTGTTTGAAAGGAATGTATCAATGTTGTCATCCTCTTGCATTATGATTTCTTCCCTAGTAGGAGATTTTTTAGGAGAGGAGAAAATTTGGTGTTCATCATATTCCATGGTTGGGTCTTCTCAGATATCTTCATCACAAGTAGGGGAGGTATTTTAGAGAAGAACAACTATGATTTTATTTCTTACCAATGATGGCATCCTCTTGTTTAATCATTTATTCTCAAGTAGGAGAAGAGAAACAAATAGGATTCTCATGGCTCTCAATGATGGGTTCTTCTAAAACCAATTTAATATCTTCTTCACAAATATGAGAGATATTGGGAGAAGAATAAACTTGGTTTTCATGATTTTCCATGATTGTATTCATTTTCACTAAGTTAGTTTCCCACATGAGAGAGGGATCAATGAAAAACAAGAAAAAAGGGGAAATGACTTCATATTCATATGCTTGTAACAACAATTTCTTAGAGTATTCCACAAGATTTGAAAATAGGACATGAAGTATGATAGAAAGAGACTTTTGTAATGAAAACATGATGTAATAATTGTTCTACATATCTGAAATGCAAAAAAAAAAATCAATTTTGTAATGCCTAAACTAAATGAATGATTAGACCTAATGTATAAAACAAAAATTCCTGAAAAATTACAGACTAAAATAGTGGTTTACCAATAGATCTAGGAAATGCAGAGGACTACAAAAATGCCCCAGAAATTTTGGTTTTGATGGGCCCTCAAGAACTCATTCACTGTGAATGGGTTCTTGTACACGAATTAAAAAAAATGAAAAATACAATTTCTAGGTTATTATTTGTGTTCTTTGTTCCAGGTTGTAAACTATGGTTTTTGTAGTAGATTTTTCTAGATTTTGGTGTCTAATTGCAAGTGCAATAAAGGAAAAGAAAAGCAAACAAAAATGACACTTTTTTAGTGTAATTTTGACTAAATTTTCTAATGAAAATGGTTGAAAATACACTAATATGCAAGTACTATGCAAAATCAATGTAATATGCATGCAAATTTTTGAATTTTTTAGATTTTAAAGGATGCAAAATGAAAACTTAAAACCCTAAATGAGATGCAAACTAATGCAATGTTAACAACCCTAAATGAGATGCAAACTAATGTAATGTAATGCAAACTATTGCAAATCCTAGGTCTAGGGTTTGAATGGACTCCAATTTTAGAAATTAAGATACAATATCAGGTTCACCAAAATGAAATGAGGGAAAATGTGAGGTGATGGATTTTGAATGGGGTTATGCACCTACACTTTCCCTCCTACTTTCATTAGGAAAAAGAGATTCCCTAGGGAAAGATTTACTTTCAACCCTTAGGTGAGTCAATATTAATGGAGATCTTATTGTTTCTCTTATGAATTAGGACAACGTAAATCAACTTGAAATGCATTTTTGGGAGATGAATGAAAAAAACTAAATGAATGCAATTATGCAAGGTGATACATAAATCATCAAAATTAAACCTTAATCTTACAAAATGTAGAAAGTTTCAACAAATCTAAGAAGGATGTGATTTTATGCACCTGTTACAAAAAGGTTGTGTTGAGTGTCCTCTTGGAACTCATTTGCTACAAGGGCTGAAAATCTTCTTTTACAATCCTTTGCTCCTAGATATGCACTCCTGATTCCTTTAGGTTTCATAGTCGTAAATTCAAAATTAAATTCTGAAAGTGATTTTCCATGGCTTGATGACAATGTTGACAACTTTTGCAATTTTTCTCCTTTGATAGATCTTCAATCCTTCTTCAACCTAAGATCTACAAGCACAAAGAGAGGGATTTTTTTTTATTTTTGGAAAATAGGGGTTTGCCTTGGTCAAACCCCATTTTGGTAATTAAACCTTGAAATGAAACAATGAAACATGAAAGGAATGATGAATGAACACTTGCTATGTTAAAACTCACCAAACCCTTGATTGAAATCCTTAAAGGTCTAAAACTTAACACATCTCTCCAAGGTCTTGATCTTCCATGAAATGGCTTGATTAATGATGTGATCTTGATGCTTGAATCTTGACTTGAATGCTTGAAACCTACATCACAATGTTAGATCCAAAAACATGCATGAATGATGATAACTTTGACATGATGTTTGAGATCTTGAATGCTGCAACAAATGCTTAAGAAATTCACCCTTGAACACCTTTGAAAATAATCTTAGCTTTTGTGAAATTTTCCTTCATGCTTCTAGGATTTGAATTGATAAAAAGACTTTGTATTTATTGGTAATTTTCTAATTTCCCAAAAAATTAAACACTACAAACCGACATTTGAAATTGAATTTTGGATCATAAAAAGGTTTCCAAAAACATATTTTAAATTTGAATTTATCAACTAAAGGGGACCCATTCACCCAAGGGAAAATGGGTCCTGACCTAAATTGCCAAGACCTATTCATTTTGTGGTGTTAAAAATGATAATTGCATTAATTAAATCATGATTCCCCTTTTGGAAATCATAATTAATTAGGCTTGTAGATGCATAATTGGGCCAATTAGAGGATTAATTAAATCCAATTAAATTAGGGGACTCAAAAGTAGTGTGAAAATATAAATTAATTAGGCTTGTAGATGCATAATTGGGCCAATTAGAGGATTAATTAAATCCAATTAAATTAGGGGACTCAAACATAGTGTGAAAATGTAAAGGAGTACATTTTCCAACACTATACTTTCCAAGGCTGATTTTGAACCATCATGTTTTGAAGATGCAAGTACTAATAAGGTTTGGGTGCAAGCAATGCAAGAAGAGATAGATTCCATTCATAGGAATGATACTTGGCGGTGTGCAAAGCTTCCACATGACAAGAAAAATATTGGCACTAAATGGGTCTATAAGACTAAGTACAACAATGATGGGAGTATTGAAAGACACAAGGAAAGATTGGTTGCCAAAGGCTTCACACAGAGGTATGGGATTGATTATGAAGAGATATTTGCACGAGTATCGAGACAAGAGACTATTAGAATGATGATTTCACT
>VDFB02271358.1:240983784-241024008 GCA_007258455.2 Sequoia sempervirens
CCCACTATGTTTTCCAATCATATCATATGGTTAACTAATTTCTATTTGCTAATTTTAGGATTTCATGTTATATGACTAGCTCAAGGGTGGAGAGCTTGGGGAGGAGTTGTAGGTGGGGGATACATAAAACTAACCAAATTTACCTAAGGGGTGACTAACTAATTGGGTTGTTATGTGAAGAGAGTTTTACAACTGTATGTAGGTTGCAGGTTTCATAACACCTAGTGTTTTCCAACCTATAATTATTGTAACGAAAACCTTTTCTTATTTTTCATTGTGCTTGTTCTAAGCTCAAGGGAGGAGAGATTGGGGAGGGGTTCTAAGTGAGGGATAAATAAAACTAACAAAATTGAATTGAGGGGTGACTAACCAATTGGGTTGTTATGTGTAGAGGGTTTTAAATAGTATGTGTGTTGTAGGTTCCATAAGTCCCAATGTTTTCCAACCTCCAATTTTAGAAAACAATATTAATGTAATTAAGACCTTTTTTATTTACACAACACGAGTGTAATGAAAGGAAACTTCAAAATTTTCCATTAATGTAGTTTAAACTTTTATAAATTGTGCAACAACACCTTTCACTTTTGATATAGCAAAATGCTTTACAAAATCATTATAAGTAAATTAAACATTTCCTAATTTAGCCTTGATATGCCTAATATTAGCCTTCAACTTCTATACTACCTTAGACTCTTGCAAACACTCTTTCTAATATCCCCATGCACCCTTCTTCATAAGCAACAACTTCCACTATTGTCTTTATTTTCTCAACTTCATGTATTTTAGATTGCAGCTCTCTTTCAACATCATTAACCTCCTTTTCTTTTGATGATAAAATATTGTTCTTATCTTTTACTTCATTTTCTAAATTTTTTAAATATACATGTTTCCTTATAATTTTTACTTCATTTTCTAAGTTTTCTAAGCTCAAGGGTGGAGAGATTGGGGAGGAGTTGCAAGTGGGGGATACATAAAACTAATCAAATTGACCTAAGGGGTGACTAACCAATTGGGTTGCTATGTGTAAAGGTTTTACAATAGTATGCAGGTTGTAGGTTTCATAATGCCTAGTGTTTTCCAATAATAACTTTTATTTCTTGCAAGCCTCTATCAAGTAACCAACCTCCTTTGATTTCATCCAAACATAACCAATGATCCTATACACATCATGGTGACCTCCCTAAGCACATGTCCTATACATTATTTTAGAATCTCAATTGATCATCCTAGTTCCTCATGTGAATAAGAAAGGTCCTAAGCATTGCCATTCAACACCGCTCTCTTGTGTATATCATTAAGTGATAGTTCATTTTGATAATCAATGCAAATCACCAAAACATAAATACAACACCTAATTGATATAGGTGCCATCACTATCGTCTAATAATGTACCCCTACCTTGTTCATATGATGATGACATTAATTTGGTAGATGAACCCAAACAATTTGTGGCACATATTTTTTCAATAATATAAATGTTATTGCCTACCTGTTACATAGACTTTGTGTTAGTATGTACACATCTTTTGTATACACATTTTTTATTATTATAATGAAAACCTTTTATAAGTGGTTAATTGGAGCATATACCTTATTGTCATTTGAATTACAAAATTATGATAAATTTGGTAAGAGAGAGATGGGGGAAAGAGGGACAATCATATCACTCATATCACTCAAATTTGGTAAGGGAGAGAGGGAAGGAGGTAGTGAACAATAAAGGGAGGGGTAGATGGAAAGAGAGATGGGTGAAAGAGGGAGAAAGGGAGGGAGAGGAAGGTTAGGAGGGATAGTGAGAGATGAAAGATAGATAGAAGTATTTCCAATTGTATTTATTCCATGGAATTCTTAAGTTCAAGAATCTTTGCCTTCATTTGTTCAAATTTGCTTATAGCATCATCTCTCACTTTCTTTCATTGCACAAATTCATATGTAATACAAAACTTCTTGAATTTATCCACTTTTTTATTTTCATTTTTCCATTGCACATACTGCACACACACACACACATTCTTGGTGTGTACGAAACAAAAACTTTTCATAAGGAAATAAATGACAGGGGGCATTGTGTTTTCCAAAACTGCAAATAATGTGAGCATTTTTTGTTCCAATCATATGAAGAAAGTGAAATGGCATTTTTATTATACCAAAGAGTTATTCTAAAAAATTTATGTGGACTTCATTACATTGTTGGTGCATATGAAACAAAAAAATTTCATAAGAAAATAACTAACATGGGATAGTGTGTATTCCAACACTACAAATAATGTGAGAATGTTTTTGTTCCAATTAGATGATGAAAATGAAATGTCATTTTTACTGTACCAAAGAGTTTTTCTAAAATTTGAAGGTGGAATTCATTACATTCTTGGTGTGTACGAAACAAAAACTTTTCATAAGGAAATAAGAGACAAGGGACAATGTGTTTTCCAACATTGCAAATAATGTGAACTTTTTTTTGTTCCAATCAAATGAAGAAAGTGAAATTCCATTTTTAATGTACCAAATAGTTGTTCTAAAATTTTAAGGTAGAATTCATTACATTGTTGGTGTGTATGAAACAAAAAAAATTCATAAGGAAATATCTGACAAGGGATAGTGTGTTCCAACACTGCAAATAATGTGAGCATTTTTTTGTTTCAATTAGATGAAGAAAGTGAAATGTCATTTTTACTGTACCAAAGAGCTATTCTAAAATTTGAAGGTGGACTTCATTACATTCTTGGTACGTATGAAGCAAAAGAAAATTTATAAGGAAATAATGGATAGGGGATAGTGTTTTCAAACACTGCAAATAATGTGAACATTTTTTTGTTCCAATTAGATGAAGAAAGTGAAATGTCATTTTTACTTTACCAAAGAGTTGCTCTAAAATTTGAATGTGGAATTCATTACATTCTTGGCACATATGAAACAAAAAAAAAATTCATAAGGAAATAATTGGCAAGGGATAGTGTGTTTTCCAACACTACAAATAATGTGAACATTTTTTTTGTTCCAATCATATGAAGAAAGTGAAATGTCATCTTTACTGTAACCAAAGAGTTGTTCTAAAATTTGAAGGTGGAATTCATTACATTCTTGGTGTGTATGAAACGGAATTTTTTCATAAGGAAATAACTAATAGGGGACAACGTGTTTTCCAACATTGCAAATAATGTGACCATTTTTTTGTTC
Source organism: Sequoia sempervirens (assembly GCA_007258455.2). NCBI lineage: Eukaryota > Viridiplantae > Streptophyta > Pinopsida > Cupressales > Cupressaceae > Sequoia > Sequoia sempervirens. The sequence goes on from VDFB02271358.1 coordinate 240,986,962, forward strand.
CAATCAGATGAAGTGAAATGCCATTTTTAATGCACTAAATAGTTGTTCTAAAATTTGAAGGTGGATTTCATTACATTGTTGGTGCATACGAAACAAAAACTTTTCATAAGGAAATAATTGACAAGGGACAGTGTGTTTCCCAACGCTGCAAATAATGTGAGCATTTTTTTGTTCCAATTAGATGAAGAAAGTGAAATGTCATTTTTATTGTACGAAAAATTTGTTTAGATAAAATTTGAAGGTGGACTCCATTACATTGTTGGTGCGTACGAAACAAAAAAAAATTCATAAGAAAATCACTGATATGGAATAGTGTGTTTTGCAACACTGTAAATAATGTGAGATTTTTTTTATTCCAATTAGATGAAGAAAGTGAAATGTCATTTTTACTATACCAAAGAGTTGTTTTAAAATTTGAAGGTGGACTTCATTACATTGTTGCGTACGAAACAAAAACTTTTTATAAAGAAATAATTGACTGGGGATAATATATTCTCTAATAGTGCAAATAATGTGAACATTTTTTTGTTCCAATTAGATGAAGAAAGTGAAATGTCACTTTGTTTTAAAATTTGAAGGTGGACTCTATTACATTGTTAGTGCGTACATAAAAAAAATCATAAGGAAATAACTGACAGAGGACAGTGTGTTTTCTAACATGGCAAATAATGTGAGCATTTTTTTGTTCAAAATAGATGAAGAAAGTGTAATTTCATTTTTACTGTATGAAAGAGTTCTTCTAAAATTTGTAGGTGGGATTCATTACATTGTTGGTGCATACAAAACAAAAAAAATTCATAAGGAAATAACTGACGGGGGATAGTGTGTATTCCAACATTGCAAATAATGTGAGCATTTTTTGTTCCAATTAGATGAAGAAAATGAAATGTCATTTTTAATGTACCAAAGAGTTGTTCTAAAATTTGAAGGTGGAATTCATTACATTGTTGGTACATGTATGATTTTTTTTTTCTTCATAAGGATATAATTAACGAAGGGGTGATCCTACAATAGTGGTTTACAATTTTCGGCCAAACTAGACATTGAAATTATTACTTTTAACTAAATCTTCACATTCGAGCACTTATAGCAGCTAAACCGTGAGGAATTTGAAGATGATTCAAACTAGAGTCTCGTCACATTTTGTCTATAGATTCTAAAAATATATTTTTCAAAATTTTTGGAATCAAATTGTACATTTTTTTCCATCTCCCACGAAAATTGGTTTTTTTCAGATTTAACAACATTTTTAAAAAGTGGTGCACACCGTATAATCCATAATTTTTTTTCCATGAAGGATAAAATTCTAATTCTATCAAATTTAGATTTGTAACTCTGATATCTAGTGCTTCCACTTAGTTAGATAGTTTTTTATTGAATTTTTCTCCTTAATCAAGTTTCAAAGTCAAACCAATTAGAATTTAGACATAGTGGGACCGTATAACGGATAACAATTTTTTGTATATATTGAAATTCAATTTTTTTTTCATAATCTGCTATTTTTCCACATGTGCAGAACATAGACCTTCATTTTTGATGAAAAACCTATGTTTAATAAAACTAAAAAAATAAATACATAATAAAACCAAAACATATTAAAATTATATTTGTTGGATAGCTCATTCCGAGGACTACCTAATTCTAGTTGGGTTTGTGAAGATTCCTCCATTTCCATCCTCAACCTGAGCTCCGAAGTGCCAAAATTTAGGTTTTTTTTGTGTCTTGGGGGGGGAAGAGGGATAAGCAAGGTTTGAGTAAACCCCTAGGAGTTAGCTCGAACCCCTTTGCTATGCATTTTTTTTGGTTTTTTGGTGGTTAAAATTCAAAGGGGTTTGGTTGAACCCTGGTTTGGGCAAACCTCTAATGGGTTTGCTCAAACCAATAGGTTCGTACGAACCCCCAAAATCACCTTTTTTTCTTTGGGTTTTTTTTGTGACTTTTCCTTCTTCACTTGAATTGTAAACCACTATTGTGGCTTCACCCTAAGGATAGTGTGTTTTCCAACACTACAAATAATGTGAGATTGTTTTGTTCTAATCAAATGGAGAAAGTGAAATGCCATTTTTACTATACCAAAGAGTTTTTCTAAAGCTTGAAGGTGTATTTCATTACATTTGAATGCATACAAAACAAAAACTTTTCATAAGAAAAAAACTGACAGGGTATAGATTGTTTTTTAACAATAAAAATAATGTGAGCATTTTTTGTTCCAATCAAATGAAGAAAGTGAAATGCCATTTTTATTGTACCAAAAAGTTCTAAAATTTGATGGTATATTTAAAGTATTCCTTTTCAAACTATCTTAGGTTCAATAATCTATTTACAAGCATAACTCTTTTAACACCTACCCGAATATAAATATTAGAAGATATAACTTAAATATAATTCCAATGGATGTCCTTCCTTTGGATTTAAAACCATTTGATAGAATTATGACTAGAGGAACTAGTTAAGGATTATCCAACCATAAAATCAATTACACAAACACTCACAATAGAATTTGATGACATAATAAATTAATAAAAAATATGAATTATTAATTTATATAATTAAATTTACTATCTTGCCTCAAGGGCTTACAACGTGATACCTCGACCTTTAATGAATCAAATACACAACCATTATATAGATTATAATTTTTTGAATTGATATTCGATTTAATTCTCTTCACAATGTGCTACTAACTTTTTCCCTTCCATCTGTCGAAAAAGGGTGTGTTCAAAAGCCAATCTTCTAAAAAAAATCACATTCCTAAAAAAGATAAGAAAGAAGATCAAATTTAGACTACAAAGAATCTTGTGAGTAGTAGCAATTCAAATCTAAATAATAAGATTAGAGAAAAGTGGGATTTTGATTGGGTTCATTTCTTTACCTTTAGCCAAGAGGACACATTAATTCTATATACAATTATAGTATCAAACTTCTCCTCTTTCCAATCTATGAATTTGGCTCCAAAAAATGTGAAATTTTCTATTGCCAATTTAGTACTTGTAAAAATACATATATGTAAACCATTCCACTACTCCTTATGCTACAACCATAAAAATTAGATAATCAAAAAGTGACATTGACATTTTTTGTACCTTCATTTTCCCATTTTCCCACACTTGTTTTGATCTCAAGAGGGTCCATAGCAAGCCTAAACATGCCCATGAACATTTGGTACAATATCTCCAACATATCAAACCTGTCCATATCTTGAGTGTCCATAGAGATTAACTATTTTATTTCACTCAGTTCGTGTGAGTATCAGTCATAATCATTTGATTGCTTTAGATAATGCTACTCTATTGGGAAAATATCATATCTATTATCTATGGAATGAATCTTTATCTGACATGTTTGATAACTTAAATTTATTTACAAAACACCCAACATAAAATAAAATAACAGATAATAAAATTTTACAAATGTTAACTATTTTATATTTCAATCAATGTGTGGTTTGAAATCCCAGGCCTACTCACAAGTAGCTTATTCCAATAGCTATATAGAAAGGATAAGTATATAGCAACCCATAGGAAAGAAAATATTGAATAAAGATCATACTTATCTTTACCCATAGTTAAGCAAAGAATAATCTAGAGTGGGCAGTTTGATAAGTAAGGCTGACTATAGAGAAACCAAAAACAAAAAGCTTGCTTACTGAACTTAATAAAATAGAATTCTAAATGTTGAACTAATCTCCTTACTAATTACACCCATGTGAGGGGGAATAGTTTGCATGTGATGAGAAAGATCTAATAGATGAAATTATTTGTTTTTATTTCTTATTTCACTACAATACCTATTTTTTTTAATCATTGATCAACCATTCTATTTTCTGATTTTTACTCCTTGTTTGAGCCTTGAACTTCAGTTCAATTAGCCTGAGGACAAAATCCCTCTAGGTATGTAATTAGAGGGAAAAACCACCTACTTTCCATTATTGAATTAGTGGATGAAAAAATCCTAATGCAGTATTCAGACAATCTCACCCAAAGATTGCAGATGAGCTTCGAAGTGACAAGGAAATTGAAATCATGGTGAAATCTTAGTGAATCTACATTAAAGATTATCTCTGATAATTTAAACTACTTGTACAGAGCCAATTCAACACATTGGCATAGAATCAATGATTATATGTAAGTGAATTGATTGGGATTGGCCAACTATATTCCTTCTGTATGGCGATATATATATATATTTGAAATCTTCACTTCATATCTACCATTCAATATTTGTCTATGATTCACATTCAGCCTTTCGTAGTGAATTTTCTAAGGATCAAATTGTGCCAAGGGTTTGATAGTAGTAATTGACAACCATACCAATTGACTTATGCCATTAACTAAGACAATTTCTACTATTGCCAAGTATGCACAACCCATTAAATTGATGGTGAATTGACCATTCTTCTAGGAGGCTGCAATTTCTAAATTTGTTGTGCATTCCATTGGTCAAGCTGCTACAATAAGGTTGTCTGAATATTTCAATTGTTTTGATTGAATTCTGACTGCACTCTAATAAGCACCTGATCAAACCCATTTGTGGGTCAAATTGTGCACTAAATAAAGTTAATTTTGGGTGTGTTTAAGAGCCACTTCTGCAGGGCTAAGTATTGAAATTATTATTATTCATTTATGGAGATTTATTGTCCATACATACTTTTAATCATACAACCACATTTGGTGTGTTTGTGGAGCTAACCCTTGAAAATTGTTTACATGAATTCAAATTGATCATATATAAGATAATATTCAATTTGGGATATTACAATGAATGAGAATCACAATCATAAACCCCATAAGTTCAATCAAGAATATCAAGTTCTATTATGGCATTTTATTTCAATACCTATGCTGGGTTTAGCTTCAAGAATTTGTATTCCTACAAGTAACAAAAGAGCACATTTGGATTTAAAAAATTGCATGTCATATAACTAAGAAGTAATACCTACTTTTGTTCTGCCACTTCAAACACTAATCTCCCAAGAATTTCTCACAATGGAGTCAAATATATAAAAAGAAAAGGCAAAGATTTCTATATAGGCATAGATGATAGGAATGAAGAGCCAAACAAATCCAACCAAATAGGAAACGAGACCTTTTTTGAGGACTAAATTCCTCTATTTTCCTCATTCCATAACACACCACACATGCTTTTACTACATAACACACCACATGCATATCAACAATTACCTAATAAATCCATATAAACGAAAAGAATCTTCATAACGGGGTAAATCTCAATTGGAAAATCTTATCTCTGGCATTCCCAATCAATTGCAAAGAAATGAAAAATTTATATACTAGGTTTGCCAATGTTCTACCATTTTATTTTGTTCAAGCCACAAAGTGAACTAACCTTTAAATCACAAACATCTCCATTTGACAAAAAAATACACTAATCTACATTGAAAAATTGAAGACATACCTTAAGTCTTGAATATATTCAAGAACAGACATCAAATTAGCAAGTCATCTAGGAAAGTGAATTAGTTATTTCACTTTTTCTCTTCACTACACAAAAATTCCATGTAAAGTAAGCCTTAGGAAAAATGTGCTAAAAATTTCACCACAGAAGACACTTGAATCAATTGGGAACCATTGTTAGTGTAACGTATCTTTTTGTAGTCCAATCTATTTACTGTTGAGTAACGACTTTGTCATCCCATTTGTTCCACTCACTGATGCATTCGAGACCATTTGCATGTTTAATTGACTATTATTAGTCTAGAGTGGAGTTAAATGGAGGTAGCTAGATAGGAAACAACTAGATATATAATATTATTGATATTGAGCTGCTGGTTAATGCATTATTTATGCGAGTTTGTATTCTGAAATAATATAGAGAGCAATCCCCTGCTCAGTGTGGACGTAGCCATTTGGTGAACCACAATAAAACTTTGCTTTGTCTTCTAAATCTGTTATGTGTGTTTTGCTTATGTATTTTTGATTTAATCTCTTCTATTTGGTCTGTACTATTATTCTTCTTCTCAACGAGTGGTATCAGAGCTCTGATTGAGAAGCTCGACAAAGCAGCTTAGTGGTGAAGTTAGTTGGAAATCAGTGAAGAATTTCACAAGAATGTCCACAAAGCAGACAAATGGAAAATCCAGAAGTTCTTAGGGAAAATTTTTGAACCGTGGAAGGTTCAAATCAAATCACTATTGATAAAGTAAGATCTCTTCAAAGTGTTGCTTGGAAAAACCAAGAGAAAGCCCAGTTCAATGTCAGATGAAGATTGGGAGAGTTTGGATATAAAAGTGAGGGAAACTATCTTTCTTTCATTTTCCAACAATGTGTTATTTAATGTTTTAGTGGAGAATACTACAAAAGAGCTATGGGATAAACTTTCCAACATGTACAAGATCACATCGACATCTAATATGGTATTCATTATGAAAAAGATATATAATTTGAAAATGAAAGGAGGGATTATGTCAAACCATCTCAAAAAATTGAATACTTTGGTAACCCAGTTGATTTATGTTGGTATTAATTTAGATGATGAAATCAAAACAATTATTTTGTTATGTTCATTACCAAATAGCTGGGAAGGAGTGGTGATGGCAGTTAGCACTTCGATGGCTGTGAAAAGAAAATTAAAATTTGGTGATGTTGTAGCCACACTTCTTAGTGAAGACATGAGAAGAAAGAAATCAAGATCCCTCATAAGGAGATGCTTTGATTGCAATGAGTACTGACAATAGGGGAATGAGTCAAGAAAGAGGCAGAAACAATAATAGGAGAAGGTCAAAATCTACACCAAGATCGAATTCAAGAGGCAAAACGATGCTTGTTGGTTTTGTGGCAAACCATGCCACACAAAGAGAAATTGTTGAAATTACAAAAAGGCCCAAGACAAGGTAAGAAAGAATGAAGTAAATGTTGTAGATGATGGTGTTTTGGTTTTGGATGCTAGTGACACGACTGCAGATTCTTGGATGCTCGATTTTGGTGCCTCTTTCCATGCTACTCTGTGTCGGGCTACTTTAACTAACTACCAAGAAGGTACATTTGGTAGAGTGTTTCTTGGAGATAAAGAATGTGCAATCATAGGTAAAGATGATGTGATTTTGTCTTTGAAAAATGGAAATAAGTGGATTTTGAAAGATGTATGCCATCTTCCCACTTTGAAACAAAATTTAATTTTTGTGAGCCAAATTTATGCTCATGGGTGCAATGGGAAATTTTCATTCGATAATTGGAAAGTAACCAAGGGTGTGATGGTGCTTGCAAAAGTAAAAAAATTGGGAAGTCTTTATGTTTTAGAGTGTAATGATGAAGTGAGAGCTACACTGATGGTTATGGACAGTGGTTTGGAGCTTTGACATAAGAGGCTCAGACATATGAGCAAAAGGGGACTTGAAGTCATGCTTCAAAGGGATCAACTTCCAAGCCTCAAATCAGTTGATTTAGCATTATGTGAGCATTGCCTTTATGGCAAGCAGAGTTGGGCCAGTTTCGTGAAGGTTGGTCATGAGAAGAAAACTACACCTTTGGAGCTCGTGCATTCTGATGTCTTTGGTCCAACCGAGGTAACCTCTTTTGGAGGTGCAAACTATTTTGTTATTTTTCTTGATGATTGCACTCACAAAGTTTGGATTTATATGTTGAATAGAAAATCATAAGTGTTTTCAAAATTTAAAATTTTTAAGGTTGTTGAAAATCAGATTGGACACAAAATTAAATGCCTACTAACAGACAATAGGGGAGAGTTTTGTTCTTTGGAGTTTGAAATTTTTTGTGTAGATAACGACATTCATAGAATTAAAGTGGTTCCATTTGCCCCTCAAGAAAATGGTGTAGCTGAGAGGTCGAATTGAATGATTCTTGAGAGAGCTCGGTGTATGTTCTCAAATGTCAGATTGGGGAAAGAGTTTTGGGTAGAGGCTTGTAATACTATAGTTTATTTAATCAATCAAACTCCTTCATTTTGTTTAGCTTTTGATATTCCATAGGAAAGATGGCTCAAAAAAAGAATCTCTTTTCATCATTTATGTGTGTTTGGTTGTGAGGCCTTTGTACATATTCCATAAGAGTAGAGGACAAAGTTGGATATGAAATCTAAAAGATGTATTTTTCTTGGTTATGGAGAAGATCAATTCGGTTTCGGGCTATGGGATCTCGTTTCCAAAAAGATTGTTCACAATTGGGATGTCGTTTTCAACAAAAAATCTTTCCTAGGTTTGCAAAAATAGAACTCCTCTCCAAATGAATGTATTGAGATTGATTTGTTTGATAATGACACTGTTTGCAAATCCTCTGTTTCCTTTTCCCAGCCTCTTATTGTTTCTTCTCAACCTTTGGAAAATGTTACCCAGCCTCCATGTGTAAGTTTTGAGTCTTCTTCCATTTATATGCAGCCTTCACATGCTCCTCTACTGCCACTTGTTAATTTGCAAACTTCAATAGTTTATTCATATCCCTTACAATCAAATGAGTAGCCTTGCAATGTTCATGCACAACCCCCACATATTTGTTCACAACCCAAAATGGGTGTTTTAATTCCATCGTAGCCTGATGGACATACTACACAGCCTCTTCAACATGTGCTGCCTTTGCAAACTTCAACGAAACCTATACCACGTGAATCGCTACCTCCTCATGGTCAAACATAGCCTCCTATACTTTGCACGTAGCCAGTTAATACATTGCACCCCTCTTTAATTCATGCACAACCTTCACAACTTCCTATGTTGCCTTCACATGTGAGCATATGGCCTAGAGAGGGATCTAATACCCTATTTGGAGAGAGAATACAAGAGCAAGGTGGTTTTCCATAAGAGATTGTTGAACAGAGGGAAATTGTTGGTTGAACTTTGTAAGAACAAGGTAGATTTAATGTGCAAAGAAAAAATATTGGAGCACAGAGTTAGAATATTGGAGACAATGTTCAAGAAAGGAAACATTTACAGTTTGATTTAGAAGGAGTTCAACATTAGGTACAACAATTAAATTTGGAAGACACAAATTTGAAAGAGCGGGTTCCTCAATTAAGAAGATCTACCTGGGAGAAGAGGTGTCCGTCTAAACTTTATGACTATGAACTTTTATTTTTTGATTAGCCAGAGCCGATGACATTTAAACAAGCCTACAAAGATGCAAACTCAATGCAATGGATGACAACCATGCAAGAAGAAATGGAGTCTTTGAGAGTGAATGATACATGGGATTTGGTTCCCCTTCCACCAAATCGAAAACCTCTGAAAAATAAATGGGTCTCATTTGAAAGAAGAAGAAGGAGGTCATCAACGATATAGGGCCAGATTGGTTGTGAAGGGTTTTGCTTAGCAAAAAGACATTGATTTTAATGAAATTTTTTCACCATTTGTAAAGATGCAAACAATTCATGTTGTTTTGGGCATTGCAGCAGTTTGGAATCTCGAGCTTGAGCAACTTGATGTTAAAACAATGTTTCTTCATGGAGATATTGAAGAGGATTTGTATATGGAGTAGCCTGAAGGTTTTGTACAACAGGGTCAAGAGCATTTATATTGCAAGTTGAAGTGCAATCTATATGGGCTCAAACAAGCCCCAAGGCAATGGTATCGTAAGTTTGATAGCTTTATGGCTGAGCACAACTTCATTCACTATGAATTTGATTTGTGTCTCTACTACAAGTGACTTGCAAGTGGTGAGTTTGTCATACTTTTACTTTATGTTGATGATATGTTAGTCATTGGTAGCAAAATGAGAGTTGTTAGGGAATTGAAACATCATTTAGCTCAGCGGTTTGCTATGAAAGATCTAGGGGCAGCCAAGAGGATTCTTGGCATGACAATAATCAGGGATAGATATAAGAGACAAATTAGATTGTCTCAAAAGACACACATTGACAAAAAATTGCATAGATTCAACATGTTGAATGCAAAATTTGTTTGTACTCCCTTGGCTGATCATTTTTTGTTGTCATCAACTATGTGTCCTACAACTGAAGAAGACCTTACACACATGAAGAATGTTCCCTATTCATTTGCAGTTGGCAATCTTATTTATGCCATGATTTGCACTCATCCAGATATTGCCCAAGTAGTGGGAGTTGTGAGCAGATTTTTGAGCAATCCTGACAAACCTCATTGGCAGGCAGTTCAATGGATTTTCAGGTATCTCAGAGGTACTTTAGATTATGTTTTATGCTTTGGAGGATAGGATACTCAACTGTAGGGGTATGTTGACTTTGATATGGCTGGAGACTTGGACAAACAAAGGTCTACAACTGGGTATGTGTTTGCTTTTGTTGGGGCTGCAATTAGTTGGATTTCATGTTTGCAACAAGTAGTTGCACTCTCTTCCACTGAGGCTGAATACATTGCTTTCATTGAGGGAGTAAAGGAGATGATATGGCTACATCGGTTATTGGGCAAATTGTGATGTAATCAAAATGTTTCTCTTTTGTTTTGTGATAGCAATAGTGCTATTCACTTGAAAAAGAACTTTGCTTTTCATAATTGCAAAAACATATTGAGTTGAGATATCATTTCATTCAGCATGCACTTGAAGAGGGTAAGTTGCAGGTAAAGAAGATTGACACCAAAGTGAACTCGACAGATGCTTTGACGAAGATTGTTCCAAGGGAGAAGTTTGAGTTCTATTGGACTTCTCTTAGCATTGTCAAGTTTTGACAATAAGCCTGGTGTAGGGGATTTCTCTTGGCAGCTCTCCTGCAACTCAGATTGGACTTCAAGTGGGAGATTGTTAGTGTAACGTATTTTTTTTCAGTCCAATCTATTAACTGTTGAGTAACGGCTTTGTCAGCCCATTTCTTCCACTCACTGATGCATTGACCATTTGCATATTTAATTGACTATTATTAGTCTCCACTCACTGATGCATCAGCCTTTTGCATGTTTAATTGACTATTATTAGTCTACAGTGGAGTTAATTAGAGGTAGCTGCAGGAAACAACTGGATATATAATATTATTGATATTGAGCTGCTGGTTAATGTATTATGTATGAGAGTTTTGTATTTTAAAATAATATAGAGAGCAATCCCCTACTTAGTGTGGATGTAGCCATTTGGTGAACCACAATAAAACTCTCTTTGTCTTCCAAATCTGTTATGTGTATTTTGTCTAGCGCTTGGGATGGGGATGGGGATGGGGATAGGGTGTTATGTTATAAAGTTACATACATAGGTGCGTTTTGTCTACACTTTAGTTTTCCCCCTTCAAGCTTGCACTCACAAACTAATGTTTGAAAATGACACCAACTTCCAGAAATTTGTGTGGGGTCCTCTCGAATTGAACAGAATCTTCCCACTCACGCCATCTCCGTTGCTTCAACGATTTTTCCTGGCTAGCCACGTTGACGTTGTGACCGACCTCCCACTTCGGAAAGAGATGATTCGAGAAGAGGTAAGATGAGCTTCTTGATATCTTCCTCAATGTAAACAAAAAGCGAACGTTGATCTGGTTTACATACGGAAAAGCTTCATCCAATTCCCAATGTAGACAGGAGAGGGGAGGGATTCGGCTCGGCCTTTTTCCTATCTCCAGGAAGTGGGTTAATGGATAGCAACAGCAAAAACTGTTACATATTCTTTTCTTAGCGAAGGGAGAAAAATGGTATAAACAACAGGGAAGGCGTGATTAGGAAGAATCTGAACAAATGTAGAGGACAACATCGAAATTTCTTGAGTGGTGGTCATTTTCAAACTTTAATTTGAGAGGGACAAACATCGATCTAGGAAAATCCCACGCAATTATCTTTACGCGGTTTCCAATTTCTTATTCCACTTTCCATCAAATTTACAAGAGAAAACAAAATAATCAGTCGACTTGTAAAAGTAGTTTTGTCGGCAACGAACAGTGAAAGTTATTTCACTTTCATTTTAAGTGTGCAGATGATAAGATAGGGTGTACCCCCACTCACGTAAGGTGAGAACATGCAACGAAAATTATTATGGGTAGTACTAGCGAGGTAAGTCATCTTCAGTGAAACATCGTATCAATGATTAAACACCTTCGCTGCCGACCAGTTACTATTTTCTCGGCAGTTGCATTCTTTTAAATATTGTAATTGAAATTGCCTTTAAATTTCGAGAAATGACTTTAGTGCGCGTGGAATGACTATTGGCAATGTAGCTTCAAGAGTTTCTATAAATTATCTCAAGAGTTCACAATAAATTTGACACTTTGTGTTCCACTGCATTCAACTTTGTTCTATCTCCTCAAGTTGCCTTTGCGATTGCATATCCATCCTTTCTCTTCTCAACTATTCTTGTGTCACACTTAGATCATATTGTTAAGCTCCACAAGTGATGGAGAGTTTCAGTCAGTATCACCCTCCCACCACCAAAATCTCCTTTGATGTCAACAACATCTATCATGCGTTTCTCAGCTTTCGCGGAAAAGATGTGAGAAAAACATTTGTCGATCATCTCTACGAATCTCTCTCTGCAGCCGGGCTTCGGGTTTTCTTGGACAGTGAAGAGCTGGAGAAGGGAAAAGACATCGATTCCACCTTGAAAACTGCCATTGAAAAAAGTGACATTCACATACCCATATTTTCCAAAAGCTATGCAGAATCAACTTGGTGTCTGCAAGAGGCGGCACGGATGTATGAATCCAAAGGTTTTATTATTCCTCTCTTTTATGATGTAGAGCCCTGTGATGTTCGCTACCCTCTAAGAGCAGGAGGTAAATTCGAAAAGGCTTTCAAAAAACATTACACCCATTTAGAACGGCAGAATGAAAGTACCATTCAAAAGTGGGAGACTGCTCTTCGTCATATCTCTGATCTATCGGGTTGGACAGCAGAAGCAGAATCTGGGTAAGTGAATTGTATATTTTCTAAATTTTATAGGGGTCGAGATATTATAGAAATCTACTATAGATTAAATTTTTATATATATTCACTCAGGCACTCAGGCATGGAATTCCATGGTGAGTGTGCGCTTTTTTCCGATTTTAAGTTATATTTTAAAATTTTAAAATTTGTTAGGCTATATGATTTAATTCAATTTGATATATTTTTATATAATTATATATATGGCATTAAATTGTAAATTAGTAAATATTTGTTACAAACAAATATATCATATTCTTTTGATCTAACAATATTATATTTATGTAAAAGTATTAATTTTTAGAAAAATATATTCTAACAATAGTATATATATTTAGATTTAATTAATGTATATTTTCACATTATTTTTTAGGATTATTCAAAGTGATTTATCACTAAGAAGATAAGAGGAATGGTATGGATTGTAAATAAATATATTTAAAAAAGAGGTAGGAGTAGCAAGATGATTAGTATTTTTTATTTTTTCCTCCTTCCGTCTTTTGTTTCTAGTTCTCTTATCACCTCCTCTAACCTACGCTTTTTTAAAGGTTTTTGTTAACAATGCAAACTATTACTTCTATTAGTGAGTGTTATTGTTGATGTAAAAATGCACATAATTGAATTTAAAAACAATTGATATTGCCATATCCATAGACAATGGAAAGCCCATACCTACTAATATAAATTTAAAATTTGAATTTGAATTTAAAAAATATATATTGATTTAAAATTATGTTTCAAAAATAAAATATTCATCTATTTTAAATTTAATTTTAATAATAGTATTAATCTATATTTTTTCAGACTTAATGTGGTCTTGTGAGGCCACATCCATAAATTGAATAGAAAAAATTACATTTGAAATTTATTGACAAGCCTGTATATTTATGAGATTACAAAAGAGGAACCTCATCCCCAAACGTAAGATCCCCAAATCCCATACCACAAACCAAAGGGCAAGGCTCCCAACCAATTATAAACTTACAATTATCTCCGCATTTGGAATGGGAGAGGAGATGAATGTAAACTTTACCTCATTCTTTCTCCTTTTCACCACGTCCAACTTCTTCAGGAGTACTAGAACTCGCTTCCTCTTTTATTTCATTTGAGGCTATTTGACCTCCCCCAGGAGACATTACTTCTGAACACTTTTCCTGGTGCTCTCCCACCCTATTTGTCTTAGAATTCTCTACAACCTCAACGTTGTCCTGCTTCACAGGATAAGAATCAACCATATCGCCTGGGTCTGCACAAAAAACTACTTTAGTTTCTTTATGGATGCCTTCTTCGCAGATTTCCTTTGGGGCAGCGATGGGGGTTTAACCATTTTGATCCAGAACTGCTATTTCCATCCAATTATGATGCGGGGAGGAATCCTTCCACCAAGTGGCGTGGCTGTCAGTTTTACGCTTCAGACATTGACCAACCATATGCCCAGTGTTAAAACATCTTCGACAATGAAATGACAACTCTTCATAGTCAATCAGCTGGTTCCAATACCCATCAACAAAGTTTAAAGAAATATCCACCAGTAAATCTTTGGTAATATCCATCTCCACTAGGATACAGGCAAATGTTGTGTGCATATAATTTGATGAGCCCTCATCCACTCCCAAAAACTTTACCAATGAATCGCCTATAACTTCAAAGCAAGAGTCAAACCAGAATTATAAAGGAAGTTTCAGTAGCCTTACCCAAATTGGAGTAGCATCAAAAGATTCTGTGGTAGGATTGGAGGATGGGTGCCATGGTTTTAACATAGCATATACTGTTCATAACTCCATTGATAGTCACATAATATTGAATGTCTGTCTTGGATATTATCAAAAATCACCACAAAAAAAAACCCTCGTGCACAGGGGTATATTTGGATTTCCCCATCCTAAATGGGATGCCATGTATCTGAAATCCGTTTGCGCAGATCTGAAAGGCTTCATTTTCTGCAACTTCACGCTTGATTTCTTCGTTCAGTTCCAATGTCGGAGAAAAGGCAGCTCAATGAAGAGGCCGAATAGAATGGAACTCATCCAAAGCCATGGCACCGAAACTCTCAGATTGCATCATGTGAGAGTACTTGGGTTTGTTTGTTGTCCCACCCAGAGGGCACAGCCCTGGTACAGGGACACAGGCGGTCTGCTAATGCCAAAACCTACCATCAATCCGTGATGCGGCAGGATCCTTCGTCAAACTCCATACGCTCCCATTCGGTCCATAGTTTGGCTGCCGCGGATCTTTACCCGCCCTCCGTAGGACACTCGATCGGCACCATTCGCACAATTCCTTGCTGCAGGAGCCAGAGTATCTTTCAGGGGCGGCATCGCCGAAAAAAGAAGATTATATTTTCGTTAGTTGCAATAAAAAAATATCAATACAAAAAGTTTAAATGATTAAATTATCAAAAATAAAATATGAAAGAAAAAATGATCATCAACTTCTAAATTGAACTAATCAAAATTTGAAATTTTTTATTGTGTGAATTTGTGTATATAAATATTTGTAACATTATATAAATAATTTGTTTACTAAATCTTTCAAATACACTTGAATTTCTAACTTCATAGATATATAGACATATTTGAAGATAAACCAACACATCTTGATAAATTTAATCATTTCTTATACTTCATCTATTATTTTGTGCTTGTATAATTATTAGTTCAAGTTAATTATAACTTATAAATTATATAGAAACTAATAATATAATGTTAAATATAATTATATAAGTCTAATTATATAATTATATAAAAATTAATAACATGTTGATGAAGGTTTATATTTAAATTTTAATTTATTGTAATCTTTTATGTAACTAATATAAACATGTATATTAAAAAATAATCTTAATTAGATTTATTTATTTTTAATTTAAAAATCTATAACAAATGATTGACTATTTGTTAACAAAGTGAGAAGGTATGTTTCTCTTAAAATCAACCCAACCATGCTTTAAAATCAGTCTAAGCCATTCTCCTAATAATAGTCTCAATTTAAACATTTTGCAAGTTTTCAATTTAATGTCAAATTGATGGTGGTAAATGGTCATTATTATGCTATAATCATCTCGAAATATACAAACTCAACTTTTTCTTTTTTCTTTTATAAATTTCTTTCTATGATCTTTGCCATATTAGTAATAGCACTAAATTTGCATCGTAAGTTGTAACCGAGTATCCTATGCAAGGTGATTTTGCAGGTACGAGGCAAGACTAGTGAAAAGAGTTGTGAAAGACGTATTGGACACCCTGCAGAAGAATGCTCCACTGGATGTTGCCATGTACCCCACTGGACTTGAAAGGGGTAAACGTCAGCTTGTCGACCTTTTACATTTGAATTCGACGAACGTAACAATAACAGTGGGAATCAGCGGTTTAGGCGGTGTTGGGAAAACCACCTTGGCCAAGGCTGTTTACAATGAAATTCAAGGCAGCTTTAGGGCGAGTTGCTTTCTCTTCGACATTGGAGGTACTGCACGGAACGGCACTACATTGCAGATTTGCAACGAAAAATTTTAAGGGCTTTGGTAAACTACGACAGAGAAGTTTCAAGTGTTGACACAGGAAAAGTTTTGATGAGAAATCGATTGCGAGGAGTTCGGGCTCTTGTCATTTTGGACGATGTCAATGATAGATTGCAGCTTGATGCGGTGTATGGGGATTGGTTTGGCCCTGGTAGTAGAGTCATTATTACTTCCCGAGACAAGCACATACTAAACCTTGCTAAAGTCTATCAAATCCTTGAAGCGAGTGAACTGCAGGAGGAGGAAGCTCTCGAGTTGTTTAGTTGGCATGCTTTCTCTAGGGCATTCCCGAGAAACCCCTACGAAGAGTTATCTAAAAGAATTGTAAAGGCCTGCGGGGGGATTCCTCTTGCATTAGTAGTCATTGGAGCACATTTATTTGATAAGAAGGAGCCCAACGACATCGGAAGTTGGAAAGAAGCTGTCTTGAACATTGGAGGAAATCCAGACATATTTACAGTCCTTCAAATCAGTTATGACGGACTTAATCACATTGAGAAGACAATCTTTCTTGATATAGCCTGTTGCCTTGTTGGTGAAATGAAACACGAGGCTATTATTTTATGGAAAGCTTCACACCCAAATGAACAAGTTGAAACAGCCATCAAGAATCTTTCCCTGAAAATGCTTATAAACACCAGTGGCTCCGAGAATCGCCTTGATATGCATGCCCTTGTGCAGGAAATGGGAAGAAGAATTCAAGAAGAGCTTGGTAATAACAGCAGAGTGTGGACTCTTATGGGCTCCGGCCCACACAGAGATTTGAACATAGACAGACCAGAGGGAGTGAATATGCTTGTTTACAGAGAAGAATGGAAGAAAACCTTTTTGCCTGCAAAGCATGCCTTGCCTGCGCTACCTATCTCTGCAAAATGCCTTACTAATGGACAACATTAGAAGCCTAGCTCCGAATTTAATATGGATAAACATTAGAAATTGTGAATTTTTTAGTGATAGTAATCCATGGAGAGTGCTAAGAAACAGATTCCAGATCGACAGTTGGAACCAGCTAAGGATCTTTAGTCTACAACAGTGTGCAAGTATTAAGAGAATCCCAGCTATGGTCGACAGCTTTGTGAACCTCCAACGCTTGAGTCTGGTGG
Organism: Sequoia sempervirens; assembly: GCA_007258455.2. NCBI lineage: Eukaryota > Viridiplantae > Streptophyta > Pinopsida > Cupressales > Cupressaceae > Sequoia > Sequoia sempervirens. The sequence continues at coordinate 241,004,357 of VDFB02271358.1, forward strand.
ATTGTCCAGCTCTCACAACTCTTCCAAACGGACTCGGTAATTGCTTAGTGAACCTCAAATGCTTGCGTCTGATAAATTGTCCAGCTCTCGCAACTCTTCCAAACACACTTGGTAAGATGACACAACTCTACATGCTTCTGTTGTGCCACTGTGCAAGTTTAACAAGACTTCCCCATACTGTGGGCAACTTGGAGCGGCTAGAATATTTGTGTTTGGAAGGCTGTGCATGTCTTAGAGGACTTCCCGGGACAATAGGTAATCTGGGTAAACTACGAGTTTTGAATTTGTGCAGATGTGCAAGCTTAAGCGTTCTTCCCCAAACTATGGGCGACTTGGCACAACTCCGGATGTTGAACTTGCTTGATTGTTCAAACTTACAAAGCCTTCCTTGCACGTTGGGCAAGTTGGCTCAGTTGAGGTCGTTATTCTTTCAAGCGGGCTCAGGTCTTGGAAGCTTTGAACATATCCTTGGCAAGTTAGCTAGTCTTAGGAAGTTAAGCAACAGGTAAATGACCATTTAGTGGTCGCATTTAATTTGATGTAGAGAGACTTTTTGAGAAATTTGAAACTAGATTAACTTTATGTTTTTTGATTTTTTTCTCTCAGTATGTAGTACTTAAAATGATCAAACTTTTTACAGAGGTACTGAGTTAAGGAGCTTAGCGCAGAAGGAGTTCAATGTCTACCTGGGTTTTCTCGTGAATCTGGCACTGGGTCCGGCTGGTCGTCTGTATGAATTTCTGGCCACTAGCTCACTTCGTATATGCAGGGCTGGGATGATGACGAAAGTGGGGAGGCAATTTCTAAGAGTGATATTATTGTTCCTGTATTTGCCAAAGGCATTCCAATTAATCAGTATTGGATAACTAGGATATTCGCTATGTGCAACTCGGATGCCCTAATTATCCCTTTCTTTCCTAATTTGGGGAATGAACGCTTGTCGGACTCCATACGTATGAACATCCCTGCTGCACAGATGTACTTTAGTTTTCAGGTGCATCTTACTAATTCAAGTTCACCACACGATCCGTTTTGTTTCCAGAAGATAAGGGAGCAAGGGAACTTGTCAAAGTCTTATAATTCAACAATCCAACCGAAAGGTGGTGGAGAACCTCAGTGGCTAGGAGGGTTCCGGCGTAACCCAACACACTAAGCATTGACCGATTGGGTGGCTGGTGTGGGCCCTCTTAACTGATCCTCTTTCCGTTTGCTGTTTTCGGTCGTAGTTGATCCTGCCCTGAGGACCACTGTACGTTTAGTGTTTTTCAAATGTTTATCCAGCCCATCCGTGCTGTAGAAATTTAGGTGAAGTTTTCTTGCTGCAGTCGCACTGTTTCAGAAGACATGGGTGTCCACACGATGCAGTCACCATTTCACCATACATAAAAAACAGGTTTCATTTGCCAGCGCGTAGGAATTATTCAGATATTATAGTTTGAAATGTTCTGGTACACATTTATGCAAAATGTGGAAGCATAGACAAGGCACATGAACTGTTTGACAGGATGCCTCAAAGAAATGCGATCTCGTGGAATGGTATGATCGCAAGATATGCACAAAATGCATTTGTTGAAATGGATTTAGAAATTCTCATAAAATGTAATTCGCAGATATAAAACTAGACCCTCCAATCTTTGCCAGCATCCTCCCTGCATGTGCCAAAATGGGAGCTATGGAACAGGGTATGGACATCCATCACAGGACAAAGGAAAGAGAAATTTTGTCAGATGATATAGCTGCAACTACCTTGGTAAACATGTACGCAAAATGTGGAAGCATAGACAAGGCACGCAAACTGTTTGACAGAATGCCTCTCCTGGAATGCGCTAACTGCAGGGTATTCACAAAATGGATTTGTTGGAAAGGCTTTAGAAACTTTCAAGTGAATGCAATTGGTAGGTGTAAGCCAGACTCTACAACCTTTGCCACCATACTCCCAGCCTGTGCCGAACGGGAGCACTGGAACAGGGTATTGGCATCCATCAAAGCATAAAGGATAGAGGAATTTTGTTAGATGTTGTTATTGCGGGTAGACATATATGCAAAAGGCGAAAACATAGACAAGGCACACGAATTGTTTGATAGTGTGCCTCAAAGAAATTTGGTTTCATGGAATGTCATGATTTCATAATATGAAAATAGATTTGTTGACAAACATTTATAAACTTTCTAAGAAAATGAAATTGGTAGCTGTAAAACCAGTATTCTCCCCGCCTGTGCCAAAATGGGAACTTGGGGAGACGGTATGGATATCCATCTAACCGTAATGGAATGCCCAGGTTCTTTTTGTCAAATTTTATAGTTGGAAATGCTCTGTTAGACATGTATGGAAAATGTGGAAGTGAACTATTTAAGGAAATGTCTCAAAGAAATGTGCTCTCATGGAATGATATGCTTGCAGGACATTCACAAAACGGATTTTACAAAGATGCTCTCAAAATGTTAAAATTAACGAAGGACTTTGGAATATATCTTAACATATAAGCTTTTGCTCATATAGCCATTCAAGTTTAGTGCAGGGTTGTGCACACTTCAATCACACTTAACCCTTATTGCATTACACCTACAATTGATCATTGTGTGTATGGTTTAGCTTCTTGTCTGTGTTGAGTATCTTGATGACACCCTAAATTTTGTTATTAAGATGCCAATTATACTTGTAGTAGCTTTGTGGATGCGTTTTCTTGGTACTTGCAGATCACATGTGGATATAGGTTAGTAGTATTTACAGTGACACTACTTTTTTATTTGAATCCTAAAAATGTTGTGACTGATGTTCTCCCAAAAATCTATGTAGACATGGGCAAGCGATGTGAGGTCAAATGGTAAGGAGATTGATAAATGAAATGGTCTTAGTCTTCATACTAGCACCTATGATACTCTTACCCTTGATTCCTAATAATATGGTGGAAACCTTCATAATTTATTAGCTAATGAAATCCTACATGGAACATATTATTATTATTGTTGTTGATTATGATAACCTTAATAAGATTATCTAGGCACATGACCATCCTATAAGATTTATAGTAGCCCTAATAACCATGAGTATCCTAAATGTTTATGGCTTTAGTTATTTCCCAAGCATATCCCATTGTTGTTCTCTATGATGACACAATAATAATATATAAGAAATTAAGTGAGCATCTAACCTAATTATGCTAGTACCCTGAATGTTATCTTCTAGAAACATTGGCACTCCTAATTGTTACTTATGTTGATAAGAGGCATAAAACCTATAAAAGTGATGCATGACTATATTTTATCTCTTTTCATGATAAAATCCACTTAATTACAATATTCTTTGTTGTCCTCCCTCTTGAAAATTTCTAGAGTCAATAATAGCTCTATGGATACCATACAAATATTCTAAAGGTGTGATATTCCCCCAAGGTGTCATTAGGATAGCCTAATAAATATTATAGTCCATTAGTCATTGTATAGCATCTTGTGCCTATGTTTTCGATAGTGTTATTGCAAGTGAAAAATTATTTTGGATGGTAAATTTTTGGGCTAAGTAACTAACCTCTATTGTGTTGGGTTATTTTTTAGGTTAATACTAACTTAAATTGTTGTTGTAATAGTCCTAGGATGCCATTTATTTTTGATAACATGGTTGCTCTCAAATGGTGTTGACTATTCCACCTAGTTTTGTGACATATCTTTATTCTTTCTTAGTAGACTATTAAGCATGTGTGGAATGTTCTTTTACACTTCATTTATAATCTTAGAGTTGGTAAGAAGGAGATAACTCACTATCTAGTGTCTAGTGAAAGTACTTGTCAAGGTTATTTTCTATTTTTTACACTTCTTTTATGCTTTCTATGCAAGTTGAGTGTTTGGCTTGTGAGCCCACCAATGTTACCTAAACTTGGTCATAAATAGTGTTAGCCCAATATCTTAGAGTGCTAACTATGGGATATTAGGATTATACCCATAACCCACTATTATATTTCCAAATGCATGTAGTAACTTCCTAGAGCTAGCCACTTACTAGTGCATCTCAAGGACCAAACAATTGAAAGGTTCCCTAAGCTAGGGTTGTAAGGTCTCAACTAAATCCTTTCTATATAACTAAATTTATATGAGGACCAAGTCCATGAAATTAGGATGTCTATCTAAGGCATGCCATTAGGTTAAAATCTATCCTTGCTTCACTTTGTTCTCTTGAACATAGTTGTGCCAAAAATGACAAATCAACTATTTCACCGAGAGTCTTTCAATTCTAATCCCTATATTTGTATACCCCACTACAACACATGGATTCACATTAACACTTGGTGATGGAATCTAATTTGAGATAACTAAAAATTAAAAAGAGGAAGAGACGATTATTTTTTATTCCCAAGATCATGAAATTATAGAAGAATCAATATTTAGTTTATGCAAGTAAAATAAACTATTTTTTATTCTCAAGATTGTATTACAATGCAATAGAAGAGGACACATGTCTCAATCATGAAAATAGGTATAAGCAAACAAGGTATAATTTTTTTAATTATTTCCAAATTTGTTTCATTTTCTAATATCTTCTTCCAACATAGTTGCATAGCACAAATATTAGTAGTTATGAAGTTGAAACTTTTAATGCATGATGGCTTCTACAACAAAAAAGGATTAGTAATACTAAAGGGTAAGTGCACCAAGATGGTTCCCAAAAAGGGGGCTTAAGTGGCCAACTTTTTTTGAAATCAAGAAATACTGGCATTGGATGTGAAATTGAGGATACTTACACTACAAATTTTGAGATGGAACAAAAAGAAGGATTCAAGTGCTTCGAGTCTACTTTCCAGACTACTAATTTATTTTGAAAATGGTTGATATTAAGGGGTTCAAACGAGGGACGTACACAAATTGGTACTGTTTTTGTCAGAAAAGCATAACATAGAAACTCTTGTACGACCCTCGTACGGTGAATTTTTTTTAGTATTTTAAAATCACTACAGTTAGAAGCTAGCTAACAGTATGTAGTTGATGCACAATTTTTATGATAATTTTTTAATGAATATTTTATTTTTTACTAATTTTCGAAGTGGACACTTCCTAAAAAATAGAATTTTGGCCATGTTACCCCTACAAATTTTGGAAACTAATTGAATTTATTTTTTATTTTTTAAATTTGTAGAATGAAGTCTAGTTTCTAAAAATGTAATTTTTTTGAAATTTTGATGAACGGTTAATTTATAATGAAAAAAACACCAAACACTACTTTTTGCCAAAAGAGAGACACACAAACAAAAGAAATTATGGATGATCAACTTATCGTTGTCAAAAAGTGAAAAAAATTACATCATTGGATAGCTAAGAGAGAACCTAACATTATCGAGATGTTCAATTTGTTTGATATTGAACAACGTGCAATCCTGATGGTGAGCATGAACATGATTATGTGAAATATTGTAGAAATTGCAAAAACATGTCTCTGGTCGTTGGGAATGCCCTCCAAGCCTTTGGGTTGGTATTCCAAGGAAAATACCAATCTCAAGGCTTGGGGATTCCCAAAGCAAGATATAACATGAGCACTTTATAATGCGCTCACGTTATATGTCAATTTTTACATGGTTTTTTGCTTACAGGGAGTATGTCTAGCAAGACAGAATGCGAGCATGGTATAATGTGCTCGTGTTATGTCTTGCTTTATGTTAAATGCATATTGAATGTATGTTTATATATTTGTATGGTTGTATGCACATGTATGCTTGTATGTCATGTATGTATGCCTATATGTATCAATGCATGTATATTGTATGTATGCATGCTTGTATGTAATATTGTATGTATGTGCATGTACATGTATGCTTGTTTGTATGTAGAATTGTATGTACATATGCATTATGCTTGTATATATGTATTTATGTATGTCTTTAGAGGGAGGGAGAATTTTAAGAGAGAGAGATCAAGAGTTGTCCAGGTAGGCTGGGAGGGGGAGTGGGAGAGGGAGAGGGAGAGGGAGGGGGTATGGGAGAGGGAGAGAGGGAGAGGGGATGGAATTGAGAGTTTAAGAGAGAGGGAGCGGGAGAGAAGGGGTTGGAGTGAGAGGGACTTAGCTAGGTAGGGTGGGAGGGATAAAGGGATTGAGAGAGAGAGGGAGGGTGGGAGAGAGAGAATTGAGAGAGAGGGAGAGAGAGAGAAGGGGGAGAGAGAGACAGAGAAAGAGAGAGTTATGTAGATAGGGTACCAAAGGAAGAGACTTGAGAGTGTGAGGGGAGGTGAGAGGGATAAAGGGATAAAGTGGGAGATTAAGAGAGAGGGAGTGGGAGAGAAGGGGTTAGAGTGAGAAGGATTTAGTTAGGTAGGGTAGGAGGGATACAGGGAGTGAGAGAGAGAGAGGGGGGGTGGGATAGAAATAATTGAGAGAGAGAGGGAGAGAGAGAGAGGAGAGGAGAGAGAGAGATAGAGAGAAAGATAGTTTTTTAGATAGGGTTCCAAAGGGAGAGACTTGAGAGTGTGAGGGGGGTGAGAGGGAGAGACTTGAGAGATAGGTAGTGAGAGGGAGTGCGAGAGTGATGGAGTGGGAGAGAGAGGGAGTCTGAGTGAGAGACCTAAGAGAGGGAGAGGTTGTGGGAGGGAGTGACCTAATAGAGGGAGAGAAAGAGGGGGTGGAGTGAGAGGAACTTATCTAGGTAGGGTGGGAGGGATAGATAGAGAGAGAGAGAGAGAGAGAGAGAGAGAGAGAGAGAGAGAGAGAGAGAGAGAGAGAGAGAGAGAGAGAGATTTACCTAGGTAGGTTTCTAGAGGGAGAGACTTGAGAGAGAGAGGGGGAGGGGGAGACATGAGAGAGAGGGAGAGAGAGGGAGTGTGAGAGAGTGGGAGGGAGATAGAGAGAGATAGATAGAGGGAGTGATAGAGAGTGGTAGGGATTGATTGAACGAGAGGTATGTAGAAAGAGGGAGCTCAGGTAGATAGAAACAATTAGAGAGGGTAGGAGATAGGAAGGGAAGGAGAGGTGAGATGTAAAGATAGAGAGAAAGAAATAGGGTTTGAGGGTATAGGGTTGAGGGATTAGGGTGGAGGACCTAATAGGGTTGATGGTTTGTAGGGTATTAGGGTTTAAGGGTTGAGGGTTGAGGGATTAGGGTCGATGGTAGAGAGTATTGGGTTGAGGGTATAGGCTAGAAGGTTTAAGAGTTTAGGGTTAAAGGGTTTAGGGTTAAGGGTTTAGAGTTGAGGGTAGAGAGTTTAGAGTAAGGTTTGAGGGTTTATGGTTGAAGGATTAGGTTGAGGGTCCAATGTAAAGGGTTTAGGGGTTGAGGGTTTAGGTTTTAAGGACTGAGGGTTGAAAATTGAGGGTTGAGGGTTTAATGTATAGGGCAGAGGGTTGAGGGTAGAGGGTTTAAGGGTTTAGGGTTTAAGGGTCAAGGGTTGAGGGTTTAGGGTTGAGGGTAGATGATTGAGGGTATAGGGTATAGGGTTGAGGGATTAGGGTTGAGGGTCCAATGTATAGGGTGGAGGGTACAGGGTTTGAGGGATTAGGGTTTAAGGGTTGAGGGTAGAGGGGAGAGAGATAGAATTAGGGTATAGGGTAGATGATAGAGGGTAGGGTGCCAAAGGGAGAGACTTGAGAGTGTGAGGGGGGTGAGAGGGAGAGGCTTGAGAGATAGGTAGTGAGAGGGAGTGTGAGAGGGATGGAGTGGGAGAGAGTGGGAGTGTGAGTGAGAGACCTAAGAGAGGGAGAGGTTGTGGGAGGGAGTGACCTAATAGAGGGAGAGAAAGAGGGGGATGGAGTGAGAGGGACTTATCTAGGTAGGGTGGGAGGGATAAATAGAGAGAGGGGGGAGAGATAGAGAGAGAGAGTTACCTAGGTAGGTTGGCAAAGGGAGAGACCTGAGAGAGAGAGAGGGGATGGGAAGGAGAGACATGAGAGAGAGGGAGAGAGAGGGAGTGGGAGAGAGTGGGAGGGAGATAGAAAGATAGATAGAGGGAGCGATAGGGGGGGGTAGGGATTGATTGAACAAGAGGTACGTAGAAAGAGGGAGAGGGTAGATAGAGACAATTAGAGAGGGTAAGAGAGAGGGAGGGAGGGAGAGGTGAGATATATAGATAGAGAGAAAGCAATAGGGGTTGAGGGGTTTGGGTGGAGGACCTAGATAGGGTTTATGGTTTCTAGGGAATTAGGGTTTAAGGGTTGAGGGTTGAGGGATTAGGGTTTGTGGTAGAGAATATTGGGCTGAGGGTATAGGGTAGAAGGTTTAAGGGTTTAGGGTTAAAGGGTTTAGGGTTAAGGGTTTAGGGTTGAGGGTAGAGGGTTTAGGGTATAGTTTTGAGGGTATATGGTTGAAGGATTAGGTTGAGGAACTAATGTAAATGGTAGAGGGTATAGGGGTTGAGGGTTTAGGGTTTAAGGATTGAGGGTTGAGGGTTGATAATGTTCTATCTTAGTTGTGCTTATGGTTTTTCCTTGATGACAAAATCTCTGATCCTTATGATCTATAATGGCACTTCTTTGATGTCTCTTGGCTATTACATAAAGTTATTTGTTACGTTTTAATTTCATGGTGATGAGAATTCTGGTTCAAGTTATGAATGCTATCTCTTTGACTGACAGAGCTTGAAAGATGGTTTCTTTGTCAGGATGGTTCTTTTTGCATATCATAGGTATTGGTTGTTTTCTCTTTCAGGCTTACACATATCGGCATGAGTATGGAAGGGTCTCCCCGATCCTTTTTGAAATGTCTGTGTTGCCTATCGACAAGACATTTCTAATGTCATGTTGATTGAATTTAACATTGTGGCAGCTGTCGACAAGACCTCTTTTTTGTTATGGAAACAGCAAAAAAGTTTATCGGCATTAGTTGTTTTCACTACTGGGAGCTCTTACCGAATGACTCGGGTCTCACCGACTAACTCATAAGGTATTTAATCAGCATAAGATATCCCTATCAACATGTTGTTTCATCGAGTGTTTTGAGTCTTGGTGACCAGCACAAGAAAGATTATTTTGGTAAGACTTGTCTTTTGTTTCGGCGACTGAAAATGATCTCTATCGGCATATGTTATTCCGTCAGTATGTGGTCACAGTGAATTTTCTTCGTCTCACCGATCGGAGTTTTAATGGAAACACATCGGCAAGAGCTGTGAGGTATTGGAATAGGTCTCACCGAAGATTTTTGTCTCGTCGACTGGCACATTAAAGATTCATTTTGGCCTGACATATTGTTTTCAGTGGGAAGTCATAATGAATACGCTATGTCAATCCGATCGTCGGTGAAAAATTGCATATCGGCAAGAGCTTTTGTTTCGATGGAATGTCATAGCGAACACCTTGGTCTTACCGACTAAGTCTTATGAAGTGCTTTCGGTGAGAGATTGGTATTGTCTCAATGACTCTTTGAATAAAGTTTTTTGGTATGACAAAGTTTTCTCCAAGAGGTCTGCCCAAAGGTTGTATGTTATAGCAACACATAAGAGTTGAAAAATATTTTCGGTGAGACTCTTTCATTGAAGTAAGGTCATGGGGAGGATGGTGTGTCATGTCGACAGAGTCAAATGAATGAATTTTAGTATAACAAAGTTGATCTATATGATGTCTCTCCGATATTGTTTGGTCACAGCGATAGCGAATGAAACTAAAGGGCATCTCGGTAAGAAGTTTCCTCATGTCTTAGCGAAAGAATAATATACTAAGGAAGTCCATCGGCGTAGCATGTTGTATTCGATATGACTTCTCCCAACTCTGATGGGTCTTGGCGAAAGCGACAACGATAATGTTTTCTGGCAATGTTAAAGTTTCCTTCGGCATAACGTGTCATCGATTGAAATGAAAGGTTGTTAGGGAAAACTTTCTGAACTTATTCTTTTTGACTTGGTATCAAACCCTAGTCTGGCCGCCATCATGAGAAAGTTTCATAAACTATTCTTTACTATTATTGCTGGCTATAATGACATTGTTAGGATGAAATTCATTCTTGGTTTAGAAATGAATGGTATGGTTGCTATGTTTGATGCGCCTCTCTGGTTGGAAGCTCGAAAGTGGTTGATGGAGCCATGGGAGTTATAGATTTTTCTGGTATTTTTATTTATATGTTTCATGCTAGTTTATAATCACCATTTTCTTTAACTGCTCTCTGCATCTCTATGACAAATGATGCCTTGAATGAGTATTGTCTTTCATACATTATATGTTATGATTTTTGTGGTGGGCAGTTGTGCGTTTTATGCAGAGAAATGATCTCATAAGATTCAGACTTGTTGAGGACGACACTTAGTTGGGTTAGACGTCTCTTGTATTGTTTTGATTGTTCAACTGTTACTCCTGAAGACATTCACTTATCTTCTTTTTATTCAAAAAGATATATAAAGAGGAGCAGAAAACAATGTTTATGTTCGACTGTTGTTGTATTATGAAGATTATCATTCTTTGTCTATATGAAAATGTTTGGATAAACTCTGCAGTAAAATCTGAATAACAAGATGCAGAGATTGTAAATTTCTTCTCTATGTAATATTTTAGGGATTCAATTATTGAATCTTTAAGGTATTTTGTAGACGAGAAAATAGAGAAATATGTGCTTAACTGAAAAACAGAGAAATCCTCTGAGTTATTATTATTGTTGAAAACATAATTTGAGGGGTTGGTACTCCTTGAGATAGATATCTCTAAATGAGGGGTTGATAATCCTTGAGTGGGTGCTCAAAAATCAGCCTATAAGGCATTATGAATAGTTGATTAAAAGATTAAGCCTGGAAGGCATTTAGGGAGTGGTTTTTATACCCCAAGAGGGTTTTCCACTCGGAAAATTCTTGTGTCTCTTTGTTCTTCTAAGTTCTCACTCTTTACTATGTTGTTGTTTCTATTCACTATTGAGTTATTACTTTTCTCAATTTTGTTTATGAATGATTACATTCAACTCATGAATGCATTAATTAGAGTAATATTGAGAACAAATCTATGATACATTTTAAAGTTTTTGAAAATTGGTCAAATTTGTTAGGATACTGATTCAACCCCCCTCTCAGTGTCAATTTAACTCCAACAATTGGTATCAGAGCATAGGGTCCTCTAATAGGTTTTAATCACCTTGGATTGATCTTGGTCTTGGAGTTTGTTTTTAATGGCACATTCTCAAGATGGTGCCTCTATAACTAGAGCTTCATTATTTGATGGAACAAATTATGTGTTCTGGAAAATCAAAATGGAAGCTTTTCTTATTTCTTTTGATTGTGATGTTTAGAGTATGGTTATAAATGCTTACAATGTACCAACCTCTATTCCCACTGATCCTGCTGAAAAAAAAAGGTATGAAACAAATGCCAGAGCTTATCATTCCATCTTGTGTGGGTTAACTAAAGATGTGTTCATTAAAGTCATCCATTGCAAATCTGGTCATGATATCTGGGAAAAAATTGAAACTATATATCAAGGTAATGAGAAAGTCAAACTGTCAAAAATCATTACATTCAAACATCAGTTTGAGGAGTTGAAAATGAAGGATGATGAAAAAGTGGTTGAATATTTCCTAAGAGTTGATGAAGTTGTCAATTCAATGAAAGGTCTAGGTCAAGACGTTAATGGATTTGATGTGGTCACAAAGGTTGTTAGAACCTTACCATCCAAATTTGAATCTAAGGTTTCAGTCCTAGAAGAAAAGAAACACTTTGATCAGCTTACCTTAGACAACCTGCAAGGAATACTTACTGCCTATGAAATGACAACTAGCAAAAACAATTCAACTAGAAAAGAAACTGCCTTTAACTCTAAAAGGAAAGAAAAGGTCGAAGTCAGTGAATCAGAGTTGTCGGATTCTAAAGAATCTCATTTTGTTAGAAGATTTAAAAAGGGATCAGGAAAATATAAGGGAAAACTTCCCTTCAAATGTTTTAACTATGGCAAAATAGGTCACTTTTTTGCAAAGTGTCCCTATGATGATCAAATCTATGACAACAGGACAACTGAAATACAACCTAAGAAGAAGGCCTTCAAACCTAAATGAAACTTCAATTTTAAAAGAAGAAAAGTCTGTTTAGTAAGGATGAATCTGATATTGAGTCTGAAGATTCATCAGCTGATGAAATTGAAACTTTGTTCATGGCTGAAATTACTCAGCAAAATGATTCTAACACCATTGACGTTGAAGAAGGTGAAGTTGATCTTGAAAGTGAACTAAAACGTGCTTTACAAGAGATTAGAAAAATCAAAAAACAAGTTCTTGCTCAAGAACATAAACCAGATCAAGAATTGGTCTCTCTGAAAAACTCAGCTTGAAGAAGCTAAAAGAGTTGAAGTCTGTCTTCAAGAGACTGTAAGCTGCAAAGATCAAGAAATTCAAAAATTGGAACAAGAAGTAGTCCTTCTTAGGAAGGAAATTGAAAAATATGAAAGCACTCTAAAACTGAATGATATGCTCAGCAAGTAGAAGATGCACAAAGATAAACCTAGTGTTGGTTTTGAAAAGGGTGAATGCTCAACTGACAAAGCAAAACAAAACCTCTCTATTGAAGTCAAAGGCTCAGGTTCAAATCACTTAGAATTTGGTAAGGATCATGTTAAGTTTTTTAGAGGTAATAGACCTTCATACAAAGATAATTCTTTTTTCTATGGTTATTTCTTTTTATGCAACAAATTTGGTCATAAGGTGAGCACTTGTAGGCTTATGAATTCTAGAATACCTAGGTTTGGTCTTAGGAAACACTATGGTTTTGTTAGACAGATCAGATGTTTTAAATGCAATACTTTAAGACATTCTGTCAAACAGTGCATAACTGATCTATAGTCAAAACAACAGAAAATTAAAAAGGTTTGGAAACCTAAGACTGTCAACAACATTGAACAAACTATGTTGGTTCAAATTTCTTTTCATTCCAAGAAAAAGGACTTATGGGTCCTAGATAGTGGATGTTCTAACCGTATGACTGGCGACAAGGACAAGTTGATAAAACTTGAAGATTATATAGGTGGATATGTTAAGTTTGGTGATAACTCTGGTATTCAAATTAAAGGTAGAGGTTCACTTCTTCTGAATGAAGGCACTCCTATCTATAATGTGTAATATGTGGAAGGTCTCAAGCACAATCTTCTAAGTGTTAGTCAAATCTGTGATAGTGGTTATCATGTTCTTTTTACTTCGCAGGGATGTGAGATTAAGAATAAACTTGGAAAGGCTATTGCAGCTGGAAGGAGGACAAAAGGAAATGTGTACAATCTTCTTGACTCATCATGCAATGACAATAATCAAGGTATGTGTCTAATGGGCCAAATTGAAGAGAGTTGGTTATGGTATAAAAGATTAGGACACATAAACTTTGAAAATCTAGTTAGAATCAGTAAGAATCAGAATGTTAGAGGTTTACCAATTCTTAACAAGCCAGAAAATTCTATGTGCAAAGAATGTCTAAGTGGTAAACAAACTAAAATCGGCTTCAAAACAAAAGAACACTCTTCATCAAATCCTCTGTAGCTAGTACATACTGATTTATGTGGACCAACTAGAACAAGGTCTATTAATGGTGAAAAATATTTTATGCTTTTTGTAGATGATTATACTAGAATGGTATGGGTCACATTTCTTAAGCACAAATCAGAAGCCTTTGAAAGGCTCAAAATCTTTCGAAAAATGGTTGAAAAGGAATATGATCTGAAACTCAAATGCCTTCGATCAGAAAAAGGAGGTGAGTTCACTTCTCAAGAGTTTATCGATTACTATGAACAACATGGTATTAAAAGGCAGTATGCTGCATCAAAAACACCTCAACAAAATGGGGTAGTTGAACGTAAGAATAGAACTGTAAAATAAATGGCTAGAACCATGCTAGATGAAGCTAAATTGTCTGACATGAATTGGAAAGAAGTTTTTCATACAGTTGTATACATTTTAAATATAGTGTAGCTTAGGGTGAAATCTAAACACACTCCATATGAACTTTGGTATGGAAAAACTGCTTCTATCAAATACTTTAAATTTTTTGGAAGTAAGCGTTTTATCAAGAAAATTGATGATAACCTTGGGAGTTTTCAATCAAAGAGTGATGAGGGTATCTTTTTGGGATACTCAACTCACAGTAAAGCTTATAAATGTCTTAACAAAAGGATTAATAAGATCATGGAAGTTGTTAATACAAAATTTGATGAAAGACCACATCTGAATGCTGAATCTTTGTAGAATAATGAGGAAGAAGAACTTGAATTTGAAATAATTTCTGAAGGAGCTAGAATAGCAAAGTCTATTGCTAAATCAGCAAGCCCTAAAAATGAAAATGCAAATCCTGAAAAGGTTGCATCAAATGCTCCTTCAAAAACTCTAGCTATATACCACCCCAAAGATCAGATTATTGGGGATAAAAATGCAGAAGTTCAAACTAGAAGAAAGACTACAGAATCTAATGAAAAGGCACAAATTGCTTTCTATCAAGTTACTCAGTTTGAGCCTAAAAATTTTAATGAAGCTCTCACAGACTCATGTTGGCTTAATTCTATGTAGGAAGAAATTGATCAGATTGAGAAAAATCAGAATTGGGAGTTAGTCCCAAGACCAGATGACAAGAATGTCATTGAAGGCAAATGGATATACAGAAACAAGGTTAATGAAAATGGTAATGTTATTTGCAACAAAGCAAGATTTGTCTACAAATGCTATGCTCAACAAGAAGGTATTGATTTTGGTGAAAGCTTTGCACGTGTTGCTAGACTAGAATCTATCAGAATATTCTTGGCTTATTCTATTTACAAAAACTTTACTATTTATCAAATGGATGTCAAAACTTCCTTTTTGAATGGCTATTTAGATGAAGAGGTCTATGTTGAACAGCCTGAAGGATTTATATGCAAAGATAATCCTAACCATGTTTACAGGTTGAAAAAGGCTCTCTATGGCTTAAAACAAGCACCTAGAGCTTGGTACTCTAGGCTGGACTGTCATTTAATTTCTAATGGATTTGTTAGAGTAGGTGTAGACAGTAATCTTTATGTTAAAACTGAAGGTTCTAATATTTTAGTTGTTGAAATTATGATGATGATACTATCTTTGGCTGTAATAATGTCATTTTGAGTAAAAAGTTCTCTCAGATAATGGAATCTGAGTTTGAAATGTCAATGTTAGGAGAATTAAACTTCTTTATGGGTCTTCAAATCTCTTAATGTGAGAATGGAATATTTCTTTCTCAATCCAAATATGCTAGAGAGATGCTTAAGAAATTTCAGATGGATGAATGTCATCCAGTTAGCACTCCAATGGTTACTAGTTGCAAACTTACTAAGGTTGATGATTCTCCTAATACAAATCAAACGGAATATAGATCAATGATCGACAGTCTCTTATATTTAACTACCTCTAGACCTAACATTATGCAAGCAGTTTGCACTGTTGCACATTTTCAGGCATCACCTAAAGAATCTCATGTTATTGCTGTTAAACGGATCTTTAGATACATTCAGGGCACTCTTGATTATGGTCTTTGGTATCCTAGGGGTAATGATTTCTCTTTGATTGCTTATACTAATGTTGACTGGGCTAGTTGTTTGGATTATAGGAAAAGCACCAGTGGTGCTGCATTCTTTCTTGGTGATCGTTTAGTGGCATGTCACAACAAGAAACAAGTATTTGTTTCTCTCTCTACTGCTGAAGCAGAATACATTGCTGCCACTTCATGCTATACTCAAGTATTATGGATGAGTCAGACTCTTTCAAATATGGGTATTTATGTTTCTAAACCTGTCTCCATTCTTTGTGATAACACTAGTGCGATAAATATTTCAAAAAATCATGTTATGCATTGTCACACTAAACATATTGCTATTTAAGTTTCATTTTCTTCAAGAAAAGGTTTTGGCTAATGAAGTCTGCTTATAGTTTGCTGGATCTCAAGATTAGGTGGCTGGCATTTTTACTAAGCCCTTAGCAAAAGAGCTATTTAAAAGGCTGAGACTTTGATTGGGAGTTATCTCTCAATCATTACTTCACTGAATCTCCAAGCTACTGCTTAGGGGGAGCAAGTTGAATATTTTTCATTCACTTATAGCTCTCCTACAATCTTGGTTGTTGCACTACTACTCTTTTTTTTGTAGCTGTTTCTCATGATATTTTGGTTGGCTTCTCAGTTGTGTTTCATGGAAATGCACATTATTCTCTTTTATTCTTTGTCATTGAGGCAAAAAGGGTGAGTCATTTGTGTTTTGCCATCAAGGACAAATGGGAGTTTATTGGATCTCAGTTGTGCTTATGGTTTGTCATTGATGACAAAATCTTTAATCCTTATGATGTATAATGGCACTTCTTTGATGTCTCTTGGCTATTATAGAAAGTTATTTGTTATGTTTTAATTTCATGGTGATGAGAATTCTCGTTCAAGTTATGAATGCTATCTCTTTGACTAATAGAGCTTGAAAGATAGTTTCTTTGTTAGGATGGCTCTTTTTGCATATCATAGGTATTGGTTGTTTTCTCTTTCGGGCTTACACATATCGACATGAGTATGGCAGGGTCTCCCCAATCCTTTTTGAAATGTCTGTGTTGCCTATCAGCGAGACATTTCTAATGTCATGTCGATTGAATTTAACATTCTGGAAGCTGTCGGCAAGACCTCTTTTTTGTTATGGTAACAGTAGAAAAGCCTATCAGCATGAGTTGTGTTCACCGCTGGGAAGTCTTATCGAATGAGTCAGGTCTCACCGACTAACTCATAAGGTAGTTAATTAGCATAATATATCCCTATCGACATGTTGTTTCATCGAGTGTTTTGAGTCTTGGTGACTGGCACAAGAAAGGCTATTTTGGCAAGACTTGTCTTCTTTTTCGGTGACTGAAAATGATCTCTATTGGCATATGTTATTCCGTCGGTATGTGGTCACATCGAATTTGCTTTATCTCACCGATTGGAGTTTTAATGGAAACACATCAACAAGAGCTGTGAGGTATCAGAATAGGTCTCACCAAATATTTTTGTCTCATCGACTGGCACATTAAAGATTCATTTCGGCCTGACACATTGTTTTTAGTGTGAAGTCATAATGAATGCACTATGTCACTCTGACCGTCAGTGAAAATTTGCATATCGGCAAGAGTTTTTGTTTTGATGGAATGTCGTAGCGAACACCGTGGTCTTGCCGACTAAGTCTTATGAAGTTCTTTCGGTGAGAGATTGGTATTGTCTTAGCGACTCTGTGAATAAAGTTTTTCGGTATGACAAAGTTTTCTCCAAGAGGTCTCCCCGAAGGTTGTATGTTACAGTGACACATAAGAGTTGAAAAGTATTTTTGGTGAGACTCTTTCATCGAAGTAAGGTCATGGCAAGGATGGTGTGTCATGTCAATAGAGTCAAATGAATGACTTTTGGTATAACAAAGTTGATCTATATGATGTCTCTCTGATATCCTTTGGTCATAGCGATAGCGAATGAAACTAAAGGGCATGTCAGTAAGAAGTTTCCTCATGTCTCGGTGAAAGAATAATATACTAAGGAAGTCCATCGGCGTAGCATGTTGTATTCGATATGACTTCTCCTGAATCTAATGGGTCTTGGTGAAAGTGACAACAATAAGGTTGTTTGGAAAAGTTAAAGTTGCCTTCGGCATAATGTGTCATCGATTGAAATGAAAGGTTGTTAGGGAAAACTTTTTGAGCTTATTCTTTTTGACTTGGTATCGAACCCTAGTCTGGCCACCATCATGAGAAAGCTTCATAAACTGTTCTTTACTATTGTTGCTGTCTGTAACGGCATTGTTAGGACGAAATTCGTTCTTGGTTCAGAAATGAAGGGTATGGCTGCTATGTTTGATGTGCCTCTTTGGCTGGAAGCTCGATAGTGGTTGATGGAGCCATGGGAGTTACAGATTTTTCTGGTATATTTATTTATGCATTTCATGTTGGTTTATAATCACCATTTTATTTAACTGCTCTTTGCATCTCTATGACAAATGATGCCTTGACTGAGTATTGTCTTTCATACATTAGATGTTATGATTTTTCTATGGTGGGCAGTTGTGTGTTTTATGCAGAGAAATGATGTCATAAGATTTAGACTTGTTGAGGATGGCTCTTAGCTAGGTTAAACGGCTCTTGTATTGTTTTGGTTGTTTAGCCGTTACTTCTGAAGACAGTTACTTATCTTTTTTTTATTCAAAAAGATATATAAAGAGGAGCAGAAAACAATGTTTTTGTTCGACTGTTGTTGTATTATGAAGATTATCATTCTTTGTCTATATGAAAATGTTTGGATAAACTCTGCAATAAAATCTAAATAATAAGATGCAGAGATTGTAAATTTCTTCTCTATGTAATATTTAGGGATTCAATTATTGAATCTTTAAGGTATTCTATAGACGAGAAAATAGAGAAATATGTGCTTAACTAAAAATAGAGAAATCCTCTGAGTTATTATTATTGTTCAAAACATAATTTGAGGGGTTGGTACTCCTTGAGATAGATATCTCTAAATGAGGGGTTGATGCTCCTTGAGTGGGTGCTCAAAATTTAGCCTATAAGGCATTGTGAATAGTTGATTAAAAGATTAAGCCTACAAGGCATTTAGGGAGTGGTTTTTATACCCTGGGAGGGTTTTCCACTCGACAAATTCTTGTGTCTCTTTGTTCTTCTGAGTTCTCACTCTTTACTGTTTTGCTGTTGTTTTTGTTCACTATTGAGTTATTACTTTTCTCAATTCTGTTTATGAATGATTACATTCAACTCATGAATGCATTAATTAGAGTAATATTGAGAACAAATTTGTGATATGTTTTGAAGTTTTTGAAAATTGGTCAAATCTATTAAGACATTGATTCACCCCTCCCTCTCAGTGTCATTTTAACTCCAATAGATAATTGAGGGTTGAGGGTTTAATATATAGGGTAGATGATATAGGGTAGAGGATTTAATGGTTTAAGGTTTAAGGGTCGAGGGTTGAGGGTAGAGGATTGAGGGTATAGGGTATAGGGTCGAAGGATTAGGTTTGAGGGTCCAATGTATAGGGTGGAGGGTATATGGGTTGAGGGATTAGGGTTTAAGGGTTGAGGGTTTGGGGATTAGGGTAGGGAGTTTTCTTGGATTTAATGGTGTAAGGGTTGAGGGATTAGTGTTGATGGATTAAGGTTTAGGGTAGAAGGCATTGGACTGAGGGTAAAGGGTAGAGGGTAGAGGGTTTAAGCTTTTATGGTTTAAGGGTTGAGGGTCAAGGGTTAGGGTTGAGTGTTTAAGGGTTT
Organism: Sequoia sempervirens; assembly: GCA_007258455.2. Taxonomy (NCBI): domain Eukaryota; kingdom Viridiplantae; phylum Streptophyta; class Pinopsida; order Cupressales; family Cupressaceae; genus Sequoia; species Sequoia sempervirens. The sequence continues at coordinate 241,023,483 of VDFB02271358.1, forward strand.
AGGGTTTAGGGTTGAGGGATTAGGGTAGAGAGGGAAGGATGGATGGATAGAGAGAAAGGAGATAAGGGGAAAGAGGGACATAGATATATGAGGGTTGAGGATCCAATGTATAGGGTAGAGGGTTAAGAATAGAGTGTATAGGGTTGAGGATTTGTAGGGTTGAGGTATTAGGGTATTTTGTTGAGGGTATATGGTTGAGGGATTAGGGTTGAGGGTACATATGGTTGAAGGATTGGGGTTAAGAGTCCAATGTATAGGGTAGAGAGTATTGGGGTTGAGGGTTTAGGGTTTGAGGGTTGAGGATTGAGGGATTAAGGGTTGAGGGTTGAGAATTGAGGGTTGGGTGTTTAATGTATAGGATAGAGGGTAGAGCGTAGATGTTTTAAAGGTTAAGGGTTGAGGGTTTAAGGTTGAGGGTGGAGGATTGAGGGTATAGGAATGGGGGATTAGGGTTGAGGGTCCAATGTATAGGATAGAGGGTATAAGGGCTAAGGGATTAGGGTTTAAGGGTTGAGGGAGTAAGGGT
>VDFB02271358.1:241025038-241058620 GCA_007258455.2 Sequoia sempervirens
TATATATATATATATATATATATATATATATATATATATATATATATATATGACATACATTTTAAAGAAGTTAAATAAAACATCATTTCTCAATCCTTTATTATGGAAGTGCATACCACTCTTCAGAGCTTTCATTGAGATATTTTGTCAAACAATTATATTCCATGTTGATCATTGTTTGTTTTCCATTATAACCTTAGGTTGTCATCAAAATGGAAGAATGGACAAAGCATTTGAATTGTGATGCAAATAGGGGAGGTCTTGCAACACAACTGAACACAAAAAATCAACCAACAACAACAATTCACAAGTCATAATTCTCAAAACTCTTCACTTTTCACCAAATCAACACTCTTCCTTATACCATTGCCAACTCATTCAATTGGGTATTTCTTCTCGATAAGATTCTTTCAAACCAAGAATTGAACCATTTCAAGGACCCTTCAGGGTACACAATCACATGCCAACAAACCACTATTGGTTACTTTGTAACAACTTTCTCAAATCACAGTTTCTACGCCAACTAGGCCTCAAATTAGGACACTTTAGCAAAGAAACTTATCTCGAAACTTGAAAAAAACCTCCAAACACATGTGGGAAGCAATTTATATGTATTCAAACCAAATATTTCACAATTAGTTCTTATAAATTCATCCACCAAGATGCCAAAACCAAAAACCCTCTTTTTAAGGAAAATAACTTAGGGCTTCTTGGAAAACGCACATCCCAACCTTATCAAAATATGCCACCACCTCAAACAGGTCTAAAATGGCACAAAAAAACTCAATTCAACAAGAAACAATGCTTCCCTAACACAATACTCACTTTAGCATGTTAAAACCTCTCAAATTCACCTAGAAAACAACAAATTTCACTCTAGGGCTTCATGCCCAACTCAACTCTTGACCTCCCCTTACACACTCAACACTCCCACACCTTTTTATTGATGTTTTAGACCCACTCCTTGAGTTAGAGTGGCCAAAATGAGAGGAATGGGTCAATACACCATTTTAAATGACTTTCAAACCTTAAAACTATGTGTTCAAGCCGGTCTTAGAAATGGTTGACATGGTAGGGGAAACATATGCCTCATAGAAATGGGGTGTCAAAGTGATGTAATAAAGTGTCTATGAGGCATACGCTTCCCCTACCTTCTCAACCCTACTGCATTGGCAAGCTAGTGAGTGAGCTAGCTTGCCAGACTCCACTAGCTTTCCAATGCGGTAGGGTTGAGAAGGTAGGGGAAAAATATGCCTCATAGAAATGGGGTGCCATGGTGATGTACATCACCGTGGCACCCCATTTCTATGAGGCATACACTACCCCTACCTTCTTAACCCTAGTACATCGCCCCATTTCTATGAGGCATACACTACCCCTACCTTCTCAACCCTAGTACATCACCGTGGCACCCCATTTCTATGAGGCATACATTGCCCCTACCTTCTCAACCCTACCGCATTGGCAAGCTAGTGAGTGAGCTAGCTTGCTAACGCTCCACTAGCTTGCCAATAGGGTAGGGTTGAGAAGGTAGGGGAAGCATGGTAGCAACCTAGGTGGTGAAGGCCCCAACCAACTCAAAATGATCAAACTCAAACAAAAAACCAGCCCCTTAAACACTATACACTCAACTTATCCCAAACACACACCTAAAGGCTTGTAGCCCTCCAACACTACTTTTTCTCAATATATTTTAGATAAGTACATACAAAGACCTAACAAAAATCATCTGAGACACAATTCAACTCCTAACACAACATACCAAAAGGTTTCAAGAGGTTTCTTTTCAACAATATTGAAAACCAATAGGTTGCCTTGCCTTGTAGGCCACCAAATAGCCCTCTTTTACAAAGGAGGTACCTCCAGAACTCTTTGTTTTCACAAAATATCAACTAACAGTCACTAATTGTATTGAAAAACAACAAATTCAACCATTATTTCCTAGAGCCTTGACCTCTAAAATTTTGTACCACCAAACCCCCAACTTTCATGCAAATAACCTAGGTTTTATTGAAAGTCTTGAAAACTGGGCTTACCAGACCTCACCAATACCAACAACACTTGAAAAATGCCTTGCAAAAACTCAAACAACCATTACATGGAAGGTTCCTTCAATATTTCATCAAAACCCTTCTTTAACACCCCATTTACACAAGGAAAATAATGTAATTTTGGCTATCTTGTAATCATGGCATACCCGTGCACCACCTTTGTTTATGCTAGAAATAGTCTTGTACAAGATGATTGTAAGTATTTTTTATGAAGCCTTGAATGACATATATTTCATTTAGTTGAATGGAAAAATATTTTAGGAACTAATATTCATCTCATTGCCATGCTACAGATAAAATTATCTGCCATGCCAAAGAAATGAAGAAAAAATAAACTAACAGACAAAGAATATGAAACCTTCAAAGCAAAGGAGAGAGAATGGTTGAAGAAATATCATGAAAAGAAGAAATTGGGTACTACTGATAAAAACAAGCCAATTGTTCAAAGGTACCTCAACTATAAAAAAGAGAGCAAGATTTGGTAGCACAAAGGTCACAAATGTGAAAGCATCGTGGTAAGACAGCTTCAAATACCGTAGTTGGAGACACACCCTCTACGAAAAGTGAATGCAAAGGGACACCATTAAGAAAAAGTGAATATGGAGGGAAACCAGCTACCACAAGTGAATATGGAGGGACACCATCTATCGCAAGTGAATATGGTTAGACACCATTGAGCGCATCTCAAGTTGATAGTACATCATCAATTAGATTTGACAAAGAAGGAATGCCATCATCCCCACGAGAAACCTCAAGGTATGTCTTCTACTCCACCATTGATCAAAGGTACGCAATCTATCCCACCTCCATTAAATATTGATGAAATTCGTAATGTTGAGATGCATGTACCTAGGAGAACACCACCTAGTATTTTGTGTAGGAAAGCCGAAGTACTTGATTAATATTGATGAGGATATTTTGCAGCACATGGAAGGTAAGATTCCAACATGCACTTGTAGAAGATATTTTGATAAGATTTGGAAATTCTACTTTGAAAGGCTAAATGAGACCGCAAGATGTCAACTATTTGTCAAGAAACGATGTGGGGTATAAAGTATAGAAACATCATAAAAACTCTTGGGTTGAGAACATCGAATGCATCAAGTGAAAACACTATTGTGAAGAATCTAATGGATGCATATGAGAGTGTGGGTAAGACCTCATGCTCAAAGGATAGTAATGTCACACGACATGTCATTACATTGAATTTGGTAAGTAGTCAAACAAAAAGAGCTCATCTCATTAGAAAGATGAGTGAACAAATGAGAATTAGTAGAATTTTTTTTATCAAAAGTCATTCAAAGGCGACAAAGAATTGAGGGCACTGATTGAAATGAATTATGGGCATTCTCGGGGAGATTGCCACAAAAAGATAAAAAGTTATGGAAGCATTGAGAACACTAATTGAAGATTATTGGAAGAATAACACAAGGCCATCACCGAATCAAAGGGATGTGGTAAGAAGGAGAATCGGTAGTCAAAATAGTGAGCCACATGCAAAGCATTTTTTGGCTATGACTCAAACCCAATTTTTTTATAAATTTCAAATGGATTATCATCAAATTAGTATTTGTCAAATATTTTTTGAAATGATTAAACCTTTTTATGTCAAGATGAATCACACACACACTACTTATTGTTGTAGACTACATATTGAATTCTCTAGCCATTGTGATGCTTATTGTTCTATATATTCTAATTTGCATACTAACAATGTTTTGTAGGATTGTGGCATAAAAGCCCCACCAAAATCTTCAAGAGAGTTCTTATCAAAAAAATTATGTGAAATAGAGGAATGCCAAATATTCTATAGGACAACATGCTTGGATGGTTCATGCGAGCATTGTAGTGGCTTGCAGTGTACGCCAGTATATCAACATATGGAGAGTACAGATGAGGTGGGACAAAAACTAGTAGAGTTTAGGAAGTATAAAAAGGTGTGATTTGGTTATTCAGAAGATTCCAGTGTATCAGTTTAAGTCCATGTTTCGTGACAATATAGTGTATAAGTATGCAAGGCATACCCATAGAGCCCGATGGCTGGACATGTAATTCAAGCTATGCAAGGACACCTTTCCAGTTGGTAGCATAGTATCAATGGTTGAATTTGCATAGAACTATACTCTACAACCACAGCGTGAGGGTAGTCACAATATTATAACTCCACACAGGTTTCGATAGTTGTGCAAATAGCATTCATTCACACAACTGATAGTACAAAGGACCAAAGGAAGGTATTGAGGGAGTATCACTTTTATATTAGTGATGATCACACACATTCTCCAAAGTTCATGCAAGGTTGCTTCTAGATGTTCTACAGTGATTTGGCTTAGAGGGGCATAGCATACGGTTGGCATATAATATGGTCGGATAACTATGTAACACAGTTCAAGAACTCATGCATGTTCTACTAGTTGAGCAGGATGCATGCCATTATAGGTGTACAACATATGTGGAAATTTTGTGAGGTCGAACATGTAAAGGGGGAGCATGATGGTGTAGGAGCATGTGTGAAAAGAGCATTAGCACAAGAAGAGTTAAAGTATAAAGACAGTGCAAATTTGATAGATGCAAGATCAATTATCGAGTGGTGTAGTGCTTTAGTGGGTCTAGCTAATGAAGGTACACCTTTAGTTCATAGGTATTTTTGGTTGATAGATGATACTAACATTGCACCATATGAAGATTGTTGTACACTAACAAGATCGAGTGAGCTACACTCTTTCCTTAACTCAAATGCAGGTTAATGGAGTATCGATACACAAAATATGGCATTATTTTTTTCTTCATATATAATGCAAGGCTTGAATGATTGTGAGTCAGGGGAGTGGGTTGACAAATGGTTGACAAGTTATCTTAGCCCACTTCACACATATCGCCCTCTGAGAACATCGGAACTAACACAGATAGAATCATCAATTGACTTTGACCACGTATCAAATCTAGTTCAACTAGGTAATATATTTGCTTGCTTAGTTTTTGAAATTCCATATTGTTATATTACTTTGTAGTGTATTCGTAATGTTGACTAATTTCAAGAGATTTGTTGCACATATCAATGAAGGGAAAGTTTATGTAGTTATTATAGATGAAGACAATGAAGAGGGAACAAAATATTACTTGTGTTGCTGTGTTGAGGCCAAAAAGAAATTGGAGGCCCTAGTTATAGATGGAGAAAATATCAAATACCCTATTGGCTCAGTTGTTGTTACTAGAATGTGGCTTAGGAGGTACCCACATAAGAGTGTTAAACATTGGCTATTTCAAGACTTTGACATGCATCGTATGATTCTTCATTACTCGAACCTTGTCATGGCATCTAGTGTTTGTTTGACCAAATATGGGGGTAGACCTTTGAACAAGGTCTTATGGAAGGTTAGTGAGTCTGACCACGAAGTAATACTTGACACAATAAAGAGTAGAGAAAACCCAGATGGTTCATTGGATTAATTTGTAAGTATGCACATCGGTTCTTATTAATTTATACTTGTATACACATTAATTTGTTTGATGGAAATGATATCTTCTTTTATTTTTCTTATTTGTAAGTAACCTACTACAAAGTGATTGGTGTCTCCTTGTAGAAAATGCATATTTATGAGCCATCCAAGAGAATGTCAGCTAGAAAAGAAATGCAACATCCTTATTTTGATGATCTTGAAAAATCTCAATCATGATTTTAAGCCATTAAAAAAGTGTGTGCAAATCTTGGTGAGAGAATTTCAAGTTATTCATTTTAATTTAACCTTATCATGAGCAACTATGATGTAGACATTATAAGAGCATCTCAAATTTCAACTTACTCTATTCATGAGAGGTGTTGTGTGCAATAAGTATCTTGGAATTCCAGTGAAGATGTATGACTAGGAGTGACTAATTTGTGAGACTGACATGCCTATCTGTAAGTGCCTTCCATCTATTTTCATTTCATTTCCATTTTGGATTCTCTTTCTTTTTCTCTTTTACTTTGCATATTTGTAAGTAAATTACTAAAACTTGATTGGTCTCTCATTGTAGAAAAGGTTGATTTATGAGCCATCAAAGAGAATCTCAGCCAAAAAAGCAATGAAACATCCTTATTTTGGTAATCTTGATAAATATTAATTCTTATTTGAAGCTATTATAAAAGAGCATGTGAAGCTTAGTGAGGGAATCTCAAGTTACTCAATTGAATTTGACCTCATAATGAGCACCTATGATGTAGACATTTAAAGAGAATCTCGAATGTATGAGTGTCATTGTAAAAGATTTGTGAGAATGAAGTACTTAAGTAAATGTAATGATATTTACTTGTAATGAGATTTACTCAAATATTGTAATTTTGGAGTTCATATCTGGTGCAATAGCACCTTGTTCTCTAAATGCCTCCAATAGGAAAATTTGCAAAAGGCCATATGTAATGTATTCAAAGTCTCAAAGAGGTCATTAGGTGATTAGAGAAGTGATATAAAGCATGTAAGGTCGAGAAAAATAAAGATCTTTTGTATTCTTTAAGATTTACAATCAATAAAGTCCTTGTTTTAGTGATTTTCTAAGTTTTTCCAGTTGTTCATTAACATGTATGGCTTGTACAGTAGTTTAAGGCCTTGAATCTTATTGTTTAAGGTAGAATAATGAAGTAGCTTCTATTTGAATCTATTTAGGAGGGTATCCATTAAGTTTATCATTAGTTTGAACTAATTTTTTTCACAAATTTCTCAAATGACTTCACAAACAAATGACTAAATTGGATAGCTATTATTAAGTTACAACACATACTTCAAAATCAATAGTGATTGTCTTTGAATATGTGCATGAAAAATGACCTTCTTCGTTGTCCTCACTAGGCTAACTAGGCCTAATTTACAAAGGAATATACCTTTAAACATTAAAAAACCCCCTGAACTTGTTGGGGCAACAATTCTCATGTATCCAAACCCTTAGATCCACAATTTTTCTAAGGAGAAACTCAATCCACCATGGCAAACCACAAAACCCTTATTTTATGCTAGTATGAGGAGGGTTTATTGAAAGGAATGGTTGCACAACTTACCAGAACATGCCACCACCTCAAACCTTCTTAGAATCACTTGCAAAAACTCAAAAGACAATCGCCCAACCTCTACATGCAATATTTTATCAAACCCTAGGGTGAAACCTCATTTATCATGCCCTTTTCCATCAAAATCTATAGGGTAGCAATAAAAAACCCATAAAACTTAATCCCTTTCACCAAATAAACACCCTAACATCAAAATGGGTTTCTAAATATGTATTGGGTCTGTGGAAACACAAAGAGATTGAAAAAGACAACACAATCACCCTATACAAAATTGTACACTTCAAGGGAACATCAGATTTTTGGTAAAAATATAGAAAATTGCAAAGAAACAGTGAATTTTATTGGTCTTCTTCTAAGTAAATGGTATATTTATGCTAGAAATGGTATATTTACAGTAATAATGGTCCTCTTTAACACCAAAATATGTGGAATCACTTTGAGCTATGTTCAATTGGCTCGATCCCTTAAGGGCCCAAAGTGCAAAAGGGAAAAAATATTTGGTGAGGTATAAATTGGAAGCCATGGAACTTACAAAATCTCCATCTAAGCCTACGAGATCATCTTGGGCCCCTCTACAAAAACCTCTCTCAATTTTCGCTATCTTGGAGTGGTTTTCTTGTGGCGTCCAGTTTTTAATTGATGGAAAAAGAATTGAATGCAAGTAGTGCAAAGTTGCAAAGTGGTGAATTTTTTTTTTTGCAACTCATGTGACTAAACAAACTATTCCAACATGTCCAAATAGCTATGTTTATGGTAGGCATGGTCCTCTTTTGCACCCAAACATGCAGAATCCAAAAATGCTAAATGGCTACAAACTTTAGCATGTTGTTACTTAGATACCGTGATGGTTAAAAACTTATTGTCTAATCCTAGAAGATCATGTTGGGCCCCTTTAAAAAAACCTCTTTTAGTTTTTCCTATCTCAGAGTGGTTTTCGCATGGTGACGGATTTTCACTTGATGGAAAAAGTGTCAAATTCAAGGAGTGCAAAGTTGCAAAGTGGTGCAACTTTTGTTTTGCAGCTCGTTTGACCAAGCAGAATATTACATGTCTAAATAGTTATGTTTATGCTAGGCATGGTTCTTTTTCATACCCAAACATGTGGAATTTCTCTGAGCTACGTTCCACCGGATTGATCCCTTAAGGGTCCAAAGTGAAAAATGACAACAAACTTCAGAATACTATTATTCGGATACCATGACACTTAGAAATTTCTCATATGATCCTACAAGATCACATTAGGCTCCTCTACAAAACCCTCTCTCAGTTATGGCTATCTCAGAGTGGTTTTCTTGTGGCGGCGGATTTTCACTTGATGGAAAAAGTGTCAAATGCAAGTAGTGTAAAGTTGCAAAGTAGTGCAAATTTTGTTTTGCAACTCATGTAACCAGAAAAACTATTCCAGTGTGTCTGAATAGGTATTTTTATGCCAGACATGGTCATCTTTCGCACCGAAAAACATAGAATCGCTCCAAGCTATGTTCAACCGGATGGATTCCTTAAGAGTCCAAAGTGCAAAATGGCTGCAAACTTCAACATGTTGTTACTTGGATACCATGATGCTTAGAAACTTCTCGTTTGATCCTACAAGATTGCAATGAGATCCTCTAAAAAAACCTCTCTTAGTTTTGGATATCTCAGAGTGGTTTTCTCGTGGCGGTGGATTTTTACTTGATAGAAAAAGTGTCAAATGCAAGTAGTGCAAAGTTGCAAAGTGGTGCAACTTTCATTCTACAACTTGTGTGACCAAGTAGACTATTCAAATGCATCCAAAACAGTATTTTTATGCTAGGAATGGTCATTTTTCACACCCAAACATGCAGAATTGCTCCAAACTACGTTCAACCAAATCGATCCCTTAAGGGTCCAAAGTGAAAAATGGTTGTAAACTTTATCATGCTATTATTTGGATACCGTGATGATTAGAAACTTCTCATCTAATCCTACAGGATCACGTTGGGCCACTCTATAAAAACCTCTATCAGTTTTGGCTATCTTGGAGTGGTTTTCCTATGGCGGAAAATTTTTATTTGATGAAAAAAGTGTCAAATGCAAGCAGTGCAAAGTTGTAAAGTGGTGCTACTTTCGTTCTATAGCTCACGTGACCAAGCAAATTGTTCCAACACGTCCAAATAGGTATGTTTATGCTAGGAATGGTCATCTTTTTCACCCAAACACATGGAATTTCTCTAAGCTATGTTCAACCAGATGGATCCCTTAAGAGTCCAAAGTGCAAAATGACTGCAAACTTTAACATATGGTAGTTTAAAATCTACAGAGGTGGGAGAGGAGGAATCTAAATTAGAGGATGATGATAGCAAGGGGAAGCAACTATTTGGGGCCATTAGCTATGGTGGAAATCCTTTGTGAAGGTTCATGCTCCTTTGGATTGCTATGCGAGAGTTGTCTATTTTAGAGCCAAGAAGGGAAAGTGGAAGATCTGGTGGGTGCAATGTTGAGAGGGCCTCAGAAGAGGTTGGGGGTTTCTCTGAGGTGGGAGATGCAATGGTTGGCGGGGTCTTTGGTTGCCCTATGCCAGGTTTTGGCTTCTCCCTTGGAATTACTACTTTCGATGTTGGTGTGGTTAACATTGAGTGTTGGAGGGCTAGTTTGTGGCCCTTTGTGTTTTTTGGTGTGGTGCATTTTCCCCTTCCACTCTACTGTTCCTTGCAGGGAGTGTGTGGTTGCTCAAGTTTCCTTGGGGTTTATGGGTTGAAGAAGAGGCTTATTTCTTTATCTGCTTGATGTAGTAGGATGGCCTGGGGGCTTTACTTGTTGGCCTTTTCTTCTTCTCACTTCCTCTAGGTTGTTTGTTGTCTTTGTGTACTCTCTGTTTAGGGGCTATCTTTTTGGGGTTTTGTTGGCATGGAAAGTCTATAGACATTTGTGTTTTTTGGTGCGGTGCATTTTCCCCTTCTACTTTGCTATTCCCTGTAGGGAGTGTGTGGTTGCTCGGGTGTCCCTGGGGTTTCTGGGTTGAAGAAGAGGCTTATTTCTAGTTCTACTAAGTGTAGTAGGATGGCTTGGGGTCTTTATTTGTTGTCCTTTTCTTCTTCTCACTTACTCTGGGTTGTTCGTTGTGTCTGTGTGTTCTCTATTTTGGGGTTATCTTTTGGGGGTTTTGTTGGCATGGTTGTGGTTTCCAAATGGCAAATAAACTTTCAAGCCTATTATCTTGGTTTGGAGCCTATTTTGGGTGGTTGGCCCATAAGATGGAGTAGTTATGCTCCTCAAATGAGGTTGTTCTCTCCCCTATGCTCTACTGGGTTTGGTGTTGGTCTGCGTTGGTGTTATCAGGGGTTTTTCTTGTTGAGAGCAGGTGCCTTTCTTCATCCCTTGTTCAAGGTTTTCTCCACGTGTGCCTTGTTGATCTTTGATGGTGTTTGGGGGTTGGTTCTTTGGCTGGACCCTTCTATAGGTATGGATTTGGTGTTGTACCAACTTTGTTTTGTGCTGAAGGTCTGAGGGTTGGGTGGTTTTAGAGATAATTTTGAAGACCTAGATGTTGTTGCTATTGTTGCTTGCTAAGGTCCTCCTCAATGAAATCTCTTCCTTCTCTCTAAATACCAAGTCTTCTTTTGAGGTGAAGGCCTCTCCTTTGGAGGTGGATTCCTCTCCCTCTTAGGTTGAGGTGTATTCTACAGATGAAGGTCTCTTCTGACTTTTCCCATTGAGGGGGATCCCATTTCTATTAAGGTGGAATGTTGGTGTGCTAAGGTGTTGTGGCTGTGATGGGTTGGACGAGATTAGTCTTGTATCTTATAGAGGTGGAGTGAGCAATTGGTTTTTATGGAACATGCTTGGAGCCTTGAGCTCTTGTGATGATCTCTTCTATAGAGGTGGAGAGGGTATGTTGTTGGGTAAGATTTTCTCTACTTTTGGGGCTCTGCTTCTACAGACCTATAACGTAGTTGTTTCTGCCAGTGGTATGGAGAGAATAATCTTCCTAAGTGACTGGGATGCTATCACCTAGTTCTTGCAGGCTTTTCTCTTGGGTTCAAGGTCCTTGCCAAAACTTGGTTATATTGGGTTGTTGGTCCCGTCAAAACCAATGGATTCAAGATCCATGTAGTATCTTGGTTCTGTGTTGGACAACTATTTTCGGTTGTTGGTTTGTCTTTGTTTCATTGTTGGGATTTATTATATTATCTTTTGGCAGCTTGTCCACCTTTGTTTAGGTTTTGGGTCCCATCAAAACCTAATGGTTTTGAGTCCATTCAAAACCTGTTGTATATGGTTTCAGGTCCATTCAAAGCCTATTTCTCCTCCTATCAAAAAAATATTATTACTTGGATATCGTGATGGTTAGAAAATTTTCATCTAATCCTACGAGATAATATTGGGGCCCTCTACAAAAACCTCTCTTGGTTTTGGCTATCTCAGAGTGGTTTTCTCGTGGTGGTGGATTTTCACTTGATGAAAAAAGTGTCAAATGCAAGTAGTGCAAAGTTGGAAAGTGGTGCAACTTTCATTTTGCAACTTGTGTGACCAAGTGGACTAATCCAATGCATCTAAATATGTATGTTTATGTTAGGTATGGTCCTCTTTTACACCCAAACACACAGAATCACTCTGAGCTACGTTCAACTAGATCAATCCCTTAAGGGTCCAAAGTGCAAAATGGTTGCAAACTTCAACATGTTGTTACTCAGATACCATGACACTTATAAACTTCTCATCTAATCCTATAAGATCATGTTGGGCCCCTTTACAAAAACCTCTCTTGGTTTTGGCTTTCTTGGAGTGGTTTTCTCGTGGTGGAAAATTTTCACTTGATAGAAAAAGTGTCAAATGCAAGTAGTGCAAAGTTGCAAAGTGGTGCAACTTTCGTTCTGCAACTCATGTGACCAAGAATACTATTGGAACATGTTTGAATAGGTGTGTTTATGCTAGGCATGGTCCTCTTTCACACCCAAACATGTGGAATCACTTTGAGCTATGTTCAACCGGATCGATCCCTTAAGAGTCAAAAGTGCAAAATGGCTGCAAACTTTAGCATGTTGTTACTCAGATACTATGATGCTTAGAAACTTCTCATCTAATCCTATAGGATTGTGTTGGGCCCCTCTATAAAATGTTCTATTGATTTTGGATATCTCATAGTGGTTTTCCCATGGTGGTAGATTTTTCACTTGATGGAAAATGTGTCAAATGCAAGTAGTGCAAAGTTGCAAAGTGGTCCAACTTTCATTCTGTAACTTGTGTAACCAAACGGACTATTCCAATGCATTCAAATAGGTATTTTTACACTAGCTATGGTCCTCTTCACACCCAAACACATGGAATCACTCTAAGCTACTCTCAACTGGATCAATCTCTTAAGATTCCAAAGTGCACAAGGGAAGAAAACTTTGACGGGCTATTACTTAGAAACCATGATGTTTGAAAACTCTCTGTCTAAGCCTATGAAATTACATTGAGCCCCTTTACAATAACCTCTCTTGGTTTTTATTATCTCAGAGTCATTTTCTTGTGGTGTCCAGTTTTCACTTGATGGAAAAAGTGTCAAATGGAAGCAGTGTAAAATTGTAAAGTGGTTCAACTTTCATTTTACAACTTGTGTGACCAAACTAACTACTCCAACATGTCCCAATAGGTAGGTTTACACTAGGAATGGTCCTCTTTTGCACCCAAACACGTGGAATTGATCTGAGCTATGTTCAACCAACTTGATGCCTTATGATGGCATGCAAAACAATGGAAAAGAGAAACATACACACAATAGTTGAGAAGTTTGAGTATTCCACAAAAAAGTGTATGATCATTGGTGTAGAGCACCTTGTTCCTCCATTTGATGAAGAAGGTCTAGTTTAGTGGTTTTAGTCATTATAATGTCAAATAAGGCCATGATAGGCCATTTTGTAATCTTGCTTTTAGTTTTGAGTTAGTGTGGGGTCATTTGAGTGAATTATGTAAGTAAAAATAAGAAAATAGCATTGGTAAAAGCATTGGAAGAGATTACTAATGCTTCCCTTGTTCAAAATTCAAAATTTAGGCCTTAAAAGCAAGGCTAGATGAGGTGAAAAGAAGAAATTGCTTGAGAATAAGTTAGAATAGGTTGGAAATAGGGTGAGGTTGTGGAGTTTGATGTGTTCAAATGGTTTCTAAGGACAAGGGAGATCAAAAGTATGTTATGGCATGATACCCTAATTGGAAATAAAAAGGGTTTTGAATTAAAAAGAGAGGTTTGAGGGAGTAAAAGTGAATAAAGTCAAGGGACAACATAACTTGGTGGTCAATTAAGTTTGTGCAGGTAGAATGAAGAGTGTTGGAAGAGGTTTTGAGGTTGTATGACATCTGTATATGGGGTTTTCAATAAACCCTAGTGAAATTTGAGAAAAGTGAATGTTTAGAGTCCATAGTTGGGTTAGAGGGCCAATCACGCCCTAAAAATTGTGGATTTTGTGGGTTTGCAAATTGGTAAATGTTGTTCAATGGTGTTTTGCAATTGGAAGAGTGAAAAAGAGCATGTTGCTTTGTCAAATAGACCTATTCGGGGGTCTAGGATAGCATTGAGTCTATTTCTTAGTTTTATTATAAATTATAACTTGCTTTCTCTTGAGTCCATTTTGTATACAAGAAATAATATTGCAAAAAGTTGACATATAAATCTTTCGATGTGTGTATATGGTGATGCATCAAGAACATATTGGAATATTTTTATGAATAATCGTTTTATGTATCATTTCATGAAATACCAATTGAAAACATGTTTTTTGCTTTTAGATAAAGTTTTTTAGCATCAATCAATTAATATTCAAGACAAACCATGAAGGACAACAATGATCAATGCTAAGGATAGCCAATTAATAAGTATACATGTGAATAAGTCAAGCATGTACATGTGAATAAGGGAAGCACAAGTACTCAAAAATACGTAAGCCTTGAAGTATACACATGAATACATAGTATACACAAATTAATATAAAGTATATGCACGAATATGAGGTATACACATGAAAACATTTAAGTCGCAAAGTATACATGTAAGTTGTAAAGTATACACTTGAATACACATAACTCATATCTATTGAACCATCAATTTAGAATGCAAATATGGACACCATCAATAAAAAAATTTGTATTAACCAAATAGCCATGTAGGCATACATCAATATATGTCGATATAAGTATGAAATATAGGTACAAAATAGCCATATAGGCTTACGAGAATGCTATATAGGCATACAATGTCAAATATATCTGATACAAAACATGTACAAACTATCATGTAGGCATACAACAAAGGGCTCTAGAATCAAAATCCATTGCTTTGGAAATAAATTATTTCCCTTTGCTTGTCAATTAGATGGTGATAGGTCTATCACTCATTTGTGCTGCGCTCAAGGAGGGCTCCTGCTACTCCTATTGTTTAGTTCATGGTGAAGTTTTAACTATTACAATAAGAAGTAAATACATTAATATATAGAAACTACATTATAAAAAATGATATATTTTAAAAAATAATCACTTACCGCCATCTCACGATCACTCTCCATGAGGGAAGTATTCACACGCCCATGATGAGGCATGTTCAGTCCTGGATAAAATATCCAAATATAAATTAAACTACAAATCAATAATGCTTTGATTTCTCACTAACTAACATCTATAACAATGAATGTAAATTGAAATTTACTAATTTTCCTCATACCTCCCCTATCAGAGCCATCGAGGATTGTATAGCAGATGAAACATTGATCTCCATTTCCCTCATCACATTTGGAGGTGTTTCGGCTTGCAACATCTAAAAATAAAACAACAAATTATTCAATCACAAAAACTACAATAGCGATCCACGTCATGACTTATAATGTATGATATAATGAACAAAATTTGGAGCACTTATTAAACTATATATTTATGATTATCATGCTTACTATTTTCCCTATCCATATCTTGTTTGAAAGGACTTTTTTTAGGCTTTTACCCATGGCAGCAAGTCGGTGAACCATTTGATCAAATTCTTTTGTAGACATGTACAATAACTATGGTGGCATAAAGAAGGCAGTGAACTATTTGAAAAAATTCCTCAAAGAAATGGGGTCTCATGGTGATGGAATTCCATTACAAACAAATGCATGTCATGGCATTCCATCACCATAAGACCACATTTCTTTCAGGCACTTTTTCATAAAGTTCATCACCTTCTCTATGGTATTATTGCTTACTATTATGCTTTGATAGATATTTTTCCAAGCATCCATAGTTTGTTGGAAAGTACCTATTTTAGGATTTTAGCCATAGTAGCAAGGAAGTGAGTAGTTTGATAGAATGCTTTGGTACACATGTATGGAAAATGTGGTATCATAGAAAAGGTGGTGAGCTATTTGAAGAAATGCCTCAAAGAAATGTGGTCTCACGGTGATGGAATGTAATTCCATCACTGAGACCACATTTCTTCAAGGAATTTTTTCAAACTACTAATTGCCTTGTTTATGCTATTGCTTACTATTATGCTTTGATAGATTTTTTCCAAGCATCCATAGTTTGTCATGCAGGTGCACCTTTGCAAGCAAATGCCTCCATGAGGAAAATTTAGGAGTTTGAATTGGTTAAGGTGTTTTGATGATGTAATAAAGCTTAAATAGCCATTTTGGAGGTTGTAATTGTCTTAGTTTGTTAATTTAGGCATAAAGTGCAAAATTGTAAATTTTTGACAAAGTTGTCAATTTCAAATGTTGTAAAAATACAAAAAAGTTGTAAAGGCATGGAATGCCAAGGGTCAAAGTAGTTGTAGAGGTTATTGAGTCATTGTAGGAAATTGGAAAGGTTGGGAAATTTTTTAAAATTATATGATCCATTGGTGTAAGTTGTTCCTTCAAAGGAGTTGGTATTGATTTTTTGATATGTGAAAGTAGGCCATGATGGGTGCCTAATTTGGGGATTTGTTGACAAGGTTGTTTGAGAAAATTGAAAGTTTTGATAGGAAAAGTGGGTTGGCTCACCTAGTAGGAAGACTAGGTAGAAGTTTGAAAAAAAAGAAAGAATTGAGTTTTTGAGTTGCAAAGTGGATTGAATCCATTTGAATGATGAAGTTAAGTTATTTGATTGCCCTGCATTGCATCAGTTTGTTGGAAAGCACCCTTTTTAAGCTTTTAGCCATAGTAGTGAGGAAATGAACTATTTGATAAAATGCTTTGGTAGACATGTATGGAAAATGTGGTAGCATAGAAAAGGTGATGAGTTGTTTGAAAAAGTGCATAAAATAAATTGGGTGTCATGGTGATGGACATCACCATGAGACTGCATTTATTTGAGGCATTTTTTCAAAAAAATCATTGCCTTGTCTATGCTATTGCTTACTATTATTCTTTCATATATTCCTTCCAAGCATCCATAGCATAGACAAGGCAATGAACTATTTGAAAAGATGCTGAGTAGTAAAAAGTGGTCTCATGGAATGCCATGACAAGCAAATGCAATTGGAAGCTACTCTAGGACTAGACTTATTACTTATTTTATTTGAAGTAATTGCATCATTGCTTATGTTGACTTTCTAAACAACTATATTGTAGTTTAATTTTTGTCATGTATCGACATCTAGTTATTAGTTATGGAATGTGAAGTAATGCTTTGAGCTTGAATGATGTGCAATGCAACGTAATCAATGATATGAATATAAACTACACAAATCTATTAAGTATAATTCATTAGTTAAACTTTTTATTCTATTACCTGCATGTAAGTTTGAGTAAATCCACTGGCACTGGGAGGTGTTCCCTCGAAACCTCCAATATTAATCTGTTCAACATCCAAAATTATATATTAAAATACCATTTATAAAATAATGCCATTAACATGTAATAAATTTATAATTATTTACTAGTTACATACCCCATCGATAGGTGTACTATAGAAATAAGTAGGTATAGGGCTGATGTATCTAGTCTCAACACTGTGACATTGCAATTTTATTAAAATCATAAAACTAAATTAGTTAATCTTGCATTTCAAAATAAAAATTTAATAAATTCAATTCAATGAAGATGCTAACTTTTACCTGACTATCAATGCCATATACCTCATGCAAAATTTTAGATGCCCTCTCCATCTCCATAGTTGCATACAGATCCTATGTAGTGGCCTCCTGAGTATCAATGGGGTCATATGAACAAGTTGGCCTACAAGATTGCCACACTTGGGTTTGAAGGCCACCACTTGAAGACTTTCATGGATGGCACTCTAGAATAGGGCTAGTATGATGGATGACACTCTAGGTCAAAGTGTTGATTGCCTATAATGCCTTTATATCAGCACTCTCCTTCATGATGGAAGGCATAACAACATGCTAATGAGGTGGCCTAGCGAGAGCTCATCTCCCTGTCATGTAGGATCTAACTCTGCACTGGGTCTATCTTGAGCTGACCCCCACCTCTCCCTTGGAAGTCCCTCATATCAAAATAATTTTGGATTTTATTCAATATAAACTCATTGTATAGTTTCCTAAGAAAATATTGTGGGACTTCACAATTGTTGCATGGTGGGTAATCAAAGACAATGTACCACCTATCATAAAAATAATTCCTAATTTGTTCGCGGTGGCACCAATGAATAGGAAACCTCTTCGCATTGAGGGTAAGATTCTGATCTTGTGTGGGTCAGTGAATAATGAGCACAAATCACCTTTTGTAATTTTTAAATCCTTTACATCTTTATATGATAGTTTATTTGCAAAATAAGTCCTAGCTGCCTATCTTGCCATCCAGTTATTTGTTTGCTAATTGAATCTACATTTTTTAACATATCTTTCAATGAACTTGCTAGGGTCATTCTTTATGTGGTTGAACCATTTGGATCACTCAACCTACTGATTAAATCTTCAATTTTATTTTTGTTGTTCTCATTTTCACTCATTAAATTTTGTTGAGTGATTGGTGAAGGAGGTTGCTATTGTGGTTGATTTTTTTCTTGAGGATTTGGTTGCTCTTCTTGTTGAGGATTTTGAGGGTTTGTAGGTTGATTTGCATCTCCTACAAATTCAAAAAAAAAAATTAAATACAACCTAAAACTAACAATTTCAACCTAAAACTAACAAATTCAAAACAAAAAGTAAACATTCCTTACCTCTCACACCTCCTTGTCATCATGGAACCATCCTTACAAAGAAATAGAAACTATTGGTGAATATTTTTGCACAATGCCTCCTCCTAGAATGCGAGCGTGAAGAAATGGGGGTTTCGGTTGTGGGTACAACAAAAAACACACTAAAAATGAAGAATGAATGAGTTTCATTTTTTTTTTGCTTTTAACATGCCATAACATGAGCGTATTATGGGCTCGTTGTGGTTGAGCCTCAGGCTCGGCCAACCAACCCATAATGCAAGTACATTATAACATGCTTGCATTTTGACTTTTCAATTTTGTTTTTGAAAGTGGCCACAAATTGTCTACTCATTTCCATGCACCTGCCCTAAATAAATCTCAAGTCAATCATGCAGAGATCTCAAATTAGGACAAGTAGAAATTCCAAATGATAATTCAATCTTGTAGCTCGTTGTAGTTAGATATGGCCAATATTTAAAGAATGCAAAATGTGGAGATTGGAGACTAGAAGACTTTACCAAGGGACAATGGTGTAGCAATTATGGTTGGTGCTAACATTTCTTGACATGTTACTTTATGGGACACAAGACCACTCTTATTTTGAGATGTTGACTAAACAATAAAAAATCTCTAGTGTGCCTAGTAAGAATGACAATCTAATTTATTTTTTAATATGTTATAGTGGAAAGGTATTTGTACAATTCCAAGATCACCTTTTTACTAATGGTGCACATGGTTGGCATGCTTTCATGAAAATACATAATGAGATCAAACTAGAAGAAACAATAGTATTACACTACGCTTACATAAACTTCGGCAACTTCACTTCTAGAAGAGATCATTGTTGTTGCAAGCCTATAGAGAGGGATATTAAGAAATTTTTCGTGCTAGAATTCTTAAATTTCCTAATAGTAATGGATGCAGAGATTTAGCTAGAGAATTGATAAGTCCTTTACTCATCGGTAGGCTTACAACTAGTGTAGGATTCAGTGACCAATGATGTGGAGGGAAATGAATTAAAAAATAGTAATAAATAGACAAATATCAGTTGTGTCTCACTATTATTTACATGATAAGAAAATGTGAATTATATAAATAATGAAAATGCATATATGCGGGGTTGCTCACTATTGGCATCAGAAACACATATTAGCATATAGTCTATTCCAAAGAAAAAAGGAAGCTTAAGACGACCATCTTTTGCAAACTCAGTCTTTCCACTTGTAGGACTTGCTAGAAATTGTCAACCATAGATATAGAGCAAAGTGGACAAAATAATGGCAACACAATTCCACTCTACAAATAATAATACAAATACTCCACCCACCCTACTCACACCCAAAACCTTTTTATTTTAGACAAACATAAATTAATCCTCTCAGCTATTAACCAAAATGATAATTTGTAAGATAACCAAAGGTGGTCTCCTTTAATAAAGATAACATATATCTTTATAACCCCTATCGACTTGTGGAATTCTCCTCACATGTGCAAGAATTATACATCAATTCTAAATGATTGTCCTTTACTAATTTCCTCGTGCTTGCTTATTTACAATCTTCTTTCACTACTAATTTGTATCACTTCTCATAGATGGAGCATACTGTAAAATTTCTTCACCCTTACTACAAGAACTCAATCTATCAATGGATTGTAAAAATATATAGTTAATTATTTTAGAAGGGGAAGTAGATCTGCTCAACTAAAATAGCAAATATGTTGAATATTTCACTATGATATGTGTCAAATTTTAACAATGAATCAAATGACATTGAGATTATTAGATACCATAATAAATAAAAAATTAAATAGAAAGATGGAATCTCAAAAGAAGACATTAAAATCTAAGAAATAGATAATAGGATAACCATCATGAGAAAAATAAAAATTAGTTTTTTTTTTTTTTTTTCTAATTTTAACACAATATATAAAAAATATAGAACCTGGATGGAGTATGGTCCCTTTAGGCATGCCAAAATATATGCAATGTATTTAGAATAAATCCAAAATTTAAAAACAACAATATCAAATTCTTATTCTAAATACATGCAAACCTCATATGGAGCTTGAAGTCAATATCTCCTTCATTCACACCACTTCAACAATTAGCATGGCTACCTTCTTCACTGTCAAAATGAAAACCGTCAATGATTTCTTTATTGCAACTACTTGTGAATGATTGTTCCAACTGAAATTCATTACTTTATCATTTGCATATGATATGTTGATGCTCTCAAAATAATTCTTCAAATATGCAAGCTCATTTGTCTCATCATGAAGACATGAAACTTCAGAATCAACATAATATTCAACTGTATATTCAAAGTCCATAGAAAAGAAAATACTTTTAGTATCATCTACATCATTGCAGAATTCATCTAATACAAAAAATTTGCTCTGTATATCTATATTTTTAGAGCAAATAGAAGAAACTCCAGATGTTTCATCTATCTCATCATGTCCATTATGGCTGCAATCTTCATTTGGGTATATTTCTTCTATAGGTTCTTCAAAAACAACTTCCTCATCACCTAATGATGCATCATTCTTGTCTTCTACTATACCATCTACATCCATTGGAATATCTAGAAAAGGAACCATCACATAATAGAGTTAGGAGATTACTTCCATATTTATCTATCATTTCCTTAATTATTGAAGCCATTGATATATGCATTTACGATTAGGGGGCTTTAAGTGAGCTGGCATAGTACTCAAACTTGACTCACAATTCTCACATAACAAATCAATACAAAATAATTGATCATGTCTTTTTGATTATGGTATAACAAGCAAAAATTTCATGAATCTATCATGAAAATCATGGATGGATTCATCCTCAAACCTCTCTATATCATACAATGCATCAATAGGTGGCATATAAGTTCAACCTCATTTTCAGTTTTATCTTCATATTCTTCTTGGGGCATGCAAATTTCTATCTTCAAACAAACATTCATCATTCACTTCACCAAAATCATCCACGAATAGTTTCTCAAGCTCTTGCCATGAACATATTGAATGCATTGGTAGACTAGAAAACCAATATTCATTAGTATTTTCTAAAGTTCTTACAAAAAAATTCATGACAACATCTTCCTCTACTATTTGATAGTATTCCATCACATCAAGAAAACCTTGAACATGTTGTGATGTTGATTCTTCAATGCCTCCTCTAAACTTAGAAAAATACTCATTAATTCTTTTTGGGACAAAATGTGGGTAACCCTAGATTTTACTAAAATCTAGAGGGTCATATCTCTCACTAGTGAACACCTTCCTTTGAGGACATGGCTATGTTCTAAACATGATATTACAACTTGTAGAGGGAGAAATAGGACATCAATACATTTTGAAATTAAGAATTTGTTCCCTCTACAACTAATTTCTTCTCAATATCCTTTTTAGAATATCGTATTTTCTCATTTCCCTTTCTACTAGTATCTTAAAATACTGAATAAGGGACAATATCAATTAGAAATTTTTGTTGAAAACCTTCATACAAGAATATTACAATAGAAGAATACCTGAGAGTTGTTGCAACTAACTCTTCTAATGATGTAGAAAATTATGTAGAATCGCCACCTCTTTGAAAGAGGAAAAGATTTTCAAGCAGCAAAAAGCTTTTTCCAAGATCTAAATATTTCTGAGTTCTCTCCACCAGTAGATCACCAAACTTCAAGAATACATCAAAAATATTGTAGCAATCTCCTTGAAGTATGCATGTCCTTGGATCATACTAACCCAAAACTATAGATCAAGAAACTGAATGACTCTTTTCAAATGATCCCCAGTAGAGTCGCCAATATGTTGGTTATTTTTCTTGCAACCTTCAATCCTAGGGAGAAACACAATGCCTAAACTAGGGTATTAAGTGTTTAGGACAAGGAATTTGCACTATTAGTAGATTGAAGACAAGAAAAAACAACAAACAAGGCTATGAAAGCCTTTTGCACTTTGAGCTCCATAGGACTCAGGAGGGTGATCCTAATATTAGGTCCAATCATATGATAAAATTGTCAAACAACAAACTACAAACCTATGAAAGTGGATGGTTCTTAGGTGTATGAGTGATGGGTATTGTGTATTCTACTAGGTTCAAGCATAATCCCATTTGCATTGAACATTATTGAGAACAAATAACTTAAATATCTTCATCTCAAACATATAGAGGGTTAATAGATGAAATTCTCTCAAATTCAACCTCTATTCTCTTTCATATTCCACGAAGATATAAGGAACAAAAATAACATAAACAACAAAAAAAAAAGAACCAAAGTAACAAAATTAGTTTCTCAACATGATTTAGGTAATATCACAAATCAGTGCCTAATCCTAAGGCATGTAGTCAAATCTAAGCTCCTGAATACAAACTTAAACAAAAACTTATAGCCCTTTGACAATTAATGCTTTACATTAATGTGACCTCATATTACTGCATGATCATACTTGAAGATCCATCCATTCCCTCAAACCCACAATAATTTGTATACAAAATTTAATTCTTACTTGAAGAAACCCATATACAAAATTGCACAACTGCAAAGAGATTACAATGACAAATCAACATATCATTGATATATTTAATCCATATGCAATTTGAGAACACAAAATGGATATAACTTCTACAATATTTTTATTGATTTGCTCAAACTAATTAAAACTTTTACAAAATTCTATACATTTATTTATTGTAAGTAAAACCTTGATTCCAGGCTAAGCATTCTCTATTCCCTTCCCCTAAACCAAAAGTTTCAGAACTTCTACAAATGAGAAGAAGAAAGCAAATATAGAAGAAGGAGAAACCCTAAAACTACATCTTCAATTGATACCTGACATCTTTAGCTCTCATTGATCCATAACTTTTGTTTGCTTCTAGAAGAAGTTTCAATTTGCTCCTAGATTCATGCATCTTGCATTTGCTACCCTTGCCCTGTAACAAAAAAATTCCCTTCATGATGACCTTCTTCATCCATGCCTTGTTGTAGAAAATATTTCTAGACCACTGACAAAGTCTCACTCCATTTTATCCATGTGGTGAAAATCACTATTCAATTACCCTTGTGGTAAAAAAAAAACTTTTAGCTTCTTTATGAAAAAACTCCACCCATTTGTTTTTCCTTGAAGTTGAAAATTTATTTCACTCTTCTATGAAAGCTTTGTTTATTCTACCCTCTTATTCCAAGTGTAACATTTTACACTTCCAATAAATAAAGACTTTTATCTTACAAAGCGAATACTTTATTCACTTTATAAAATATTCTCTCATGCCTTTAAAATCTTGGCATTTGCCCCACAACAAATAACTTTTAATCCTTAAGTGAAATCCCTTTAAAATGGTAAAGATTTTAAAAAATCATATAATTGGGCAATATTTTATCTTACCCATGCCTTACCATTTCACCTCATATTATAAATTTTTTGCTTTAAAATTTCACTTTAACTTTTGGAGGCCATTTTAAAATTTATATTGAGCTACAAAAGTATTTACCTGTGGGCATTTTATTCTCCATATTTCTCCATTTCTCCACCGTCAACAATAATGTTCTAAAAATGCTTTTAAAAGACTTTGTGTGGGCCCAACATGAGCCTCTCCTTGCTCGTCACTCTTCTTGCACAACATTATCAAATTCATGGGCTCATGGGAAAACATTCATTTAAAGATTTAAATAAAGGTTTAACACTGATAATAAAAGCTCAAAACATTGCAAGTAAATATTTTCATGAGCTCCATCTTGGCTTATATCCTTCAATCCCTGGTTCTCCGTTGCTATTGATGATGGCATTGAAATTCTACTCGAGCTGGCGGGGGAAGCCATAGATAGTAAAGTGAAGTATTTTTAAAACTTGAAATATCTCTTTAGAGAAACCAATCCCCGTGTCCTCGTGCCTTTGTGATGACACCATCTCTTCTCTTCACGGGCTAGCGGGGAATGCTTATTTCCTGCTCTACATCTTTGGCTACCTTCATTAATGAGATTCAATGGCCCGTGTAAGAATTTCCTTAAACAATTTTGATACATTTTGACTGCAAATGCAAGTTGGGGTCGTTTTTCTGAATGAGAGGGATTTTTTGACCATACTAGCACTCAAAATCCATTTCAAAAATGCTTAAAAAATCTTCCCAAGTAATAGGATAGGTTAGGAGATGAATTTCAAGCATAGAACAACAAATTTGAGCTCCAATTGACCTCCAAAAGATGCCTGGAAGCTCAAAAACGTGATTGCAATATTCCACTTAGAACAACACATCTCAATCCACATCAAAATGCCTCAAAAGACCCCCAAAGGGGAGGAAAGACATCAATTTGCATTGCAACACAGACTCCAGATCAAAATCTTCCCTTTACAAGGCTCCCAACAATCTTCTTGTGCTCATGACTTTTTGTGGCGCAATGAGAAAGCAAAAATTAAAAGATAAACTTTATAAAGTTTAAAGCAAATATTGATTTTTCCCTAAAATTCTCATAATTCACATGTACTCCACTTTATAACATTTAAAATATTGAAACATTTTAAATATTATATTTTAAGACTTTAGGAACTTTGCAAATTTCAATTTCACTTGTAGACCAAATAGGGAAAATTCACTGTGGGAAAATCGAGACACTTGGAGCTAGGAAAATTTATATAGGGACATTATCAATTATTTAGAGAAAACCCATTTCCTCAAATTTTTCTTAGCCTTAAAAATTCAAGTACCTCCTTTGTAAATTGGCCCAAGGACACCTTTGTCGCAACTGAAATGCATTAAAATATTGCATCATATAACCTCTATTTTTGATGAAAATGGATTGTCCTTAGATTTGCAAAATTTGACACTTTCTAGAACATCATTTTTGGCCCTATTGCAATCAAAAAATGATTAAATAACCCATCAACACTTATCCTGAGACCCTAAAACTAAGAAAGCATGTAGAAGTTTGACCCAATAATTCATTACAACAAATGACTTGAGAAAATATATCCCAAGGTGAAAGATATTAATTGAAAAAGTGGCTTGCTCAGACTTTTTTGCAACTACACTAGTTTAAAACTATTTAAAGCTCACCAAGTTGCCAATTTGAAAAAATATCAAATCATCTTCTCAGGAACTGCCACTAGAATCACTAGGTCATTTGGGTAAATTGAGTATTTGTGTAAATGGGCTCTCCTTGAATCATCATTCATCAAAATACATTAAAGGTCAAACTTGACCTCCTTGAAATTTTTTGAAAATGCAAATGTGAAAACAGAGCAAATTACATTTGCTTTTGGCTTACTAAAAATAGAAAATCTTATCATGAGACCCTAAAAATTGACATGCATGTTCACATGTGTCACATGAGTATGTCTACCAAGGGGTTTGACATGAAAAACAACTGGCTTCAAATTGTAACCCTCCAAAGTAGGTCACTTGGGTAGATTTTTCAAGGACATTTATGAGTGTGCAAAGCCAAATTTTTCAACATGGACACTTCAAATTTGCAAAATTTAAAGGTGCCAATAGACCTGCCCCTGGATTATCATCTCCTTGATTGCCTTCTACATTCATGCTGTCCTAGTCCTCACGTGCCACTTGGACTTCTTGCTCTATTTGATCCATGTGAGACTCTTGTCAATTCAAAATCTATAGAATTTTCTCTAGTCTCTTATTTGGTCCATTATTGGAACCACTACCACCCTCGTCTTTCCTAGTGCTCACCATGTTATCCCACACTTATGTTGCAACACAGTCACATTCATCACATGTTAGCACAAGGTTCTATGAATAAATGTTCTTATGCTACATCTCATAATTTTCATATGCATACATCCCTCAACATAGAAGACATGCACATTCATGTAACACACATTTTAGAGTCTCTCATTGATCACACCAAAAAAATATCATTTGATTTTATTTATATTTAAGGTGAGTCAATAGACCCTTATTTAGAATAGGCTTTGAGTTACATCATTCTAATTTCTTAGTATCAAATAAAGGACATTCCTTTGGGTCATCATCTGAGTTTACATCAAACTTTATAGAAGAGGATAGTTGAGCATGCAGGCTCTCCTTTTCCTCTTTAGTCAAAAAGGGTGCATTGGGTCCACACCAGATTTTTGAGCTTAGGTGTTTTTTGCTCCTTAATCTTCAAGCCTCTCTCTAGCTTGAGTCACGTAAGATCTTGAGCTAGAGTTTCAACATCCAAATTTTTTGATTAAACCTCTGTCTTGGTGTTTCCTTCCTTTACATCATTCTTACATGGGGTTCTAATAGTTTTCTCTTTCCTTCATCTTGCCTTTGACCTTCCCATTCCTGCATTCAATTTAAGTTTGGTTTATTCTCAAGACTTCCAATTTTGGGTCAAGGGTCAACTACCCTAGTCAACTATGGTAGACTCAAAAGGCCTAGAGCTTAACCCTAAACTTTGATACCAAATGTAATGACCCATTCAAAATTATTACTTAAATAATATTATTATAAATGACACATGAATATACTCCAAATTAAAAAGACATAACTAGTGGCTAAAGTCAGTCATAGCTAAACATGTCCATTTAAATGAGTCAAATATTCTTATATTCACTTCAAAAGTCAAATTATAATTAGGTTTGACTTGGATCATGAGGCCACAAAGTCATTACATAGCACATTTTCCATCAAGTGCATGAATGAATTACATCAAGTTACATCATAGACTATAATAGTCTGGTGAACAACAAAGGTTCTTCTTTAATGCTCGCCTCCACAAGTGGATGAGA
This sequence comes from Sequoia sempervirens, assembly GCA_007258455.2. Taxonomy (NCBI): domain Eukaryota; kingdom Viridiplantae; phylum Streptophyta; class Pinopsida; order Cupressales; family Cupressaceae; genus Sequoia; species Sequoia sempervirens. The sequence continues at coordinate 241,051,904 of VDFB02271358.1, forward strand.
ACATGGTTGAAGTGCTTTATCACCTAACCACGAAGCTTACACTTCCTTAGAATTCTCCTGACTTGAAGAATTCCTGACCTTGCATGGAAAGTTTAGAAAGAGAACAATCTGGAAGGTTGAATCTGGTGCATGCCGAAACATCAACATACAATTTCTATCTACAATTTAGAAAATAAAGTGCAATATTTATGCTACGAATGGTAAAGAGTGAAATCACAAAGTTCACTCATACATACATAATGAACTATATGTTGGTTCTCAGTTGTGTTCTAATTGGTTTGTCATTGATGACAAAATTCACCTTTGGGTATCTATCAGCATGACATTCACGTGGTCTTGGCGACAGTGGAAAGGTCTATCAGCATGAGTATTTTTCACCGACTTATACATGAGGTGGCTCATCGGTGTAAGTGATCCTTCATCGGCATTGTGTCTTGGCGAGTTTGACTTGTTACATTGATCGACTAGCACATTAAAGATTCACTTTGGCCAGACATATTGCTTTCGGTGTGAAGTCATAGTGATAGTACATTGTCACACTGATTGGTGGCAGGAAGATACATCGGTAAGAGTTAGGGTTATCGAAGTGAGGTCTTGGCGAGTGACCTTTGGTCTCACCAACATTACACATGGAGTGTCACAGGCAAGTTTTGACAGGACTTCTCCTTTGTTTTTGTGACAGAGGGTGATCTCTATCGGCAGGAGTTATACCTTCGGTATGAAGTCACAACGAGATTGTTATGTCTCACCGACTAGAGGTTGAATGAGAACACATTGGCAAGAGTTGCGACATCGATATAATATCATAGTGAACCCTATGGGTCTCACCGATGGAAGACATATGGACCTTGTCAGCATAGGCATTGATTTGTCTCGGCGAAAAGGAATGATCACGTGGGATTTTGGTAAGACACAGGATGCTCTATGAGAAGTCACCCTGATTATAAAGTGTCTCAGCGACATCGGATTAAAGGATGACTTTTGGTAAAACAAAGCATTATCTACAAAATTTTTCCCTGACAGCGATATGTCACAGTAACACATAAGAGATAAAAGGGCTTTCAGTGAAACATAATGTGGTCTACGAGAGGTCTTCCTGACTTCACTGGGTCACAGAGAAAGCAAATGAGAAAAGGAAACGCAACTCGCATAAGGTCATAGAGAAACACAAAGAACACAGGGCGATTGATAGTGTTATAATTGCCTTTGGCATACTTATTGGGTTGTCTCAGCGAATGATTAACGAAGACAACACTGTGGCCGACATAGGAATTTCTAAGTATAGTTGCAGGCCGACATCATTGGTTGACATCGAATCTCAGAATAGTTACATGGTAAAATATTTTCTAAGAATTGGGAGGTTATGGTTCTCAGTTGGTGGGCAGTCATGGTTTTGATGAAAATCTATCAATTACATTTTGAAATCTCTTGATTTAGCGCATAAATTAAAGCTCTCTTGATAGGCGTTACTCTTGATTTTTACCATCATCTACAGATTATCATTAATCAACTTCATACTCTAAAATTAGCAAGAGATTTTTAGATTCTTGTGGAAAACACATTTTGAAGATTTCTTCATGATAGAGATACTTGACATGTATATAAAAACCAGTGTTAAAAACAATGTAGTCTCTCTGGTTGTAATTATGAAATATTGTTCTTTGGCTGTATCAAAAATGTATGGAAATACTCTGTATTAAAAATTAGAAAAACAAAGATGCAGAGATATATTGTAATATTCTTTTCTATGTAATATTTTAAGGATTCAATTATTGAATCCTTAGGGTATTCTGTAGACAAGAAAATAGAGAGTTATGAGCTTAATTGAAAACAGAGAGATCCTCTAAGAAATGATTATTGACCTGAAATATAATTTGAGGGGTTGGTGCTCCTTGAGATAGATATCTCTAAACGAGGGGTTGGTGCTCCCTGAGTGGGTGGTCAAAAATCAGCCTATAAGGCATTGTGAACAGTTGATTAAAAAGGTTAAGCCTGCAAGGCATTTCAGGAGTGGTTTTTATACCCCAGGAGGGTTTTCCGCTCGGCAAAATCTTGTGTCTCTTTGTTCTTCTGTGTGCTCACTGCTTTACTATGTTGTTTTTTTGTTCACTGTTGGGATTATTAATTTTCTCAATTCTGTTTATGAATGATTACATTCAACTCATGAATGCATTAATCAAAGTAATATTGAGATCAAATTTGAGCTATGCTTTTGAATTTTTGAAAATTGGTCAAATATGTTAAGACACTGATTCACCCCCCTCTCAGTGTCATTTTAACTCCAACAATTGGTATCATAGCATAGGGTCCTCTGATAGGTTTTAATCACCTTGGATTGATCTTGGTCTTCGAGTTTGTTTTTAGTGGAACATTCTCAAGATGGTGCCTCTGTAACTAGAGCTCTGTTATTTGATGGAATAGATTATGTGTTATAGAAAATAAGAATGGAAGCTTTTCTTATTTCTTTTGATGTTGATGTTTGGAGCATTGTTATAAATGCTTACAATGTATCGGCCTCGATTCCCACTGATCTTGCTGAAAAAAAGAGGTATGAAACAAATGCCAGAGCTAAGCATGCCATCTTGTGTGGGTTAACTAAAGATGTGTTCATTAAAGTCATGCATTGCAAATCTGCTCATGATATCTGGGAAAAATTTGAAACTATATATCAAGGGAATGAGAAAGTCAAACTGTCAAAAATCATTACACTCAAACATCAATTTGAGGAGTTGAAAATGAAGGATGATGAAAAAGTGGTTGAATATTTCCTAAGAGTTGATGAACTTGTCAATGCAATGAAAGGTCTAGGTCAAGAGGTTAATGGATTTGATGTGGTCACAAAGGTTGTTAGAACCTTACCATCCAAATTTGAATCTAAGGTTTCAGCCCTAGAAGAAAAGAAACACTTTGATCAACTTACCTTAGACAGCCTGCAAGGAATACTTACTGCCTATGAAATGAGAACTAGCAAAAACAATTCAACAAGAAAAGAAACTGCCTTTTAACATTGAAAAGAAAGAAAAAGTCAAAGTAGTGAATCAGAGTTGTCTGATTGTAATGAATCCCATTTTCTTAGAAGATTTAAAAAGGGATCAGGAAAATATAAGGGAAAACTTCCCTTTAAATGTTTTAACTGTGGCAAAATAGGTCACTTTGCTACAAAGTGTCCCTATGATGATCAAATCAATGACAATGAGAAATCTGGAAAACAACCTAAGAAGAATGCCTTTAAACCTAAACGAAATTTCAACTTCATAAAGAAGAAGAGTTTGTTTAGCAAAGATGAAACTAATTTTGAGTCTGAAGATTCATCAGCAGAAGAAGATGAAACCTTGTTCATGGCTGAGATTACTCAACAAGAAGATTCAAACACCATTGACATTGAAGAAGGTGAGGTAGATCTTGAAAGTGAGCTGAAATATGCTTTAAAAGAGGTCAGAAAACTCAAAAAACAAGTTCTTGCTCAAGAACATAAACCAGATCAAGAAATGGTCTCTCTGAAAACTTAGCTTGAAGAAGCTAAAAGAGTTGAAGACTGTCTTCAAGAGACTATAAGCTGCAAAGATCAAGAAATTCAAAAACTGGAACAAGTAGTCTGTCTTAGGAAGGAAATTGAAAAATATGAAAACACTCTAAAACTAAATGAGATGCTCAACAAGAAGATGTACAAAGATAAAACTGGTGTTGGTTTTGAAAAGGGTGAATGCTCAATTGACCATGCAAAAAAAAACTCCTCTTCTGAAGTCAAAGGTTCAGGTTCAAATCACTCAGAATTTGGTAAGGATCATGTTCACTCTTTAAGAGGTAATAGATATTCATACAGAGTCAATCCTTTCTTCTATGGTTATTGTTTTTTCTGCAACAAATTTGGCCACAAGGTGAGCACTTGCAGGCTTATGAATCCTAGAATACCCAGGTTTGGTCTTAGGCAACACTATGGTTTTGTTAGACAGATCAGATGTTTTAAATGCAATGCTTTGGGACATTCTGTCAAAAAGTGTAGAACTGATCTGCAATCGAAACAACAGAAAATTAAAAAGATTTGGAAACCTAAGACTGTTAACAACATTGAGCAAACTATGTTGGTTCAAACTGCTTTTCATTCCAAGAAAAAGGACTTATGGGTCCTGGATAGTGGATGTTCTAACCATATGACTGGCAACAAGGATAAGTTTATAAATCTTGAAGATTATGTAGGTGGTTATGTTAAGTTTGGTGATAACTCTGGTATTCAAATTAAAGGTAGAGGTTCATTTCTTCTAAATGAAGACACTCCTATCTATAATGTGTACTATGTGGAAGGTCTCAAGCACAATCTTCTAAGTGTTAGTCAAATTTGTGATAGTGGTTATCATGTTCTTTTCACTTCGCAGGGATGTGAGATTAAGAACAAGCTAGGAAAGGCTATTGCAGCTGGAAGGAGGACAAAAGGAAATGTGTACAATCTTCTCGACACATCAAGCAATCACAATAATTAAGGTATGTGTCTAATGGGCCAAATTGAAGAGAATTGGTTATGGCATAAAAGATTAGGACACATAAACTTTGAAAATCTGGTTAGAATCAGTAAAAATCAAAATGTTAGAGGTCTACCAGTTCTTAGCAAGCTAGAAAAATCTGTGTGCAAATAATGTTTGAGTGGTAAACAAACTAAAATCAACTTCAAAACAAAAGAACATTCTTCTTCAAAACCTTTACAGCTTGTGCATACTAATTAATGTGGACCAACCAGAACAAGGTCTATTAATGGTGAAAAGTACTTTATGTTGTTTGTGGATGATTATACTAGAATGGTTTGGGTCACATTTCTTAAGCACAAATTAGAATCATTTGAAAGGTTTAAAATCTTTTGTAAATTGGTTGAGAAGGAATATGATTTAAAACTTAAATGTCTACAATCTGATAAAAGAGGTGAGTTCACTTCTCAAGAGTTTATTGATTACTGTGAACAACATGGCATTAAAAGATAGTATGTTGCAACAAAAACACCTCAACAAAATGGGGTAGTTGAACGTAAGAATAGAACTATAAAAGAAATGGCTAGAACCATGCTAGATGAAGCTAAGTTTTCTGATATGTATTGGAAAGAAGCTATTAATACAACTATATACATTTTGAATAGAGTGTAGCTTAGGGTGAAATCTAAACACAATCCTTATGAACTTTGGTATGGAAAAACTGCTTCTTTCAAACACTTTAAAATTTTTAGAAGTAATTGTTTTATCAAGAAAGATGATGATAACCTTGGGAGCTTTCAATGAAAGAGTGATGAAGGTATCTTTTGGGATACTCAACTCACAACAAAGCTTATAAATGCCTTAACAAAAGGCTTCATAAGATTGTTGAAGTTGTTAATGTAAAATTTGATGAAAGACCACATTTGTATGCTGAATCTTTGCAGGATAATGAGGAAGAAGAACTTGAACTAGAAATAATTTCAGAAGGAGCTGAAACAGCAAAGCCTAATACTGATTCAGCAAGCCCTAAAAATGAAATAGCAAGTCCTGAAAAGGTTGTGTCAAAATCTCTACCTAAATATCACCCTAAAGATCAGATTATTGGGGATAAAAATGCAGGAGTTCAAACTAGAAGAAAGGCAGCAGAATCTGATGAAAAGGAACAAACTGCTTTTTGTTTAGTTACTCAGTTTGAGCCTAAAATTTTTAATGCAGCTCTCATAGATTCATGTTGGATTAATTCTATTGAGGAAGAAATTGATCAGATTGAGAAAAATTAGACTTGGGAGTTAGTCCCAAGACCAGATGACAAGAATGTCATTGGAGGCAAATGGATATACAAAAAACAAGGTTGATGAAACTGGTAATGTTATTCACAATAAAGCAAGATTTGTTTGCAAAGGCTATGCTCAATAAGAAGGTATTGATTTTGGTGAAACCTTTGCACCTGTTACTAGACTAGAATCTATCAGAATATTCTTGGCTTATTATGTTTACAAAAACTTTATTGTTTATCAAATGGATGTCAAAATTGATTTTTTAAATGGCTATTTAGATGAAGAGGTCTATGTTGAATAGCCTGAAGGATTTATTTGCAAAGATAAGCCTGATCATGTTTACATATTGAAAAAGGCCCTCTATGGCTTAAAACAAGCTTGGTACTCTAGGTTGGAAAGTCATTTGCTTTCAAATGGTTTTGTTAGAGGAGGTGTAGATAGCAATCTTTATGTTAAAACTGAAGGTTTTGATATTTTGCTTGTTGAAATTTATGTTGATGACACTATCTTTGGCTGCAACAATGTTACTTTGAGTAAAAAATTCTCTTAGCTAATGGAATCTGAATTTGAAATGTCATTATTGCGAGAATTAAATTTCTTCTTGGGTCTTCAAATCTCTCAACATGAAAATGGAATATTTCTTTCTCAAACCAAGTATGCTAGAGAGATGCTTAAGAAATTTCAGATGGATGAATGCCATCCAGTTAGCACTCCAATGGTTACTAGATGCAAACTTACTAAGGGGTAAGTGCACCAAGATGGTTCCCAAAGGGGCTTAAGTGGCCACTTTTTTTCTGAAATCAGGAAATACTGACCTTGGACGTGAAATTGAGGATAGCTACACTCAAAATTTTTTGATGGAACAAAAACAAGGACCGCAGTGCTCCGAGTCTACTTTCTAAACTACTAATTTATTTTGAAAATGATTGAGATTAAGGGGTTCAAAAGGGGGACACACACAAATTGCTGTTGTTTCTGTCAGA
>VDFB02271358.1:241058720-241085533 GCA_007258455.2 Sequoia sempervirens
AAAGCCAAATTTATCATAACGCGAGCGCGTTATTAACAGTAGAGATATGTTCATTTAGGATTAAATAACGCGCTCGCGTTATAACAAGAATGCGTTATTTATTGCACTAAAACTAGATTCGCGCCTTTTTAAAACTGGATTTGCACCTTTTTTTAAAAAAGAAATAACGCGAACGCGTTATAACGTGAACGCGTTATAACATGAACGCGTTATGGCTTGTTTTTTTATTTTTTGGCCACAAAAGTGCGACTATCTTGGTGCACTTACCCTAAGGTTGATGATTTTCCTGATACAAATCAAACTGAATATAGATAAATGATTGGCGGTCTATTATATTTAACTACTTCTCAACCTGACATCATGTAGGCAGTTTGCACTGTTGCACAATTTCAGGCATCACCTAAAGAATCCCATGTCACTACTATTAAACGGATTTTTAAATATATTCAGGGCACTCTTGATTATGGTCTTTGGTATCCTAGAAGCAATGATTTCTCTTTGATTGTTTATACTGATGCTGATTGGGCTGGTTGTTTGGATGATAGGAAAAGCACCAGTGGTGCTGCATTTTTTCTTGGTGATCGTTTAGTGGCATGGCACAATAAGAAACAAGTATCTATTCCTCTTTCTACTACTGAAGCATAATACATTGCTACCACTTCATGCTGTACTCAAGTTCTTTGGATGAGTCAAACTCTATCTGATATGGGTATTGAAGTTCCTAAACCTATTTCCATTCTTTATGATAACACTAGTTGGATAAATATTTCAAAAAATCCTGTTATGCACTCTCACACTAAAAATATTGCTATCAAGTTTCGCTTTCTTTGAGAAAAAGTTTTGGATAATGAAGTCTACTTACATTTTGTTGGCTCACAAGATCAGATGGCTGATATTTTTACCAAGCCCTTAGCTAAAGAGTTATTTGAAAGGTTGAGACTTCGATTAGGACTTATCTCTCAATCTTTACTTCTCTGATTTTACAAGCATTGGCTTAGGGGGAGCATGTTATATATTTTGATTCACTTACGACTCTCCTACAATCTTGGTTGATGCACTGTTACTCTTTTTGCAGCTGTTTCTCATGATAGTTTTGGTTGGCTTCTTAGTTGTATTTCCTAGCATTGCACATTCTTCTCTTCTATTCTTGTCATTGAGGAAAAAAGGAGGAGAGTCATTTGTGTTTTTCCATCAAGGACAAAGGGGGAGTTTGTTGGTTCTCAGTTGTGTTCTGATTGGTTTTTCCTTGATGACAAAATTTACCTTTGGGTATCTATCAGCATGACATTCATGTGGTCTTGGCGACAATGGAAAGGTCTATTGGCATGAGTATTTTTCACCGACTTATACATGAGGTGGTTCATCGGTGTAAGTGATCCTTCATCGACATTGTGTCTTGGAAAGTTTGAATTGTTACATCGACCAACTGGCACATTAAAGATTCACTTTGGCCAGACATATTGCTTTCGGTGTGAAGTCATAGTGATAGTACATTGTCACACCGATCGGTGATGGGAAGATACATTGGTAAGAGTTAGGGTTATCGAAGTGAGGTCTTGGCGAGTGACCTTTGGTCTCACCGACATTACACATGGAGTGTCATAGGCAGCTTTTGGTAGGACTTCTCCTTTGTTTCGGTGATAGAGGGTGATCCCTATCGGCAAGAGTTATACCATTAGTATGAAGTCACAACGAGATTGTTATGTCTCACTAACCGAAGGTTGAATGAGAACACATCAACAAGAGTTGCGACATCGATATAATATCATAGCAAGCCCTGTGGGTCTCACCGATGGAATACATATGGACCTTGTCGGCATAGGCATTGATTTGTCTTGGAAAACATGAATGATCATGTGGGCTTTCGGTAAGACACAAGATGCTCTATGAGAAGTCACCCCAATTATAAATTGTCTCAGTGACACTGAATGAAAGGATAACTTTCGATAAAACAAAGCATTATCTACAAAATGTCTCCCAGACAGCGATATGTCACAGCGACACATAAGAGATAAAAGGGCTTTTGATGAAACATAATGTGGTCTGCGAGAGGTCTTCCCGACTTCACTGGGTCACGGCGAAAGAAAATGAGGAAAAGGAAACACAACTCCCATAAGGTATTAGAGAAAGACAAAGAACATGGGGCGACTGACAGCATTATAAATGCCTTCGGCATACTTATTGGGTTGTCTTAGCGAATGATTAATGAAGACAACACTATGGCCAACATAGGAATTTCTAAGTATAGTTGTAGGCCAACATCATTGGTTGACATCGAATCTCAGAACGGTTACATGGAAAAATATTTTCTAAGAATTGGGAGGTTATGGTTCTTAGTTGGTGGGCAGTCATGGTTTTGATGAAAATCTATCAGTTACATTTTGAAATCTCTTGATTCAACACAGAAATTAAAGCTCTCTGGGCAGGCGTTACTCTTGATTTTTACCATCATCTACAGATTATCATTAATCAGCTTCATACTCTAAAATTAGCAAGAGAGTTTAAGATTCTTGTGAAAAATGCATTTTGAAGATTTCTTCATGACAGACATACTTGAAATGTATATAAAAACCAGTGTTGAAAATAATGTAGTCTCTCTAGTTGTAATTCTAGAATATTGTTCTTTGGCTGTATCAAAAATGTATGGAAATACTCTGTATTAAAAATCTAAAAAAAAAATATGCAGAGATATATTTTAATATTCTTTTCTATGTAATATTTTAAGGATTCACTTATTGAATCCTTAGGGTATTCTGTAGATGAGAAAACAGAGAGTTATGAGCTTAACTGAAAACAGAGAGATCCTCTGAGAAATGATTATTGTTCTGAAATATAACTTGAGGGGTTGGTGCTCCTTGAGATAGATATCTCTAAACGAGGGGTTGGTGCTCCTTGAGTGGGTGCTCAAAAATCAGCATATAAGGCATTGTGAACAGTTGATTAAAAAGGTTAATCCTGCAAGGCATTTCAGGAGCAGTTTTTATACCCCAGGAGGGTTTTCCACTCGGCAAAATCTTGTGTCTCTTTGTTCTTCTGTGTGCTCACTGCTTTATTGTGTTGTTGTTGTTGTTTCTGTTCACTGTTGGGATGATTACTTTTCTCAATTCTATTTATGAATGATTACATTCAACTCATGAATGCATTAATCAGAGTAATATTGAGATCAAATCTGAGCTATGTTTTTGAATTTTTGATAATTGGTGAAAACTGTTAAGACACTGATTCACCCCCCCCTCTTAGTGTCATTTTAACTCCAACACTATATTTCCTGGCCAATCATAATAAATGTGCTGCAATAACAAAAAATAATAGGTTCTGGTAAAACAAACCTATACTCTCATAACTCTATTTCAACACCCATCTCAAAAGGTAACTTTCTACTATAACAGCTATCTACCCTCTAGCAAAAACTACCCATAGGTGCTCTAGTCAACTAGGGTATCATTGTTTTGTTCAAGTATTCAAATTATTCTTTCACAAATGTCTTCAAAGAAGAGACAAAATACTAATTTATACTCTAAACAAAAATTAGATTTTTTATTCATAGAGTAATTCAACAATTAGTCATATCATTCTTATGACTATTTCCTACTTATTATCTTAAGCATTTTCCTTTTTAAAATGTACTAAAAACAAAAGAAGGTATGCCACAAGTATGTGTATGTACATAGAGGAGGTCTATGTGCATACACATATGTGACTACTTATGTTTAAAATTTGTGCATACATTCTAAAATAATTATAAAATTTAGAAATTGCAATCTTAAAATAGTATTCCCTTGACATTTCTTGTCAAAATTAATAATCAACACAAGTCTATGCTGATTTTTTTACACATACTGTTATTGCATTCTCACAACTATGATACTCTAACATTGTTGTTTACATAAAATATTCATTGTTTAAACTAAACGAGTATTGTTTCCTACTAAACAATCATAAAATAAGTTGTTTACATATGAACATTCATTGTTTAAGTAAAAAAAGTACTATTTCCTTCTAAATAGTTGTAATTCTAGTTGTTTACTTATGTACATTCATTGTTTGAAAAACATATAGTATTGTTTCCTACTAAACAGTTAGAAAGCAATCTATTCACATATGTACATTCATTTTCTAAACAAAACATGTGTTGTTTCCTACTAAACAGTTATAAAGCAAGTTGTTTTCAACTATAAAAATAAATTTTTAATAAAACAAGATTATTTGCAAAAGAATATCCACTATTTACATCAACACTATACTATTTCAAACTAAACAATTACATTCAAAGACAAATATTGTCATTTACTATGTTTGTTGTTCTCAAGTTGTTCACATGCTAAATGATCACTTTACAAGTAAAAATTCTCTATTTTAAGATAGAACAAGTTTTCTATAAAGTTTTGAGAATAAATAAACCAAATAGCCCAGCTTCAATCATAAGGAAAAAATGTCTATTATTCAAATATTGAACACTTTCATCTCTGAAAATTCATAGAGAAAATTTAATATTATAAAGAAAAAGAAAAGCTTGACATGTTTGTTGAAGAAATTCTTGAGCAAATATATTTCAATAAAAGAGGGCATAGAGGTTTCAGGTTCATACAATACTCTTGCCTATCATGTCTCTCTAGATTCGACCAAATCACAATGGTCGAGTGCTTTGTCTTAGCATCAAAAGTTATAAATTAAATTTTTTCCCTTATGGGCTTGTTAGTTTATCCTATGCATGTAGCCATTTACAACATGCAGACTTATGTTTGTACAATTTTGACATTAAGGAAATGAGCCCATCGATCTTCTAGATTGACCCAAGCAAGTTGGGTGTGTCTCAGACTTAAATTTATACCATCGTTCCTATTGAACAAAGTTGGCTCACTTAGTAATATTAACATACATGCATATATAATTCTCTAAAACATTCAAATATTCCCCTTTCAATAACAAGCATGGATAAAATAAGAGAAAATACAAAAAAAATAGAGAGTTCATACCTTTCTCTAGGATTGTATCTGATCCCTTACAAAGATAAATTCTTACCAATGACATAGTTATATAGAAAAAAATTCATAGCCTTCTCAAGGCTTAACATTTATCTTGTATATTAGAGATGATGGTTGAGTCCATAAGGCTTCGAGCTTTGGCCTAACCTTACTCATAGTCACAAAGGCTTAAAAATACATTATACTTTCCAACTAGCAAGTTGTAGGCCATGTGATTACCACATAGTGGGTTGGCGACCTTAACACATTTGGCCCAAGGCCGATACATTTCACAGACAACAACCACACATTATACTGCACACTATGAAATAATACGGTGAAAGAAATTTCATTTCTTGCTTGATTCAATAATAGAATTAAAGCTAATGTTTATTCGAAAAGAGGGAATCAATTTACCTCCAATCAAAATTTTGGTGGTGTTTCCTCTGATGTTTCCCTGTTTGAGTTCGTCCTCTACTTTTTCCTTTCAAATTTCCCCAATTCATCACCTCTCTTCTCTATTTTTTCTTTTTTCCTGTGGCTATACCACCAAAAGGATAGAAAAAATACACTATCTTTGCATGCTTTTCTAGCGATGGTGTTACTGCCATACCATCGGCCACCTCTGAATTTTTTATTTATGACATTTAAGTGGTGGCAGTCCACGTCCTTAGTGGATTTTCCTTATGATATCTTATTCATTTCAAAATGAATGATTTAGAATATATCGGTTATAGACTTGAATTTGATATAAATTTGAATATGTATATGTATGTATATATATATGTACATATATATATTGTTCTATATTTAAATATAATTTCATTCACATCTACTATGTATTCGAGTAACGTATATATCTATATATATGTATGCATGTGTTCGATTTACATACATGTACATATATATGTATATTTACATATGCATTATTATAGAATTTGCTTGTTTTGGGATGGCTTTTAGGTTCCATACACTATCTTTTAAATTAAAGAAATTGACTTTTCATTTCCAACAACTTTTTATATATATATTATATATATATATATATATATATATATATATATATATATATATATATATATATATATATATATATATATATATATATATATATATATATATATATATATTTCTACACTATAGAAAAGAATTTTCTTTACAATGATCACTTTTGTTTCCTTCAAATCAGAAAGATTGAATAGAAAATTTAATCTACAAACAATTCATTTTCAAGCACTAAAATAATTCTAACCAAGAAAATTTCATTCTCTTACATATGCAAACTAGTTCAAATAAAAGTCATCATGTCATTGTGGTGTGTGTGCCCATATTCCAACTGGCTTACCATTCGATTTGGCTAAACAATCCTACTTCAATCATGTTCTCATCCTTCAACTTGTCACCTTGCATCTGCACACACTTGCACTTGCAAATTGATCAATAACGTTCAATTTTTGGCAACATCTAAAATAAATTTTCAAAAGTTTGCAAAGTCAACATCAATCAACTTCTTTCATTCAATTTTTGAATATTCCAAGATCTCCATTTATTATTTAATTGAATGTATTCAATAATTTAATTTACCATATTATGATAAATATGTAATAAAATTGCGTTATGACAGGTGCTAGTTGCCCAAAATCAAAGTTTTCTAGGTTGGCAACCTATTTCTTCCTCTTAGGTGTTTGAGATGAGAGCCAAGGTGGAAGTGGTGAGATATCTTAAAGATTGGTAGCCATGGCTTGTGTCGATGTTGCTGCACTCACAAAATTTATTGTAATAATAAGAGCAGTGGTAGTAGGAATCTCCACACTTGAAACTTGCACATACTCAAACATGAATTATTCTAAGTTATAATGAGAAGTTATATCAAATGAAGGAACAATGATAGACTTGGTAGAGACATAGGAGATACTAACAAATTTCCAAACCATGTTTGGGACTTTCAAAGATAGACCCTGAGGAAGGGGATGAATGCATGGATTGGGTTGACATAGTTGGAAGAATAGACTGTAATTGCATGAATTACAGTGGTAGGAGTAATAGTAGAAATTGGTGAAGAAATAGGAGGAGTAGGGATAGATACAATTGAAGAAGAAGACACAAGAGGTTCCTCTAGAATGTTTTCATGAGGAGATATTTTCTCTTCATTATGTCATTCTTATTCTTCTTTCATTTCCTCTTGAGTAGATTCTTCTTGCCCCTTAGTAGATGTCCCCTCTCTAACTATTTTATTCTTTTTCTTACCATCTTTTACAAAAAAATGGTCTTTGGCTTAGAAGGATTGTTGGAACTAGGAGCATTAGTTTTATTCTTCATCCTTATTTTTTATTTCCTACTTGTAGGATCTAGTTCCTCTTCTTCTGATCCAGTGAGAAAGAATTTAAATGGAATTCCCCTCTCTCCTAACCACACATTTGTGTTAGTAAGAATTGGTTCAAACCTTTTTCTAATTGAAGTTATCTCTTTTTGTGACCATTGCATCCTTGGTAGAGGAGATCCCACAACATTATTCCTTTCGTAGATAGGATTGAGGATGTCACATCATCTTCTATGCCTTCAAGAATATCAACCAAATATAGCTCTTCAATTTGTTCCAATGTGAGTCTGTAGTAATCCAACTTTCTTATTTCATCCTTTGTCCTCAGCTAGTCAACACATCCTCAATTTTGTGCACATGTACATGATCTTTCTTGATCCTATCTTTTATATAGATCGATTATAATTTGTGTGTGTGAAATGTGCAAAGTTAGTATCAACACAAACCTTAATGAAACAATTTATATTCAAAGATTCAAAGCAAAGTAAACTATTTTAAGTTGCAATAAAAATAAATCTTCCAAGAAAATCTCATTGTCCTCTATTCTTAAATGACTCTTTTTAACATTTTTCGCCCTTATATTTCTATGTGCACAAAGGTCATTAGAATGACACTTAAGAAACGAGATTCATATTCAACATGCAAGCAAACTATATTCCTACATGAAACTATGTGCAAACAATGATGATGAATGCTATGATGAGTGAAGGATGATGTTGATGATAAATGAACAAGTCGAGGTGGATACTATGTCAGTGATCTATATGATTCTATGCATGATTCTACGTATACTCAAATGCAAACTTAAAATGAACTAATCTAAAATGCAACTATGATGCAATATGGATGATAAAATGCAACTATGATGCAATATATTAATCTAAGATCTAAACATGATGCAAAACATGATATAAAAAATAGATATAAGACTCCAAGAATGCTCCAAGCTCAAATGAAAAAACCTGCATAATAACTTTACTTCAAATGTGGATGCCAAATACAAGGCCCAAGGGTTGTATTTATAGCCTTTTCCAAGCATATAGTGAGGTGGAAATAATCAACGGTCCAAATTCGAATAAGAAAAATGGATGGTGAAGATGAAGAGAATCAGGATGTTGTCCCCTTGACCAAAGACAACATGCCATGTGTGTGGAAGAATCTCTTGACCAATGGGAAAAATTCCATTTGGATGGAAGATTCAAGTGTGGGAAGAGAAGACCATGTGCTTCCAAAATTTGTGGAAGTGTGGGAAGAATAAGTCATGTGCTTTTTGAAATTGGTGGAAACGTGGGAAGAATAAGTCATGTGCTCCAAAGTTGGTGGAAATGTGGGAGGAAATGAGCTATGTGCTTTTTGAAACTGGTGGAGGATAATTCTAATTAAAAATTAGAGTTATTTATTTTCATGTGACCTTGATGAGGTGGCACACAAAAAGTTGTAGAAATGTGCTCTAAATCCTAATTGGATTTAGTATGATTAATTAAATAAAATGGGTTTAGGGAACCTTATTTATTTAATTAATTGAGAAGAAAGTGTTTTAGATTTTGGAGAATTAGAGAAGGGTGAACAATATAAATAAATTGAGCATTTATTTATACGTAGTTGAAATATTAATCAAATAGCTAGTATTTAATTAATTAAAGGTGATGACCATTTTTAGGTGTATACATTTTTCCCCTGTTTGAAGTAATGTGTTTACACGTTGCTTCAAAGAAAAAATTGATACCAATACTTAGAAAAAATTTCAATTCCCCAAACATTGATTTTTAGGTATTGACGAATATATGCCCCCTTGGGAGATAAATTGGTGAATTTTTGAATTTTAGGATTTTTTAAATTTTTTTGAATTTTTTGATGATGATTTCAACATTTTATGATGTAGAGATGATTTATCTCCTAAAAAAAGATGATTGAGCCAGCCAGATTGATTAATTGGTGCCTTATGTTGCCTCCTTATTTTTGATGTTTGATGATCACATTTAGCCAATTGATTTGATGATGTTGATGTGATAGTTGGTGATTAACTTCATGATAGGTGAGGATCAATGATAGGATAATGATGATTGAGCTCATGATAGGTGAAGATCAATGATATGATGATGATGATTTCCCTCATGATAGGTGAGGGTCAATTATAGATTGATAATTGACCTCATGATAGGTGAGGATCAATGATAGACTGATGATTGACCTCATGATAGGTGAGGATCAATGATAGTTTGATGATTGACCTCATGATAGGCGATGATAAATGATAGTTTTATTGATTGATGGACCTCAATGATAGGCTAGGTGCATTGATTGATGAACCTCATGATAGGTGAGGTTGGATTGATTGATGAACCTCATGATAGGCGAGGTTGAATTCATTGATGAACCTCATGATAGGTGAGGTTGGATTGATAGATGAACCTCATGATAGGAGAGGTTGGATTGATTGATGAACCTCATGATAGGAAAAGTTGAATCTATTGATTGATGAACCTCATGATAGGTGAGGTTGATTTGATTGATGAACCTCATGATAGGCGAGGTTGATTTGATTGATTGATAGGTTGATTGATGTTGATTGATTGATAAGATTGTTGATTTGTAATATGTTATGATCATTCCACATCTAGTGCAGGAAGATTTAGATTTGATTGTGTGATGTGGTTTGACTTCTCTAATTGATTGATATGCCCCAATATAGGATTGATTACTGTACTGAGACTTGATGATGTACCAAGACCTGATGTATACACTGATTTAGTTGAGACATTGATGGTGTATCTCTTGATTTGGGGCATTGTGTTACACTGCCATTTTTGATATTGATGTATCTCTTTATACCCTTGGATATCTTTGGGGTGGGTACATGAAGTTGGGTTACACTTTTGTGGCCAATTCCAAAAAAAATTGAAAATGACATAATGTGAGTGCGTTATAACATGCTTCCATTATGTCATTTTAAAAGAAAAAAAAGTGAAAGTGATTCATTTTATGTTGTCTTTTCTTTTGCTCTTCCTGCAACCAAAAACCCTCATTTTCGTGCTTGTATTCTAGGAGGAGGCATTCTACAAAATTCATCAACAATAGTTGATTTTTCTTTGCAAAGATGGTGCCATGACGATAAAGAGGTGCGGGAGGTAAGTATTGTTTGCTATTTGTTTTGAATTTCTTAGTTTCAAGTTGATTTCGTTTGTTTTAGGTTAGAATTGATGTTTTTTAAAAATTTGTTTGAGATGCAAATGATCCTACAAATCTTGAAAATCCTCAACAAGAAGAACATAAAAATCCTCAACAAAATCAACCTCCCCCACCAATCACTCAACACCCTCCTGGAACTCAACAAAATTTGAGGAGTGAAATTGAGAAAAACAAAAAACAAATTGAGGATTTTATTAGCAGGTTGAGTCATCCAAATGCTTCAACCACATAAAGAATGACCCTAGAAAATTCAATGAAAGAGATGTTAAAAAATGTAGATTCAATAACCCAACAAATAACTAGATGGAAAGATAGGAGGGAGGTAGGTAGGGCATATTATGCAGATAAACTATCATATAAACAAGTAAAAGATTTAAAAATTACTAAAGGTGATTTGTGCTCTTTATTCACTAACCTTAGAACACATCAAAATATTAGCCTCAATGTGAAGAGGTTTCCTATTCATTGGTGCCACCACCAAGAGATTAGGAACCTTTTTTATGATAGGTGGTACTTGGTCTTTGATTACCCAGCATGCAACAAATTGTGAAGTCCCCCAATATTTTTTTAGGAAACTATACAGTGAGTTTGTATTGAACCAAATCCCAAATTATTTTTATATGAGGGAGTTCTAGGGGATAGGTGGGGGTTTGGCTCAGGATAGGCCTGGTGCACAGCTAGATCCTACACGACAAGGGAGACGACCTCTCACTAGGCCGCCTCGTGAACACATTTTTATGCCTGTCGTTGTGAAGGAGAGTGTCAACGTAAAGACATTGCAGGTGATCAACACTTTGACTCATAGTGTCATCCATCATACTAGCCCTATTGTACAACACCATCTAGGGAAGTCTTTAGGTGGTTGCCTTCAAACCCATGTGTGTCAATCTTGCAAGAAAACTTGTTCATATGACCCCACCGACACTCAGGAGGCTACTACGTAGGATTTGTATGCTGCTACGCAAGATCTGTGTGCATCTATGGGGATGGAGAGGATGACTGACATTTTACATCATGCATATGGCATTGATAGTCAGGTAAAAATCAGCATGTTCATTGAATTTAATTTATTAAATTTTGATTTTGAGATGCAAGATTAACTAATTTAGTTTTATTATTTTAATAAAATTGCAGGGTCACAGTGTTGAGACTAGATACACCGGTCCTCCACCTACTTATTTCTGTAGTACACCTATAAGTGGGATATGTAACTAGTAAAAAATTATAAATTTATTACATGTTAATAGCATTGTTTTATGAATGGTATTTTAATATGTGATTTTGGATGTTGAACAAGCTAATATTGGAGGTTTCAAGTAAACACCTTCTAGTGCTAGTGGATTTACTCAAACGTACACATAGGTAATAGAATAAAGAAAAATTAACTAATGAATTCTACTTAATATATTTGTGTAGTTTATATTCATATTGTCTGTTACATTGCATTACACATCATTCAAACTCAAAGCATTACTTCAAATTCCATAACTAATAACTAGATGTTGGTAGATGACAAAATTTCAACTGTACAATATAGTTGTTTAGAAATTCAACATAATTAGCTTGATGCAATTACTTCACATGGAGGCATGTTCTTGCAAAGGTGCACTAGCACAAAAAACTATGGATGCTTGGAAAAAATATATGAAATAGTAAGCAATAGCATAGACAAGGCAGTTAGTGATGCAGAGCATCGTATCAAAACACTCATCATCAGGGTAAATCTGATGCAGAGCATCCAACAAACACCATCAACATCATTTCTTCAAGGGATTTCAATCCTAAATAGAATTAGGAGAAGATCAAATATAATTTCATCAGAAATCTACTTTTCATTCAACCAAAATCCACTCAAATTCTCTTAGCCATTCCATAGGCCATCATTCATCATTCCACTAATCAATATTCCAATTGACTCATTCAAAGAAAAAACCATAGTAGAAAACTTTTACTTAATCAATTAGATTCACATCATTCTCAACCACCATAAAAACAACATAAACCTGATTATTAACACTTGAAAAATTCATCATTTCATTTATTCATCAAGGCAACAAATCAACTAAACCATACCTCACTATTATTAGTCCATTATCAAGCACTGTATGCACCATATTTTGACTACAATAGTCCATTTGTAGGTTACAAACTCCTGCTACAACAGAATCTTGATTATCATCTTGTGGTTAATCACCAATTTTCCCAAAAGGCTTCATAATACCCACCCATCCAACCATCAAAGTCACCAAACCTGTCTTATACACCTTAACCAAATTTAGTAACATCAATCATATCATTAGTTTGATAGTAACCAAGCACTCAATATCATCCTTTCGATTGTTTAAACAAACATCTTTGTTTCGATTAGACAATATCATATTCCTCTAGTAGGTTTGTCAACCATTGAATCAGGTAGTTACAATCCTATCTCAAAGCTTATCAAAACATGCAAAACATCCTAACATTAACCTACTCCACCAATTTACTTGACCTACATTGGTGGAGTAGTGAAGAAAAACCCTATTGGACTCTCAAACTTGCTTCTAAAAGGCCTCTTTCGGGCACTGAAAACTGCCTTTTATTCTTTTGCTTCCTAAAACTAACCTTCCAACTCTTGAAATTGGAAACTAACTCCTCTTTACATGTATTCACACTATGATTTAACTTTGGGTGTTCCTAAATTAGCAACGCAAAAAAACAAAACAATGGAGTAATGTTGCAAACTCAAAAATAAGGAATTTTTATTTCAAAATCTAATTACAAGAACACAAACTTCTACTTTTTCTCACCTTTACATGCCTTTCAAAGATATTTCATTTTCCATAATTGTCTTTCCATCAGTTGAAACTACCCCTTTTAACCCTTAATATGCCCCATTTCCTTGTTTTTGTCAATTTAACAACTTTTAACAATATTACATTATTGCATTGTTTGCATTTTCCCACTTTGACCACCTAGAACTTACCCATAACCTTAAATACATTCAAATAAGACCTCATATTACCTTAAAAATGCTTTACATCATTTTTCCATTACCTTTTGTTATTGGCTCAATACAAATTTGAACACTCATCCCTTTTGCAAAATTGAGGAGTATTTGATGACCTAGGTGCTCCTACACCAACATCTAACCCAATTGAATCAAGAGAAGATCAAATTGAATAAGCAACTAAAATTTATTTCTCTTTTCATCAAAAATCACATTGTTTCATTTGAAAACCACAAGGCAACAACAAGCCAACTCATTTCAATAATTCTTCTTATCATCCTCAAGCTTCAAACATCTTATTTATCAACAAAAATTACTGATCTGTGCACACGAAACCTAATTAGAGTCACTAAACAAT
Source organism: Sequoia sempervirens (assembly GCA_007258455.2). Classification (NCBI taxonomy): domain Eukaryota; kingdom Viridiplantae; phylum Streptophyta; class Pinopsida; order Cupressales; family Cupressaceae; genus Sequoia; species Sequoia sempervirens. Next base: position 241,072,541 of record VDFB02271358.1, read on the forward strand.
CCACTCTTTCATCATTCACCAAGGCACCCTTCCACTAAATTTTCTTTAACTGGGAAAAATAACCAAAAACTAATATTTCATGTTACAACCTATATCCATTAGATCCTAACACACCTTTGTCCTCATCAATTTATTTGAATTCAAGAAAAAACCTAATAAAGAGCTTTGAATCTTTCAATTTCTTAAACAACTCACCAAATTTTCACTTTTACCAACTAATTCCTCAAGACCAAGATACTACAATCAACCATTTACACCTCAATCATTTCATTTGACTTCCAAGACATTACTCACATCATGTTTTTGATTGAAACAAACCTGGTTCATATCCACATAATACTGATTTATCAAATTCATAAGTTCTTATGTAGTCAAATTACCATTTCCACCTAGGGACATATTGCTACAACATATCAAATCATCATGTTTGGCCTCGAGGCCTTCACCAAACCATTCACACACCTTTGATATCTTCACATTGATGGTTCTATGCCAAAATAAACATTTAAATCTCTATATTTATAGAATTACACACTTTTACAGTCTTACCACCATTTTGCTTGTAGGTCACATAACCCTTAATCGGGTGATTCCTTTCTATTCACTTTGTATATCCACATTCCCAATGTACATTGAAGAGCCTTTTTTAACAAAACATAACATATCAAAAGTTCTCAGTATCTTGTCATAAAGAAATTACCAGATTCTTGAATTGTTTGGAAAGGGCTACTAATTTAGGCCTAAATTACAAATAAAGTGCTCATAGTTTATCACTAAAATACCAAAGGATTGAAAATAGTCATTCATCATGTCACAAAATTGAAGAATCAAACATTTTTAGTGATAGAAAGGCTCCATAAATTATTGTTCCAAAAAATCCCTATTCTATGCACAAGTCAAGCCCTACAAAGGAGGGTTTATTGCATAAGGTACTTACAAACCTTAAATACTCCTACCACCACCACAAAAACCATGGAAATAGCCTGCATAAGCTTTAGAAACTCGCCACCTACCTTCATGCATGCTTTTGTATTGAACACCACCCTGAAACCATGCTTTCCATGAAGGAAACTTTGTATTTCCTGTATGATTCAACAACCAATTAGAGATTTCTTGATTTCCCTATTCTTGTATACTCACAAATTGCTTAAAACATTCTAAAAACCTTCTATACATTCCATCCCACCGATATCCTAAATCTACATTGGTGGGATGGTGAATTTAAGCCTTAAATGACCCTCAAAACCCTTGACTAGTTAATCTAACAGACAACACAAACCTTGGCTTTTAAATTTGATGGTAACTCTTTGAAACATTACTAGATGATTGTTAACACCCTGCATAAAGTGAACAAAAAAATATATAGCCTGTGCAAGAACTAAATTCAAGAATGAAACACAATGAAAATAGGAACAAGGAACTTTGTTTATTTAAAATGATTCAAGAATAAAAAATCTATTCCTTTTCCCACCTTTTACATGATTTTATATATATTCCCAATCAGAAAACTACCTTTTGAATCTCCCTCATTGAGTGAAATTACCTAAACTACCTTGTGAATTTTAATATTCCATGCTTCTTTGCCTTTTTTACAATTTTTCCCATCTTTAGCAACATTTGGAAATCTTTTTTTTTTTTGACCACCTAAGGACCTTAAATATAATGAAGTAGGTCTTTATATGACCTTTACATGAATTTACAAATGGGCATTCAATCTAGACAAAAAAATTCCTATGAGAGGCAACTAGTAACCTAGGTGCTCCTGGACCAGTTAGTAGTTTGAAAAAATGCCTTGAAGAAATGCGGTCTCATGGTGATGGAATTCCATTCCATCACCACATGAGACCACATTTCTTTGAGGCATTTCTTCAAACTGCTCACCACCTCCTATGATACCACATTTTTCATACATGTTCATGAAAGCATTTTATCAAACTACTCACTTCCTTGCAGTTGCTACTATGGCTAAAAGCCTAAAATAGACCTGCTTTCCAACAAACTATATGGATGCTTGGAAAAATATCTATCAAAGAATAATAGTAAGCAATAATACTATAGAGAAGGCAATGAAATTTTTGAAAAAATTCTTGGAAGAAATGTATGGTGATGGAATGTGATGACATGCATTTGTATGTAATGGCATGCCATCACCACGAGACCCCATTTCTTTTGAGGCATTTTTTCAAATAGTTCACTGTCTTCTCTATGCCACTATAGTTATCGTACATGTCTACAAAAGCATTTAATCAAATGGTTCAGTGGCTTGCTGCTATGGGTAAAAGCCTAAAAACAGGTCCTTTCAAACAAGATATGGATAGGGAAAATAGTAAGCATGATGATAAAAAATACATAGTTTAATACTTGTACTCAAAATTTTGTTCATTAGATCTCATACATTATAAGTCATGCGATGTGGATCACTATTGTAACTTTTTTGTGATTGAATAATTTGTTGTTTTATTTTTAGATGTTGGTTGTGGAAACACCTCCAAATGTTACAAGGGTAATGGATATCGGTGTTTCATCTACTATACAATCCTCAATGGCTCTGATAGGAGAGGTATGAAGCAAATTGCTAAATTTCAATTTACATTCATTGTTATAGATGTTAGTTCTAGTGAAAATCAAACCATTATTGATTTGTAGTTTAATTCCTATTTGGATGGTTTATACAGGGCTTGAGCATGCCTCAACATCAATGTGCAAATATTTCCATCATGGAGAGTGATCGTGAGATGGTCGTAAGTGATTATTTTGTTAAATATATCTTTTTTATAATGTAATTTCTATATATTAATGTCTTTACTTCTTATTGTAACAGTTAAAACTTCACCAGGAGCTAAACTCTAGGAGGAGCAGCAAGAGAACTCCTCGAGCATAGTAGAAATGAGTGACAGACTTATCGCCATCAGATCGCCAAACAAAGGGAAATAATTTATTTCTCGAGCATGGAGAGAAATGAATTTTGAATCTGAGCCCTTTGTTGTATGCCTAGACAAGGCAATTTTGTACATATTTTGTATTGGATATATTTGACATTGTATGCCTATATGGAATTCTCGTAAGCCTATATGGCTATTTTGTAACTATATTTTATACTTATATTGACATATATTGATGTATGCATACATGGCTATTTGGTTAATACAAATATTTTTTATCAATATTTGGTGTCCATATTTGAATTGAGAATTTATGACACATCTATAGAGAAACAGATGAATACTACAAACTAAAACACATTACACTTTTGTTCTCACTGACTTGATGTTCTCTCCAAAATATCTCTTCTCTCATGTGAAGAGTTAGAACTGCTTGGCCATGCCTTTGCATCATTTAGGAAGTTTTTCTCTTTTTGACAATGTCAAAAGCATGGCTGCATACAGATTAGGCAAAATACTTTTCGTTTTAGATTATCAATGCATGGAAGTTTCAAAAAGTATCCTTGATATTACAAAAACATATGTGTTTATACCATAGCAACAAAAATATTTTGAGGAAAAATATGACAAACCAAAAGTATAAGATTTTTTGAAAAAATCAGGAAAAAGTCAAGAAAAAATTGAAAAAAAATCAGATTTAAAAAAAAGAAGTAAAAAAAGGTAGAACAAGAGATAAAAACTTGTTTTAAAAAATTTAAAGGCATTTCCATACCATAGAGATATAGAGAGAAAATAAAATAAAGAGTTTAACTAATAAATTGTAAAAAATAGATTTTTGTAGTTTATATTCATATCATTGATTACATTGCATTGCTTCACATTGCATAACTAATAACTAGATGCTGATAGATGGCAAAATTTCAATTACAATATAGTTTTTACAAAGTCAACCTAAGCAGTTATGCAATTACTTCACATTGCATAACTAATAACTAGGAGCAGCTACCAATAGCATTTGCTTGTCATGGCATTCTATGAGACCACATTTCTTTGAGGCATTTTTTCAAATAGTTCACTGCCTTGTCTATACTACCACATTTTTTATACATATCTACCAAAAAAATTTGTCAAATAGTTCACTGCCTTGTTGGTATGGTTGAAAGCCTAAGACAAGTGCTTTCAAACAAGCTATGGATGCTTGGAAAAAATCTACCCAAGTGTTTTTTGAAATGATTAAACCTTTTTATGTCAAGATAAATCACACATGCACTACTTGTTGTAGACTACATATTGAATTCACTAACCATTATGATGTTTATCATTCTATATGTTTATATTTTCATACTAATGATGTTTTGCAGGATTGTGGCATAGAAGCCCCACCAAAATCTTCAAGATAATTCTTATCAAAAAATTTATGTCAAATAGAAGATGGCCAAATATTCTACAGGACAACATGCTTGGTTGGTTCATGCGAGCGTTGCGGTGGCTTGCAACGAATGCCAGTATGTCAACATATGGAAATCATAGATGAGGTGGGACATAAACTAGTAGATTTTGGGAAGTATAAAATAGTGGCATACGCTACAAAAGATGGGTCTCAAGAAAAAAGGTGTGATTTGGTTATTGAGAAGATTCTAGTGTATCATTTTATGTCCATGTTTCATTAGAATCTAGTGTATGAGTATGCAAGGCATACCTATAGAGCTCGATGGTTGGACACACAATTCAAGCTATGCAAGGACACCTTTCCAGTTGGCAACATAGTATCAGTGGTTGATTTTGTAGAGAACTAAACTCTACAGCCATAGTGTGAGGTGCAGTCACAGTATTACAACTCCACACAGGTTTCAATATTTGTGCACATAACATTCGTTCATGCAGCTAATAGTATAGAGGACCAAAGGAAGGTATTGAGGAGTATCACCTTTATATTAGTGATGATGACACACATTCTCCAGAGTTCGTGCAAGGTTTCTTCTAGATGTTCTATAGTGATTTGGCTTGGAGGGGCATAGCATATGGTCGGATAACTATGCACACAGTTGAAGAATTTGTGCATGTTTTATTGGTCGTGCAGGATGTATCTCACTACAAGTGTTTAGGATATGTGGAAATTTTGTGAGGCTAGGCATGGAAAGGGGGGGCATGATGGTGCAAGAGCATGCATGAAAAGAGCATTAGCAGGAGAAGAGTTAAAGTATAAATACAATGCAAAGTTGATAGATACAAGTTCAATTGTCGAGTGGTGTAATGCTGCGATGGGTCCAGGTAATGAAGGTAAGTCTTCAGTTCGTAGAATTTTTTGGTTGATAGACGATACTAATACTGCACCATATGAGGATTGTTGTACACTAACATGATCGAGTGAGCTACACTCTTTCCTTAGCTCAAATTCAAGTTCATGGAGTATCGATACACATAAGATGGCATGCTTTTTTTCTTCATGTACAATGCAAGCCTAGAATAATTGTGAGTCAGGGGAGTGGGTTGAAAATGGTTGACAAGCTATCTTAGCCCACTTCACACATATCGCCCTTCGACAACATTAGAACTAACATAGATGAAATCATCGGTCGACTTTGACCATGTATCAAATCTAGTTCAACTAGGTAATATATATACTTGCTTAGCTTTTGAAATTCCATATTGTTATCTTACTTTGTACTATATTCATAATGTTGACTAATTTCAAGTGATTTTTTGCACATATCAATGTAGGGCATGTTTATGTAGTTATTGCAAATGAAGAAAATGAAGAGGGAACAAACTATTACTTGTGTCATTGTGTTGAGGAAAAAAATAAATTGGAAGCCCCAATTATAGATGGAGAAAACATCGAATACCCTACAGGCTTAGTTGTTGTTATTGGAACGTGGCTTCGAAGGTACCCACATTAGAGTGTTAAACATTGGTTGTTTGAGGACTTTGACACGCATCGTAAGATTCTTCATTACTTGAATCTTTTTGTGGCATCCAATGTTCATTTGACAAAATATGGGGATAGACCTTTGAACAAGACCCTGTGGAAGGTCTGTAAGTTTGACCATGAGACAATACTTGACTCAATAAAGAGTAGAGAAGATCCGGATGGTCCATTGGATTAATTTGTAAGTATATGCACAATGGTTCTTATTAATTTATACTTGTATCCATGTTAATTTTTTTGATTCCAATTCTATCATGTCCTATTTTACTTTGCGTATTTGTAAGTAACCCGACAAACATTGATTGGTGTCCCCTTGCAGAAAATACAGATTTATGAGCCATCCAAGAGAATCTTTAGCATAAAAAAATGCAACATCCCTATTTTGATGATCTTGACAAATCTCAATTATGATTTTTAGCCATTACAAAAGTGTGTGCGAAGCTTGGTGAAGGAATTTCAAGTTATTCATTTGAAGTTAACCTTATCATGAGCACCTATGATGTAGACATTATAGGAACATCTCAAATTTCAAGATATTCTAGATTCATGAGAGGTGTTGTGTGCAATAGGTATCTTGGAACTCGCCTTGAAGATGTATGAGTAGGAGTGACTAAGTTGATAGACTGCCATGCCTATCTGTAAGTTTCTTCCATCTATTTTCATTTCATTTCCATTTTGGACATGAGCTATTTCTTTTTATTCTTTTACTTTGCATACATCTGTAACTAAACTAGTAAAAATTGATTGGTCTCTCCTTGTATAAAATGTTGATTTTTGAGCCATCATAAAGAATCTCAACCAAAAAGGCAATGCAACATCCTTATTTTTATGATATTGACAAATATCAATTCTAATTTAAAGCCATTATAAAAGAGAATGTGAAGCTTTGTGAGGGAATCTAAAGTTACTTAGTTGAAGTTAACCTCTAAATGAGAACCTATGATGTAGAAATTATAAGAAAATCTTGAATGTATGAGTGACATTGTAAATTATCTCTGAGAATAGAGTACCTAAGGCATTGTAATGAGATTTGTACTTGTAATGAAATTTATTGAAATATTGAAATTTGGTGAAGGGGCACCAAGGTTATTGAACAAATTTGGTTCATGGAATTATTTTAAGTTAGTAAATTATATTTTGAGTAAATTGTCAATTGAATAAGGTCATATTACATGGTCAATTGATTTATAATCTAATAAGTCATGTTAGTTACAAGCTAAAAAGTTAGGTATGATTGGAAATATGTAGAATCATTTGTAAAGGCTAGATTTAAAGCCTCTTGAAAGCTCAAACACAATGTAATTTTTGTGTAGGAGAACCTAGTCTTCTAGTTGCAGAATTTCACTTTTTGAAGGTTGATAGGTGGTCAATAGATTATATTAAGGTATTTTTTGTTTATTTATGCTAAATAAGGTCAATCAAGACCATTTAAGGTGTATTAGTGGGAGTTTTTAAGTCTTGGTAGTCAAATGTGCAAAAAAGTGTATTCTTGCTACAAAATTGTCAATATTTGAATTTGTAGCCTTTTGAAGAAAAATCTTTGAATTTGGTTGTAAATGTGCAAGAATGAGGTCTAAGAGTTTGATATGCCATTTGGTTGTACATGTATAGTATTTATGTTGAGGAAATCTCCTTTAGATGCAAGGATTCAAAACACATCAACCACATGTGGTACAAATGATTAAATCCTAGAGATGATTTGTAGCAATGAAATAGTTTGAAAAGGAAGAGAGAGCAACATTGGTGACTTAGGAGAAACTTTAGCCTTCAAAAACAAAGTCAATTAGGCTAGCAGACGTGTGGATCAGGCCAACATTTGGTGGAAGAGGAAGAAAGATGACTGGAACTCTGGAGGCCTACCATACTAGATTTCAGTATTCAACCATGAGAGTAGATGAGAGAGCTGATATCATGTATCAAAACATTAAGCATACATTCTTCCAGCCATCAGAAAAGGAGATAATTACTTTGCTTCATTTTCATTTGCATAACCATATCAAGTAATGGGAACCAAGAAGACCAAGGATTTCGAGTTTTATGTGGAGGTAATGGATGTAGCCCAAACTTTAGGAAGGGCAAGAAGGTCAATGTATGATTGTTAACCTTGAGAGAGTATGACCTAGGAAAAAGGCATTTGATATGGCTATTATTTTGAAAGACTTTAAGCTGGATGTACTTCCCATTGACACCATTCCTCAATCTTCACTTGATGGCATGGAGGAATGGCTAGACTCCATGGCTATAAAGTATTATGAAGGTAGAATGAACTTGAATTGGTGGCCAATTTATTGAAGATGGTGGTTGGGAATTTTTGAATATGGAAGCTAGTGATTCTAATTATGATAATTCAGAAGAGTCAAGACAAGGATATATGAGTTCCCTCTAATGTAGAAGAGGAATCAGAATTAGATTTGATGTAGCCACCATCAAGAGTGTTACAAGCCAACAAGATGGAGGGAATTCTTATATAAGGATAATTTTCAATGTTGTAGGTAACATCTTTAATACCAACTACAATGGTAACATTAAAATTCCCTAGTAGTATTCATGTTGAGAAAATTTCCTTTAGATGCAAGGATTCAAAACACATCAACCACATGTGGTATAAATGATTAAATCCTAGAGATGATCTATAGCAATGAAAGAGTTTGAAAAGGCAGAGAGAGAAACACTAGTGATTCAGGAGAAACTTCAAATTTCAAAAACAAATTCAATTAGGTTGGCAGATGTGTGGATTGGGCCAACATTTGGTGGAAGAGGAAGAAAGAGGACTAGAACTCTGGAGGCCCACCATACTAGATTTTGGTATTCAACCATGAAAGTAGATGAGAGATCTAATATCATGTATCAAAACATTAAGCATGCATTCTTCCAGCCAACAGAGAAGGAGATGATTACTTTGCTTCATTTTCATTTGCATAACCATATCAAGGCATGGGAACCTAGAAGACCAAGGATGTTGAGTTTTATGTGGAGGTAATGGATGTGGTCCGAACTTTAGGAGGGGAAAGAAGGTCTATGAAACCATTCTATTATATATTTATTCATATTTGAGTTGTATTAGGTGTTTAGGAGGTTGGGTTTTTCAAAAAGTGCAAAATTTTTAAAAATTGCAAAAATTGCAAACTCAAATGTTGTAAAATTGAAAAATTTGCATTATGGAGGGAATGTGAAGATTCAAACCAGTTCAAAGGTCAGTTAGGAAGGTGAGTCAGTTTTTAATTGGTGGTAAAGAAGGTCAATGTATGATTGTTAACCTTGAGAGAGTATGACTTGGGAAAAAGGCATTTGATATGGCTATTTTTTTGAAGGACTTCAAGCGTGGGATATACTTCGCATTGATGCCATTCCTCATTCTTCACTTGATGGCATGTAGGAATGGTTGGAATCCATGGATATAAAGTATTATGAAATCAGAATGAACTTGAACTGGTGGTGAATTTATTGAAGATGATGGTTGGGAATTTTTGAATATGGAAGATAGTGATTCTGATTCTAATAATTTAGAAGAGTCAAGACAAGGATATATGAGTTCCCTCTAATGTAGACGAGGAATCAGAATTAGATTTCATGTATCCACCATCAAGAGTGTTACAAGCCAACAATATGGAGGGAATTCTTATATAAGGATAATTTTCAATGTTGTAGGTAACATCTTCAATACCAACTACAATGGTAACATTGAAATTCCCTAGCAGTATTCATGTTGAGGAAATTTCCTTTAGATGCAAGGATTCAAAGCACATCAACCACATGTGGTACAAATGATTAAATACCAAAGATGATATATAGAAATGAAATATTTTGGAAAGGCAGAGAGAGCAACACTGGTGACTCAGGAGAAACTTCAACTTTCAAAAACAAAGTCAATTAGGCTAGCAGACATGTGGATCAGGCCAACATTTGGTGGAAGAGGAAGAAAGATGACTAGAACTTTTGAGGTCCACCATACTAGATTTTGGTATTCAACCATGAGAGTAGATGAGAGATCTGACATCATGTCTCAAAACATTAAGCATGCATTCTTCCAGCCAGCAAAGAAGGAGACGATTACTTTGCTTCATTTTCATTTGCATAACCATATCAAGGCATGGGAACCAAGAAGACCAAGGATGTTGAGTTTTATGTGGAGGTGATGGATATGGTCCAAAATTTAGGAGGGGAAAGAATGTATATGAAACCATTCTATTATATATTTAGTCATATTTGAGCTGTATTAGGTATTTAGGAGGTTGGGTTTTTCAAAAAGTGCAAAATTTTTAAAAATTGCAAAAATTGCAAACTCAAACATTGTAAAATTGAAAAATTTGCATTATGGAGGGAATGTGAAGAGTAAAACCAGTTCAAAGGTAAGTTAGGAAGGTGATTCAGCTTTTAATTGGTGGTAAAGAGTTTAAAAACATGGGGAAAATGAATTGAAGGTTGGATTTTGTGATTTGAAGAAGCAAAAACAATAAAAACTCAAATTTTCTGTATTTTTAGTTGTAGCAGCAGATTGTACAGCCTGTATTTCAATTAGTTGATCTATATTTGTTGATATTTTCATATTATATGGAGTTACCTTTCTTTTGAATCCATTTAGAAGGTTTTCCATAATGTTTTGTGCATTTTATCACCAATTTACTAAAACTGGTCTGAACTTGTACATTTGAAGGTTTTGAGTCAATAAAAATGGTTTTTTGATCCATTCCTATTTCTCTAGCCTCTGTAACTTGAGGAGTGGGTCTGCACTAACATTATTAAGGTGTGGGAATGATGTGTTAGTGTTGGGGAGGTCTAAAAGTGAGATTGGTGTGAAACCCATTTGCGTAAAAGTGAGTTTTCTTTAAGAAAAATATTGGTTTTGAAGGGTCAAATTGTGTTTTTTTGTAGGGAAGTGTTATTTTATAATTTTTTGAGCTTGTTCAAGGTATCACAAACTTTTTTGAGTAATTTTTAGGTTGTGGTTAGCTTTGGAAGTATCATTTTCAATAAACCCCTAGGGTTTAGGCTACAATAGAGGGTTTTGTTGTTTACCCATTGTACGGTGGCATAACTAAGATATGATTGTGGATTTTGAAGTTTTGAAACCTTAGAATTTGTGCCTCAATAGTTGGTAAGGTTTGGATAAGTTTAGATTATAGACCCTTTGTTTAACCAAATTGATCCCTTAAGTGTCCAAAGGGGAAAATGGCTGCAAACTTCAGCATGAGGTTACCCAGACACCGTGATGCTTAAAAACTTCTCATATGATCCTATGGAATCATGTTAGTCCCTTCTAAAATAACCTCTCTCAGTTTTCATTATCTCAAAGTGGTTTTGTTGTGGTGTCCAGTTTTCAGTTGATAGAAAAAGTGTCAAATGCAAGCAATGGAAAGTCACAAGGTGATGCAACTTTCATTCTGCAACTTGTGTGACCAAAAAAACTATTCCAATGCATCCAAATAGGAACTTTTACACTATGCATGGTCCTATTTCACACCCAAACTCACGGAATCACTTTGATCTATGTTCAACCAGATCGATCCCTTAAGGGTCTAAAGGGAAAAATGACTGCAAACTTCAGCATGAGGTTACTCAGACACTGTGATGCTTAGAAACTTCTCATCTAATCCTATGGGATTGCGTTGGCCCCCTCTATAATAACCTCTCTCATTTTTCATTATCTCAGAGTTGTTTTCCTGTGGTGTCTAGTTTTTAATTGATGGAAAAAGTGTCAAATGGAAGCAGTGGAAAGTTGCAAAGTGGTGCAACTTTCATTCTGCAACTCGTGTGACCAAACAAACTGTTCCAATACATACAAATAGTAATTTTTACATTAAGAATGGTCCTCTTTCACACCCAAACATGTGGAATCGCTTCAAGCTACATTCAACCGGATCGATCCCTTAAGGGTCCAAACATAAAAATTGCTACAAACTTTAGCATGAGGTTACTCGGACACTATAATTCTTAGAAAATTCTCGTCTAATCCCATGGGATGGCGTTGGGCCCCTCTCTAATAACCTCTCTCAGTTGTCATTATTTCGAAGTGGTTTTCCTATGGTATCTAGTTTTCAGTTGATGAAAAAAGTGTCAAATGGAAGCAGTGGAAAGCTGCAAAGTGGTGCAACTTTCATTCTGCAACACGTGTGACCAAACAAATTGTGCCAACATGATAAAATAGAAATTTTTACTCTAGGCATGGTCCTCTTTCACATCCAAACATGAGGAATCACTCGAAGCTACGTTCAACCAGATCGATCCCTTAAGGGTCCAAAGGGAAAAATGAATGCAAACTTCAGCATGAGGTTACTTAGACAACATGATACTTAGAAAATTCTCATCTAAACCCATGGGATTGCATTGGGCCCCTCTGTTGGTATGTGGCGACTGATCATGCTATACTGTATAGCCCATGGTATACTGTACACCATGGAAAAATCCGATTTTGTAGAACCCAAAAATCTGGAAGCTTCTAAGCTTGGTAAAAAAGGGGGTTCGGATGGGTATTTCAGTATGATGAAAAACGCGATTATTCGCAAGATTGTAATAGGGTTTTTCACTGGATAATAAAATTATTGGATGGCTGCGGTTTGGTGGATGTAGCCCAGAATTGGGTGAACCACGTTAAATATCTGTGTTATGATTTATTCTGTGAATGTTTTAGTTTCTCTATTTTTATTTATTATATAAAATCTGCATTTAATTGTTAGATCTGCCATCTCTAACCCTAACAAGTGGTATCAGAGTGAGTTGTGTTTCGATTATCGTCTGTAGGAAAGATCTCACGGTTGAGTGGGAGCAATGACAGACGAGGGTAAAAAGGTTGAGAAGTTTAATGGGCAGAACTATCAGTTATGGAAGATGCAGATGGAGGACTATCTCTATCAGAAGGATTTCTGGCGGCCATTGGAAGGGAAAACCAAGAAACCTGCAGCAATGTCAGATGAGGACTGGGAGATCTTGGATAGAAAGGCTCTTGGCAGTATTCGTTTGTGCCTAGCACAAACAGTGGCGTTCAATATTACGAAAGCAAAGACAACTCAAGAGTTGATGGAAACCTTGGAAAAGTTATATGAAAAGCCTTCCGCTTCGAATAAGGTATTTCTTATGAAGCGTTTATTTAATATGAAAATGGTAGAAGGTGGGTCAGTTACTGATCATTTAAATGAGTTTAATACGGTCACCAGTCAATTAGCCGTAAAGTAAACTTTGATGAAG